>CM057004.1:89640995-90338495 GCA_029891345.1 Dryococelus australis | reverse complement strand
ACGGTAGGAAGATGCATGGAAAGTAGAGAATTTTCAAAGCAGAATCTTCGGTGTCCAAGGGACACGAAAATGGAAACACCTTAAAGAAGGTGAAAAGTAAGGAAATTCTTACACAGCACTTGAGAATGGATAGGAAATAACCCAGGAAAGTAGTTTCAGAGAGCAAGGAGCAAATTTTGGGGGACCCCCCCCCCCCGCCTTAACTTCGGAAACAAAAGACAGGAATCTTTTGGGCTCTTGAACATGCCTAACGAGTCCCGTCGCAGTAGCTCAAACAGTTTATGAGAGATTGCAATTCGAAAATTGGCCCTTCCTTAAAATAGTACAGTTAAAGCAAAGTTAATATTACAATGTGAGACGATGGGAAACGACGCACTTAAGAAGCGTGCCAAATCGGAACATTTCGGAGATACTGGGGATCGAAAAATTAACCCCCCTTTTAAAAATTCAAAATTTTAGAAATTCCTCAGGGTGCGTGAGACTCCGCCTTAGGGAGCCGCTGGGCCAAATTGCAAGTACCCAACCGCAAACAGGGCGGCAACGACGCGCGAACGAATTGGGAAGCAGCAAAACGTATCCCTTTCGTGAGAACATTTTACCCGCACATTTCACCGCCTGACTATAACGTTACGTATCGTCCGTTATATTCAAATGAAAATCGTGAAGTAGTTTGCAAGCTAGAAGGCGATGATCATAACCTGTTACTTAAGATGGAATCACATTTAAAGTGAAAAAAATAATAGAGTGAAAATTACGCCTAAACCCGTTTTAAATGATACAATTACGTATACGATTTCTGTACTAATTTTGTTCTCCTTTAATTTTTCGTTGTAAAATTTGTAATGTTGTAAGACTGCCATAATATTTTTGTTTAATTTTAATGGCGATAAAGAATTTTTCCACAATAGCCGTTCTTGCACTGTATTGTTCAAAAGCATCGTTTTAAAAATAACTGAAAATATTTAACTTTATTTGTTACTCTCTATTTAGTTTCATATTCCATTGCTTAATTTACTTTTTACAGTTGGCTACAGCGAAATAGTTGGCAATAGTGAAACCAATTTATTAAAAAACACCGCATAGTACAAAACATTCTCATCTTCACACCGAAGCACGAACTTTTTCGGCTGGGTAAGAAATGTATTGCAGAACAATAGCATGAGTATGGAATCATTGCACCTTTATATTGGATGTTATTAAATTTACGATCAATTACTCGAACTTCAGCAAATACAGACGATTCCATAGCTGTCATGTCAGCAAATTGCAAAAGTGTATCGTTTATTTTTATTGCACAGTCGCGCTCATTTCAATATGGATGCATATTTTGATGGTTGTACAGTTGCAATTAGTTAGGCCGTAGCGAATTTCTTTAAAGTTCAGTTCAGTACTATTGCATTTCTCACTTTTATTCCCCTATATAACTTAAAAAAAAAAAAAAAAAATGTCGGTCACATTCTGTTTCAATGTGCGAATTTTATCAACATGCATGCCTGAGGGGCTAAAATATATTTTATTGCTAACCCCAGAAGAATTTTTAGACCACGCATGTTTATAATGTCTTCCAGAAATACGGATTTATTCGTCATCAAAATTCCAATGATTTTAACCACTGCTTCACGAGTTGTGCTGCGATATACCTTACTCAATGATGAAATATTCTGAGCGTTAATACTTTTCCTTTTTAATATTTCCCTCTTTCGGAATTGATTTTTTGGGATGTGTGAAGCAAATGCGGCTTCTGATGTTCTGCAACAACCAAATATTTTGTGCACAAACGTTTTATTTCAAAATCTTCCTATATTTGGCAACCGGGTATACACAAACGACAGCGATAGCAGCGCAACATGTGAATTAGAATAAGGAGACTATAGGCCATTCACGGCAAATTGAACACTTTTCAAAGCCCTCACATTCAGAATAATAGTCAATAAATATATTTTATTTTAGCCTTAGACGTTAACTTCCGAGTGCGGTTGAACATACACGCTGTGTTTATTACATATATGACAGTATTGACTAAAAATTACTGTTGAAGGATAAAAATAGCTGAAAGGATAAAGTAACTAGGGCCTCAAAAGTTCTCACTTTACCGTGGACAGCCTATAGTGGTATATCACAACACTGCACTGCAGTCTAAGAGTGAGACGCTGTTTAGTACAAATTGTCCCACGTTCTATGAAACTTGCCACCGGATAAACTAGTATTCCCCGCAGTGAGACGAGTATCCGGAAAATGGAAATCTACGTGTTTCCTGAAAACTTGTTTATGCAGTAGAAGCACGAGAAACTTGAATTCCATGCATATAATTTCTAAACAGTTCGGACTCAACAGCCTGTATAGCATCACAGCTTCAAAAATTAGGAAGGAAAAAATTTTTTTCCTGAAGAACAAAATCTAATCTTATATCTATCAGGTTTCAAGTCGGTTTTAAAATTCAGCATTTTTAGTATATGGTCGGCAAGCTATAGTAGGCCAGGTGGCAAAAAACTAGTTTATCCAACAAATTGTTAAAAATAGCTATGGCCGCGAATTCGCAACACTTTCGATTACATATATCTGGAACAGTGCAGATCGGTTTATATTAAAACAAATTCACACACAGAGACAGAAAGTAGTAGTAGAAGTTTTTTTTTTTTTAATATCCGAAACTCTGTTAATTTCACCGAAAGGTTACACCACAGAAAAATCTTATATTTCAGATTTGTGTACGGACAATGGCGTTCGCTTTCGCGCTTGACTACCTTCAACACTTCATATTTTCTCGGCAGTCTAAAATCATCTGTTAAAATCGAGATATCAGTTTTACACGTCGTAAAAATAAAGAATTATTTTTATAGTGACGAAAAGAGTGTTTCTAGATCTGCCCGTAACATCTTCTTACGAATTGAAACCGCTGAGATAATCCTGCGGTTAGCAAAGTTATTTCCCAAACTCGCCACCGGCTGCAGAAACGCTGGCTGGAGTCCGTGTGGAATGCGGTTATAGCCTGTAGCCAGGAATGGCCAGAAACACGCCGGGCGCAGGCAGATGGGATTATTAATCAGTGTCGGGCCGGGCTGAAAGGGGGAAAATGTCCCGCAGGCTACGACAACCCCACCTTCCCTTAAATCTTCCCCCTCTCCAACCCTTTCCTTCAAACCGCCCCGCGTGGGGCCATAATAGATAGGGCTTGCCATGTCGTTATCACTGACTCGTCCGCGCTTATCTGAGCACCTCGTTACTGCTAAGTTATTAGCACTAGCGGCCTGGGGCACTTAAACTAACAGCCGCGACCAGGGGCGTGACAATGCACAGTCGCCTCACCCCTCTATCTACACGAACAGCCCCCTTCCCCCTCCAAATAGCCGGTCCGGTCCTATCACAATCCCCTCTACCATCAAACTCCCCCGACCTCGAGGGTCAAGACCACGATCAGGTGATTAATCAGAGCTCGAGATGGGGACTAGTTGGAGCCCCGGGATACAAGCCTCTGGTCACGATAGACCAATGACTCCGGGAGTCAGGGCAAAGGTTGCTACCCTGAGGTTGCTAAAAGCCCATCGGACAATTACTAGGCCGTTATCACCCCCACCGCGAAAATTTCTTCTATCTAGTGACACAATTTTTTTTTTCCCAGAGTAAATTACTGAACCCTCTTCCATAAAGACTGAAAACCCCTCTGTAAAAATTAATGGGCGAGCTTAACACTTTCAGCTATAAGTGTCTCCCACCAAGGCGAATCGAGCTCCATTCCCGGCGGGCATGTGGGACGATGCCACTGGGCGGCGAGTTTTCTCGGGTCAGGGGGGGGGAAGGGGGGTTACCCGTTTACCCCGCCCTTGCGTTCAGGCGCTGCTCCACACGCACCTCGCTCCGCCCTCATCGGCTCTCAAGACCTCGATGTTAAGAGCCGCCCAAATCTCACCACTCCTTTCACCTATAGCACAGAACAGGTGAGTACAACTAAGCTAAAAGGCGCGGAGGTTCTTTTGACGTTGGTGTACCAATTCGCTTGATGGTGTACCAATTCTCTTGACTGGTGTACCGATTCGTTAGACTGATTTGCCGATTCGCTTGACTGGTGTACCGATTAACTTGACTGATGTACCGATTCGCTTGACTGGTGTACCGATTCTCTTGACTGGTGTACCGATTCACTTGACTGGTGTACTTATTCGTTTGACTGGTGTACCAATTCGTTTGACTAGTGTACCGATTATCTTGACTAGTGTACCGATTCGCTTGACTGGTGTACCAATTCGTTTGACTGATGTACCGATTCGCTTGACTGGTGTACGGATTCTCTTGACTGGTGTACCGATTCGCTTGACTGGTGTACCTATTCGTTTAACTGGTGTACCAATTCGTTTGACTAGTGTACTGATTCTCTTGACTGGTGTACCGATTCGCTTGACTGGTGTACCGATTAACTTGACTGATGTACCGATTCACTTGACTGGTGTACTTATTCGTTTGACTAGTGTACCGATTTGCTTGACTGGTGTACCGATTCGCTTGACTGGTGTACCGATTCGCTTGACTGGTGTACCGATTCGCTTGACTGGTGTACCTATTCGTTTGACTAGTGTACTGATTCTCTTGACTGGTGTACCGATTCGCTTGACTGGTGTACCGATTCGTCAGACTTATTCGCCGATTCGCTTGACTGATGTACCGATTCGCTTGACTGGTGTACCAATTCATTTAACTAGTGTACCGATTCTCTTGACTGGTGTACCGATTCGCTTGACTGGTGTACCTATTCGTTAGTGTTTTCTTAATGGAACAAAATCGGATGGGGCTGCTAAATATAAGGTGTGTTTGGCCCTATACAAATAAGTATTTAGCTGACCGCAATAAACCTTTCTGTCAGTGTACAATCAGCTGTCTCACAATGAGAGTCCGTAAATACCATGACAAACAAACATACTTATATTGGTCGTGACATGCGACAAAACATTATACTAATACTTTCAAAGTTCCAAACAATTACCTGTTCACTGCTATACCTATACATATATATTAATCTCACTGTCCAAAAGATTGAGTGTTGAAGTATCGAAGACACTTGCTGTCTGAATTCAACGCTGTACTCATTTCTGTAAAGGCTTTACATTTTATAAGCGGTTACATGGTAAATTCTGCTCCTATTTCCGACGATATCCCAAAATAACATGTCGTGGTTCTCAAGATTATCATCGCTGCTATTACTGTATTATCTCCTCCTCACGTAAATTGTGGACTTGACTTCTCCCAGCGCTGATTTGGATATCGATCAGTCAGTTGCGTAGGCCATTTACCGTGGCAGTTATATTTATACAAACCCTGTGTCTGTGAGCCATAAATAAATTGAGAAGCAAGAGAGCGACTGAGCTACGAGCCTGCTTCCCAAATTATTCTCGAAATTTACGAGTGGCCTCTGATATTTATCGCATGACTGTTTATGCTGCCGTGTTTGCTATATACTGTAGGGTTATATTAAAAATACATGCTGGATTGAGAGACATTGTCGTGACAGACATGTGGATAGTGATATCAGTTAGACACCTAGTCGTATTATTTGAATGTGAGATTTCACTTATTACTGAGAGAAAGGTTCAGTTGAGCCAACCGAATATTTGTTGGTATATTGCCAAAGAAACGTATAGTGTCGATTAAACCAAATATTTTATTGTGAGGCATATTATGTAGGCCCAACAACACGATTTGGTTCGTTCAGGTGTAAATTTAGTTAGCGGAATCAAATCAGTTTCGTTGAATTTGCAGGTTTGGTTTATAAAACGAAATATTTTATTGGAGCAACTCTGTTTGGCCACAAAAAACACATTACTGGCTGACTCAACCAAATCTTTCCCTCAGTGATACCACATAAGAGATATCACTAGAACACAGTAAAATATTTATTCACTTCTGAGAGTTTATACTGCAGGAATAGAGTCATTGTTCTGAAAGCCATCGCCTCCTGCTTCAGGTATTTGTCGTACGTTCCCCGCTGCCTATGGTTATATTCATGAAGGAAAGCACATCAGGTAGTCTACGCCAATCAGTGCGATCGTATATGATTTATTTAGATGTCGCACATTCTTAATGCCACGGCATTGTTAGTAGAATGTTATGGTAACTGTGTGTTTATATTATCACTAGGGGTTTAACCCGTGACCGTGTTTTCAGCATGGTCACGTGCCTAGAATATTAACAATGCTAAAAAATTTGTTTATCATACAAAGACTAAAAAAAATAACATTTCTTTATCTACTGGGCCACTGTGACCACATTTGGAATCGCTCTATCCACTGAGCCACTGTGGCCCCACTTAATTAACTCAACATTGAAGCGAGATATTTAGAGTAAACAAAAATGATATTAAATTACCTTCATATCTCTATGCAATAATCTCTATGCGTTAATACAAAACTTAACATAGTAAAAAGTAATTAAAAAATTAGTTTTAGGGTCAAAAGTCATGATTGCGTAATCTGATATTGCTGAAATCCGAACTTGACCTGTATTTTACCCTGAGGATTCGCTCTACAAAATCTGAAGAACTTCTGTTGAGTTTCAAGGGACTTAGAAGTATTAAAGAGGGACAGACAGACGGACAGACAGACAGAGCTCGTCCTATTATATAATAGGATAATGCTGAAGCGAGGAATTTAAATGTCAACATAATATTTAAATGTCGTTGTAATTAATTACGGATAAGCTTGTGTCACAGAAGCATACGTAGGACGTTTAATTAGCGGCAATTACTTGACACAATTATTTTACACGTTTCATCAGTACTTACGTTAAATTACGATAACGACCAGTAACAAAGCAGACATTTCGGTAACATGTTATTTTCTGTAGATGACCCTTAGAAATCGAAATAATTAACGTGGCATGTCGAACGGAAATGTTCTTTCTGTTGCTCGGAAGTGTTTTTTCCGCGTCCATTACCAGATTATCAAATATTCATGGTATTGTTCCACGATTTAACACAATTTATAAATAAGTCTCTGCAAACATAGATAATTTTCCTTCTCAAGAGGTAAGTTACACTTGCAAGATTGCTGGGGAAATCAACAGCACTTTATATGCGCGATTGCCATCGATGCGAGACCCTCAAAAGATGAACAAAATTAAACATACAAAGTACAGCTAAATATTAATGAAATGCCATGTTTTTGTCATGTAATATCCTCTACTGTACACAAAATTACTAGGGAGACATGCCTTTTGCGAATATATATATATATATATATATATATATATATATACACACACACACACACACACACACACACACGTTTTTTCATATAACTTTAGCACAGAAGTAGGTACTACTGTGATATTCCCTCCCCCTCCCCCCCCCGCAAATAACAGATTTTATTTCCAGTAGTGGATTATCTTTATAAAAACAATTTCGCTCGTGTAAGAAAATAAATGTGAATGAATGAAGAGATTTGGACGGCTCTTAACAGTGAGGTCTTGAGAGCCGATTAGGGTGATTGGTGTAAGTATGGAACGGCGTCGGAATGAAAGAGCGGGGGAACTGGAGATCCCCGAGAAAACACGCTGTAGGGCGAGAATGTCACTTCTGGCTCACTTAGCGCAAGAGTGGCGTAAGACGCATTTGATGCAAGTGGCCTAATATGAAATTATGATATGCAAATAAGATTAAATAATTGTTTTATTAATTGAATAATTAATTATATTAATCAACACATTAATTAAATTGATTAATTTGGTTTGATATAAAAAATTATATTAAAGAATTCTTTGACATCAAATTTTTTAAATTATTTTATTGGTGTTGAAAGAGTTAAGTGTCATAAGGGTGATATTAGCAGAGCAACACCCGCGTGTACTCTGTGAGGTCTGAGGCCGACTGCCCAGTGGAGTGGGTTGCAATTATTTATAAAGGAGTTGAAGTTGGTGCAAGAGTGGTATAAGGGGCATTTTTAATTTTTATTGTTTGTGAGTGATATGCGGAGCAGGCTACACGGCCACGTCGAATGTCTGGAGGCATACTGAGTATTTAAATAAATATTTTCTGTGAAATAAATTTTTTTTTTTTGTGAAAAGAGACTTTGAAATATGTTACCGAACGGATTACTTTAATCACTTCTCGAATAGCATAAAAGGAACGAACTATTTCCGCGAAGCAAATGAAACAGTACAAATCACTAACCAAAAGACTTGAAACGAATTCATTAAACCGATTTTAATCATGCGATTATGGAATCAAATTGTTTTCCTTAGCAAAGTAACTGATCTCCACTTCAATTACGTAATCGACAGAAGCAAAAACGTATTCACTAAACCGACTTTAATAACGCGATTGCCGAAAGAAACACAAAATTTATTTAAATTTAACAAACGCCCAGCTAAAGGCTGTTCACGATAAAGTGAGCACATTTGAAATCAACCTTAGAAAAAAGTCACTGCCCCTACCTGCATATATTTTAACGGGCGCAGTGAGTGACATGTGTCCAGTAAGTTAGTAACGATGGAGGGAAAAGTAGTGCAATATATTAACGCCGAACAAAAAGCGTTAGGTAACCATTTGTGATAACTTAAATTATTTCTCTCGCTTTCTGTATTTTGTAATTCATCGAAGTGTAAAATCAGCAGATTTGTACTATATTAACTTTTCTATTAATTTCACAGTTTCACCTGCCCGATACTTGAATAAAGTGATCAGGCCCACAAAAATGTTAATTTTACATAAGGCTGAATAATACACGACGTGCATACAAGTAGATCTTAAGCAGGGCTTTCGAAAGTGCTCATTTTATCGTGAACAACCTATAATATAAAATTACAACTCCCCAACACGAATATAAATACGCACTTCAACATCACCGACGCTGAAAACATGCATCAAAACCAGACGAACGA
This sequence comes from Dryococelus australis, assembly GCA_029891345.1. Taxonomy (NCBI): domain Eukaryota; kingdom Metazoa; phylum Arthropoda; class Insecta; order Phasmatodea; family Phasmatidae; genus Dryococelus; species Dryococelus australis. The sequence continues at coordinate 90,329,630 of CM057004.1, read as the reverse complement.
TCTTCTTCACAAAGCTTCTTCATGAATACACTAACTCATCCCAAGTGTGAGGTGCTACGAGGTGCTATGTGATGCCATGTGGTGCTAGTGTGGAACCAACTATGGTGCTAGTCTGGAGCCAATTGCAGTGATAGTGTGGAGCCAATTGTGGTGCTAGTGTGGTGCCACTTGGTGGTGATTGCGGGTGCAAATTTTGGTGCTAGTGTAGTGCCATGTGGTGCTCATTGCGGTGCTAGTTGTGGTGTCAAGTGTGGATGTGGAGGCGAATGTGGAGGAGGAGGAGAACCAGTGTTGCAAATTGTATAAGGTCACTTGAAAGTGTTATTTTAGAAAAATCCGATTCAATATTTAAAAAAATATAAAGTGTATATACCATCCATTTCAGCATATAGTTGAAGAATGATATTTCTTCACAGAAGACATCAATGTGTTGATTCACAGTCGTAGTAAAATCATAAGTTTTTTAATCGAGATATTTACAAGTTTGTTATAAGACAAAGTTGACGACAGCTAGTTAGACTCAACACTCTTTAACCATGCCCTGAGGGCCAAGGGTCCATTTACCTTAAGTTGTCCCAACCCACTTTCGTTTCCAACAACCTTGCCCCCTGTTCCACCATAGTGTGTGTTTCAAGTTCAGCTAGCCTTTCGAACTCCTCCTTCATTCACAAAGTTTTCTCAAGATTCTCCCTCATTCCATTACTGTTCAGAGTTCATTCATTTCTCAACGACTTCCATTTCCATACTTGTTGGTGTAAAAAATATTACATCTCACCCACAAATAACTCAAACTTAAAAAAAAAAAAATTTAATGTGACAATTACATAATTTCCTTATAACATTAAATTTAATTATTTTTAAAAATCATCCTTAAAAACAATAGTTACAAACATTTAAACAAAATATTTAAACAACACGGTCAATACACAAATTCTTTTAAATAAATTTTCCAACACTTCATATTTACTAAAAACAAAATACTTTATAGAAATCAATTCTTATAACTATTTTGTACATTATTTAATATTTTACTAAAACATTTTATATACACATTTATACAAATTAACGTTTCACATTACAAAACAAGAACAAAGGTTTTACAAAAAACATACATATTATTAAAAAAAAAACTATATTTCGTCTCACATTGGGTGTCCATCAATTAAACTAAATTAATACACGATATAACAAACTGCGATTCGGGATGTCGTCCGTTGCGGCATTATGGGTTGAAGTCCGCTATGTCGTATCTGGGAATATATCTTTGCCAGGCGCACATACACACCAACTCCTACACAGACTCCATGCACACACACACATAGTTTCAAGATACCTTGTATATTCGTAGATTTAAAATGATGTAATCACACACTGCGAAGAGTAATTCCTGGGTGACATAAAGGATAACATGGGTTATTTGGTCTATGTTAAAAGCCCTGCAGCTAGGGCAAATCAGTAGCTTTGAAGAAATATCTCGAATGATGTCGATGCAATAGGTTTGAAGACAGCTAAGGTGCAGATTGCAGTGCGGAGCAGGATGTGGTGTTATGTTCGGTGCTGGCAGATGTATTGGCAGCACTAGATTTAAAATGGTGCTGAAACTAAAGTTGGGGAAAGAAAAAATTTTTCTTTGGAATACTGTAGTGCCCCCAGGGTAAAGTCGATACTCCATCCTGCTCAATGAAGCACTTATCATGTAAACCTGATAATAATACTTAGGTCACATGTTCAGTTTAAACCTCGTAAACACGCGAACGGAACTTGTATTGGGTCCCCAGAACCCTGGTGCAATTATCGAGGCAATCTCGATAATCCTCGTAACTGAGGTATTGCAGCATATTAGGTTTTACACCCTTTGCCTTACGTATATACAGGTCATTCAAAACAATGTATGCGTAAAACTTAGAACGTAAACCTACAAAGTGTGTGATGATGTAGCCGGCACATTTATCCTTCACCACTCCGGTACGGCCTTTGTTTTCGGGCGAGAATCCTTGCGGGTTATCGAGCGCATAGTTAGACGTATCAAACCGCGTCTTTAAATCTGGGGAAATTACTCTGTAAACATCTCTACAGGCAATTTCATAGATGAGGCTGCCAGTATTGCAATATAAAAAGTGCAAGGCTGGCGGAGGAAATTTATCACACATGTACTTATAATGAAATTGATAAAAGGTCAATTTGGAAATATCAAGAATGGCAACACCAGTGTACAAAGGCTTGTTAAACATAACAGTGCTCTTTGACATCTCGATAAGGACAATATTCTCATCGATGATCTGTCGTGCCTGCAATGTAGGATGCCCAATCAGTTCTGCCGCTCCATATATAGTGTCATACATGGTAGTGATTCTTAGATCCCTTTCCTGGCGAATATTCTGCAAAGTTTTTCCATAGACTGCATTATTAATAAGTTTAAAAACGATTTCTCAAATTCGTTCGCAGTCTGGGAGCGTTTGTCAATATTAAACTCGATGTACAGAGCCATCCAAGCCTGCTGCTCATAGCACAAAACGCAATGAACAGAGTCAAGTGTGGCTCCATACATCAAGTACTGTGTCGGTGTTTCCCCATGAATAACATAATTCTTCGATGGTGCGAGTGTCAAAATAAGTTTTTCATGTGAGCCGTTAGGAGGGATGCCATTTACTGGAGCCAAAGGCAAATCTGATAGCACATCGTGGCTTTCGTCTGGAAACGACAAATCCACTTCCACGAAAAAGCATGTGTCCCCATCATTCACAGTGTTCGGAAAATCCCACGATGAAAACACGTCAGCCTCGACCCACTCAAAATTACCAATAGGAAAGTTACTCTTCATAGTGTGACTGTACAGGCCATTTACATCGAAATAACACATGTATTTCGATGCCACACTAGGGTCATACTCTTACCCATGTAAATGTTATTGGCTTCCATTCACCTTCTGAAAACCTGGGTAATGCTGTCCCTAACCCCGCGTTCAAGAAAAAGCTACATATCAGGGTCGGTCAACAGCTCTAGCCGCGTATCTGTCATCGATAATAAAGTATCCCATAAAAGAGACGGAGCTGTGACATACATGGCGGGGTCAAGACGTAATAAGCCAAACATACGGTCCTGAAATTTTCAAACACATCTGCCAGCAAACAAGTGTTTACACATAAATACTGAATGGTGTACTGCAGTAGGTTTATGCAGTGGAACGCATTCCATGTGGCTTCGGCATGAGTATAATCTTCATCGCTAACGCCTTCGCTTTTCATGACATTGCCATTTCAAATTGGGCGCTGTCTGGAAACATCGAGGGGTGATACCCAATTGCACAGTTTTCAATTTACCAGCTAAGTTTCCAGCGAGGCACTTATGAACTGAAAAGAATCAATAAAAGGTAATTTGAACTGTTAGCCTTTCCGTTTGAGTCAATCCATGTTAGGAATTCGGGAAGTCTGCTTCTCAAGGTCAGCAAAGTTACCTGGTCGCCGGCGCGAGAAATGGGGGTGAATTCTTTGTGAGTGCGGGCATCGAGCTGGGGAGGTGGTGTAGGGATGGGCCGCACTGGCTCTGTTGAGCGGGCGACAGCGAACACTGTATTGTCGGCCGCGCGACATGACTTGATGCGGCGAGGAGTCCTTGGAAGGGCGGAAGGTTGGGGAAACCATAACTCTGAGGACGATATTTAGTGCAGGCGACCGCGCTGGGAAAGGGGGTGGGGTGTCGTAGGAACGCACATGCACAGTAGAATTCTGCAGGGAAAGTAGGGGACGGGTTCCGATAGCTGGTGCTTTCTACATGTAGCGGACGAAAGTGTAAACTCTCTCCTTCCTTATCCTGCGTGTCTACGCACCACTCGGGGCAGAATAGTCTATTGCATTTTTGGCAGCGCGATGCGAGAGGTTTGTCCTTGTTGTGTCCGCATTGGGGAAGGTGGGCGTGAAACAGCGAAATGGGTGGTGTCGAATATCGTGAGAAGTTGCGGCGAATTCTTTGACCGTGTCATGCGCGTGGAAGACGGGAGCGGGCAGAGAAATTTTTTGGTTTCCGAGAGCCTTCACTTGCAAATCAGCTGCCGGCCTGCCTCGTTGGGTAACACAAGGCAATGAAAATGCCCCATACAGTCTTCTCTCGCGTGTTCAGATAAATGCTTCGGTTTTTATTTAATTATTCGATCATTGCGAGTTATGCGGTTATCGGAAAACGTTTTGAGATATTGCCGCGTTTTTAATGTGCAGTGAGAGGGAAGCCAATTTATTAGATAGATGCATGTGGTTGAATTAATTCCCTAGTGTATTCATTCCCTTTTTAAAGGATTTAGGCGGAATATCGTTTGTCTGGTTTCGATGCGTGTTTTCAGACCGATGAGGGTGAAGTATGTATTTATATTCGTGTTGGGGAGTTGTAGTTTTATATTAGCTGGGGATTTGTTTAATTAAATTAAATTTTGTGTTTCATTCGGCAATCGCATTATTAAAGTCGGTTTAATGAATACGTTTTTGCTTCTGTCGATTACGTAATTGAAGTGGAGATCAGTTACTTTGCTAAGGAAAACAGGTTTATTCCATAATGGCATGATTAAAATCGGTTTAACGAATTTGTTTCAAGTTTTATGGTTAATAATTAGTGCTTTTTTCATTTGCTTCGCCGAAATAGTTCGTTCCTTTTATGCTATTCGAGAATAGATTAAAGTAATTTGTTCGGTAACATATTTCAAAGTCTCTTTCATAAAAAAAAATTTATTTCGCAGAAAATAATTATTTAAATACTCAGTATGCCTCCAGACATTCGACCTGGCCATGTAGCCTGCTCCGCATATGAGTCACAAGCAATAAAAATAAAAAATGCTTCTTATACCCCTCTTACGACAGCTTTAACTCCTTTATAAACAATTGCAACCCACTTCTCTGCTCAGTCGGTCCCAGGACCTCACAGAGTACATACCGATGTTGTTTCACCAATATCACCCTTATGGCACTTAACCCTTTCAACACCAATAAAATAATAGAAAAATTTGATATCAAATAATTCTTTAATATAAACGAATGTTGATATCAAAACGTTTTTAAATTAATCGATTTAATCAATTTAACTAGTCAGTTAATTAATTTAATGAATTATTCAATTAAACAAACAATTATTTAATCTCATTTGCATATATTGGTTTGACACTTAGGCCACTCTTGCACCAAATGCTACTTAGGCCACTCTTGTGCTAAGTGAGCCAGAAGTGACATGCTCGTCCTACTACCCACCGACCAGCGACATCATCCGGCACGATTTCCACTTGCGAAAATCCGGTGACCCGGCCGGGGATTGAGCCCGGTTCGCCTAGGTGGGAGGCGATCAGGCTAACCGCTCAGCCACCGCGGGCTCGAAAATAAATGTCTTCTTACAGACACACAACCAGTAACAAAAAAAAAAGGTGTAAGTATGCACTGTAGACTAGCCAAGGCGTAATTTTTCTGTTCGCGGAAATCTTGTATAACAAAATATGCGGCATTGATAATTCCCAGAATTTAATAGCAGATTAATAGTAAACATGTTCATGTTTAAAAGTACACTGAGAGAAAACCGAACAAAATATTTGTTTGTATAAGGCCAAATATATATTAAGTTGTCCTAACAAAATATATTTTGAGCAAACAAAATTTGAAAAGCAACAAAATTACTTTTGATCGTCTAACAAAATGTATGTTTGAATAAACAAAATATCTGTGTTAGGCCAAAAAAAATTAGACTGTCAACTAAATATTTTGTTGAATTAGCTGTAAATATTTGTTTGGTCACCCATTTGACTGTCTTCGTTCGAAAATACAGCCTGTGAGTTTGTTTGTATTATATTGTGACAATTAGGATAGAATGGGGTGTTCACGGTAAAGTTAACACTTTTTAGGATCTCCCAACAAGCGTTAACCACTAATAAATATATCTTATTGCAATCTCAGGCATTAAATTTAGAGGGTGATGAAATGTATACACTGTGTTTATTGGTCACATTGCAATGTTTATATCAAAAAGCTGCAGGATGATGGAAATTGCATGAAAGAAAAAATTTATAAGGTCCTTAAAAAGTGCTCACTTTACCGTAAACAGCCCGTGTTTGTTAGTGCATGTATTGATGCTTAACAATCGTATAAGCACATTAATTAAATAATGCAACAAGATAACTGACAAATAAGGCTGTAAAAGTTGAAATATTTGTTTGCACACTTGCCAAATATTTGTAGTTTATCTAATAAAAAGCTTTCCGGGCGTCTTAAGGTGCCACATTAGCTACGATTACTAAGGCGTAGCGCTTGAACGCAGATGACCTAGGTTCGAAATTCGGTCGAACATGTAAAAAAAATTTGTTATATCGGCCCAAACAGTTTAATGCACATGTAGCCAAACAAATCTTTAGTTGCCCCAGCCAAATCTTACAGTTTGGCGCAACCAAATGAAAACAACAAAGTAGTTTGGTTTCAGCAAACAATATATTTCATTGTCCCCATAAAAAAACATATAGTTTGGTTGCACCAAACAAATCTTGTTTGATTGAACCTTTTTCTTAGTGCAGTTATTACTCTTCAAATCACAAGAAATGAAGCTGTTACAGGCATTCCAAATGCTTTTGTCAACCTCACTGTAAAACAAATCTTGTTTGATTGAACCTTTTTCTTAGTGCAGTTATTACTCTTCAAACAACAAGAAATGAAGCTGTTACAGGCATTCCAAATGCTTTTGTCAACCTCACTGTAAAACAAATCTTGTTTGATTGAACCTTTTTCTTAGTGCAGTTATTACTCTTCAAACAACAAGAAATGAAGCTGTTACAGGCATTCCAAATGCTTTTGTCAACCTCACTGTAAAACAAATCTTGTTTGATTGAACCTTTTTCTTAGTGCAGTTATTACTCTTCAAATCACAAGAAATGAAGCTGTTACAGGCATTCCAAATGCTTTTGTCAACCTCACTGTAAAACAAATCTTGTTTGATTGAACCTTTTTCTTAGTGCAGTTATTACTCTTCAAACAACAAGAAATGAAGCTGTTACAGGCATTCCAAATGCTTTTGTCAACCTCACTGTAAAACAAATCTTGTTTGATTGAACCTTTTTCTTAGTGCAGTTATTACTCTTCAAACAACAAGAAATGAAGCTGTTACAGGCATTCCAAATGCTTTTGTCAACCTCACTGTAAAACAAATCTTGTTTGATTGAACCTTTTTCTTAGTGCAGTTATTACTCTTCAAATCACAAGAAATGAAGCTGTTACAGGCATTCCAAATGCTTTTGTCAACCTCACTGTAAAACAAATCTTGTTTGATTGAACCTTTTTCTTAGTGCAGTTATTACTCTTCAAATCACAAGAAATGAAGCTGTTACAGGCATTCCAAATGCTTTTGTCAACCTCACTGTAAAACAAATCTTGTTTGATTGAACCTTTTTCTTAGTGCAGTTATTACTCTTCAAACAACAAGAAATGAAGCTGTTACAGGCATTCCAAATGCTTTTGTCAACCTCACTGTAAAACAAATCTTGTTTGATTGAACCTTTTTCTTAGTGCAGTTATTACTCTTCAAATCACAAGAAATGAAGCTGTTACAGGCATTCCAAATGCTTTTGTCAACCTCACTGTAAAACAATTTCACACGTGGCAGTAGGGTATCTTACGATGAAGCACTATACCCAAAAATACAAAATGCAGATGTCATTAAAAACGTAGTACACATACTGCAGGAATTGTCAGAAGAGTGTGATTTATGGTGCATATGAACGGAAAAATGCGTGTGTCTAGTAACACTGCAAATATTTTCGCTCAAATTTACGTATTTTAATTTAAAAATAATAGTATCTATTTATCATAAAAATATATAAATATCTCCATTACTGATTATTCAGAAAGCAAATTCATCAAGCAATGCCACTACAATTATCACTATGATTGTATGGAAGAAATAATCATTACTAATGTTTACATTATATTCTTAGTAATTGATTTTATGCATATCTATTTTAGTCACGAGAGTTAATTGAAATAAACGTTCCTAATATTAATCATTTTTAAAACCTTTAAATTATTTCCAGTATTTTTTTTTACTTACAACCATAGTAATTATCATGATTACACTGCTTGAAGATTTTTCTTGCAAAATGTGCTTTTCTAAGCACAAACGTGGAAATACGGTCATTTTTAAAAAGAACTATAATAAATAAGCTCTAACAAAATATTTTAAACGGTTACAAAAAATGCACATTTCTTGTATATGCAACATAAGTGGTATTTCTAACAAATTTGGTAGTGTTATTCATATTGTACAGTTGGCTGCAGTGATTTACTGAAAGCCACGCCTCTTCTGACTTAAGGGGAATGGTGCACACAAAACCGTATATTTATATAATTTTTGCCATAACTGGTTTTACAGAGGAGTATTCACAATTTTTGGCTCGACAAGATGTAAATAACAATTTTGTGCGCCTTCTTGCATTGTTACAAATTAAAGATATTTGTTATTCTCGGACCACTGATTGAATAAACCAAAACAAAAATTCTTTATTTTCTGCCATCATCGCTCCGAGAATAATAATGGCAGTGAATATCTAACAACGTAAAAATGCGTTCAAAATTATTATTTGCGTCTTGTCGAGCGAAAAATTTCGACAAACCCTTTGGAAAACGACTTATATAGCAAATCGGGTTAATGTGTTATTTTATAGTTGTATGTCTACCTCGTACTTAAAGACGTGCGAAATTCGCGCCATTATCTGGCATCACGCTAGATCTCACCACTCTATATGCATTAGATTCGGTGCTACTTGTTTACTGGCCCTTTCCACAAGGCGGCACGTGATTGGACTAGCTTTGCGTCGCTTGTTTCCGATTGGTTCAAGGTCGCCCAGGGCGTGTCAAACCAGCTGTAGTCCAATGACAGGAGAAATGCAAAGGCACATGAGTTTGAAGTCTAATCTGTCTTGAAATGATAACGTGAATTTTGTAGGTCTTTTAAGTGATTACTCTTTCCTCGCAAAATAATGAGCGCATAGTTCTCACATAAATACATGTCGAAATCCCAATGTTACTGTCGTAGGAATGTACAAATAAGGAAAAATAACTTACCTATAGAAATTAAATAATAACACTATAAGAGATTCTGAAAAGCTTCAAGGTTTCTATAAAATCGCACAAGGAAATGTTTCTGAAAAAAAAAAAAAAATTGCTGAAAAATAGTAAATTCTTTAATACCTACGTTTATTTGTTTCTGTCCGTTAATTTTTGTAAAACAACTATTACTAAAATTACCTTCAAACTAATTAAGACAAGGCCTTTCAGTTGCCCTTGTTAAATCTTTTGCAAAGAGAACGGTTTATTTTGTTCGCACATCACAAAAACCGTAAAATTTTGTCTTAGAGATGCCATCTAGCAAAAATCATGCAATTAAAATAATTTTATCCGAGGATAATGTAGTCAAAGATATTTTGTGTACGTGTTGACATACAGCAACGTTAAAAAGTGATGAATATTTTCAACATTACAATAAATATATTTGCTATAGGCAGTTCACGGAAAACTGAGCACTTCTCAAAGCCCTGCTAAAGATCTACTTATTTATGTACATTGTGTATCCTTCCTCCATAAGTTAAGACGAACATTCCCACGGGTTTTATAAAACTTTATTCGAGCGCCCGTCAAGTCGAATTGCGAGATCATTAGAAAAGTAAATATTTCACAAATGTTCTTATTCTTGCACTCACGTGAGTTAAAAAAACAAATCACGAAGCAAAATAAATCATTCCAGTGTTCGTAGATGTTAGCCAAACGCCTTTAATCCAATGTTAAGATATTGAACTACTTCCCGTTTATCGTTACGAACTTTACTGGGCACGAGGCAGTCAGTGTGCTCGTTCCAATATACAAGACGTTTCCAATGCGGTAAACAAACAGCAAACTCTTCTGGCAGCCTTTACTACTCGGTTGCTAACCCTCCATCCTTCATGTAGTGTGAGATGACACACGTGTATAGACTGCTCGCGGTAAAACGAGCACTTTTGAAAGCCCTACTTAAGATCTACTTGTATGCACGTTGTGTGTTCTTCCGTCTTGTGTAAAACTAACATTGCTATTGACCTCATCGCTGTATTCATGCGTCGGTCAAGTGAAACTGTGGAATTAAATAGAAAGGTAAATATCGTACAAATCTGGTCATTTTTACACTTCGATGCATAAAAAAAATAAAACGAGAGAAATAGTTTAAGTTATCTCAAATAGTCATCTAAAACTTTTTATTCGATATGCATATATATACATATATACACATACATATATATGCACACACACACACGAGTCTATGTTTATGTGGAAATTTCTTTTCTCTTGGAGAAAAAACTCACACTTTATTGTTTTACTGGTTCACTGGTCTCTATCGGAATGAAATTTAAAAAATAATTAAAATCAATCAACATTTTATTTCGTAAGAATAAAACTGTTATTATTATTAATTTCTCAAATGAACACGATGGATTGTAAAACATCTTAATTCCGTCGCGACAAATTAATTGGAATACAGTCAACGCGCGACTTCATTGGCCGACGGCCAGCCAATAACAAACGTTGCAGGGCACAGTAAGCATGCCCGGTGTAGCCAGGACCAATGGGACAATGGCATGTGAAAATACGCTGACCAACAAAATTGATATTGCTGAAGTAGTAAATATAGGCAGCTCACTTCAAAGCTTGTCCTCAGTATCAGTACATTTGTGCAGTCCTTAGGAGTCCTATGTACTGAAAAGTTTTCTGTGAAATCGTTGTTTGCGCGTAAACGCGTGTGTCAGCAAATAAATGTTCCGGAAATACGAAGTTTTACAAGAAAGGATAAAAAAAAAAAAAAAAAAAAAAAAACTATTGTCTATATCGCTATATTTTTACTTTTATATTATTAAGTGTAATAATGAAGAAGAAAATGGCAAAAGTGGTCGAATATCGCATTTTTAAATCTTGCCTGTGTTTTTTTAAGTGGTAAGAGAAAAGTACGATTATACCCAGGTAGTTTGATTGTGTACTTTCATCGCCCCGGCCGGGTCGCCGGATTCTCGCAAGTGGGAATCGTGCCGGACGATGCCGTTGGTCGGCGGGTTTTCTCGGGGAACTCCCGTTTCCCTCGCCCTCTCATTGTGTCGCCGCTCCACACTCACACAGGTCTCCGTCATCGGCTCTCAAGACCACGATGTTAAAGAGCCGCCCAAATCTCTTCACGTCGCGACTTCCATCGCGTGCAATGAGACCCCACAGTGGCAGATCTGGTTCAGACAGTAAAGCGCTAGGACGGGAACACTGCACGCCTCGCGCGTAGGAGCGACGAGGCACCAGGCGTGCGTGTCAGTGTCGCCCGTATCGCTCCCTCGCTTCTCGACCTCGAACGCGCAGGCCACTTAAAGGGTTGACCTGTAAACGGTATTTACTTGTGCGAAATGCTCACCCGGTCCAAAGCACGAACTCGATGTTGTCGCCGTGCTTGTCCCTCATGGCCTTGGCGGCGGACTGCACCAAGACCCACGGCGAGTCGCAGTTGTAGTCTCCGAACCTCCCGTCCGGCCGCAGACCGCCGCCCATCCCGCCATCTGTACGCCAGCAATCTGCACCATCAGAACAACGTGACGCTCTTAAGAGTGTTGACAACGAAAAAAAAAAAAAAAAAATTGTTCATTACGTACCACATATCCAACTGATCAACTTTTAGACATTACAGCCTGTTCGCGGTAAACTGAGCACTTTTGAACATTCCTGCTCAAGATCTACTTGTATGCACGTTGTGTATTCTTCCGCCTTATGTCAAATTATCATTGACGTGAACCTCGTCACTTTATTCATGCGTCGGTCAAGTGAAGTAGAACTGTGAAATTATTACAAAAGCAAATATTGTACATATCTGCTCATTTTTACACTTCGATGCATTAACAAAAACAGAAATTGAAAGAAATAATCGATGTTACCACGAATGGTTATCTAACACTTTTTGTTCGACTTCAAGATATGGATCTACTTTCCCATCATCGTTACCAACTTTACTGGGCGCATGTTACTCATTGCGCCCGTTAAAATATATGCAGCTGCGAGCAGAGACTTTTTTCTAAGGACGATTTCAAAAGTGCTCACTTTAACCCGAACAGCCTTTACTAGCATAAATATTAAGTACATAGTTTTTGCATAAACACACGTCAAACAGCAGTGCGTGGTGAACTGTTGCAAGGCAACATGTGTGTTCCTCCTGTACTGGACCTAATAGTTTTCTCGTTTACACATCGACCACTTGAACGTAGCAGTGCAGTTGACGTCACTGCACGTGTGTAATACGGCCCTCTCGTGAGTGGCCGCAGTACATTCAGTTTCTCCCGGCTCCGCTCTGGTCACTGGTTCATGTTGTATGTGCCGAGTGTGTGTGTACAGCACTGAGCAAGCGCCAGCTTACCTCGCAACACTTCGCCACACGCCGCTGTTATCAAAAATACAATTTCACTGTTTTAAATATGTACAAATTATCGAAAACTAAAACTACGTACAGAAACGAGACAATTCTCACTGAAAGAAACAGCCAATGGCTAATTAAACACGTCTGTAATATCGTACAAGAATAAGTTTTTTTTTTTGCAATTTCGAAAAATTGCTTAAAATAAGAAGGAAATTCTTGCATATTTTAAATCGTGGCGGCCCCTGAATTCTTGTAAAACAACTTTTACTAAACATATCATGAAATGAATTTGGACAAGGCCTTTAGTTTGCCTTTGTTAAATTTTCTGGAAGTTCGTTTTGTTTGCTTTATTTGTACGTTACAAAAACAGTAAAATCACGACTTTGACATATCATCAGAGATAGTGATTTTTCGCAAAAAAAAAAAAAATATGAGTTCACGGTAGGCTTCAAAACTGCAAGCAAACAACATCAGTTTGTCTATTGCCATTGGCTGTTTTCTGCATGAGAAGGTGTTCTCGTGTATAACCGGGCCAATCAGAATTCGGCAATTTTGCCACTTCCCTCTACGTGATTCGCGCGCAGACACTTAACGCGTGTTAAAAAGTAATTCAGCCAATTAAGATAGGTGTTTTGAAATATAACTTGTCCTGAAATCTTCTCGCGAAATTTCGCTACCCCTACATATCATGCAAAATCCATGAGGCCTAAACATTTTTATCTGAGAAAAATTTGCCGTAGATTATGTCTACATGTTGAATAGTATGTGGTAAAAATATAAATTTTTCATTTGTGGTAAACGTCCTTAACAAACTATCCCGTTCAGTCAACATGTTCAAGATGGTGGACACGATACACGTTAATGATATTTTTACCGGCACTGTGCAGTAATAATAATAATAGTAATAATAACAATAACGATAATAATACGTCTTTATTTTTGTGGTGAAGTTAAGTTATTATCACCTTCTATTACACTTAACCACTAACATAATAAATCATTCCACTTATTTTTTGAAAAGAAAAAGAAACAATAATTGAAACAAAACTTAATGTCTTCTATAAAATTAGAAATTAGCTTACATAAGATATATAAAAGCGACATACTTAAAATAAAAAAATAAAAAAAAGCTGAAAAATTAATTTAAATGATTTCTCTTTTGATGTATGTTTATATGTGTAAAGGTATATTCATATGCATACACATACACGCATACACAAAATCACATACACATACATATAATTGAACTATTTATGAAAGTGAATTACAAGATAACATCGATTACCAAAAATTCTAAAACTGCAATGTAGTCTAAGGATTTCTGAAGAAAAGAAAACCACACCAATAACTCCTATTTAAACACAGGAAAAAAGTAAAAATATATATATATATAGATTAGTTAATATAAGACATTTTATGTTTGCTTGCATCTAAAATTATGTCAGTTACCTTAAATATGCGTAAAATAAAATAGTAATGAAATGTTTACTCGCACACGCACACACCTACACACATTGACGGTATAATTTAATTAACTAAACAATAACATAAGCATCAGAAACATCACTACAGTGGCACGAAGCAGAAAGAAAATAAGTTACAGGATTATAAAAGGGGAACATCCACAGTAAATATTGTTTATATCAAACCCATATTTCACAGCAAGGCGTCAACGTTTAAGACTGTATCAGAAAATATACTGGGGGACAAACAAAATTTCCGACAGCATTTTTGGGAATAGGCTGTTCACGTAAAAATGAGCGCTTTTGAAAGCCCTGCTTAGGAACTACTTGTATGCACGTTGTACATTCTTCAGATGTATGTAAAAACATTGCCATGGGCCTCATCAATTTATTTATGAGTCGGTCAAGTGAATCTGTGAAATTATTAGGAAAGTAAATATTTTACAAATCTACTCATTTTAACACTTCAATGCACTAAAAAAAAAGCTTAAGAAGTAATTTGTTATCACTAAAAGTTACCTAACACTTTTTATTCAATGTTAAGTCAAGGAATTATATTCCCTCCATCGTTACCAACTTGACTGGGCGAATGTTATCCAGTGAACCCATTAAAATATATGCATTCAGGTGCAGTAACTTTTTCTAAGGTTTCTTTCAAAAGTGCTCATTTTATCGTGAAGAGCCTTTAGTTAAATGAGTGAAGAGATTTGTGCGGCTCTTGACGATGAGGTCTTGAGAGCCGATGGGGGTGAAGTGATATGGGTATGGAGCGGCGCCAGAATGAAAGGGTGGAGGGAAAAAGGATCGCCCGGCACGATTCCCTCACGCAAAAATCCGGGAGCGACCCCCTCGGTTCGCCTGGGTGGGAGGCGAGTAGTCTAACCACTAAACCACCGTGGCCCCCTTGGGCATTGTACCTGGAGATGACTTTTTCGCTGCGTTGGTCTCAGCTAACTGCTACGAAATTTCTTTCTTTTGATCGTCTGGACCACGCAGTAACCACGTCATAACCATGAAATTCAAAGTATAATGAAAAAATACATATTTATCTTTCATATTATAGGCTTTTCACGATATCGTGAGCACTTATTAAGGCTCTTCTTAATTTTTACTTTCACCCAATTTCTATCATCCTGATGCTTTTTAATATAAACATTGCAATGTGACCTGTAAACACAGCGTATGCATCGCACCGCTCTCAAAAGTTAAAGCCTAATGCCACATTAAGATATATTTATTAGTGGTTAATGCCTGTTCGGAGGGCCTTAGAAAGTGTTCACTTTTCCGTGAACAGCCTATAAAATAATTATGACCTATAAAGGAACTTCTTAAATGTTGATTTTGAAAAGCTTGCCAAGTTAAGAGAAATTATTTTCTTCATCATTTAAAATAAATTTCTTTAGCGTGTGACGAGTACACTTCCAGGCACTAGAATATATTTTTTGCTACGTTCATTTATGGCTGTAAGTAATTGAATTGCGAGCATTTCGTTAATTATAAAATTTAATTAATGAATTAAAACATTCATTCTGAAACTGCATAACCCGTTTGTTTTTATTTCTTACAATTACAAGTGTTTACCTCTGGACATTAAATAAATAATACATATTTCTAGGCTGTTTCTAGGTGAAATGTAGTGCGGGGTTCATTTCAGCGTAGCTACCAGTTAACTTCGATAATAAGCGGATATTGTTGTGCCTGGGATGGAGGTATCATAATAATTTAATAACTTTGTATTTCAGTGTCATCAGTAGCTTGTTGTTCCTCAAGTATTTATTAATTTAATACGATGTTTAATGACAGTTTATTTACCAGACACAAAAGTAATTTCTGCAACATTGAGCATTGTTGATTATTCAATGTTATGTCAATATACACTATCTACCAAAAAGTAATTGTGCACCTGTCCACAATGTTTGCTCTGTGGTTGTCACACCGTTAGAATCTCGTAGGGCCACCTCTTGCGGCTATAACAGCAGCCACCCTGTCTGGCATGCTCTCTACGAGTGTTTGCAGGACATCCACGAGGATTCGTCGCCATTCATCTTGCAACCATTCCATGAATTGAGCAATGCATTTTGGCCGCGCCTGACGCGTCCTCGCCCGGCGATCCAATTCGTCCCAAAGATGTTCTATAGGGTTGAGGTCGTGGCTCTGGGCGGGCCAGTCCAATCGGCGAACATTGTTGTCGGCGTACCACAGCATAGTAGTCCTTGAAACATGGCACGTGGCATTGTCATCCTGGAAGTAACACGGGTCCATTCCGTAAAAACGCCACAATTTTGGGAGAATTTCACTATCCAGAATGTTACAACAGGCCTCTGTGTCCATGCTACCACGGACAAACACCAGCAGTCCTACGCCGAAGGCCGTGAAACACAAGTCAACTGACGTACTGAATTACCTATCTTCACGGGTGCCCAATTACTTATTTGTAGATCGTGTAGTATAAAGGATTTTTGTCGAGTTGTTTGCTATTGCACTATTAAACAAGTGTATTATGAACATCCACGCAGCGCGATGGGTAAACCGTGAACAGACTATATATTACTCTGCACAGTTACTCGCTTAAAGTATGTTCACGATAAAGTGAGCACTTTTGCGATCAACCTTAGTAAAATGTCACTGCCCCTGCCTGCATACATTTTAAGGGACGCACTGAGTGACATGCGCACGGTAAGTTGGTAACGATTGATGGAAAGTAGTTATATATATTAACGTTAAATAAAAAGTGTTAGGTAACCATTTGGGATAATTTAAATTATTTCTTACGCTTTCTGTTTTTTTTTTTTAACGCCTCAGTCTGTAAAGATTAGCAGATTTATAAAACGTGCACACAGGTAGATAATTCGCAGGGCTTTCAAAAGTGCTCACTTTACCGTGAACAGTCTATAGCAGATAGCAGCTTTTCTGATTTTACGAAGAGAACCGTTTTCGATTCCGGCAGAGTCACTCCCAACATTTTTGCACGTGGGAATCGTGCCGGACGATACCGCTGGTTGGAGGGTTTTCTCGGGGATTTCCCGTTTCGCTCCCGCCTCTTGCATTCCGGCGCTGCTCCATGCTCCCTTCTTTTTGACCACATCAACTCTCATGCCTCCGACGCTCGACGTTAAGAGCTGCCCTAAAAACTTCCTCACTCCATTTTAACGCTCCACTTACGCATGCCCTCGACTAAACGCATAATTAGCGATAGAAAAAATTCGCGAGTTCAATGACCTGTAGGCTAGACTCCACAGTCATGTGTATATTCGAGCCTCATACGTTTGTTGATTGGCTGCTGCCCCATAGAATATCCAGTGTTACTACACACCTGGCAGTATGGCACTCGCTACTTGTTTCCTTGCAAGTCTGCTATTGGATCAGAGTCGTCCAGGGCGTGTCTAATATAAACTGCGATCCAATTGCAAAGTCAACTTCAGTGTACAAGTGTTTGACGTCTATCTTGTCCTGAAATGAACTCGCGAAATGTTCCTATCCCTACGCATAATGTTTCGCACTGTGATCAATATTCGCGTCACCGCTAAAACGTGGAGAATTCTGAGCCGCTGATCGATTTCGGTAATAATTCTTATGTAAAGGCTGTTCACGAAAAATGAGCACTTATGAAATCAATCTTGTAAAAAAGTCACTATCCCTAAATGCATGTATTTTAACGGGCGCAATGAGTGGCATGCACCCAGTGAAGTTGGTAACGATGGAGGGGAAAGTAGTTCCATATATTAACGTCGAATAAAAAGTATTAGGTAACCATTTGAGGTAACTTAAATTACTTATCTCGCTTTTCCTTTTATAATGCACCGAAGTGTAAAACTGAGCAGATTTGTGCGGTATTTACTTTTCTGATAATTTCACAGTTTCACTTGGACGACGCATGAATAAAGCGATGAGGCCCACGGGAAAATGTAAATTTTACATAAGGCGGAGGAATACACGACGTGCATACAAGTAGATCTCAAGCAGGGCTTTCAAATCTGCTCATTTCACCGTGAACAGTCTTTAAGAGTGAGTGAGTGGAGATTTTGGGCGGCTCTTTAAATCGTGATCTTCAGGACCGATGAGAGTGAAGTGAGTATGGAGCGTCGCCGGAATGAAGGGTTGCGGGGGGAAACGGGAGATCTCCGAGGAAACCCGCGGACCAGGGGGCGGCACTGTCCGGCACGATTCCCGCGCAAGAAAATTCGGGAGCGACCCCACCGGGATTCGAACCCGGCTCGTCTGGGTGTGGGGCGAGTAGTCCTACAACTACACCACCGCGACCCCTTTATATGTAAGAGTCACAAATACAGTTTACAAATCTGTGCTATCGAGATCCTCTTATACAAAGTGATGAGCTGAGAGACAAAGTGAAGAAATTGCGAATGCTACGTATTCAGTCAAGTTCTCTGATCTAAACTAATTCGTAAATTAATTTTGCTATTTCGTATAAGTTTTCAAACTGATTTATGTCTTTAAAACTCTTTACTCACAAAGAAGTTCTTTTTTCCCCCCCTTGCGTTTGCATAAAATTGCAGTAATAAAATGACTTGTTTCACAAGTACACTGATGCACCCAGGTAATGAAATCATGACCTGGCACTGCACAGACACACAAAGAGTAAAAAGATCAAGTGGTTGGGTATTTGTGTGATAAATACCCAGCTCCCACTAGCGAATAAAAAAAAGTTGGAAAAAGAGTTGTGATCATTAAACTGAATTTATTAACTGTCATACTAAAACAGTGGCGCGAATTCTATGACCTAGGCAGAGTAGTTCAGTGTGATATATTTATTTTCCACGTCCCTGAAAAGCGATATGTTCGTGGGATCCGAGCTCTTTGGAGGCAGCGTCGAGCGAACGTACCTTTAATAAAAAATAAAAAATTTTTTTGCGAGTTTCATTTGTAAGTTGAGGTAGTTACACGATAATTCCCTCAACGGACAGGTCAACATTAACTATAGGCTGTTCACGGTAAAATGAGCACTTTTGAAAGCCCTGCATAAGATCTATTTGTATGCACGTACTGCATTCTTACATATTATGTAAAATTAACATTGAGATTGACATCATCACTTTATTCATGCATCGGTCGGATGAAACTCTGAAATTATTAGAAGAGTACATATTTTACAAATCTGCTAATTTTTACACTTCGATACATTAAAAAAAAAAATCATAAAGCGGAAATAATAATTGAAGTGATCACAAATGGTTACCTAAAATTTTTTATTCGACGTTAAGATTGTGGAACTACTTTTCTCTCTATCGTTACCAACTTTACTGGGCGCATGTCACTCAGTGCATTCGTTAAAATATATGCAGGTAGGGGCAGTGACATTTTTCTAAGGTTGATTTCAAAGGTGCTCACTTTATCGTGAACAGCCTTTACTCATAGTGTTGCCACAGAGAAGGTTAGTGTACAGAGATGAAACAGCCGCTCACACCGCAAACTACAGACACACGCCAGGAAAATGGCGTCACTATCTAGCAAGGCGTCGGAACGTCGTTTGCCAATCAGCGCTTTGGAACTTAGCTCGCCAACCAGCAGCGCAGCCAATAGAGATCCTTTTGCATTGCGCGGTAGCCAATTAGACGCAACGCCCGTTTTTAGAGCCTCGCTCAACCAATCAGCGAAGGGATACGCTCACATCAAAGGAATATATATATATATATATATATATATATATATATATATATATATATATATATATATATATATATATATATATAGAGAGAGAGAGAGAGAGAGAGAGAGAGAGCGTTGCCATATATATCAAATATATATAAAATATATATTAACAATATGTATATATAACCAATAATATATATTACCAATATATATATATATATATAATATATATATATATATATATATATATATATATATATATATAGCGATATAGATAGAGGGAGAGAGTAAGAGCAATTATATAAATAGATGGAGATTGTCGAAGCAAAGTTTCGGGTGCAACGCATTGTTGTGACACTCTCGTATTCAGAAACAAATGTTTACTGTATTATTGTAATTGTAACAATTCATCAGTATTTTAGGAAAACATCCAATTAAATTCAAATAAAACTGCTTCACAAACCGTAAGTTTTCGAAATACTTGAAAAATGCTACATTTGTCAATTAAATAGTAGTCGAAAAGCTTCCTGGAAGGAAAAAAAAGTATGTTATTGAGTGGTTTCATTTATAAACTGTTCGTTGTTTCAATAACATCCAGTAATATTACCTTTACTTAAATTCTGTATGCTTATCCATTCTGCAGCCATGCGACCCGTTTTCCAATATTCACATAGGCACACTGTTTTAAGACGGTTTTGCTTAAACCAGGACTAACGATAGACAAAATTTACAGATCACAATCCCAACATTTCAATGCCTCTGTGTAACCAAACACACCCGTAGTTGAAAATGCAACTTTTTTTTTTAAATTTCGTGTTACGAAGTGTGGACGCAAATTTGCGTAATATCATATTTCGAATGATAGTTGTGTTTGGTACATTGCGGTGATAAGGTGCGATAAACACTTTTTTCTATCTGTAGTACACTTGTGAACAGAGCTTCTAAAAATATTAACTACTGTATTTAGTTTTTCCACGCATTTTGTTTACTATATTTTTATGTTCAATTATTTTGGACACTTTTGTCACTTTTGCTTTTTTTTTTTTTTTTCGAAAACTATACTGTCGAAATGATGAAAGCACACAGTAATTCAAGGATACAGAGATGAAACAGTTGCTTTGACACAAATTCCAGCCGCGCGTGCCACCAAAATGGCGTCACAGGCCAGCAAAATGTTGGCCAATCAGAGCCCGACAACGTGCTCGCCAGCCGGTGGCCCGACACATAGGAACCTTCCGCAGCTTGCACTATCCTTATGTATACTTTTACTGCTGTATAAATGGGAAAGTTAGTTGGTTTGACCTTCTTTTACGTCGAAACGGAGCGACGGATCGACGTTATTTTTTGCACAGATATAGTTGGAGGGCCAGAGAATGACATAGGCTACTTTTTGTCCCGAAAAAATATCTCATTTTCTTCAGGGAAATTTTTATTGTAATTTTATACCATTCCTTCAGGAAAATTCTTATTGCAATTTTACTGCAAAAAAACATTGTTAAAAAGAAAGTTCCGTCATTTCTCCTTTCTTTTTTGTCTATGGGCTGTCTTCCATTCCTTCACAAGAACCGTAGTGGCCCAGTGGCTAGAGCGATTCCAAGTGGGGCCGCAGTGGCTCAGTGGCTAGAGATATTCCAAGTGGGGCCGCAGTGGCTCAGTGGATCGAGCGATTACAAGTAGGGCCTTAGTGACTCAGTGGGTAGAACTATGTTAAGTGGGACCGCAGTGGCTTAGTGGATAGAGAGATTCCAAGTGGGGCTGGGATATGACATGGGCTACATTACATAGTTACAAAATTAATTCTGATATTTTGAAATATGTACAAGGAGAAATAACAGAGTATTTGTCAGTAGACATGGTCATGGACACAGAACACAGCACAACATATCCTGTAAAGTTCCTAAATTCTCTAGAGTTGCCAGGTGTGCCCTCACATACGCTCCAATAAAAATTAGACGTCTCAGTAATGCTTATGCGAAATTTAGATGCACCGCGATTATGTAACGTGACGAGGCTTAGTGTCAAAAACTTAATTATTTATCCTTATAAACACGTGCGCGAAACAGCGGGCAAAAGCTAGCAGTTTATAATCCATGCACGGCCACTTCACACTTTTCTGAAGCCAGCCCTGCTCATGTTCTACTTCCAGGATATTCCTCCGTCCCGTGCAAACCAAGCTTAACAAGTCTGGAGAATTACACCAGAGGGACAACGCACCACACTCGTGCGCACTCAGTTGTAATGATATTTTGTATAAGAACTGTTTCTCACTAGACGTTACCAACATACCTCTTTTCTCCTGTTTTTATTCAAATTATTTATCAATGAAGCATTATAATTCATAGATAATATATCAATAACAATTCAATTTAACAGGAAAAAAAGTAACTTTTATGAACACAAGTATAAAACGCTTGTGATACAGTGCGTATTTAGGAAATAACTAAACACGCCATACATGGGGGATTTTTCAAAGGTTTGACTCAAAAAGGCCGAAGAAACCGTGAATAGAATATATTCCCGATTTCTTCACATTTTTAAAAATCAAACCTTTGTAAAAGCACCCCATGTATGACTTATTTAGTTATTTTCTAAATATGCCATTTATCGCAAGCGTTTTATGCCTCTGTTAACATGAAAGTTTATTATTTTTCGTTAAATCGAAGTTTTACCTGTATTTTATTCATAAATTATAGTATTTCATTTATAATAAATATTTATAAAACAGTCAGAAAACACGTGTGTTGGTAGCGTCCTGCAAGAAATAGTTCTCATGCAAAATATCATTACAACTGAGTGCGCACGAATTCGGTGCGTTGTTCTTTCGTGTAATTTTCTAGACTTTCTTAAGCTTAGTTTGCACGAGGCGGAGGAATACACTGGAGGTAGAACTTAAGCAGGGCTTCAGAAAAGTGCGAAGTAACCTTGTATGGATTATAGCTGGTTCCCAGAGCCTTGCGCAGCCAATCAGAATCGAAGAAACCGCCTATCCATTTCGTCTGTGTGTGTTTATCTACTCTGTGATAAAGGCGTACCACACCCCCACAGTGTGCTGGATAACCTAGATGCCTCCACTTTAGTGACCCCGATTGATTCGATTATCGCCACCACTCCTTAACTTCTCCCAACTTCGACAGGACAGTTAGGAATTCACCTTAATTAAGGATATCGTGGGCCTGGGTCAAGAGTAACATGTGGATGTAATACGATTAGGGTCAGCTGTTTTCGCGAAAAGATTTACACGCGGAGGCTAAGACGTCAATAACCTATGCGCGCACCAGCAGTCTTCATTTGGCCATTGGCCGATTGTGTTTGGGTCACGAGAGTTTGTTATACGAGTGAGCCAATCAGAATCAGGTTTCTCCGACACTGACCGTCCGCGATTCGCGGGCAAACAGACAAGGCGCATAACAATTCAAATGAGCCAATCACGAAAGTGGTTCAGAACTAAAGTGTTTTGGGAACACAACAAGTCCTGAAATCTTTTCGCGAAAAACAAGTGCCCTTAGATGCGGCGTGTGGAACGCAAGCGAGGCGAGCATTTACTCAGCTGTGCGTTCCACAATTGTATACTGTTTTTATTTCCGCCGATAGAAATGTCATATACACGTGGCCCTGTGCCGAGGACTGCAACACTTTGTATGTTGAGTGTTCTGAAATGTCAGAACGCTGCTTCTGACTGACATTTAACCCTTTAAGGATTGCACAAATTTGCTGGTACTCAGGACAAGATTAAAGTGAGCTGACTATATTTCCCCACTTAAGCAATACCAGCTGTGTTGGTCAGTGTATTTCAACATACCATCGTCCTATTGGTCCTGGCTACACCGGGCATGCCTGCCGTGCCCTGCAACGTTTATTATTGGCTGGCCGTCGGCCAATGAAGTCGCGCGTTGACTGTGTACCAATTAATGTTTCGCGACGGAGTTAACATGTTTTACAATCCATCGTGTTCATTTGAGAAATTATTAAAACTAACAGTTTTATTCTTACGAAATGAAATGTTGACTGAGTGTAAATCTTTTAAAATTTGATTCCGATAGAGTCTAGTGAATCGGTAAAACAATAAAAGTGTGAGTTTTGTCTCCAAGAGCAAAGACATTTATATATATATATCATATATACACACACATATATATATCATATACACACACAGGTGCATGAGAGCAGTAATGCGGTTTCCGAATCAGTTAAGCTCGGCTAACAACCATCCTTCGCACCCGTCAGTCACCCGTTTTCCGTCCGTCAGTTGAAACAACACTCCGTCGTCCATCGATCATTCTGTCCGGCAAAATTTCAGCGTGACAACTTAACATCGCGATATTTCTTCCGTAGAAGGTATATTTTGGTTGGAAATACATTTTCAAGAGAGTAACATTTAGGGGAAGTATTTTTTTTTTTTTACGTGATGAAAATTTAACACTGTTTATTGTCTACGTTTACAATTCCTGAAATGACCACCAAGATAAATGAACGCACATCCACTGCCTTGCATTTTATTTCAAAGTGCGTATTCGCGTCTACGGAATGGCGTCAGAAGAGGGTGGCCCGTCCGTCGGTCCGTCGAACATTAAAGTTTGAGATACATTCGACTGATTAACGGATAGAAAAAAAAAGTTCTCCTGCGATTGTTTCGAAGATCACGTGACCGCCTGAAGTATGCTACGGACGGTTTCGGGTCCACCTTTACCCCGAGGGAAGTTGATTGGGCGCCGAGTCTCGCAGCATACAGTGCTGGTCAAATACAACCTCCGTGCGCAACTTATAGGCAATCGGCTGCAATGGGCATCGAAGTGTTAAGTCAGCAATTCTGTTCACCCACGCTTACACTGTATTCATTCTTCGTTCAGACGTGTTCCCCTAGAACGATTTTTCTGCCGCGCACCCTTAAACTACGATTACACAGAATAAGAAATAAATACGCAGTTACTGTGTGATTACTCGTGCAGCCCTGAATATTTTTTGGGAATTCATCCTGCAGCAAGGTCAACTTCAAGCAGTTGTTTTTAAATCGCGTTCTTATAATTGCAATGGAACTATTTAGGCGAGCTATTTTTTTTAACACATTCAGGTCTGTACATATTTACTACAATTGAAGACAGGCTAGAAGTGTAGGCCTATCACCTGTACACACAACTGCAGGAACGTGTATTCTGTTGGTTTCTGTATACCCACCTACCACTCTTCTATTGGTCCACGCCACACTGGGCGTGCAACGTTCATTATTGGCTGGTCATCAGCAACTGGGGTCGCAGAGCTGATTATGCTCCAATCAAAAATTCTCCTACTGTGCAAAAGTTTTGCAGTCAATTGTGTTCTTTTATAAGGGTTTGCGAAAAATAAAATTTTCGCAGGAAAACTATAGTTACATGGTCGAATTGTTCTAAAGCCACGATCCTTAATTTTTACAGCTTTTGTGGGAATTAACTTTTTGTACCCAAACGGGAGCTGATATTGTAAAATACTCTTACAATTTAGTTACTAATTGTTTTTAATATGTAGTCTAATTTTTTCAATACGAAAAAGGTATAATTTTATCTAATTATTAAATAAACAAAATTTTTGTTAATTAAGTAATTGGATTAAAGTATATATTTTTCGTGTTGGAAATATTCGACTATATAGTAAAAACAATTTGTAACAAAATTGTAAAAGGATTTTACAATATCAGCTCCCGTTTGGGTGCAAAAAATTAATTCTCGCAAAAATTGTATAAATGAAGGATCGTGGCCTTAACTGCGAGTCAGCAATGAATTGAAGCACTAGAGCAGAGCAGATAAGTACGCAGAGGCGAAATGGTTTGCCGGTCCCTTTTATGAAGGCATACGCTTTCTCTGATTGGCTGAGTGAAGCTCTGAGAACGGGTCTTTGCGTCTGATTCGCTGCTGCGCCCTGCGAGAGGTACCCCACTGGCTGCGGGCGGCCGGCCGGCCGGCCGGCAAGCAAGTTAACCGGGCGCTGATTGGCGGACGGCGTTTCAACACGTTGCGGACCGGCGACGCCATTTTACTCGACGCGTGTGCGGCTGGAGCTCGCGGGACGAGCGACTGCCGCACCTCTGTAATCCTTCGCTACTCTGTGCCTTCGACGCCGACGAGCATCATCATCTGCGGGATGCACGCGAACTGGTCGATCCCGCGGCGGAACGGAACCCACAGCAGCGCTGCGGGGCTGGACCACCGATACCGCGACAAAGAATACCCGCCACTTCAAAGCTAGCCGCATCCGTAAATAACACACGACTCCTCTTGCTCGCTCCCATCCACCAGTCGCAAAATGCACACTGGGCAAATGGCCTTCTCGGTATGATGAAGCAGTGGGATCAGTACATCCTACACTAGCATAGACTGCTGTGTTTCAGTGGAAGCGTGCACGAGATGGAACTGGGAATATACGCCGCATCTCGGGACGTTTTGAAATTAGGAACCTGTGGTCTGGGAAGCCAGCGAAAGGAGACACGGGCGCAAAACACGCCTGTGGACGTCTCAAGGTAAAATGAGCACTTTTGAAAGCCCTGCTTGAGATGTACTTGTGGACACATTGTTTATTCTTCTGCCGTATGTAAAGTTAACATTGACATGGGCCTCATCACTTTATTCGTGCGTCGGTCAAATGAAACTGTGAAATTATTCAGAAAGTAAATACTTCGCAAATCTGCTTATTTTTACAATTCCGGTGCAAAAAAAAAAAAAAACAGAAAGCGAAAGAAAATATTTTAAGTTATGACAAATGGTTACCTAACATGTTTTATTCGACGTTAAGATCTGGAACTACTTTCCATCCTACGTTACGAACTTTACTGGGCGAACGTCACTCAGTGCGCATATTATATTGTATGTTGGCAGGGACAGTGACTTTTTTCTAAGGTTCATTTCTAAAGTGCTCACTTTATCGTGACCAGCCTTTACAAGCACGTGCAGCGGCAATGCAGGGACGACAGAGCCACCTTGTCAACCTGACATGTTACTTCTGTCGCCTGCGCGTCTACGCCTACGACTCCTTCAGCTGGCCTCTTGGACCACGCGTTCCCGATCCCAAAACTTCCCCAGGTTCATTTTCGCACGCTATTACTCAAACATCCCCTGTATGCAAATTTCTCTTCGGAAAATTTAACTGAAAGTTGCTTTGACTTCATAACTGCCGGTATCCCCTCTGTATAGGGACGTGCTTGTGTAAAATACGGAGCGATGTGGCGCAGTAGTTAATGTCCGTACTCGCGTTCGGGCGGAACTAGGTTGGATCCCTGGTCCTGCCATCCTGACTTCGGTTTTCCATGATTTTTTTTTTTCGGAATCACTCCAGGCGAATTTTGGGATGATTCCTTTCTTCAGGCCATGGCCTATTCCTTCCCCGTTCCTCATCTCGGCAACTTGCTCCGTCTCTAATGACCTCGCTGTAGACAAGTTGTCAGGGCGTTTCTACCCATATAACACAGCGAACGTAGATCTTATGTAGGTACCGGAAACTGCCACCTCACCACACAGTAGATAAGCAGGGACCTGCAAAATTCTCGTTATTTTTTTACTTCAAGCTAAAATTCACAGTACTGTATATATTCTAGCGGGCGTCGTTCCCTCGTTGGCTGCTGCCCAAATGCGAATTCACGCATTTTCTCAGTGAACTGTACGTGATTGGGTCACACGATTGTGAAGCGTTCCATTTGTTGGCGCAGAGATACCCGGGGCGTGTCGAATAAAGCAGGGTCCAAGTACAAACGTATTGCAGTGGTATAAGTGTTTTAAGTTTAAACTGTCCTCAAATAATAACGCGAATTTTTCAGGTCTCTATAGATAAGTACATGTGTACACAAGAGGAGAGACATAAGACTGTTTTGCTCCAAGTACTTTACTATCCAGTAACAATGATTCAAGGAGAACAATGATTCACCCGTCACTGACGCGAAGCGGTCTTGTCAGGATAGGAGAACTTGCAAACCAAAAACGTTCAAGAGGAGGTTCAAAAGAAATAATTATTACGGTGGTAGAGTTTATTGAAATGTAGTGGTTGCTAATTACGGTGTGGATAAAGACGACGATACTTTCTACCGCAAAGCTGCAAGTGTTGAAGAGAGTTGTATCTAGTTATCACTCCAGTTTCGGTTTGGGATTTCAAGATATGACAGATAAAAGCTGGTAGTGGTGTGTTGGGAGTTTTGATTCTTCCGTAAACATCGCAATATGCCTGGTCCATAGGGACACTCGAATTTCGCGAAAAGATTTCCGTACATGCTATATTTCAATACCCTACTACAGCCGTACTAGCGGTTATATTTTCCTTACTGGAGGCTTGTCTTTGTGAGAAAATATTTTCCTTCTCGGCTGGTCAATCAGAATTGGATTAACTTCAATTCTTTACGTCTGTGATTTGTGCGCGCACACCTAAGGCTCGTAACACGGAGACCACCAAATCACGAAAGTGGGTCTGAGCTAAAGTGATGTGCAGTACAACTGGACGTGAAATCTTCTCGCGAAATTCGAGTGTCCCAGATACTCCATCATTCACTGACTTGTCTGCTTTGGATCCTCGGGATATTATATGCTGGAATACTGGCATGTCGGTGCCTTAGAAGTACGCCTGCCCATCCTCTGATCGGCTGCGCCAGGCTCTGGAAACGTTCCTCGTGTCTGTTACGGCTACCGCGTACTGCGAGGTTCTCCCTGATTGGCCGCGGGGTTCCGGCTGGAAAGTCGGCGATCAAGCGCTGATTGGCAAAGGGAGTTGGTGGCTGGTGACGCCAATTTGGAGGCGCGTGCGGGTGGTGTTAGCGGAATAAACGAATATTTCACCTCTGTATTCAAGGGTACTCTGTGACCTCGCCCGAACCAGAGCGGAGTTTACCAGCGCCAACCACAACAGAGGAAAATAAGATCCCCGCCCCCTCTCTTCTGGTAATTCTCTTCCCACTAATAAAGAGCATGGTTTCTATAGACTGCTCAAGGTAAAATGAGCACTTTTGAAAGCCATACTTGTATGCACGTTGTGTGTTCTTCCGCCGTATGTAAAATCGTCATTGCCATGAGCCTCATGGCTGTCTCCATGCTTCGGATAGTGAAACTGTATAATTATTAGAAAAGTAAATGTTTTAAAAATCTGCTACTTTTTACTATTCGGTGCATTACAAAAACAGAAAGAGATAGAAATAATTTAAGTTATCACAAATGGTTACCGAACGCTTTTTATTCGACGTTAATATATGGAACTCCATCGTTACCAAAAGTGCGCCCGTAAAAATATATGCTCGTAGAAGAAGTGACTTTTATAAAGTTGATTTCAAAAGTGCTCACTTTATAAAGAACAGCCTTTACATATCTGTCTCCTGTAGCATTTTCGATTAATGCATGTAACAATATTGAATTATTTCCTGTCGAAAGGGTTTTTACGATGCCTATGCCGGCTTTTACCTTTCTCTTCTTAGTTAAATAGGTTATAGGCTGTTCACGATAAAGTGAGCACTTTTTACGGCCCTCCCAACAGGCATTAATCGCTAATAAATATATCTTACATGCAGCCTCAGGCATTAAATTTTGATGGTGGTGAAATGTATACACTGTGTTTATTGGTCACATTGCAATGTTTATATTAAAAAGTAGCAGGAAGATGGAAGGTGGATGAAAGGAAAAATTTATAAGGGCCATAAAAAGTGCTCACTTTACCGTGAACTGCTTGTAACTATAGGTACACTAAGGGAGTGGCCATGGCCCCAAACGCAGCCATTGTTACCCAATCCCTCTCTGCCGCGATGCATGCCCTCTTGTATGGATTCCCTCCCCTGTAGGCGTAAGGGACCAGCCCTGAGCCGCAATAGTTCCCGTCCCTACCTAGAATATACATCTAACATTTGGAATTAGGGTAGGTTAGTAAAAAAATTGTGACCTCACTAGACACTCCCGGAAGCCAACAAGGGCGTAAGTTTTAGGCAAACCTTGTTTTGAAATTCGTTGATAACTGCATACGTCTATAGTCCGTCTCACGCTTAGATTGCAGTACAGGACTTACGGCGCTCACTGTTGCCAGATTGCTTCAGCTTTGTGACGTAACTGGCAAGCCGAGAAACAAATGGGCGGTGAAGGAAACGGCTTGATTAAGAGATATCTTTATCTGTTTGCCTCCCTGCCAACTCGTAAAGGAACCCAATCCTGCGACGCAAAGCTAAGCGGCTCCTTTGAAACTCAAGCCTGTGAGATACTCTATCATTGTGATTGGATGGAGCGCACACAACGTAGATAGTTTACTTTTTCAGTGCATGCAGGAACAAGGACAGAGTTAACGACAGAAATCGTGCATTGGAAAGAGAGAGTGAATGTCCATTACACCACACACTGCAATCTAAGGGTGAGACGCTATATAGTCAATCTTCTCCGTAGATGACACACAACAGGTATGGAATCGGAATTGTAGGATTAGCTCCTTTAGTCCCAACTTCGCCCCTTTAACGGAAATTCAGTTTCAGAACTTTTACTGAAAATGTTTTGCTATAGGAAATTTACAATTTACTAGTCGTTAAACACTTTCGTGTCTAATTTCCACTGCCTGTTATTTCCCTGCTTGCAAAAAGGCGAGAACATTTCGATACAAATGTTTATATGTTCTCGACATTTTACAACTAGCAGACAACGCAGAAATAAATTTCAGCACAAAAATATTAAACAACTAGTAAAACGTAGATATTCTATAATCGTGTACTACATTGTCAGTAATTACTATGAATCTGAAATTACGGTGCGAAAATGAACTTTTGAAAAAATGATTAAGCCCAGCTCTTAAACACATTGAGGTCTGCACACATTTACTGGCACTTAAGACAAATTAGAATTGAGTCGCCAATATCCACTAATGCAAGACTGCTGGTTCTGATGGTGTCTATATTAGAACTCACCATCGTCCTATTGGTCTATACCACACCGGACACTACCTTGTACTTTACGGCGTTCGTTATTGGCCGGTTATAGACAAATGGACATCCGAGCTGATATTGACCCAATTAAAAGTCCGTTATCGTATAAAAGGATTTACAATCAATCATGTCTTTTTAAGTGGCTATTAAAAAAAAAAAAAATTCCATCGTTAGCAATATCATTGTTACTGCGCTGTCGTATTCTTGCGAGGTCGTGATAAACACTAGCCGAACAAAGACAGCAAATCAATGCGAGTTTTTTTTCTTCTGAACAATGAAGAATTTTTCAAATTAGCTTTTCTCGAGCTACACTCGAGCATAGTCTACAAAGTGTTAAAAGGAATTACTTCGAGTATACTCGTTTCACGTATGACGTGCTGCACAGCACGCAAAACCATATCGTTGCTGTGTAAAGCCAGAAGCTAGCTCCAATTATGGACAACGCCTTTCCCTAGGAAACGCTATCGGCTACTGCTGACACATTAACTATAATTAGAGCTAGTGATATCCCGCGAAAAAAAAAAAAAATACGTGCACACCGTAGACTTCAATACTATGAGCACTCAACAGCAGTTTTGTCTATTGCCATTGGTTGCTATCTGCTTGAAAAGGCGTTCTCGTATTCGACCGGGCCACTCGGAATTCGGCAACATGGGCACGGCTCATGCGCGATTCGCGTGCAGGCAGTTAACACGTGTCAAGAAGTGATTCCGCCGACCGAGATTAGTAAACGACCCTACAGTGTCTTGAAATACAACTTGTCCTGAAATCCTTTCGCGAAATTTCACTACCCCTAACTATAATCCATTCACGGTGACTTCAGACTTTTCTGAAGCCCTACTAAAGATCTACTTCCAGGATATTCCTCCGCTTCATGCAAACTAAGCTTAACTAAGTCCAGAAAAATTACACCAAAGGACAACGCACCGCATTCGATTGCGCACGCAGTTGTATTAATATTTTGCGTGAGAACTATTTATTACTAAGCGCGACCAACACTAATGTTTTCTCGCTCTTTTTATTAATATTTATTATTAATTAGTAGAGCCACGAGTATTTCGCGGACTGAGTTGGCAGCAAGCTAGGCTGGACGGCTCTCTATACACGGGAGACAGTATCGTTTGCTTATTGGTTGCTGTGATCAAGCGAGGCCTCTGTGCAGGACTGTTAAACACACACACTACTACTTCCTGCTTATTACTGGCTCACAGTTAAACGGGGCGTGTCTAAACAACTGTCGTCCAATCACAACAGTAGGAGAAAAGAACACGTGTTCGGAGTCTACCTCGCCTCTGAATGAATTCCTGAATTACTCGTGGTTCTATTAATGAAACATAATTAATAAATAGAATTTAGGTAAAACTTGAATTTTACGTAACATTAAAAAACAGGGTTATAACACACTTGTGATACAAGCCATATTTAGGAAATAACTAAACACGTTATACATAGGGTGATTTTTCAAAGGTTTAATTCATAAAGTGTGTAGAAACTGCGAATAGACTATATTTTATAATTGGTTGCTTCTTGTGTCGTAGATACACTGAAACACTTTCAATAGGTTCCAAAGTGTAACTTGTTAAAGGCTGTTCACGATAAAGTGAGCACTTAAAAAATGAACCTAAGAAAAAAGGTCGCTGCTCCAACCTGCACATATTTTAACGGGCGCACTGAGTGACATTCACCCAGTAAAGTTGGTAACGATGGACGGAAAGTAGTTCCATATCTTAACGTAGAATAAAAAGTGTTAGGTAACCATTTGTGATAACTTAAAATTATTTCTTTCACTTTCTGTTTTTTTTTAATTCATCGAAGTGTAAAAACGAGCAGATTTGTAAAGTATTTACTTTCTTAATAATTTCACAGTTTCATTTGACCGACGCATTAATAAAGCGATGAGGCCCATGGCAATGTTAATTTTACACAAGGCGGAGGAATACACCAAGTGTTTACAAGTAGCTCTTAAGTAGGGCTTTCAAAAATGCTCATTTTACCGCGAACGGCCTACATGAGTAGGGACAGGTGTTTTTCGCGAATACATTTATGGCAATGCTGGACTTTCAACATTCCACGTCCACAGCCATAACTTCCTGTGGTCATTGGCCGCGTGTCAACGTGAGAATACGTGTTCTTATTTGACTGATCCAATCAAAATAAGGCACTCCCATACTGAACGTCCATGAAGCGCGGACAAACACTTGAGGCACGTGGCATTTAAAACCATCCAACCGCGAAAGTGCGTGCGAACAAGAGTGTTCAGGAGTACACAACTTGTCTTGAACTCTTTTCACGAAAGACACGTGTCCCTAGATGTAGGGAATTCTTAAGTACTGTTCACCCCATGAGTTTCCTTTTCCGCGACATCTGAAGTAAAACACTAATGGGTAAGCAAAGGGGTTAACACGAGCATAAACGGTTATCTAAAAAGGTACTTTTAATTTTACCATGCCTATATGCACACTCTCATACTCTATATTTGGCATCCCGCTGTCTCCTCGAATACGAATGAGCACACACGTCGTATCAGAAAACCCACTCTCTCTCTCTCTCTTTTTCCCTCTGTTTCCGCTCTTGCAGAAACACTTGGCACGGATCCCGTACACGTGGATTTGGCATGCGAAGCGTGCAATTCTGCCAGATACCCGCTCCAAGAGTTGCGAGTTCAAAATTGCCTTCTTGGACACGAGCGATGCGCCACCTACGGTCAACTTCCGACCGCTGCAGGATACTTCGTCACCGCTGGCACGGTGAGGGGTAATCGAACCGTGCCAACTTCAGAAAAAAAAAAGTCCGTTCTCGATTACTTCCAACTTTTCTGAAGCCCTGCTTCCAGGATATTACTTCGGCTCAAGCAAGTAAAGCTTGACAGAGTATAGAACACTACACCAAAATGGACGACCCACCGCAGTCGTGCGCACTCAGCGTATTAATACTTTACATAAGAACTATTTCTTACTAGGCGTTACCAACATACCTATATTCTCCCTGGTTTTATTCGTATTAATTATAAATTAAATATTCTAGTTTAAATATAAAGTACAATAAGAGTTTCAATTTAACGAAAGATAAGGTACTTTAACACTAACAGAAATATAAAACGTTTGTGACATATGACATATATAGGAAACAGGTAGGTAGGTAGGTAGGCAGTTGGGCTTAACGTCTCGTCCACAGCGAGGTCATTAGAGACGGTGCAAGTTGCACAGGGAATAAGGATTGGGGAAGGGATGGGAAGGAATCGGCCATGGCCTTCGTTAGGGCCTCATCCCAGCATTCGCCTGGAGCGATCTCGGGAAACCGTGGAGAACCGAAATCAGGATGGCCGGACCGGGAATCGAACCCGCTACCTCGCAAAGTTCTAGGAAACAAGCATGCACATCATACAAGGGGATGATTTCACAAAGACTTGATTCAGTAAGTGCAAAGAAACCACGAACAGACTAGATACGTCAATCGCCCAGTTTAAAATATGCTATTTTAAATCTCAGTGCTACGCTCGCTCACCGGCGCACATGTCAAATATCCTGCAGGAAGAAAAGGTCAGACGAATAACCTAAGCAATATTAGTGGCAATAAGCGTTGCTCGTAATATACAGTGATCAGTATTGTCCACGTAAGTAACATTATCGCCTACTGCGGTCCTTGTACTGTACACGATCTCCAAAAAGTTTTTTTTTTTCATATAAAAGCGATATTCATTACGTCTAAAGTCCCTTCGTGTATGCGTAGCCCTTTCGTAAGACAGTCTGGTTATAAAATGTTTTACATCGCCAAAACATTGCCCCAAAAAATTCTTTTACAAATTATTGTCGCAATAAGTTGCACCATGTTGAAAGATACATGTATAAAACACTTTAGTTTAGCTTCCAAAAATACTTTTGCTCACTCCTGTATTGTACTTCAAACTCATGCTCTGTTCCATTTTGCAGTGCAATTCGCTATTGCTAACGCTGGTAGCTAGCTGAGTTATTTAATTTCGTTTCTTTCGTTGGTCCCGCAATATACTTCAGCCGGCTGTTACATGGACAATATTGATGTGCGCGATCTTGTACGCTGGGAAGATTTTGCAGCGAACAAGGACATTTCATCTCGATCTGCTGTCATTAGCATTGCCCAAGCTCCTATAACGTATCCTCGAATGATTGTTAATTTCGAACCTGGCGATGAGTTCCATATGTTCCACAAATTACGTGGTACACACAGCACGATCTACACTCTAAAATTCGAATCAGTTGGAAACCACTGATTCGCAGTGAAATTCAACTACTCGAATCAGTGAAATGGCTCCACTTAGAATCAGTGTTATACCACGGATTGTTTCAGTTAAAAAAAAAAATTCACTGATTTAATTGGTGACGTGAAACAATTTCACTGATTGAATAAGTGACGGCCGACTGCGATCGCGAATTGAATATTGCTTTTATTGAATGTAGGCAAATAATTACGTGAAATAAAAACGTATTTACGATACTATTTATATTGCCAACTTACCA
Source organism: Dryococelus australis (assembly GCA_029891345.1). NCBI lineage: Eukaryota > Metazoa > Arthropoda > Insecta > Phasmatodea > Phasmatidae > Dryococelus > Dryococelus australis. The sequence continues at coordinate 90,294,759 of CM057004.1, read as the reverse complement.
TAACTTAAAAAAAAAAAAGTAAAAAAGTTTCGTAGTGGACGTGGTTTGAGCTCACGCACATTTACGTTCTAATCCGTTACTCTGCAAACTCTGCTACCACGACAAATTGAAAATTACGAAGGAAAATATATGTCTTGTATCACTGATGCGAAATGGCGTAGTTTGAAATTTTATGCTCCTACTTTTCGTTTTTCGTTCGAGTGGTAGCGTTAGGATTTTGTTAAAACGAATATTCCTCGCCACAATATATGCAGTTCAAACCTTCAAACAGAGCGCTGTGAAGATTACATGGAAACGAAATGAAAGAAAAGAAGAAGAAGAAAAAAACGGAATGAAAGGCTGCGTGTTCATATTACCTCGTAAAATGGCGTTTTGAAAGACGAAACACATTTTAGAAAGTATCTTGTACTGGTTTTGTTAGTTTATTCGTTGTTACTTCACTTTATACACGTTGTTTGACGGCAATTTCTAAATGTTGTTGGACGACCATTTTTACACGCTGTTTCACTGATACATCAGTCGAAAAATAAACCACTGAGAAAACAGTAGAAAACAGACTGACGAGCAGTTGGAAATGCCACTGAATCAATTAGTGAAGGAAATATGGGATTTTTTTTTCCACTGGTTCATCAGTTAAATTCACTGAAGTGACAGTTGAATCAGTCAGGTACCGCAAACTGATTTAAACAGTGAACATTCTGACTGATTCAGATTTAGAGTGTACGCGCGGTGTCTTCACGCTTCGTGAATTAAATGTTAAAAAAAAATCACAAGATTTCAGAACGTGTGAATGACTCAATGTTATGTCCTATGCTCTGTGCCTATGTTTGTTTTTTATTGTGAAATAACTTTTACACCCGGTCGACATTGTATTTTAAACTAACACTTGGCTACGGTTTTACACTTTCAACCCTACTATATCTACAAAAAAATAAATTTACTCTCAGCTTTTACTCATTTTATCTCTCATTAAAAATAATTGGAATGCCTTTAAAATACCTACAATACCTCATTATTATACCATTGCATATAATTTTCCTCGTTTAATAATTATTTTATTTCGTATTAGTACTGAAGGAGTTCCCAGAAATAAATACCGTGAGTTTGTTAAAAATAAGGTTATAGCATATTTATTAGTTATATTTAATAACTCCAGCGTGTGTTTGATTTTCATGCGAACGTTCGTGTATACAGCTCACAGACAACATTGCACTCCTTTAATTTAAAAACTGAATGCGATACTCACTTTTTCTAGCGTTGCCAACGGGAGAGTAGTGTTCGTCATAGTGAATATCAGTGATGTGCCAGAAGTAACCTGCAACAATAAAGAAAAAAAAAAACAAATTTATTACGAGACAGAAGCTAACGTAACGAGAGTACGTCCTGAAACTGTCACCATTCATATAAATACAGTAAGTAATTAGCTATTATCATTTAGAATTCATCTAGAATTCATTTAGAGTTCAACGTTATATATATATATATATATATTATACGTTATATATATATATATAACGTTATATATATATATATATATATATATATATAACGTTGAACGTTTGGTTTATTTTTTAACTATATATATATATATTTATTTATTTATTTTTTTATATATATGTTTATTTTTTAACTATATATATATATATATATATATATATATATATATATATATATATTATATATATATAGTTAAAAAATAAACCTGACTTAAAATTCACAAACTGATCTATTGATTAAGGGTGTTCACGGTAATATGAGCACTTACGGCTCTAGTTACTTTTTTTTCCTTTCAGCCATTTTTATCTTTTAATCACCTTTTCAAATAAATATTGCCGTGCAAGTAATAAACACAGTGTGTGTATTCCCCACCGCACTGTGAAGTTAACGTCTAAGGCTAAAACAAAATATAGTTATTGCCTGTTATTCCAAACGAGAGGGGTTTCCCAAAAGTGCTCACTTTACCGTGAATGATCTGTACTTCGATATACGTTACTAAAAAGGAGAGAAACTGTTACACCTGAAGAAATTCTTGGCTTTTCACATCCATTTTAACACGTTTATGCTTCGGCATAGCAGTTTAGACACAGAAGTTATAATTTGACATTTTGGCAAAATTCCATACGTTTAAGACCTTGAGAAATTTACACACATTAAATCCATTGCAAGACAGCTATTTCCCTTATTTATGTACATACAAAATTGTAATTATTTGGCCATTCTGAAAATTGAAAAATTTGTCATTCTGCTATGTGTATTAGCAACGCCATACGTGACTTTTTCAGTAACACACGACAGCGTAAATAAGGCGTTTTAACTGGAAGATATTCACTTCAAATGTCGGGCTATGAAGAGCAAATTCAGATTTAAATAATTCTAAGTAATTAAATTTAATAATATCAGGTTCAAAGTTTTTACTAACACATTACTTACATCCTTGGATTTATAAAGTTACAAAAATAATAAAAAAAAGTTTTAATGATAAATATTATTAGGATTTTCCGTAATTCTTTTATGGAGAAATGCATATAAATGCCCCATATTGGAAAGTATAATAACAAATTTTCCATATCTCTAGTTCCGTACGTCAAAGAGGAATTCTATGAACACTTGGCTGGTAAATTGTATGTAACTCTTTCTGAAAGGCGAAATCGGTGGGATTGCCCGAACGTAGAGGTCGTTCAAGATAAAGTGAGCAATTTTGTAAAATCACCCTTAGAAAAAAGTCACTGTTCCTATGTGCATATATTTTAACAGGCGCACTGAGCGTCATGCGCCCAGTAATGTAGGTAACGAAGAAGCGAAAGTAGTGCCATGGCTTAAAGTAGAATTATAAGTACTAGGCAAACCTTTGTGATAACTTAAAAATATTTATTCTCTTTCTGTTTTTTAATGCATCCAAATGTAAGAATTGGCAGATTTGTAAAATATATACTTTACTAATAATATCACAAATACACTTGACCGACTCATGCATAAAGTGATGAGGCCTATAATAGTGTTATTTCCATGTGTCGGAATAATACACAACGTGCATATAAGCATATATTAAGCAGGACTTTAAAAAGTGCTCAGTTTACCATGAACAGCCTATACCAATGAGTAATTTGCCAAGTAATTGGTACGATATTTTATTTGTTTCAATGTAACTCTCAATATAAATTTTTATATTCCACGCTGTCCATCACATAAAAAAAGTTTTGATGCAGTACGCGTAATGAGGATAGCGTTAGTGTATAACCAAACATTTTCTGTGACCTTATTATAGCTATACTTCTTCGGAGGCCTGTTTTCACAAATGAAACTTACATTGACACAAGCATACTTCGCTTGTTAAGTTAATTTCACAGAATATGTAGATGCGTACTATAGAAACCCTTACGAGACGGTATTTTTGCATGTCGATTGTTGGCATGTTTTCCCGTTGGTTCACACATTGGTTACTCAAAACTGGCGAGGCTAACGCACGAAGAGTGTTTCTCGTTCAATTGACAATGCATTTGAAAATAGGTTGTTAAGAACCAACTATTCTCTCGCAGGGTTATTTTTTAAGCATAGCAATGATCGCAGCTCTGATTGTTTCCATAAGATAATTTTAAGACAGCGATATACTTTCTGAAGCATTATGTTCTTGTTCAGTTACACATTATCTACACCTCCAAATAAAAAAAAAAATCTTAACCTTTGCAATAAACATGAGTTTCAGCTGTACATGTGTTGCCAACCTACTTGCAATTCTGGGAATGGAGACATAATTATTTTCTAGACAGTGTATCGTTAACAATCATTTTAAAAATGCGACTATTAGGTTTTTCCCTACACCCCACATTTTAAATATTAATACAAAAATTCATTAAAGAAGATTATACATGTCTGCAGGTTGGTAACACCTATTTCAATCGAGTTGATAGAGTAGTTGAAAAATGTGTGAATATAATTTATGCCGAATAGGACCCTCGAAATTCATTATCATATAAACACATTCATCCCACATTTTCATTTTAAATGTATAGTTTAAATATAAATATAAATGTACACAAAAATATTTTCCGAGTACAAATGTGATTCAGAATTTACTAAATCCATTTCAACGCTTTCGTACTGGTAGGTAAACCAACCTGTTCAAAGAAAACGATTTTTCTTACATAAGGTGACAAACTACTCTAACGTAATATTATACCAAAACAAAAATGAGATTTTTTCCCCTTAATTACTAAACAGAAACCTCTATCACTCCACTCGTGTTCGTTTCATTAGTATGCGTCGAAATTTTGTGGCGTATAATAGTTGTCGACAAAGTTAGACAATTTATTCCTTGCGAGAACATAATATCAAAAACCATATATCACTCCCCCCTTTTTTTAAAAGTGATAACTAAGAAAGTTATGCGCCTCCAAATATAAATATATAAAAACTGCTTTTCTGACGAGCGTATTTGATTTATTCAGCTAACTACCAAACATGTACTATTTGGGGTTATTTTTCAAAGGTTTCATTCATAAGTGTAAACATACTGTGAAAAGATTATAAGGTAAATGCATTACATTTACGACATTTCTTTCTCTAATGAGTATTGTCACGCGCCCGCTTATTTGCCTGCCGCGTGGACGAGGAAACGAAGGAAAGAGAGTTGTTATACGATAGTGACGGTGGAAGGCCAGGCGATAACGGGTTTAGAATTACAGACGCGTGCCGCGGACTCTGGTGGTATTGTTATCGGCAGATATCTTAAGAATGTTCTGGATTACTGACCTCGTTCTCTCAGCGCGTCTCGGGGTGCGTTGAACCTTCCAGAAGGTCGTCTGAGAGAACAAATATCGTGGCAGGCCTCCGGGCCGGGAGTTGAGTTGGAGTTGAATGAATGAGTGGCTCAGTTCCGAGCTATAGAAGACGAGCAGCGACCAGCGGAAGGGAAGTCTGCGACTGCGAGTATCAAGCACTGGAGTGTGTGGCAGGCAGGCTAGACTATTGAACTAGATGCGTGAATGAAATACATTATAAATGATAGCCATATATAGACTGAACACGTGTTGATAATGCGTATGAATTAATTGACTGTAACCAACAGAGACAAGTAAGACGGACGATAATCAGGGAATAAATAGACATTAAATATTGCGCTCTATGTTAAATAAAAAAAAGGGTCAAAGTGCAAAGTGGAGACAGCTAATTAATGCTGTCGATAATAGCACAGTGAATAAATTAGAAATCACATTTAGTTTCTTTTATTTTTTTTATTACTAGAGCCCCTGTCAAATTATAAAATTTTCGCCTTCAACTATATTTGACAATGAAGTTTGAAATCAAATTTTTCCTTTCGACAAATTTTATCAAATAATCTTGAATGTGTTTGTAAAAGTGTCACCCTGTCAATATATATATATATATTTTTTTTTACTGGGAGAATCTAATTCCAATTAATAATTTAAAACTTATTTTCATAGTTAAATATGGCTTTTGGTTTTCCACGCAGTCCATTACAAGAAGAAATGTCGTAATTTATTTTCGCTTCTTTACTAAATTCTAATTTTATTTATCAGATATGTTTCCTGCACAATGACATTTAATGCCTCTTGAGTTCGTAATATTATGTGCAATATTCTCTTAAAATAGCACTCATGCCCAGACAGCTTCTGCATAAATTAATAGTCTTCATAATAACCCACTTCGTTTCCATCAATTGTTCATTATTTTAAAGTTAGTTGACGTCCATTTTTTTCGTGCATGATTCTGATTGGCTGAGACCATCAAACATCAAAGACATTTTAGAACCGGTCCAATATTCAGATGTTTGATTGAAACAGATGCCACACATAACTTTCTCAGGCAAAAATGGCAACATTCATGAAGTCTCGATGACGTCATAACTGTCCAACTTTATTTGACCAAATCTATTGGAAGCAGTTTGAAGGAAAAATTTTACAGTTTGACAGGTGCTTTAGACCTCCATCCCTTACGAACTCAAATGCGCCACTCAGGGGTCCTCACATGTAACGGCATGAAACTAAAACAACCGGAATTCAGTTGCCGTTAGTTTGAACAGCGCACGTTTGATATTACTTGAAGACATAGTACCATATGTAGAGACTTGAAGAATTCGTGGATTCCTTTTGGGACATGTTAAAATTCAAAACATGTGTGTTTATATAACATTAGCCATTGGTCCATACAGTGTTTGACACCTCCTGGAGAACGCTGGCCCAATCGTTGCCTTCCACTGTGACAGCAGACAACCAATGCACAGTTGACATCGACAAATTTTAACATGACTGTAGAATGTAGCCTGCAGGTCATTGAACTCGCGAATTTTTCAGGTCTCTAACTATAGGCAATTCACGGCAAAATGAGCACTTTTGAAAGCCCTCTCATTACAAATAATAGTCAATAAATATATTTTATTTTGTCCTAGGCGTTAACTTTCGAGTGCGGTGGAATATGCACATTGTGTTTAGTACTTACTGAACAATATTTATTTTAAAAAGTGGTTAAAGAATAAAATATGGCTGGAAGGAAAAAGTAACTAGGGTCTCAAAAGTGCTCACTTTACAGTGAACAGCCTATACTACATAGTAGACAAGAATACAGACACGAAATGTCGCGGCGTTTTTTTTTTGTGTGAGCACACCCAATTAGCCGCGCTAGCCTCTGGGGACGGTCCCTGTGTCTGACTGGCTACTGCATACTTCGGAAAGTTCCTTATTGGCTGGATTGCCTGCTGGCATGTTACCAGACTTTGATCGGTGAACGGCGTCCTGACATTTTGCTGGCATGTGCTCCTTGAGTTTGTGGCATAAGCGGCTGTCTCACTCCGGTACTCTTGAACTATTCTGAGGGACTACACTGTCCAAATTGCTGCCAACTTCATTCTGTGTAGTACATTCAGTTTTTTACCATAAAACGATAACGGGGAAGGTTATTTTTTCAAGGTTGCTGGTAACCTATATCAGTGATACTTATTGTATCGTTATATTTGGAGCGGATAATCTTTTAAACTTGTATTGAGACAGAAAATAAAATGTTTGTTCGGAAAATATGGTCATCGGCATCCTGGCTACAGTAAAACATAAATAAATAATAAATATCAAAAAGCTACTAAAACATACAGTTTTACACGCAGCTCAAATTGATATACAAAATGGTAACCTATAATATTTCCAATGCCTTACCCAGCGCGAAAATCGAACAGATGTATTACTGGTGCGTCTTTTACATTTGCTTTAACACTTTAATATATAAAGAGATTAAACATATTAGACCTGTATAAATGAATAAATTTGGTGACGGCACATTTTCTGGCAGCGTCACATACTAGTTGCATAAAACGTCTCAGTTCTTAGTAAAAAGTTTATTAGCTTAGCGAAACATTTTTGGAGGAGATGTCAGCTCGGAATCTGTGAAGAAAATGCACATACTGTTCATACCTCGAGTCGAATTTCATTTTAAAATCAGGCCTAGAGAAACGATATGCAGCCTGAGAAGACTCGACGCGGAACGCAATAAAAGACAAGAGGCTTGTGCGCACTTCAGAATGTGGAATGGAATGCCAAGCTTCCAACTCCGGGAATTCGATGTAATAGGTTTAGCAGTGTTTGTTTACATTGCATTTTCCATAGCGTGTGCAACTGAAAATAAACCTGTGAGCACTTTAAATGCAAGCAAGACTTTTGAATTAATTTACGGTGCGTAGAAACCTACATTTTTTTTTTTTAATAGCTAAAATTCACAGTACTGTATATATTCTAGCCGGCGTCGTTCCCTCATTGGCTACCGCCTAAATGTGAAGTCACGCCTTTTCTCAGTGAACTGTACGTGATTGGGTCACACGATTGTGAAGTGTTCATTTATTGGCGCAGAGATACCCGGGGCGTGTCGAATAAAGCATGGTCCAATGACAGACGTATTGCAATGGTATAAGTGTTTTAAGTTTAAACTGTCCTTAAATAGCAACGCGAATTTTGCAGCTCTCTAATGATACGTTTAGAATTTTTTTTTTTAAATCCTGTACTCTTAACTTGTTTTGTTCAAATTTTTAACTACGTTGACAGGTCACAGAAGCTCGCAATGCGAAGGACAATAATTTTTGTTAGTTAAAAAATATGTATATAAAAGTTGATTTACATACATTTAAAACCATTGTTATTATTTTAAGACCTTTGGCTACTTATAAATATTTTCAACCCTTGATAGAATAACTGACTTAAAATTTATTCCATGTGTCAGATTTAATAACATTCTAGAAATGTTTGTATTACTAGACACAATTTTATATATTATTTTCGTTTATGAAATGATTTTCTGAGATCTTATCCCATGCCAAGTAAATTGAATTATTATTAAATTACTTTTGACAAGGCGAGTTTTAATAAACAAAATGAATAAAAAAACATGTATTAGAAAAACCACTTGGGTCAGTAAATAAGTGAAAGCATTAACACGTTTAATTTAATACGCTTTCCTCTGTTTTGTGAGCATTATTTGTCAACCTAAGGACGCGGATTACAGAAACCGAAAAATCATTAAAAAATAAAAAATAAAAAAAAAACACACACACACACAAGGAGAAGTGACCAGTTATTCAGGCTATAAGTAAAGAAATATTTAATTCTACAAAAAAGGACGATTCCGTATGAGAAATTGTGCCTTTATAAAAAGTTCTCTTTTCTTACTACAGTGTATTTGAATGATTTATTGCTATATCTGTAGTTAAATATGGCTGACAGATTGCGTTTTGAGGAACTCACCACAGCCATTCGTTCATTAAGCAGAAAGACAAACTTGCCTCGAAATAAACAAACTTCACGTAAAGTTATGGATTCCTAGTTGGGTAAGAATGCCATGTTTTAAAGCTGCACTGAGGTTAATAAAGTTATGAAAGTTAATGACAATGTCGTGAAGGAACTTTTTCCTGTATTTTTGTTTGTTTTCCAAGGTTAACTTGACTGGTAGTATTTCCTGTAATGTCGTGCAGCTTAGTATAAGTTCAATAATATTTTTCGTGGAACAGGCGAAGTATGCTTCCTTAATGTAGCTTAAACAGTTATTAATGAAGTAAACATGTCATGAATGTTAATTATTTCTTCCTAAGCGTACATTAAGATAAATATTCTTATAAAAATTGCAGTTTTATAAAATGCATATTGGCTATGAACTGGCACTTCTATCTAACATATTTGTACTTCATTTTAGATCACACGATGTACCCCGTAATTGACTTTCGGCACGCTTCACTTATAATCTAAAAAACTAACAAAAAGTAGCGTTTTAAATATAACTCATCCATTTTAAGTACATTAGTGCTTATTGAGATACAAACGAAAAGCTTTTCAAATTGTGATAAACAAAATTATTGTTCTCAGCGGCTATACAGTTGGATGTAAAATAAAAGATTTTGTTCCGCAAACAGCTAGGACGGTATTATACTGGATACTTTTTTGGGCAACGCAATATGCGTTAACAATACAGATAAGTTTGAATAACTGTTTATATTTTATTGAGACAGAAATATTATTCCCTAGATTTTCTTCGAATCACTGGTAAAGAAAATTCGCCTATTTACAGCAAAAAATTTCTGCACTAGATACTAATAGTTCTTTGGACATACTTGCGAATTATTTTGTTGCAACTCTACAGCGTTAATATTGTATATTACAGAAAACATACAAAACTGTTTATGTAGCTCATCATTAATAATATATCGGAAGTCTACATCACTTGATTTTTAAAATCCAACATTAATTATACACATTACACGCTAATGTATTGTGAAATTCAATTCAATATATTTGTAGTATTACAAAAATATCTTCAGCAACTTGTTTCCAAAACACTTCCTCGTAAGAATACCAAAATTATTTTACAGTGCAGGAGCGATAGCGAGTGAAGAGATTTAGGCGGCTCTTGACGGCGAGGACTTGAAAGCCAATGAGGGTGATTGAAGTGAGTATGGAGCGGCGCCGGAATGAAGGGGACGGGGAAACGGGAGATCCCCGAGTAAACCCGCCGACCAACGGCATCGTCCGACACGATTCCCACTTGCGAAAATCCAGTGACCCAGCCGGAGAGGAGCGATAGTAAATGTTACAAACCTGAGTACTGTAACTGGGTGAACTTTAATATATTGAACTACCACAATAAAATAAGCGAATAAAAAAAAAAGTAATTCTGAAGAAAACTGTCGATTTAAAAGAAATTAAAATTAATTTGTCTTAAATTGGACATTTTCTTAAACATTTTATTTTTATTTTTTGGCAAAATTTAAGAACTGGAAGATCTTCCCTGAAGGTATCGAAAGACGGCGCTTAGTTTTCTCTTTCCCCTTGTTCTGAAACATGGGGAGGGATGCTTGAAGATACCACATTTCATCCTGCGAGGTAACCGAGCTCCGATAAGGCGACCAATGGTAGCAAAGAAACAAACTGACGCACTTAGCGGTGAGAATGTAGCCTGCTGTTTGGAAGGGCGCCAACCAGAGACCTGGCCATTTTTTTTTTTTTTTTTTTTCCCCACTCCCGTCCGACTTCCGAAAGTTCCACCCCCGATCATTCTTTTGTTTCTTTTTCTTTTATTGTCCGATTGCGGTCGGCCGCGGGAAAGTGCGGGCAAAGTGTCGCCATTCTCGCTTCTCCTCCACGGCCATTTGTGCCAGGCGGCGGGAAGAAATAACCGACCAGATAAGACACAGCGAGCGGCAAGCGTGGGTGCACTTCCTCGCAGTTCTTGTCGGCACGCGAGTAATGCTGGGATCGCAGTAGCGCGACAGACGCGACGGGAAATAAAATAATTTCCCATCCAATCAGGATCGAGACTTCTGCGACGTCGACGCGACGAAAATCGCTCGCGCGACAATCCGGATAGAAAATATTTCTAATTTATCCTCGCCGCGGGCGCGACAGGTCTGTAAATCTGTTCAAGCCGTCGTATTTCTGCCGCAATAGTTTCACATGTGCTATTATTAGGGATAGGAGAATTTCGCGAGTCCAATAACCTTTACGATAGACTACACAGTCCCTGTGTACACCCGAGCACCAATGTTACTACACACCTGGCAGTATGGCACTCGCTACTTGTTTCCTTGCATGTCTGCTATTGGCTCAGAGACACCCAGGGCGTGTCTAATGAACTGTGATACAATTACAAAGGTTACTTCAGTGTACATGTGTTGGACGTCTATCTTGTCCTAAAATGAATTCGCGAAATTTTCCTATCCCTAGCTATTATTTACCGTATTAAAGCAAAGCAACGCATTTTAATGGCTAGATGTAATTACAACCCTATTTCCATGCTCAAAGTACCAGCGGTTATGGAAAGAAATTTTTGAAAGTATTGCGAAATAAGAATATAATCTAGTGTTCACATTAACTCATTTTCGTTGTCGCGTCGCGCACTTCGCATCGCATATGTCATGCTATTGTGATTCCAGTATAGCGCTGAACATAATTCATCTGCGCTCAGGATAAACTTACATTGATTATATTGTATTTACTATAGCATTACTTTTGATCAACGGCAATAAAAAAAATGTCTGCATTAGGTATTATGCATTACGCGAAGGGAGACCAGATTTACTTACATTTTTAATGTTTCATTATAATCAATACGATACTAAACAGCGTGAAAATAGGCGTGTTGTGAATGCCTGAAAATAAATGGTTCGTATGAGTGCGAACGGAGGAGGTGCGTTGTCCCTCTGGTGTAATTTTACAGACTTAGTTAAGTTTTGTTTGCACGAGGCGGAGGAATATCCTGGAAGTAGAACTTCAGCAGGGCTTCAGAAAAGTTGGAAGTAACTTTGAAAGGTCTGTAGCTGGAATTTGAAAACACTTTATGATTGGGTTGCTTTAAACTTACGCATCTAAAGCGACAGACAGTGAAACACGGATGTTCGGTAGCCGAATAGCGAAACTGTGATTTGTCCGATCGAAGAAACGTCTTGTCGCAAGGACAAATGGTACATGACCAAAGGAGATCCGCGTATCAGCACGAGGGCTACTTATGATTTAGACTGCGCGTAGTCTCTTACAGCGAAAATGCATTCCTGCTCGTGTGTAGACGCTATTATTATTGTGCATTTTTATCAGTAGCAGACTAGAGTGGGAGAGTGAAGAGATTTGGGCGGCTCTTAAAAGCGAGGTCTTGAGAGCCGGCGAGGGTGATAGAGGTGAATACGGAGCGGCGCCGGAATGAAAGGGCGGGGGAAACGGGACCCGCCGACCAACGGCATCGTCCGAGCACGATTCCCACTTGCGAACATCCAGTGACTCGGCCGGGGATTGAACCCGGTTAGGCCTTGGCGGGAGGCGAGCGTGCTAATCGCTCAGCCACCGTGGTCCAGTAGCAGACTGGAGATCGAGGTATTTTTACTTCAGTTTCACTCGTGTCTTTGGTCTTTTGCTCATCCGCTCGCTCGCTCCGTGCAGGACTCCGAACTAATTGTAAAGACGCTTCATGGCAAACTGAGAACTTCTAAAAGCCCTGCTTAGTGTCAACTTGTATGCACATTGCGTATTCTTCCGCCTTGTTTAAAACTAGCCGTGCCAAGTGTTACGATTCGGTAAACGCAGACAAGCCCAGCGAACTGCAGACACAGTGTACACTTTGTGCTCATTACGTTCGTGTAGGTGTTCTTTGGCCTGTATTGCACACTGCGAAGCTCAATGACCAATCAACTTTGTGCTCATTACGTTCGTGTAGGTGTTCTTTGGCCTGTATTGCACACTGCGAAGCTCAATCACCAATCAACTTTGTGCTCATTACGTTCGTGTAAGTGTTCTTTGGCCTGTATTGCACACTGCGAAGCTCAATCACCAATCAACTTTGTGCTCATTACGTTCGTGTAAGTGTTCTTTGGCCTGTATTGCACACTGCGAAGCTCAATCACCAATCATCTTACTAGTGGTTAAATGATTCGCAAAACCGTCTTAATGGTCTAGGTCATAATTAGTTCAGATTACTGTAGGGATTAAGACATGTAACCATTATCCCTACCAACTTTACTGACTCATGGCGGACTGTGTACCCAACCGTTAAAATATAATATGCAGGTAGGGGTAACGTCATTTTTAAAAATGTTGATTTCAAAAACTCCCATTAACCATTAACAGCTTATAACCGTTTGTTATTCGGGTGGGAATATTTTCCAATTTTGGAAGCAGCTGATTAAAAAAATTACCTCTGTTAGAGTAGGTACAGCTAGGTGAAATCTAGCGTGGCACCAAAGTTCGAGACGAAATGACGGGACTTCTACATAACAGTAAGAAACTACTTGTTAATAGGCACGATATAAAAAAATTCAGTGAAAGGATAAATGTAGCATGTCATTAATGCTTTGGAAAATTTCGGACGTTTGTGATGATCTACACATTGGTAAACACATAGACAATAATAAGTAAATAACATCGTCAGACGTTGGCTGCAAGGGGCCGCGGTGGCTGAGCGGTTAGCCTGCTCGCCTCTCACCAAGGCGAGCCGGGTTCAATCCCCACCCGGGTCACTCGGGATTTTCGCGTATGGGAATCATGCCGGACGATGCCGTTGGTCGGCGGGTCTTCTCGGGGATCTCCCGTTTCTTCAACCCTTTCATTCCGGTGCTGCTGCATACCCACCTTAATCACCATCATCGGCTCTCAAGACCTCGTTGTTAAGAGCCGTCCAAATCTCTTCACTCACTCACGTTGGCTGAAGGTTTTAAACTAAATATAACATGAAAACTTATGTGACTTGCGGAATGTGTTATCTAGAAGCAATGAACGGATTCGATGTAGCAGCTGAACAAACATTACTTCGGTGGAAATATTGAATAAATTATTAAACATAGCATTAATCTCCGAGTACCCGCACAGTGTTTAACTGGACACAGAAACAAACAATTACAAATATTTCCACTGTAATATTTACGGAATACACTCTTCATCTCGCAAGTTCATTGCCACAGAGACACGATTGGTTTTGTAATAATTCGATTATTTACTAGCTTGTCAAATACGCGGACAACTGAAAGGCCACCTTGTGATGTCTCGCCAAACCACCTTATTCATCAAAGAAGGTATTGTATGCGTGATATGCAAGTTGATAACACTAGTCACTGCCGAGTTGCTGGCCAAATTCAGAGCCGTCCATCGCATGCAATTAATCTAAAACACCTTCAATTATATATATATATATAGAACCTGGACACGATGTTTCGAGTTGTGTACGCTACAAAGAACCTCTAAACATGGGACTGACAACGTCAAGTCCAGATTACGAGTTATTTTCTGCTGTAGTAAAAAAAAAAAAAAAAATTCGTTAAGGCACAGTTAGTAAACTGATGGAACATTTACACCTTCACATGCGAAGTGTTAGCACCTATCGAAACACTTAAAATATTTCAACAAAACGAGGAAAAAAATATTTATGCTTTATTTAATTATAAATTTATTAGCAAATAAAAAAACCGGTATTTTAACCCCGGAAGGCGAATTGATTTTAGTTTGTTGTATTTTCATTTGACAATGACAAAAATCATTAATTTAATTATTTGGCTACGCTCTTGCACCCCCAAGGACGTGGCAAGATGGACATAAACAGTCCGCAGAGCAATGAAACCAATAAAAGATAAAACCATCGTTAGAGCAGAAAATGAACAAATATACTACAAGATATTAGAGTGATATATATCAGAAAACCAAAAGCGATGAGTCATTGTAGGGTTCCGTTTATTTATTTATTTATTTCAGTTTATCTTTTCTCTCATAAGCATTCTTTGTTTGCAACTTCAAACATTTTAAGAATATACATTATATATTTTTTTTTGTTTCCACATGCATTTGTTTGCCTTTTAATTGGATTATATTTGTATCGCGACTTAAATAATTTAAATAAAATTGACGATAAGAAATAATTTCCCAAAAAAAAAAATACACTTCTGATATTACAAAATTTGGATGACAACATGTAGTTACTTCTGCCTCAATTTTAGGCCTGTAACCCTTCCAGATGTTGAAGAGTAACGTCCAAAAAATGTGTGAGGCGTCACAAGTTCATATGAAATATATATAAAACGCAACACAACCAAGATTACCCGGTCACTCCTCTGTAGCCGCAAACTCGCCCCAGGATGTCACGACGACCACCGCTGCCACAATAAAAGGGAGCAGGCGACCTAATGTTGGCCATTCCGCCCCCTCTCTATAGGCTGTTCATGGTAAAATGAGCACTTCTGAAAGCCCTGCTTAAGATTCACATGTATGCTTCTTGTGTATTCTTCTGCCTTACGTAAAACTAACATTGCCATGGGCGGCCTCATTTATTAATGCGTCGGTCCAGTGAAACTGTGTGAAATTATTAGAAAAGTAAATATTTTACCGATCTGCTCATTTTAAAACTTCAAAGCGAAAAAAAAAAATTGAAATTAATAATTTAATTTATCGCAAATGGTTACTTAACATTTTTTTACTCGGCGTTAAGATACGGCACTAGTTTCCATCCATCGTTACCAACTTTACTGGGCTCATGTCACTCAGTGCGTCCGTTAAAATTAATGCAGGCAGGCGCAGTGACTTTTTCTAAGGTTGATTTCGATAGTGCCCACTTTATCGTGAACAGCCTTTACTAGTATTTTCTCTACCCACTAATAAAAGAGCATGGTTCCTACCTATCCATCTCCTGTAGCATCTTCTATTAAAGCATGCAACGATTTTTTATTCTTTCCTGTCGAAAGGGTTTTCACGGCGTCTATGCGGGTTTTTCCCTTTCTCTTCTTAGTAATATTAGTTTAGCTATAAGTACAGTCAGGGAGGTTTTCATGGCCAAATCAAGGTCATGGCCAACCCAATCCCCTTGCTGACGCGATGCATGTCTCCTTGAACCCCTGAGACGCACTATAACTCCCGTCAATACTGCGGGCTCGCACATAACACTTAGATTCAGGCCGCGGTTACACGAGGTGCAGAACTACTTCACTTAAACAAGTTCAGCTATTGAAGACGTTACATTACCTTCGAACGAGTTCCGATCGCAGTCGTTTCTCGTTCAAAGTGAACAGTTTTCATAAGTAGTTTCGAACGACTTCTCTTCTCTGCTGCGCTCCTACTGGCTACTTTGAAGTAAACAAGCAGCGTAAAAAAGATTGCTGCACTGTTAAAAATTTCCGTATATTTACGGAAATGTACAGTGTATATACGGAAAGGCAATCCGTAATGACGAACAACGGAGTTAAGTCCGTAAATACAAAATACGGAAAGTCTCTGCATTCCCTTTGGCCTCGAGTTACGGGGACGAACAATGCCGATTCTACACGAACATTTATTTGCAACTGTAATAAGAAAATTATCGTTACTGAGGTAGTTAAGGTTATCCACGCCATTATGACCTATCCTTTCAAACATTAAAAAATAGCATCAGGGGTCTGTAACATTTGGCAACACTAAAAATACACTAAATCTAATAGAAACCGAATTTTTGCTTTTGCCTTTAGACTAGAAACATAAACGTTATACCAAAATTTTCAAGTGAGAGTTGTAGGTGAATGGTTAAGAGTCGTGAACTGGTATTTTTCTGACTTTGGTTCAAACCGCGCTTAAGTACAAACTAATTAACTTTCTTAATATAGTTTTTTATACACGGTTGAACACCCACTCAACGAAAATTAAAGACATTTTCATTATCTCTTTTTATTTTAAACGGAAAATACAGAAAACTAACTCGGAAATTCACGGAAAATTTCCGAGAAACTTACGGAAAATCTGTTTCTGAAAATCAATATGTCCGTAATTTTACAGAGTTTGCGGACACTTCTGGATAAATTTTTATCAGCACTTTTCCGTTAAATGAAGGGATTTTTTTTTTAACAGTGTGTAATTGGCAGGAATTCCTGCACTTGTCGAATCAACTTAAGTTTAAGGTTGAATGTACTAATACCCACCAATTATGCCATTACAGTAAAAATGTAGGTTTCATAAAATTAAAAAGTTCAATAGTGATAAATTTTGGAGGCCATTATAATTAAATATCATACATTTTAAGTTTCATGTTTGTTGAGGTTAGAATTTCCATTGATTTCGTCCTGCTTTGGGAGTGTGACCGCGGAAACTTGTTCAGACACGGTTACCGAATGTATTTAGATGAATGTGTTTAACATCGCTCGTCTAACTACGGTCGTGGAGTAGACGATGTTGGCTAGTGCTATGCGATACCGGCAGATGGGTGGAGCAAGAGAGCTGAGTGACCTAGAGCGTGGTGTTGTTTCTGGTCGCCACAACCGCACGCAATCTCGCGTTGCCAAAGGCGGCCATCGGGAACGAGGCTGTAAAACGGAAGCGGGACGACAGACACAAAACGAACCACTTCAGGGTTAGGCAGCGTCTGTTGACACGCAGAGCACAGGAGCGTAGTGTTGCAGACGCGCGAACTGCAGGCGAGCTGAGGAGGACAATCTCGGGTGCCAGACAAACGAATCCAGAGCGAAATGCGGTGTTTGGTTGTGTAACGTGAACTTCGAGGGTAGCAGGCAAAATGAGGCCAGTGGGGGTCGGTATATGAAGGACGTTGTCGCAAAGTCACGCCCCCCCCCCCTCCCCCAGACGTCATAAGGCAGCCGCAACGCCGTCGGTCCATGACGGGAGGCTCCTTGGTGACCCGAGCGTCCGATTAACGACGCCAGCACCTTCAGTGGTAAGTGAAACCCACACAGACGTGAGACGGGGCCTAAGAAGTGTTCAGTGCGTGACCAGGCCAATTTAGGGTCTTGCATATAAAGTCATTCGGTGGCTATCAGTTCCTATATAAAGCCTAGAGCAGTTAGTATACTTTGAGAAGTAATAGAAAGTCCAGATCTTGCTGTAGTACAATATTGACAAATGTAATTTACTGTAATGACATTTAGAAAGAATAGTAAAAGATTAGTATGATGATAATGGTTGAATCTTACTGAGTACGTCATCCTCCTGCTTTATAAGTAGGGATAGGAAAAATTCGTGAGTTCAATGACTTGTAGGCTAGACTCCCCAGTAATGTGTATACTCGAGCCTCAGATACTTGTTGATTGGCTACTGCCCATAGAGTAGCCAGTGTTACTTCACACCTAGAAGTATGGCACTCGTTAGTTTTTTCCTTGCAAGTCTGCCATTGACTCAAGGTCGTCCAGGGCGTGTCTAATGAACTGCGATCCAATTGCAAAGTCAACTTCAGTGAACAAGTGTTTGACGTCCATCTTGTCCTGAAATCAACTTGCGAAATGTTCCTATCCCTATTTATAAGGTATTTTGTACGCTCGGTAAGGGAACGTGACTGTATCATGTCACCGTGTGATACCATCAACCATGGCAGCTAGCACGATTTCTGTTCGCCGGGAGTTGGGAGAAATGGCTTTCAAATTGCAGGCACCTACCCATAAACCGCACATATCATAGAAGTTTTATCTATCGGATGAATGATAACTAGAGACATGCGAACTTCGCGTTATTATTCGGCATCACGCCAACCTTCACAGTACTGTCTGTGATGGAGCCGACGTCATTTATCCATTGGCTGCTGCATAGGTGTGAAGCCACTTTCTTTCTGGCTGAACTGGGCGTGATTGGGGCACACAGTTGTGAAGTGTTCATTTATTGGCGCAGAGTTACTCAGGGCGTGTCATATAGTGCACGATCCAATGATAAACGTGCTGCAGAGGTGCACGTATTTAAAGTTTAATGTGTCCTCAAATAATAATGCGAATTTTGGTGGTCTCTAATGATAACGCTCATGTATACATCTACATGTCACGCCCTAGAATTGGTTTATGTGCATCTAAAACATCTTGATACGAAACAATTGTCAATAAAATGCCAAACTTTTGCAGTCACGTTTAGATACTTGTCAATACAAAATAGCCATGCACACAGTAGTGAGAAATCTTATACACAACCCAACTCATTGACTACCTATACTAGCAGAGACAAATAGTGTCACGTATTGAATTACGATGCTGCCCATTTACTTATATAACTCCAATATATGCACATAGATTCTCTACAAGGTGACAATTTAGAAAGACACGCACAAGATCTACTTGTATGCACTTTGTGTGTTCTTCCACCGTATGTGTAATTAACATTGTCACGGGATTCACCGCTTTGCTCACGCGTCAGTCAACTGTGATATTATTATAAAAATTATTATTATTATTTTTTTAATGAATTTGCTAATTTTCTCACTTATGCGCTCAAGAACATAACGCAAATCATTTCGGTTTCCCCCAAGGTTTAACTAAAACTTCTGATTCAACGTTAAAAACATGGAACTACTTCGTTCCATCATTACCAACATTGCTGGCTGCATGTGAGTGAGTCTGCTCATTAAAATTCACGCACCCAGGGGCAGAGCCATTTTTCAAAGGTAGATTTGTAACGTGTTCAATTGACAATGAATAGTCTACAACAATTAGTCACACATCGTGATATCTTAGTTACATTACGGATTTCTAGTACACGCATTTGTCGAGCCTCCTGTGCAGACTCAAAATCCGGGCAAAATAGAAGATTTTTACATGAATCGCTGGTGAATGAGTGTCTATACTATTGATAAAGAGCTAAAGTTATGGTTGCCGACACACCCGTCCCCAACTCCCGAGGGGGAGGGGAAGTGAAGGGATTTGGGCGGCTCCCTACAGTGAGGTCTTGAGAGCCGTAGAGGGTGATTGAGGTGAGTATGGAGCGGCCCCAGAATGGGGGAACGGGGGAAGCGGGAGATCTCCTAGAAGACCCGCCGACCAGCGTCATCGTCCGGTACGATCCCCACTTGCGAAAGTCCGTTGACCCGACGGGGGATTGAGCCCGGTTCGCCTTGGTGGGAGGCAGGCGGGCTAACCGTTCAGCCACCGAGGCCTCCGGAGGGAGGGGTTTTCTTGCCATAGGATTAAGGTTCGTGCATATCATAAAAGTTGGGTTCGGCTGTACGATAATTATCGTACACAAGTTCGTGTACCCATTCGTCGCTTATCCTTATGTCTTATGTCTTAAGTGGTAAGTCTTACATATTAAGTCTTATGTCTTTCATATTACATGTCAAGGCTTAATTTTTAAGTATTAATGTCCCCACTGCAACTGCAGGACAGGATGTGCTAGCGAGCACGTGCCGGAGTTCCCAGACGACATTGTACCATAAATACTAATACGTACGGTTACCTGCGTCACCGATGGTGTGTGTGTGTGTGTGTGTCTCTCTCTCTCTCTCTCTGTGAAATTGTAGACAACCACTGTTTCCGACCCCACGCAGTCAGCTCAAGCCTAAAGACGCGAGATCATCCTCACCTAAAATCACGGCTACAGCTCAGCTAAGTTTCACAATCACAAACAACTATTGTTATTCCAGAATAATTGCAAGTCATGAAATACCATTAATTTTGTTTTAATGTATTTCCGTTTTGTTGTAGCATTTATTTACGCACGCCATGTAAAAACCACAAAAAAAAAAAAAAAAAAAAAAAACCATGGTACAACCGATACACTTTGTCAGATTCATAAATACGTGTTACGTAAGTTATTGCGAAGGCTAAAACAGTCGCAATTATTCGTCTACAAGTTTCGGCGACACGGTTTTGGTCCAGGAACGCTGAAACACTGCAAACAAATATGCTGCATGGTCAGAGAGCGCCAGCGAGGGCACAACTTTGCGCTCTCGCTCTTTCGCGCTCTCTCCGGCAAATTGATACACCCCATAGATTAAAGATGAGGTAGACCGATCTCGCTGGCTGCGCACAACCATTCTCGGTGTCCCCAACATTGAACTGCTTTTCTGTCATTAAGAGACTAGCAAAAAATGCCGTGGGTTGGATTTGAGGTTAGAACACTACTTAGTAAACAAGATGCTTTGGGATGTTTGTGCATGTCGTCTTACCAATTTGTAATTCAGTTTGATTAAATTCAAGGGCAAAAGAAGTATTTTATTAATATATTAGTGATTGCCATTTAAAAATTAAGATATAAACAAACACGTTCATCTCGGCTGACTACATGACTTTGACATTTGAGTTATTTTTGGGTAGGTCAATGTTGGGTACTGTGCAGAAGATGAATAAGCGGCACTCCTCATCTTTAGTCTACGAGACGACCAGAGCGCGTTCTCTGTGACGTCATTATGACGTAGTCGCTAGAGTGAACGCACGAGAGAGCGTCCCCTGTGCCAATTGAGACATGGTGGCCTCAGCGGGTGTAGTCAGTAAATAGTTTCCTTCGGAACACAAAGCCTTGGGTTCGTATCCAGTGGCGTTAAAACTAAGGGGAGAAGGGGGCAGGGTTCACATTGCCCCTTACAAATTTTTTCTAAATGGTAACAGAATGAGAATAAATGGGCACCCGAATTAGTTTTTGTCGACCGAGATGTGTTGATATATCTACTGTAGGTATACAGTATCTAATGATTTGTTAGAACGCATGCGACCTCCTAATGAGACTCTTCGTTTCGCCACTGTTCGTTTCCCACCAGTAAGTTTGGAATGTAATCCCTCCCCGGAGATTTACATAGCATAAGTTTTAAGAGTGTTCAAAACATCAAATTTATTGTTTATGTTTTTTGTATATTACATCAGTTTTCGCTGTTGTATGAAATTAATAGTCTGAAAATTGCATGACAGTGGAAGAAAATTACTTTCTAGAAATGAATCGATTTATAACAATTTTTTATGTACACTTAATTTTTGGGACAAATGCCAACATTCAAGAAAATTAATACTGTTACACGTGCATTGCATTGCCTCGTTTTCCTTGCCACGCCCTGCTAGCGGGAGAGAAGAAATGTCAGGCGAGCGTAATCTGAGAAGCGCGTGGCGGTTTACAAAGGGGTGACATCCAATGCATGCCGTCGTGATAAGTCTATCGCAACTCATGCGCTCCTGACCTTCAGCGGATTTAATTTCTGCACTTGTCATTAAAAAGAATGCTCTGGTTCAATGGCCTAGCTTCCTCTCTCGGCATGACTAAGGGTGCGGGGAACCTCCCAGATCAGGCAAGCGAGACTATTCAAGCTGCGGCGGGCTTCCGACCCGACAGTTTTTGAGTTTTTTTGGAGTATTGTGCAACTTTAAGTGACTGGCGTGTGAAGACTAAGTCTGCGTTTATAGTGAAGGGACGAGCAGAGCGGTGCGTGTTGCAGAGAGGAGAGCGGAGAGGGGTAAGTGTTTATAGTGGAGGGACGAGCAGAGCGGTGCGTGTTGCAGAGAGGAGAGCGGAGAGGGGTAAGTGTTTATAGTGGAGCAGCGAGCAGAGCGCTGCGTGTAGCAGAGAGGAGAACGGAGAGGGGTAAGTGTTTATAGTGGAGCGGCGAGCAGAGCAGTGCATGCAGCAGAGAGGAGAGCGGAGAGAGGTTAGTGTTTATAGTGGAGCGGCGAGCAGAGCGGTGCGTGTATCAGAGAGGAGTGTGGAGAGGGGTTAGTGTCCATAGTGGAGCTGCGAGCAGAGCGGTGTGTGAAGCAGAGAAGAGAGCGGAGAGTGTGTAGTGTGTAGTGTTTATAGTGGAGAGGTGAGCAACACGGAGAGCAGCTCGGTCGGAGAAGCGAGTTATTCCAACATACACCGACAACTGCCGAAGTAAGAATTACAGCTTCTACCGCAGTTGTCGTCAGGATGTCCCTGTCGAAGTACAGTAAGTGTATATGGCTTGATAATAGCACAACGAATAAAAACCGCACTTATTAATGATTCCGGTGAAATAGACATTTTCGCAAATGTGAAACAAGACGACGAACAGACGGTTTTTCCTCAAAGCACTACTGTGAGGAAGGTAACTGTGTACCCTTCGTAAGCAGACAAGGGTTACCGAATCTACCCGAACGCTATGGTCGCCGCTATTACATACCTCCTTCCTCGCCTCTCTCATTGCCGCTCCACTACAAACGCACCCCTTGCTTTACATTTGTTTTATTTCGTCACACCTCACCTTTTTGCTAACCGCGCCTCTCTCCTCTCCGCTCGCCGCTCCACTACAAACGCACCCTAAAGAAGCGACGAGGCAGAAGAGCGTCGAGTGGCAGCGATAGTGAAGTCTGCAACTGCGAGGACGGTACAGTGAAGGGAGAAACTGGCGGGCGGGACTATTGAACTTGACCCATGAGTGTAAGACATTTGGAATTATGGCAATAGATAGACTGGACACGTGCAAATAATACATGTGAATCAAGTAGCTTCTATAAATACAGAGATATTAATAAGACATTTAAAAAAATAAAATCAGTTTTTTATTTTTATTAAGATCTCCGTCCCTGCCGAACTCAATTACGCCCCTCTGGCGTCTTGTAAAGATTTGTTGGAGTAAAGCTCAAATGTTACCGAAACGCCATGGAAAATATTCCGTGGAAATTTGTTAT
Organism: Dryococelus australis; assembly: GCA_029891345.1. Lineage (NCBI taxonomy): Eukaryota > Metazoa > Arthropoda > Insecta > Phasmatodea > Phasmatidae > Dryococelus > Dryococelus australis. The sequence goes on along the minus strand of CM057004.1, from coordinate 90,271,445 downwards.
ACGCTTCGTCCGTATCAACACTTTTTATTTCTAGATAATATTTGAATACAAAGTAGCTGGAGGATAAACCGTTATCGCAGGTGAACTATAGGCAGGGCGACCTGTTTTTCGCGAAAAGATTTACACTGAGACTAGGCTTCAATATCGTATGTGCACACCTATAGCCTGCCTTTGGCTACTGGCCGCTTGTCTTTGAGTGAATTGTGTCTGTTACATGAGTGAGCCAATCAGAGTTAAGTTTCTACGACACTGACCGTCCGTGATTCGCAGGCAGACACAAAAATGCGTGACATTACAAACGGTCCAATAACGGAAGTGGTTCTGAACTAAACGGTTTTGGAGCACAACTTGTCCTGAAATCTTTTCGCGAAAAAAAAACATGTACCCTAACTATAGGCTAATCTTGGTAAAGTGTCCACTTTTGAAAGCCCTGCTTAAGATCGACTTGTATGCACGCTGTGTATTCTCCCGCCTTATGTGAAATTAACATTGCTAGGGCCTCATCGCTTTATTCATGCGTCGGTCAAGTGAAACTGTGAAATTATTAGAAAAGAAAACATTTTTCAAATTTGCTCATTTTTACACTTCGGTGCATTAAAAATCTTAAAGCGAAAGAAAAAAGATAAGTTATCACCAATGGTTAACCAAGACTTTTTAATTCGACGTTAGAACATGGAACTATTTTAACTCCATCGTTACCAACTTTACTGGGCGCATGTCACTCAGTATGCCCGTTAAAGTATTATGCAGGTAGGAGCAGTGACTTTTTTCGAAGGTTGATTTCAAAAGTGATCACTTCATCGTGAACAGCCTTTAACATCAGTAACATTAACATTAAAATGAATGCAATTTATCTGTTCTTGTTTTTAGAATGTAAATATGAATGTAATTAAAATCAATACCAAATTGGAAAATTTAGATGCTGTACGTGGTAATATATTTCGATTTTTGATGCCAAAATATTGTAAAGAATCACGAAGAGATGCGTTGCAGAACTATGGTATAAAAGATGTGATTGAAACAAGGTTGGATATTTCGTAGTGGTTTTTGGACAGGGGGAGCATTCAGTTAACTTTTTTGTGTCGAAAGACAAGTTTTATGGCCTCACTTAAACTCCAAATGATTATCTTTTAAAACGTGAAAATGGCTGAAACGGATGTTTTCAAAACCAGTTTTAGCTGCTACATTTTCAACACAGAAACTTCAGAGCTGTCTTTCGACACGAATCCCAAATTTTATCTTCACTAGGGCGATGTGAAAATGTAGAGCCGCCACTAAATGTCACGTTCCGGCTACGGAAAGATTGCGCTCCAGCTGAGAGTCTTCTACGTAGAGGCGACGATGCAAGTGTTACGCGTGCGAGAGTCGGCCTTAGAAGCTCCACGCGTTTCGAGTCCCCGAACGCGAAAAAAAAAGCTGTGGGCAAGGATTTACCGTAAGGGGGCCGCCTACGAAGCGCTTGAAATGTGTTGCAGTGTGTTGGGAAATCAGTTTCTTTGTTTCTTTGACGGAACCATTCCACTTGCACCCAATGTGCTTATTTACGAAAAGAAAACAAACTTCAGGCGATGATGGAATGTCGCTTTCAGGACACTACGCACGTTAGAACCGCTATTTCCAAGCCCTCCAACATAGCTAAAAATAGCATTTTACAGACTGCCGCATGTCAAAATGTACGTGAAACTCAGATACAATCCTGCATTGAATTTTGCATCAGACTTTCGATCAGTAAAATAATATGGTCATCGCAGAGAGTCCCGTAGAAAAAAAAACGGTTCGACAAAAAGCTTACGCGCTGGTATAGTGCTTCGCGCATAGTGGCGATGCGGCATTTCGATGTGCGTGCCAGTGTCGCCCTTAGCGTTCGCTCGCTCCTGTGCTATATGTCGCGTCAGGTATGCAGCCCTCTTAAAATCTGGAAAGTCTGCCCTTGTCAACATAAGCGCAATATTTTATTTTCCCACAACGTCGCTGTGGGTTCGCGTCGCGCAATGCTTCGCCTTCTTTATCGAAGGCTCTTCTCGAACACAGATGAACTGCGTCTACGCACCACGTCGCCCTAGCAACGAGTCATGGCGCCGACTGCGTGTGATCCATAGACTTACAGCTGAGGTAGGGCGATCTCGCAGGCTGCGCACAGCAGTTATCCGTGTCCCGAAAATTGAAATGATTTTATGCCAACACGACCAGCAAAAAAAAAAAAAAACGGCGTGGATTGGATTCGAAGTTAAACCACTGAGACCTAGTGTACACAATTCTGTACGTTAGGCACGTGTATGAAATTTTTGGCGCGTGCTGCGCACTGTGAAGCTCCATGATCAATCATCTTACATGTGGGGAAATGACTCTCAAGCTGTCTCACTTGTCTAGGTCATAACTGGTTCATATAACTGTTGCCGAATATGTAGCCTACAGCTCATTGGCTGTGGCAACCAAACACGTGTTGTGTCGACTTAAGTACATCACGCATCATAAGATTTCTGTTCTCGACACCTGAAACATTTAATTAAAGTAGGTCTGAAAGGGTTAAAACACTGATTACTAAACAAGTGCTTAGAGAAGAATCGATCTACAATGCAGTTTGATTAAATTCAAACTGGTGGAAATATTTTATTAATGCCATAGTACTTGTCATTTAAAATCAATATATAAACAATCACGTTCATCATGGTTGACCATATGACTTTGGCAGTTGTGTTTCTGTGGGGTAGGTCAATGTTGGGTACGGGCGTAGAAGACGAATAAGCGGTATCGTATACCTCATATTTCGTCCATGGTGAGATCCGACCTGAGAACAACATACCGAAAAGGCTACTTTGTTCTGCGCACAACTGGTTACAAAAGGGAAGCTTACTTTTTCACGAAAGCGCAACTCCACCAGCCGAACCTGAATGCCGAGGCCCTCCGAATATATCCGAATTCCCTGGCCTAAATAAGATTTTGTATTAAGAAAGGAAATGGAAAATACCTTGACTGTGTCTGAACTTTTAACAGTCACCTTGTTTTTCGCATAAATTCATCTCAAAATGTTGTTCATTAACTTTTGACGAATATCATGAAATCATAGATTTTAGCCCTCTTTATGAATCATTGTTTTCTTTTAGAGAATGGCCTTAATGCGATGTAAGAATATAAGGAGTTGTAGTGATCAATGAGTAAGGAAACATTCCTTTCAATTCCAAGGTAGCAGAAGGGAAATGGGGACTCGAAACCGTGATTCGGGATAGGAGCGGAGGAGCCAGCCAGCTAGGTTTTCATGTTCTATCGTTCTGATCAGAGATCGGCAATCTTGAAATTCCTTTACCTTGACCCGCGGTGCTCTCAAAAAAAAAATCACAGAAAAAAAACTGGAAATAAATTACACTAACGTACCCGGATGCCATGTTTGATTTCCATTAACCTTACCTTGACATGAGATTCATGACAGCCAATGCTGCGTGTCTGCTGAATGGAATAATGTTTACGCATCGACTCTACCTTAAAAATGTGTGTGTGCGTGTATATATGTATGCATACATATATTATATATATATACACACACACTAGACACAGTATTAAGCTTATTACGACGGTAGGATAATGAAGAATATTTTGAGATCTGCAGAACGTGAAGTCGAAAAATTGAGGGAAAAAAATCCAAAAATGATTAAAAATCTAGTAAAAACTGCAGCGGGAAAATCACATTTACGAACTGAACTGTCGTGTTGGATTTCCATGGCGTTGACCTCAACACTATGTGATTTCGAAACCGAAAATCAAATTAAGAAAATTCCAACATTTTGTTGAAAAATATAAAAATCGGGGGGAAATATTATATTAACGAACCCAACTGCCATGTTGGATATACATGACCTTGGCCTTAAACCTAGGCGAACTCGAACCCAGAAAAATTGTAAACATTGGATAAAATCGAAAAAAAAAAAAAAAAAGAGGGAAACATTAAACATGTGACAAGAATTGTCGGATAGTTTTGTAAAAAATTAATGCCCGTTAAAATACTTGCATGTTTAAGATCCATCCAGGGTTCGATTCATGTAAAGGTGGCGTAGCATACATCCTTCCGGCACGAAATTCAGCAGATGCGTGTCCCCTACCAATGTTTCTCGTTGGTTATTTAGTCGACAAGCCTTCACCCAACACTATATTCCATTAGGCAATTTATTTGGCACCCCACCGAACTACCCGCTCCAACAAATCATAAGCTTACATTACACACGGCCCCCCCCACCCCCTCATTTATCCTTTCGCCATTTACGCACTACAGATCGACCCCCACTACCACTATGATGACGTCACATTGCTCGCCCGTGATTGGTTGTTGGTGATGTCGTATGTCGTCTTCTGCAGATAATCTAACCAAAGACATGCCACATCACAGTTCTTAGTCTGATGCGAGAGGTGACAGATCTTTCTCTCTCTCGCTCTCTCTCTCTCTCTCTCTCTCTCTCTCTATCTGACGTTTCCAGCATTTAGTCTTGTAGGTTATTATTTTATGCCCGTCTCTTCAACCAAATTGAAAAAAAAATATCTGCTGAAATTCTAGATATCTGTTAGGAACAGCGAACTACTTGAGTCTAGATGTAGAGGGAAAGCATTCGTTTTATTGTGTGCTGGCGACCAGCGTCCGAAATTTATCTTTGGTGGTAACAACATGGACATCAGCTGGACTTCCAACATTATCGATGATATCATTCACAAACCATTAGGGTTAGGGTTGATAGGCTGTCTTATCTTCAGCGCTCTTGTCGGCAATGTACTATTCCATCAATATTCCAGTCTTTCGATTAGTCTTGCCATAACTCTGTCCAAAAACGTATACTAGCTGGCCAATCAAATGTCCAGAAAAAACACTGAGATCAACTGACCAGACCAACCAACCAGATGTCAAACATGTCTCAAAAACATACTACGAAAACATGACTCAGGAAGAAATCTTATAATGAAACCTCAAAAAAGGAAACGTAAAAAACGAGACCTCAAAAAGAAAGTTTTAAAAACCAAAACCTTGCATGAGATAAACATTCATTTAATATTTTTCTCTGAAAATTGTTATCAAATAACTCTCATCAAAAACCATTAAACAAAATACCCAAAATTTTTAAAAAAATCTTAAAAAACATTAATCATATAACATTCCTCAAAATAACATTAATCAAATAAAACTCTTCAAAAAATTCTTCAAAATAAAAAACCTGAAAATAAAAATTTCTCAAAATAAAAATTTTTTAAAATTAAATATCTTCAAAATGAAAGATCCTCATAATAAAAATGTTTAAAATGAGAAATTCTCAAAAGAAATTATCCTCAAAATAAAAATTCCTCAAAATTATAAACCTCAAAATAAAACCCCCAAAATAAAAATCCACATAATAAATTCATTGAAATGAAAAATTCTTAAAATTAACAATCCTCAAAAAAAAAATTCTCAAAATAAATACACCTCAAAATAAAGAATCATTAAAATAAGGAATCCTCAAAATAAAGAATCCTCAAAATAGCAATATCCAAAACAATAATCTTAAAAATATCAATCTTCAAAATATCATTCTTCACAAAAACAATCCTTAAAATAACACTCCTCATAATAACAATCCTCAAAATAAAATTCCTTTAAAACATCCCTTAAACTAAAATTCCTCAAAAATCATTTCTCCCTCCTTCCTTACAGACTCATTTTAAATTAAAAAACATGCACTCCTGAAAACGTTCCTCAATTTAATTCGTTAGTGAAATAGAACTCGCCCGACTTTAAAGGACACGAGAAAGACACAACAATTGAGCTCGAACTATGACATACCTCGTGCACTTACTCGCACAAATTTCACCTTAAACCAATTATTGCAATTTATTTTATACTCACTGAATTAATAAGTTTTCCAGAAAAGTGGTGGTAATTGTACGAGAGATTAAACACACATTAATATGTGTACACATTTATTATCCTATTTACATTAACCATTAAAACTGCATTTCTCAAATGTTCGTGTATCATTGATAGTACGCAACAGTCTCATTTGATATAACCTCTGTCTTTAAATTCTTTGATGATTGAAGATATCTGTCTCCTTAATGAGCGAGAAATATCCCGCTTGTTGCAAAGCGATCAAACCTATTAATTATGCCACGGGGTCTTCGCAAAATATCTATTCGGTGTTCCTATCGTCATCCGCCTTCTTGACCACACTTTTTTCTACAGCTAAGCCGGTCGATTTATGTGCGAGGGCATCGACAAAATCCCATTCGTCTTCACTACCAACATTGCAAAAGATATCATCTTCGTCACCCTTCTACATTTCAGCACAGGTTTTACCTTCTTCTACGTCGGCACGTGCATCATACGTCAACGCGAATATCCTTTATTTTGTAAGACGAGTCTAGTTGGTAACATCAGTCTCTGCAGCTACTGGTACTACAATATTCTTTGGAAGTCCATCCAGTTCAGGTACCAGGTTAGCTAGTGTATATTTGGCACGAGCCGACTGTGTGGTACGTTGATCGTCGCTTGTTTAGTCTACAGTCCGCTCGTCTACTGTGAACACAATATGCAGCGTATTAGCAGGAGGTATAGGCTGCTCACGATAAAGTGAGCACTTTTGGAAGCCCTCTCCTTTGGAATAATATATAGTCAATAAATTTATTTTATTTCAGCCTTAGACGTTAACTTCCGAGTGCGGTGGAATGTACACACTGTGCTTATTACTTATATGGCAGTATTTATTTATAAATGTGGTTAAAGGTAAAATAATGGCCGAAAGGAAAACGTAACTAGGGACTCAAAAGTGTTCACTTTACCGTGAACAGCCTATACGAGGAGAGGGATCACTTCCAAATCGACGTTCACATTACAGTGTCAGAACAACAGAGCTACTGATGACTCTAATTGTTCTATACTGGCTGTTTTAGAACAAAGCCGACAAACTTCTCACAAAAATATCAGACAAAAATGTAAATACTCTTTTCCCTTAAAATTATTTTTATGACAGCTGTACGCCCCATAATATCCTAATATAATATGTTTTCTTTTGGGAAATGTGTTGTCTACCTTCCAGGCACCTGACGTTCTGTTTTGAGAGTTGCATATTGATTTCTCGAAACTGTTCACCTGAGAGTGTTTCGAGAAGACAACCTTATTTGTTAACTTGCATATGTTGACTCGTAAGATGTCTTGAAAAATCGCTTACGTCTTAAGGTTACAGAGTTATAACAAAAATAAATTTGTCAACCCGCATTTTCTCTATGGAGAAGAATTATATTGTCAACTCCACTTCCACAGGTGTAAGATCTCCGTTCCACAAAATACGATTCACTGATTTATTGTTTGATTGAAATTAGTTTATGATATTTTGTACGAAAGGTATTTCAAAGTCCGATTTTTGGAGGCGCATATTACTATTTATAACCACTTCAGATGACACCAGAGACCTGCGGTAATTGCAGGCTGTTGCTCCCCAGATCATGATGCCAGGAGTTGGTCCTGTACGTCGCTGTTGTATAGTCTGGTTCTTGCAGCTCTCCTGGTCGACGCCGCACTCGCAAACGACCGTCACTGGCACTAAGGCAGAATCTGCTCTCATCACTAAATACAACTACACGCCATTCATCCCTCCAGTTGTATCGTTTGCGACATCTGAGACGGGCTGTATGGTGATGTGTTAGAGTAAGCCTAGCGAGCGGCACCCTTGATCGTAACCCAGCGTCCAGCAAACGGTTGGTGATGGTCCTAGCTGACACCCTGGGTGCAACAGTGGCACTAATCTGTGCGGTGGTCGCCGTGCGATCAGCAATGGCCGCTCGTCTGATGCGGCGGTCCAGGCGGGAATCCGTATGCCGCTGCTATCCGGAACCAGGTTGACGAGCATGTGCACCAACAATGATGCACAGCAAACACTTCACGTCTTACGCGTTGGGCAATTCTTCGGAAGGACCATGCAGCCTCCCTAAGGCCCACAATACGACCTCGTTCGGTGTCTGTTAATTGCACGAAGTGTGGTCGTCCATGCCGCCATGGCATGTCTACAATGCTTACTAGATACAGGCCGATACTTCAAACAACCACTGGGTCAACTACAGTTGTATTGGGCTCAGTGGAGGTATGCCTAGTACGCGGTTCCTACTCTGACCACAGCACAGCGCTGTTAATCATTGCATGTACTGCCCCTCTAGTGCCTCATGCGCATATGGTGTTTCTACGTCGCTGATTTAGTGGTGTTCACATTGTTCAATTTTCATCAGTGTAATAAAGTAATTCAGCAAAGCAGAGTTATAATATGCCGGCCCTTGGCTATTGGCCGCTTGCCTACAAGTGAAGAGTGTCTGTTACATGAGTGAGCTAATAGTTATTCGACACGTGGATATTACTAAACTGACGAGTACAATAGCGAGCTTGGAACAAAAACTTTACGTTTATGAACATATATAAGTGCGGTTACCAGTTAGGCATTTAGAATTTTGTACCTTTCAAGTCTTAAACAGATACGTTTTGATACTTCTTTAAATGTAAAACCGCCTTTGATTAAGGTTGGACAATATTATAGCAATTTGCTCGTTTTAAGGGCAACAATAAATTCTGAATTTTTGTCCACTTTATTTTTTAAATTAATGATCGTCTGCAAATCATGTACATCCAGTTTGAGCAACTGGTTTTACAGGGTTTATTTGGCACGCCATATTCACTGCCATGGTATCCGAGATCGTACCCTTTCGATCTCTGCGAACTTATTGCCTACGAAAGAAGCCGGCATACATCCACTGTAAGAGATTTCGTTTGTCAGAGAAGTATTATACAGTCAACATCCATTTAATTTTGGCACAATTTAGAGGTAAAATTATGACTCCCTTTATACTTAAGAAAATTATAAACTTTATCAGTACCTGTATAATAAATATGGACATACAGTTAAGGCACAAGAAGAATAAAAAGTGAAATGCTTCAAGTAATAAAAAGAATGAAAATGGTTTCAGAAATTTATACAGAAAAAAAATGTACCTCTGAGCTAACCTTAATGTTTGATGTCGTCGCAATTTCTTGTTGTGAAATGGCAATAATTCTTGTTTTTATAGCTGGAAACGTGCGCCGAAGAATGTGAAATTTTCGAGATTTCCTTTCGTTCTGATTCGCCCCCACGCATTAAAATATGATAATGAAAGTAAGTCACGTTCCGTAAGTTCTTTGCTGACCCTTGAACTAATAATGTCTTGGCGATTCTGAGAAAGATGCAGGTTTTAGAATTCGCACGTGACCAGAGTGGTAACTGGGTACTGAGACTCCAGAACAGCAGACTGCCAACTTTAACTGTCGTATACGTACAAATCACGTTTCCCTTTTGTACTAATTTTTACCTTTTTACTGTACGATAATCCTAGTGTGTGCAGGTGTTTCGTCTGGGCAATATTTCAGTATTCTTTGCATGCAACGTTAACTAGCATGATAAAAATTTATGAGCGAAGAATGAAAAAGTTTTAATGTTTTATATCAAAGGTGATTTATTTGAACGTGAAATACCGGCCAGATATATGTAAACTTAGGACGAAATTGGGTTTAATAAATTAGATAATGCTGACATTTCCGATAAAGAAATGGAGAGTTGTGAGTTCTTGTGAATAAGAGTTGATATGGAGGTAATATGAAATTGCCAAGTCAACGTTTCTTAAAAATTTAAATTTACTAAAGTATGGTTTGAAAGTAAAAAACACCTTTTAAATCTACGGATAGTAACGTCGAGCTTGTTTTCAATTCTCATTAAAAAAACATCAAAAATATTATATCCGAGATGATGACCTAGTTAATTTTTTGATTACCTATGAAACTAATTATTAATCAAATAATTTGATTGTTCACACGAAAGCTTCACGCAGATAAAATTACAATTAAATACTGGGGAGAAATAATATTTACCATTCGACAGCTTTCACGTTTTCCATGTGAGTAAAGGTATAATTTTATCTTTGGCGAGGCTTGAAATAAGTCTCCAACAATTTAATTCACCATAGTCTTCTTTGAATTTGCAGAACAAAAACTCACAACACCTGTAATAATAGATTTCACTCAGGGTTCATATTAGCGTCTATACAGTTCTGCCAGGCAGTTGCGTTGGAATTAAAACTCAAATATGTTCCCTTTCTTCAAAACAAATATATTATGCCCGGAGGAAAAAGAAAATAGTATTAATTTCAATTATCTTCATTACTATCTCTGCAATAGCTCCACCTCGCTAGCCTAAAAAAAGTAATTAATAAATACCTGGTGCCATACATTAAATAAACGCATTTATGTAGACATTGGTTTAATAGGCCCTTTTTAGTAATGGACAGTTCACATTTGTTTGTTGTTTGATACTTTATCGTTTGTCTCTTAACTACACCCACGTTGAGAATTAATTTTAATTGGGAATTAATTCATGTCGGTATATACGATACGTAAATTCCGTATGTGGATTTCATTCCTAAACCTAAATACCAACTACACATTTAAAGTGCTAGAAAGCAAATTTTAGTTATTTTAGGTAAAGTGAGCACATTCGAACGTCCTCTCATTCGGAATAATTGTCCATAAATATATTTTATTTTAGTCTTTGGCGTTAAATTCCGAGTGTAATGGAATATACACACTGTGTTTATTACATACATGCCAATATTTATTTAAAAAGGCTGATAAAGGATTAAAAAATGACTGAAATAAAAAGTAAATTGGACCTCAAAAGTGCTCACTTTACCATGAACAGCCCACATAACGATTACGTAAAAATGGAGATCGAAAGTAATTGCGAGATCACTGATTTATAGTCTTGAAAAATGAATTAAGAAGAAATTATGTGAGGAGCGGACATCCGCAATACAACTATCCCGCCATTCTAGCTGCGCAGTCTTACGTTGGACTGTCATCTCATGTCATTTCATTTGAAGTCACTAACTTCACATCCCTGAAGAAGCGTAAGTAGCTGCGCGTTCACGGTCAAGCAATGTGGGGGCAATACGGGCGACACTAGCACGCACCCGCTAGTGCCTCATCGCTCCTACGCGCAAGTTGCGCAGTGCTTCCGTCGTGAAACTGTACCGTGTAAAATAGATATGATATATTGGAACATCATCACACGTAATGCAAGCCCATAGGTTAAACTACGCCCGCATAGCCACACTTTTCCTTTACCGCTTAAGGGAACAGCATGGACGAGCTTTGAAAATGCAATTCTTGACCATTTTTACTATTTTTCTCTTTGAATACACTTAGTATGATAAAAGGAGAAAAAAAAATAGGGTAACATATATATGTTCGTACTTTTTCTGGTAGAAATTCGTATTTCCAGAAAAATATATGTGTCGAGATACGCGTATTCGCTTTAGCAATGAATCCACAGAAAATATTTCATTACTGATCCGCTTATTCCGTTCGCCTTCGAAATATGCAACTTGCTAGGCACGCAGATAAAGGCTGTTCGCGATAAAGTGAGCACTTTCGAACTCAAACTTTGAAAAATGTCATATATATTAACAGGCGGACTGAGTGACGTGCACCCAGTAAAGTTGGTAATGACAGAGGGAAAATAGTTTCATAACTTAACGTCGAATAAAAAGTGTTAGGTAAACATTTATGATAACTTAAATTATTTCTTTCGCTGTTTTTTTTTTTTATGCAGCGAAGTGTAAAACTAACAATATTTGAAACATATTTTATTTTCTTGTAATTACGCAGTTTCATCTGACCGACGCATGAATGAAGTAATGAGGTCCATGACAATGTTAATTTTGCAATAAGGCGGAGGAATACACAACATGCATACAAGTAGATCTTAAGCAGGGCTTTCAAAAATGCTCATTTTACCGTGACTAGCCTATACGTGAAGCGGCAGACCCCTGGCATTTTTTGCACTGAGTTTCGATGCGTTGTTTAAGATCACGCATAAACATCTGTGCGTGCGCATGTACAGCTCTCCCCAAAATCAAAAATCAAAAATAAATGAAACTTTTCCAAAATTTTGGAAAATTCCTCAATCCGATTGCGCAGTATGGGAATTGATCAGACTTACAGATTTGCAAAAAAAAATCGCCAAACATATTTTTAGATCCGCTCCATCAACATGTCATTCACCTCAGGTGAATTAGAACCGGCATGTTCCTACTACAGTGCATGCTAGTGCACTCTGCGATAGGGCTGGTGATACCTGTTGCTGACGGCCATCGTAGTCCGGCCGTTTCGATGTGTCGCCAACAGCTCCTGCACGAAAAAAAAACGCAGCCACGCCAGCATCGCGCATTTCCCCACGAAGCACTTCCGTGTTTGACTTCCAGCCGCTCGACTTGGTTCGGGCAGTTGCAATTTCCGGAAGAGGGAGGTGATCGTGGCCCCGACACTGACCCCGCAGAGCAACTCGCAGGCGAATATCGGTTTCGCGTGTACATACAACGTGCACACCTGAGGCGGCAGGCGAGTTCGCATGTATAGAGCATTTTCAGACCACGCGCTCGTTATACCGTGCTCGTCATGCAGTCCATCGACGGTTCATTCCAACTTTTCTGAAGCCCTGATCAAGTTATACTTTCAGGATATTCCTCCGCCTTATGCAAACAAATATTAACCTAGTATAGAAAATTACACCAAATGGACAACATACTGCATTCGTGTGCACTCAGCGTAACAATAATTTGCATAAGAACTATTTCTAAGGACCTGCATATTTAGCATTATTTTTTGACTTCAAGATAAAACTCACAGTATTGTGTATACTTTAGCCGGCGTCGTTCTCTCATTGGCTGCTGCCCAAATGTCAAGTCACGCCTTTTCTCAGCGAAGTGTACGTGATTGGGGCACACGATTGTGAAGTGCTCATTCATTGGCACAGAGTCACCCGGGGCGTGTCGAATAACGCATGGTCCAATGGCAAACGTATTACAATGGTATACGTGTTTTAAGTTTAAACTGTCCTCAAATAAGAACGCGAATTTTGCAGGTATGTCAGTACTACCAACACATCTATTTTCTACCCGTTTATTAGTTTTTTTTAAATTTTTATAATTAATAAACATCATAATTTATTAGTAAAATATAAGTATACTTCATTTTACCAAAAAATAAGATACCTTTATCTTGAGAGAAATATAAAACGCTTGTAACAAGCCAAGCACGTCATACGTGGGGTGTGTTCTTCAAAGGCTTGATTCAAAACGTGTGAGGAAGTCTCGAACAGACTATAGGTCGTTCATGATGATTCGGGGACTTTTGAAAGACCTACTAAGGATCTACTCCCCTTCTTATTTTCTATCCTTCCGCTTCATGTAATATTAACATTGCCATGGACCGTCCCACGTTATTTCCATGCGCCATCCAGGTGGAAACCAAGCAGTTTTTTGGAAAGTAGATGTGTTAATAATATGCAAATCTGTGCTTTAGTATACAAAACAAAAGATAATTGGATGTGGCTGTGTTCGGGACACGGCCGTTTGTTTTACATGAATACGTATACGTAGACGCACTCAGACGCCTTGATGTTTATTTTACGTTCCCGGCACCGCTTCACTCGATCATATGGGGTTCTATGGGTATCACTGGATTGATTTTGAGATGCTCTTTCCAACCGTATACGATTTATGTATTTCTACGTGAATTTTTTACCAGTATAGGCCGAAATTTCGTTAAGTTTTCTTAATTTTTTAGATTGAACACATGCAATTTCACCATAATCACGCCACACAAATATTTTTATGAACGCAATCCATTGATCTTGACGAGAGCTGTCGATTGAAACTCAAACGAGCGTCGTAGCTTCTCCTAGTCAAAAGTTATACTGCGCTGAATTTATGAGACGCTGCGAAACGAACTCAAAAACTCAAAAAGCGGACCCCCTCCCCCACCTAGCGCGATGCTTTGCAGTCATCACTCAATGTAAGATATTCTTTGACACCTTGGCAATCGAGTGCTGTGATTGAATTTTGAATGCAGACGATAGATTCGGAGCTGCAATGCCAAACTCTATCTCCCGATTTTGTTATAATCGGATTTTTCAGATTGCTTTCCGCTATGGTTGTAAACTTAAAGACTTGTTAACGTCAAAACGCCAGTAGCCATAAATTTTCATATTACACTCTCAGGAAAACATTACCGTGCCAGTGTGGGTTTGATATATATATATATATATATATATATATATATATATATATATATATATATATATATATATATATATATATATATATAGTCTACGTATACTTTCGGCAACGAGTTTTGTTTGCAGTGGTTGAATTTAAAATTAGTCACTTATATTTCGTGAACAGTCTTTACTGCAGGGCTTTTCACATTTTTGGCATGAATACGCCTTTAAAATCAGGCCAACATATTGTGTGCCAGAAGGGAGTAGAGTGGGGAAAGATTTGGGTGGCTCTTATCATAGAGGTCTCGAGAGCCGACATGGGTGAAGTGAGTTGAGTATGGAGCAATGCCGGGATGCAAGGGCGGGGGAAAACAGGAGATCCCCGATAAAAACCCCGCCGACCATCGGCACCGTCCGTCACGATTCCCACGTGCGAAAAATCCGGAAACGACTTGGCCGGGAATCGAGTCCAGTTCGCCTCGGTGGGAGGTGAGCAGTCCAACCGCTACACCACCGCGGCACCGAGGATGCATGAATATTCCGAAAATATGATCTTGGATCTTCAGTCGACGTTTGAAAATATATGATTGGTTGTGAAAGCCTCGTCTTAGAAGATATTACTTGCAAGCTGAGACAGCATAGTAAGATCAGACGGCGTTGTGTCAGCATGTTGACCTGTGGTAGCGGCGCTTCTGTGAAGAGTCCTTGGATTTGTGAGTAAGAAATCTCTACACTCCACTTACTGAATCCTCACGTTTTCAACTACAAGGATATCGATTAAAATATTATTTGTATTTATTAACTCGCTTGACGCGCAGAGAGGGAAAGTCCTGCTCTACCGCCAGTGAAACAACCCCCTGCCTCCTGTTAATAAAATGCACTTTACTCTTCCTTCTCAGTCACTCCCTTTACTCTCTTCACCTTAAGTGGTGATAAGGGGTGTCTATAGGGATAGCTCATAGTTAGCGCCACGAGTATTTCGCGAATTCATTCGGAGGCGAGGTAGACTCCTAACACTTGTTCTTCACTCCTACTGTCGTGATTGGACGACAGTTGTTTAGACACGTCCCGTTCAACTGCGAGCCAGTAATAAGCAGGAAGCAGTTGTGTGAGTGAGTGTCCTGCACAGACGCCTCACTAGATCACAGCAAACAATAAGCAAACGATAATGTCTCGAGTGTACAGAGGGCTGTCCAGCCTAGCTTGCTGCCAACTCAATCCGCGAAATACTCGTGGCTCTACCCACAGGTAGCTGAATGATAGAGGGAATTATATATATATATAATGAATAACAACTAATCACAATGAACAACAAGTAACAATTATAAGAACACAACGGGATATCAATTCTTACAACTCTCAAGACGTTTACTTATCACAGAATAGCAGACTACTTCATGACTCAATTACAATATGGTAGCTCTGACAACCATGACACAGCTAATCCCTGTCCTTGACAGTAATATTACCTATTGCAAAAGGGGGAATGGGGACGACGTCTCGATACAAGCGAATTATGCTCGTGCTTTATCTTCTGCTTCAGTTGGCCTCGGAACCCCTCTGCCCAGGGGTGGGTAGGTAGGTGCTCTCCTCTTCAGCCTCGATCACACGCACACTCAATACTCGTCGAAGTCTCGTGGTCAACTGGGTGTGGAGCTCTCTCTCATCATTGCCGAAGCTCAGAGCGGGGGGTGTGCTCGGGCCCTTATACCACCCGTACGGTTGCAGCAGTTGTATCTCTCTGCGGGCTGAGGAAGTTTCCCTCACCAGACCGCAAAGAACACATAGCCCAGAGGTCAGGACGCCCTGCACGTCTCGGCGCAATGAGTGTGGAGCGCCGGCCTCCAGGTCTCTTATATAGCCGGGCGATCTAGGGTATGTCTGTAAAACAAACCCGCCCGGCTACAATCCGTGGTGCACTCTACCTAAGGTGGTGTAGCGCCGCCATATGACGCTACAATATGCTTTCTTGTACTTTGTAAAATAACCCACAAATACTATTCTTTTTAAATTCACAATTTTTTTTTTTCCCGATATTCAGCAAGCAACTCATAAAATTAACAAAAATGCTTTGAATTTTATTTTTTTTTATTCATTTATGTGGTGTTTTATGAACCCATAAGAATTCAATAGAATATTTCTCCAGGTATTGAGATTTATGTTTGATGTCCTGACATTCAAAACAATGTTAGATTATTAGAACCTTTATCTACCACGTGCACCGCATTTACAGTAACCGAATAGTTCTAATTTTATCATATACTCCGATTACATTATATATATATATATATATATATATATATATATATATATATATTATATTCCTAATATCCGTAACGGCGATAACATGTAAAAACTTTTTTCCCACGTAATATTATGTTATGAAAGCCGTTTATAATAACTTGATGATACTCAGGCTAAATCCGGAAGTATAAAACGGCGACGTCATCTATAAATCGGAAAGGTAACCATCGAATAAAGAAGTTTATATTTTCGAATTTTTAGAGGAAATAATAGCATAAGAAAT
The DNA here is from genome assembly GCA_029891345.1 of Dryococelus australis. Classification (NCBI taxonomy): domain Eukaryota; kingdom Metazoa; phylum Arthropoda; class Insecta; order Phasmatodea; family Phasmatidae; genus Dryococelus; species Dryococelus australis. Next base: position 90,254,837 of record CM057004.1, on the reverse strand, counting down.
GTTCCTGCAGTGGTATCAAACCATTTTGATTGCCTTGCAATCCGTGCAGAAGTCCAAACAGTTAAATTATTTGTGTTTTTATTAGTCTGTATTCTTATCCCCATTAATACCATACAGTCTATCAAGTGAATCTTTGTCACGTACGAGCAATAAGCTTACTCAATCACCGCCCGGCCGTGTGTGTCTATGTATTCGGCTAAGGCTTCTAAACTACACACTGGATTTTGATGCGGTTTTCACCATCATTTAGAGAATTTCTTGAGGAATTTTTAGTTATATAGTAAATTAACTTCTAATGTAAGGATACTAGAGAACTGTCGACAATTTATAATCAATTCGGAAAAAATACTCGTTTCGGGCACTTGCATGACTTACGCTGACTAAACCATAAGTGATTCGCCAATTTAGTGTACAGAATTTTAGATCTCAAAAAAGTTCTGCCAAAAAAGCCTGCGACAGCATCTGTTTATCTTTTAAGGAAGACCCCTGTAACCATTTTTGTCTTTTTAAAAATAGGGGTTCACGTACGATGACTTTTTGAACAACACAGTATTAATACTACGTTAGTTTTCTTAAACATTTAGTGTATATACTTGCTGTAAACCTAAACATTGCCATAGTTGTAAGTCGCACCAGAGCGAGGCCAGGGCGGGTCGCAAGTATAGAATGTGATACATTATATCGAAATAGACCTTCCACTTTCTTCCACAGAAATCTGCGGCATACTGCCATGATACACACATGATGTAAAAAAAAAAAAAAAAAAGGTATCCCGTTTGCCGCTATTTCGGATAAACTTAGTGACACTTTACAGAAAATCCCAGCATTACCACAGAAAAGAGCACTTATTCGGGAATTAAAAACTCGGTTCCTAAACAATGGAGTATTTACGAAACTTCATAGTGGCATGCAGGATGCGAATTAAACGTTTTGCTGAGGGGGAGTGGGCAATTTTTAGTTAACTTGAGACTTAGAGATTTCGTATAAGCCACGTACAATGAATGATTGAAGCTAAAATATAGCGTGCACATTATTTGTAAAGGTTGAAGTTTCTTATAAGTCGTAAATGGTACCTAAAGTAATACTGGGGATATACTACCCGAAGCCAATAATACAAATCCAATAGTTGATTCGTAGCAGTGAAATTATGGTAGGCAATAAGCTAATCCAAATCATGTGAGTTGTACACTCATAAATACTGTGAAGAATCCGTGGAAATTATAGGAAATATAGGACTTGTATGAGAAAGAGACAGATGTTTACTAGCCTGTGAGTGTACGAGAACAGAGAAGAGTGTGTTTAGCAATGACCAATAGACTTAGACTCCACTCCAACTGCTGCGATCTCGGGAACCCTGGATACATACATGTGTAAGGCGCTACTAGCACTCAAAATACACAAACACTGTATCATGAAATCAATTAACATGTCATAAATTACGGAAACGTCAAGATCACTGAACACAAAAGAAAAGAAAATTACTACTGTTAAAAATTATTATTTAATTGAAATTCAAAATGAAAAATAATTTAATTAATGGAAAAATAAATAAGTAATCAAAATTCTGGTCTGCAAGTAGGCTAACAAAAAATTAAAATACTACCACCATTCGAACTGAAATAATTACTTACATAAAATAAAATCAAAAGTTGGAAAATAAAATATTCGGCAAATCTGGTTGTTAGGAATCAAAATAAATTCAAGTCGAAATGAATTGAGTTACTGTACTGTGTATTTTCAAGGTGTGCCGTTTAGTTAGTCTTAAGAATGCTGAGCTCCATGTAAAAAAGTTGTAAGTCAAATCCAAGTACTCTCTCACATTAACTTGAAACGAATAAAAATAACTTCTAGAAATGTTAATGTTCTCGGGGAAAAGTAAAATTTAAAGTTCACTTCCAAATATTCTTAAGTCAAGTTTGTGGTTGACTCCAACACTAGCGCTGCCGTTAAATCTCGCACCACTGGGCTAATGAGGCAGTCACGAACTTAATTTAAATCATCAAGATGAATGTATCTTAAAGCCCAAAATCTGTAATATCAACATTCAGAAGACAGAAGAGGCTGGTCCACAGTCTAGTAACTCAAAACTGGACAGTGTCACCTTAAGTGGCTTAGTGTCGCACGTATGGCTTCTCGGCGTCGTGCTGCTCATCGTATCTCAGCAACCACTCACGAGATCTAATGCAAATGCTTAACGCAAGCGCTCTTCTTAAACTGACTTCGTTAGCTAAATACTTAAACTTACTTCTGGCACCAAAATAAATTAACTGTTTTAAGTTGATGAGGGGATTTTCAAATAGAAAAATCCCCGGTGATAAAAAGCGTCCGAGGACCAATAGGTCTGTACCCAGAAGCCCCTTCACTTCCGGCTATTTCCCAACACATTAATGCGTGCGCTCAGCTACATCCGGTCACACAAATACAACTAAGACTAACACGAAAGAATCAGTTAAACTTTCAAACAAAAGAAACATATTACCCTAAAAAAAATAAGTTCTGAAACATAAAAATTCACAAGTGACAAATAACGAACAAAAGATAGTTAAGTCACTATTACTCAGACTAAGAAACTCTTTCAACCTAAAGTAACTAAAAAGAAAGAGAACGAATGGTATTCCCAAAATTAACTCACACACGAACAATAACCAAATAAAGAACAAAATTTCCAAAGCGTTCAGAGGGTTAAAAATTGAAATAAGAATAATAAATTTTTTACGTTACCAAGACAGAAAAACAATTTTGTTACGTTACCAAGGCAGAAATAAAAAATTTGATACGTTACTAAGGCAGAATCAACAAATTTGTTACGTTACCAAGGCAGAAACAACAAATTTGTTACGTCACCGAGGCAGAAACAACAAATTTTTTATGTTACCAAGGCAGAAACAACAAATTTGTTATATTACCGAGGAAGAAACAACACATTTGTTACGTTACCAAGGCAGAACCAACAAATTTGTTACGTTACCAAGGCAGAAATAAATAATTTGTTACGTTACCAAGGCAGAAACAACAAATTTTTTACGTTACCGAAGCAGAAACAACAAATTTGTTACGTTACAATGGCAGAAACAACAAATATGTTGCGTTACCGAGGCAGAATCAACATATTTGTTACGTTACCAATGCAGAACAACAAATTTGTTACGTTACCGAGGCAGAAAGAACACATTTGATACGTTACCAAGGCAGAATCAAAAAATTTGTTACGTTACCAAGGCAGAAATGAATAATTTTTTACGTTACCAAGGCAGAAACAACAAATTTGTTACGTTACCGAAGCAGAAACAACACATTTGTTACGTTACAATGGTAGAAACAACAAATCTGTTACGTTACCGAGGCAGAATCAACACATTTGTTACGTTACCAATGCAGAAATAAAAAATTTGTTACGTTAACGAGACAGAAAGAATAAATTTGATACGTTACCAAGGCAGATTCAACAAATTTGATACGTTACCAAGGCAGAATCAACAAATTTATTACATTACCAAGGCAGAAACAACAAATCTGTTACGTTACCAAGGCAGAAACAACAAATTTGTTATAATACCAAGGCAGAAACAACAAATTTGTTACGTTATAAACGCAGAAATAACGAATTTGTTACGTTACCAAGCCAGAAACAACAAATTTGTTACGTTACCAAGGTAGAATTAACAAATTTGTTATATTACCGAGGCAGAAACAATAAATTTGTTACGTTACCAAGGCAGAGACAAAAAATTTGTTACATTACCAAGGCAGTACAACAACAAATTTGTTACATTATCAAGGCAGTACAATAAATTTGTTACGTTACCAAGGTTGAAACAACAAATTTGTTATAATACCGAGGAAGAAACAACAAATTTGTTACATTACCGAGGCAGAAAGAACAAATTTGTTACGTTACCGAGGTAGAATCAACATGTTGTTACGTACCAAGGCACAAAAAACAAATTTGTTACGTTACCAATGCAGAAATAAATAATTTTTTTACGTTACCAAGGCAGAAACAACATATTTGTTACGTTACCGAAGCAGAAACAACAAAATCGATACGTTACAATGGCAGAAACAACAAATCTGTTACGTCACCGTTGCAGAATCAACACATTTGTTACGTTACCAATGCAGAAAACAACAAATTTGTTACGTTACCGAGGCTGAAAGAACAAATTTGATACGTTACCAAGGCAGAATCAACAAACTTGTTACGTTACCGAGGCAGAAACAAAAAATTTGTTACGTTACCAAATCAGAAACAACCAATTTGTTATATTACCGAGGAAGAAACAACAAATTTGTTACGTTACCAAGGCAGAAACAAACAAATTTGTTACGTTACCGAAGCAGAAAACAACAAATTTGTTACGTTACCGAGGCAAAAAAAAAAAAAATTTGTTACGTTACAAAGGCAGAAAACAACAAATTTATTACGTTACCAATGCAGAACAAACAAATCTGTTGAGTTACTAAGGCAGAAGAAACAACAAATTTGTTGAGTTACCAAGGCAGAGAAACAAACAAATCTGTTACTTTACCGAGGCAGAAAACAACAAATTTGTTACGTTACCAAGGCAGAAATAAATAATTTTTTACGTTACCAAGGCAGAAACAACAAATTTGTTATGTTACCGAGGCACAAACAACCAATTAGTTACGTTACAAAGGTAGAAACAAAATTTGTTATGTTTCCGAGGTAGAAACAACAAATTAGTTAGGATATTAAGGAAGGAACAACCAATTTGTTAAATTACCAAGGTAAAAACAACAACAAATTTGTTATAATACCGAGGAAAGAAACAACAAATTTGTTACATTACCGAGAGCAGAAACCACAAATTTGTTACGTTACCGAGAGAATCAAACAAATTTGTTACGTTACCAAGGCAGGAAACAAAAAATTTGTTACGTTATCTAGGTAGAAACAACAAATTTGTTACGTTACCAAGGAAGAAACTACAAATTTGTTATATTACCGAGGCATAAATAACAAATTTGTTACTTTACCAAGGTAGAAACAACAAAATTTGTTACGTTACCAAGGCAGAAACAACAAATTTGTTACGTTACCGAAGTTGAAACAACAAAATTGTTACGTTACCAAGTCAGAAACAACAAATTTGTTACGTTACCAAGGTAGAAACAACAAATTTGTTATATTACCGAGGCAGAAACAACAAATTTGTTACATTAACAAGGCAGAGACAACAAATTTCTTACGTTACCAAGGCAGAAACAACAAATTTCTTACGTTACCAAGGTAGAAACAAAAATCTGTTACGTTACCGAGGCAGAAGCAACACATTTGTTATGTTACATAGGCAGGATCAACCAATTTGTTATGTTACCAAGGCATAAACAACAACGTTACCAATGTAGAAACAATAAATTTGTTACGTCTTAGAGGCAAAAACAAGAAATTTGTTACGTTACCAAGGTAGAAACAACAAATTTGTTATATTACCGAGGCAGAAACAACACAAATTTGTTACGTTACCAAGGCAGAGACAACAAATTTGTTACATTACCAAGGCAGAAACAACAAATTTGTTACGTTACCGAGGCAGAAACAACAAATTAGTTATGTTATCAATGAAGAAACAACAAATTTGTTACGTTACCAAGGCAGATACAACAAATTTTTTGAGTTACAAAGGCAGAAACAACAAATTTGTTACGTTACCACGGCAGAAATAACAAATTTGTTACGTTACCAATGTAGAAACAAAAAATATGTTACATTACCAAGGCAGAAACTACAAATTTGTTTCGTTACCAAAGCAGAAACAACAAATTTGTTACGTCACGAGGCGAGAAACAACAAATTTGTTGCGTTACCAAGGCAGAAAACAACAAATTTGTTATATTTCCTAAGAAGAAACAACAAATTTGTTACGTTACGAAGGCAGAAACAACAAATTTGTTAAGTTACCAAAGCACAATTGAATAATTTTTTACGTTAATAAAGGCAGAAACAACATACTTGTTACGTTACCGAAGCAGAAACAACAAAATTGCTACGTTACAATGGCAGAAACAACAAATCTGTTACGTTACCGAGGCGAGAAACAACAAATTTGTTATATTACCTAAGAAGAAACAACAAATTTGTTACGTTACCAATCCAGAAACAACAAATTTGTTACGTTACCAATGCAGAAACAACAAATTTGTTACGTTACCGAAGCTGAAAGAAAAAATTTGATACGTTACCAAGGCAGAATCAACAAACTTGTTACGTTACCGAGGCAGAAACAACAAATTTGTTACGTTACCAAATCAGACACAACAAATTTGTTATATTACCGAGGAAGAAAACAACAAATTTGTTATGTTACCAAGCAGAAACATCTAATTTGTTACGTTACCGAGGCAGAAACAACAACGTTGTTACGTTACCAATGTAGAAACAACAAATTTGTTACGTCTTCGAGGCAGAAGCAAAAAATTTGTTACGTTACCAAGGTAGAAACTACAAATTTGTTATATTACCGAGGAAGAAACAAATAATTTGTTAAGTTACCAAAGCAGAAATGAATAATTTTTTGCGTTACCAAGGCAGAAACCACAAATTTGTTACGTTACCGAAGCAGAAACAACGAAATTGTTACGTTACAATGGCAGAAACAACAAATCTGTTACGTTACCGAGGCAGAATCAACACATTTGTTACGTTACCAATGCAGAAACAACAAATTTGTTACGTTACCGAGGCTGAAAGAACAAATTTGATACGTTAACAAGGCAGAATCAACAAACTTGTTACGTTACCGAGGCAGAAACAACAAATTTGTTACGTTACCAATGCAGAAATAAATAATTTTTTACGTTACCAAGGCAGAAACAACAAATTTGTTATGTTACCGAGGCACAAACAACCAATTTGTTACGTCACCGTGATATAAAAAAAATTGTGATGTTACCGAGTCAGAAACAACCAATTTGTTACGTTACCGAGGCAGAAACATCAAATTTGCTACGTTATCAAGGTAGAAACTACAAATATGTTATATTACCGAGGAAGAAACAAAAAAATTGTTACGTTACCAATTCAGAAACAACAAATTAATATATTACCGAGGAAGAAACAACAAATTTGTTACGTTACCAAGGCAGAAAAAACTAATTTGTTATGTTACCGAGAGAGAAACAACCAATTTGTTACGTTACCGAGGTAGAAAAAACAAATTTGTTACGTTACCAAGGCATAAACAACAAATTTATTACGTTATCAAGGAAGAAAAAACTAATCTGTTGAGTTACCAAGGAAGAAACAACAAATTTGTTGAGTTGCCAAGGCAAGAAACAACAAATTTGTTACGTTACCAAGGTAGAATCAACAAATTTGTTATATTACCGAGGCAGAAACAAAAATTTGTTACGTTATCAAGGCAGAGACAACAAATTTGTTACATTACCAAGGCGGTAAAAGAACAAATTTGTTACATAACCAAGGCAGTACAACAACAAATTTGTTACGTTTCCAAGGTAGAAACATCCAATTTGTTATAATACCGAGGCAGAATCAACCAATTTGTTACGTTACCAAGGCAGAAACGACAAATTTGTTACCTTACCATGGCGGAAATAAATAATTTTTTACGTTACCAAGGCAGAAACAAAAAATTTGTTATGTTAACGAGGAACAAACAACCAATTTGTTACATCACCGAGGTAGAAACAAAATTTGATATGTTACCGAGTCAAAAAACAACAAATTTGTTACCTTACCGAGGCAGAAACAACAAGTTTGTTACGTTACCAAGGCAGAAAAACAAATTAGTTACATTATCAAGGAAGGACCAACCAATTTGTTACATTACCAAGGTAGAAACAACAAATTTGTTATAATACAGAGGAAGCAACAAATTTGTTACATTACCGAGGCAGAAACAACAAATTTGCTACGTTACCAAGGCTGAATAAACAAATTTGTTACGTTACCTAGGCAGAATCAACCAATTTGTTACGTTACCAAGGCAGAAACAACAAAGTTGTTATGTTACCAAAGCAAGAAACAACAAATTTGTTACGTTGCCAAAGCAGAAACAACAAATTTGTAACGTTACCGAGGTAGAAACAACAAATTTGTTGGGTTACAAAGGCAGAAACAAACAAATTTGTTACGTTACCACGGCAGAAATAACAAATTTGTTACGTTATCAAGGAAGGAACAACCAATTTGTTACATCACCAAGGTAGAAACAACAAATCTGTTACGTTACCGAGGCAAAATCAACAAATTTGTTACGTTACCTAGGCAGAATCAACCAATTTGTTACGTTACCAATGCAGAAACAACAAAGTTGTTACGTTACCAATGCATAAACAACAAATTTGTTACGTCTTCGAGGCAGAAAAACAACAAAAATTGTTACGTTACCAAGGTAGAAACTACAAATTTGTTATATTACCGAGGAAGAAACAAAAAATTTGTTACGTTAAAAAGGCAGAAACCACAAATTTGTTACGTCACCAATGCAGAAACAACAAATTTGTTACGTTACCAACGCAGAAATAACAAATTTGTTACGTTACCGAGGTAGAAACAACAAATTTGTTACGTTACCGAGGCAGAAACAACAAATTTGTTTCGTTACCGAGGCAGAAACAACCAATTTGTTACGTTACCCGGGCATAAACAAGTAATTTGGTTCATTAGCGAGGCAGAAACAACAAATTTGTTACGTTACCAAGACAGAAACAACCAATTCGTTACGTTATCAATGCAGAAACAACAAATCTGTTGCGTTACCAAGGCAGAATCAACAAATTTGTTACGTTACCAAGGCAGAAAACAACAAATTTGTTATGTTACCAAAGCAGAAACAACAAATTTGTTACGTTGCCAAAGCATAAACAACAAATTTGTAACGTTACCGAGGTAGAAACAACAAATTTGTTACGTTACCAAGGCAGAATCAACTAATTTGTTACGGTACCAAGCCAGAAACAACATATTTGTTACGTTACCGAGGCAGGAATAACAAATTAGATACGTTATCAAGGCAGAATCAACAAATTTGTTACGTTACCATTGCAGAAACAACACATTTGTTACGTTACCGAGGCAGAAACAACAAATTTGTTACGTTATCAAGGCAGAAACAACAAATTTGTTACGTTACCAAGGCAGAATCAACAAATTTTTTATGTTACCGAGGTAGAAACAACAAATTTGTTACGTTACCAAGGCAGAATCAACTAATTTGTTACGGTACCAAGGCAGAAACAACATATTTGTTACGTTACCGAGGCAGGAACAACAAATTAGATACGTTATCAAGGCAGAATCAACAAATTCGTTACGTTACCATGGCAGAAAACAACACATTTGTTACGTTGCCGAGGCAGAAACAACAAATTTGTTACGTTACCAAGGCAGAAACAACAAATTTGCTACTTTACCTAAGCAGAAACAACAAATTTGTTACGTTACCAAGGCAGAAACAACAAATTTGTTATGTTACTAAGGCAGAAACATCAAATTTATTCGGAGTTAGAACAGCTTTAATTGTACCACGACACAGTTCATAACACAAGTAATTAAGCGTTCAAGTAACATTTCTTTCCGCCACGGACTTTCCTTACCAATAAGCCCTCTACAATCATTCCGCTCGGAAAAACTATATTTCATACAACTATTGATCGACTTCCTACTTTCATGCTATTGAGTATGCAAGTTGACATTACACTTGTGTCCATTGATTCCTTGCAGGCAAATAATTTCCTTTACTAACCAGGTTTTCGCACACATTATTCAAAACTCAGTATAAATAAACTCCGTTACGGAGTGAGTAATTTTACTAGCAAATAGATGAAAATCAAATCAAAACATCTAGGTATTAATAATAATAAATTACACACAGCGCTAGACCCGATAACCTAGTACGGTCATAGCCGCGAGAAACGACATCGGAACATGAAATTCTTAACACTTTGTAGACTATGCTCGAGTATAACTCGAGCAAAGCTAATATGAAAGTTTCTTTGTTGTTCAGAAAATAACTCGCTTGAATGTGCCGTCTTTGTTTTGATAGGGTTTAACACGACCTCACAAGAACACGACAGCGCAGTAACATTGATATTGCTAACGATAGGATTAATTTTTATAGCCACTCAAAGGGGCATGATTGATTGCAAATAATTTATATGATAAAGGACATTTTATTATGTCAATATTAGCTTGCCTCTCCATTGGTTGATGACCGGCCAATAATGAACGCTGTAAAGTACAGGGTAGTGTGCGGTGCGATATGGACCAATAGGACGATGGTGAGTTCTTGCAGTAGTGGACATATGGGGAATCACTTCTAATGTGTAAAAACCTCAATGTGTAAAAAAAAATTGTAAATGACGGAACCACGCTCAAAACCCACCAAATGTGATACCGTCCCGACCTACTAAAATGCGGAAAAAGCACACAATTATAAATACTCAAGACTCTAGTGTTACGACCTACAAATCTCACTCATTATGGCCCGGATCCTTAATAATCTCCATTATTAACGTATCTAAACGAATAATTGAAAATGCAAACCCTGCATCTTTAAAATTCTGGAACTCAAATTATCGGGGAATTATACACACGACTATAGGCTGTTCACGGTAAAATGAGCTCTTTTTAGACCTTAGTTACTTTTTCCTATTAGCCATTTTTTTTTAATTTTTAAACCATCTTTTGAAAATAAATATTGCCATGTACGTGATAAACACAGTGTATATATTTTACCGAACTAGAAAGGTAACGTCTAATTTTACAGCAAAATATATTTATTGACTATTATTCCAAATTAGAAGGCTTCAAAAAGTGCTCACTTTACCGTAAATAGTCTATAAAACCTAAATATCCTAAAGGAAGATTTGGCATACAGAAACAGCATCATGAACGACGTGTCCCGTTACACAACCATGAACTCACACCGGGAAATTACTCCGGGAGTATTTGGCATAAATTCAAAGTGAAAATGGCAATGCAAACTAAAGTACTTATACGAAAGTTTAATGACTCGGTTGGCAATGCAAACCGAACATAACCTCACATAAGTCAGATCCCGTGACAGGCAGAAATTCCAAAAAAATAATAATAATAATAATGGCTGGCCAAACCATCGTCCTTACTCGAGTTGATTTAGAAAACCAGTCTGCCTCGACAACCGCTTAGAAACATTTAAAACTGAAACCAAATTATGCATGAACGTCAGCTGCCAAACACACGTCTTCGGAAGCGACGCGCATCAAACAGAATCACTGAAGACATCCGCAACTGACCCAAGAGAACGCGCCCGCGCAAGGTAGAGGGCGAACCAAAGATATAAGCAGCAAGGAGAAGAGATAGGCAACCGAGGTTGAAATGGCGGAGCGATCGCAAACTAAAACAGTAGCAAGTCGGTATAGATAGCGCTGCACGAACATAACGTCTCTCAGACACTTGTAGAAGGCGCTGCGACAGTTAATACATTTCTGGCATGCGGCCAATCCACGCTAGAGGGCGCTGGTTACAAATTAAATGCAGAGCCATACCAGTTGTGAATCATGCGCGGCGGAATCAGCAGGTTCACGCAAATTATATATAAAATTAGATCTCAGACAGTTCCAAAACCTCACATGGTTAATTTGCATAGCAGTTCTAGAGTACACAAAAATGAGGCTAATCTATCACAATATCTATCCAGGATAGAGACAATTTCAAAGCAATAAGTATTTACTTTTATTACTATGCATTGTTAATCTTCAACGAATAAACTCACCTTCTCATAATTTTTCTTACATGGCCCAGGGGGGAAATATTACAGAGAGCGGTAATTCGCTAGTTCATCCCCCTCCCCCCGGCCAAAAAAAAATTGATTTGCACACTGGTAGCATAGAAATAACAACAGTCAGAAAACGCTGCTGGAATACCGCTCTCAAGAAGTAACTTCGTTTACGTGTTTAGCGTACAAATATTGCCATAAACCACTGAATACCCTTGTATTCTGTAACCACACCATCACTTACATACCATGAATACATTGACAATTAATATGAGATATGCGAAATTTGCGGGATTACGCACTCTTACACTCAACTCCACAATGTTGAACAAATTCAAGATGCCATTTGTTCCTTGGATGATGCGTAAGCGAAAATCCATTTTATTTGTATACATAAGACACGTTGTCTCGTTACCCCGTTACGATGTGTTTACCCATTGGTGCAGAGCACCCGCCCATTACGTATCAAAATTTGATCCGTTGACTGAGTAAATACACGCCTGTACAAAAGCACTTGGTACACGTATAAACGCTAAATGCACCGATATTAGGAAGCATCTGGAAGAAAATATAGAAAATACATTGCGGACAAATACTCTGTCACGATAATGAACATTTATCGAGTTGTTTCTCAAGCAATTTCATCTCGGCGCGAGGTTGTTACAGGAAAGTCTCGGAGAAAAATTCTTTTACAAAAGGTATATGTTAGTGTTTTCGAACAATTGCTGCTAACGTGTTACAAAATTCATTATTTTGTTGTATACACATAACAAGAAACGGGGATCGCGGTGGTGTAGTGGTTAGACTACTCGTCTCCCGCTAAGGCGAACCGAGTTCGATTCCCGGAGTTTTGCAAATGGGAATCGTGCCGGACGATGATGCTGGTGCTGGGTTTTCTCGGGGATCTCCCGTTTCCCCCGCCCTTGAATTCCGGCGCTGTTCCATACTCATCTGGCTTTACCCCATCGGCTCTCAAGACCTCGATGGTAAGAGCCACACACATATCTTCATTCACTCTTCACCACGACGAGAAAGTTGTATATAACTGTGGTAGAAATGTGCCATGGAATTTTCTTTAGGTCTGTAACAAAAAAAAAAGTCTGTTTATAGCCCAGTAGTTATTATTTCCATCGAGTATAATTGGGTGTATTTCAGCATAATTCTCCCAAAATCACGCCAATAGAGAAGGGGTTGGAAAAATTATAAATAAATTTAAACCCTGAAATGCAGTTTCGCTCCACGCCGAAAGCGCATTCGGCAAGCTTTTGATGGGGTCGCAGGTTCGATGCTAATTGCTGCGCCAATTAGAAGGATAATTGCAGCGGTCAGGATATTCCGGGAGTGGGGTGGAGGGGGTGGCAAAGCTGTCCGCTGGAGGGGTTGAATAGAAGGGCAGAGGCTTGTGTTCAAGTAGGGATGTGCCGTATGGGGGGGGGGGGGGGATTTCGAGCATGGACTAAGCTATGTGGTGGCTGTGGTTTCAGCCACCACACGCCGTCGGTGTATGATGAGGAACGAATTGCCGCGATACCGCAGCCGGAGGGGAATTGCATTACCTGCCCGATGGTGCTCGGCGCTCGTATTTCGGAACGCACGATCGTGCGCGCAACGCGTTGGTGCGTCCAGCCAGGTCCCCCCTTCCCCCCCCTGGATCGTTCCGTGGTGCAGAACTTAGCAGTTTAAGGCCGCGGCCACACGGGACACACGTCTATATTTAGAGACCTGCAAATTTCGCGTTATTATTTGGGGAAACGTTGAATTTCAAACACGTGCACCTTTGCAACATGTTTGTCATTGGACCTTGCTACTTTATTTGACACGCTCTGTGAAACTCTGCGCCAGTAAATGAGCCCTTCGCAATTGTGTGGTCCAGCCAAGTGCAGTCCTGTCAATATGGGAGTGACGTCACATCTAAGCAGCAACCAATGGAGAAACGACGCCGGCTCGAGTATATACAGCACTGTGAAGTTTAGCCTGGTATCAAATAATAATGCGAATGTGGCAGGTCTCTAGCTATAGTATATTCGCGGTTAAAATTACCCCATGTATGACGTATTTAGTTATTTCCTAAGTATGACATATACATCAAACGCGTTTAATACCACTGTTAACATAGAAGTATGTTTTTTTTCTGGTTACATTGAAGTCTTACCTATATTTTATGTATGCATTATAATATATCATTTATAATAAACATGGATAAAAACAGTGAGAAAAAATGTATGTTGGTAGCACCCAGTAAGAAATAGTTCTCATGCGAAATATTATTATAACTGAGTGTGCACGAAATCGGTAAAGCTTAGTTTGCACGAGGCGGAGGAATATCCTGATTTAGCAGTACTTCAGAAAAATGCGCAGTAATCGTGAATGGATTATATAAGCTGTTCACGGTAAACTGAGCACTTCTGAAAGCCCTGCTAACTATCTACGTGTACGGGCATTGTGTATTCTTCCGCCAAATGCAAAATTAACGATACCATGGCCTGTTCACTTTGTTCATACGTTGGTCATGCGAAACTGTGAAACGATAAAAAAAAAAGTAAGTATTTCAAAATTCTGACAGTTCTTACACTTAGATGTAAATTATTAATTAAAAAAGAGATCACAAAAAATTATTTCTGTTATCAAGAATGTTTACCTAACACTTTATAGTTCAACCGTTACGACATGGAACTACTTTATTTCCGTCGTTGCCAGCTTCACCGGGCGCTAGCTGCTCAGTGTGCCCGTTAAAATATATGCAGGTAGGAACAGTGATATTTTTCTTTTGTTGAATTCAAAAGTGCTCACTTCAGCGTGAACAGTCTATACTTCTATTCAGGTTTGAAACGAAACTAGTTTCCTTACCGTAGAGTTCGGCAAACAAGGAAAAATAAGATGACAGTAAAATGATAAATAAATACTACTTATCTGTATGCAAAAGTTTGTGTTCGGCACAAGTTGTCATATAATATATATATATATATATATATATATATATATATATATATATATATATATATATATATATATATATATATATTTCTCTAGCCAAAATAAAAAAGACTAACTTCATTATTTAACCATCAGGCACGCATTCGAACAGTGTTAAAAATCGCAAAAATTAAAACTAAAACTGTATTTGGCATTGAGCTTATGTAAACACGTCTTGTTGCCATAAACAAGTAACAAACTTAAGGTGAAATAAAGTTAACCAATATCAATTGAATTTTTCGATTATGCTGTCATATTTAAATAAAGAATTTGTGTGATATGATGTTTGGAAAATTTCACTTAATATCACTAAATATTAAAACGATAAACACGTGTAAGTATTACGTTATGTTTCCACATTTATTGCGAAGAAATACGCTTATTCTCTAGGTAAGTTATAGACAAATACAAATCGGAATATTGCAACTTACCCAACATGAGTATAGGAAACCTTACATTTGGGAGCCGCGGTGGCTGAGTGGTTAGCCTGCTCGCCTCCCACCAAGGTGAACCGGGTTCAATTCCTGGCCGGTCCACACTCGATTTTCGCAAGTGGGAATCCTGCCGAACGATGCTGTTGGTCGGCGGGTTTTCTCAGATATCTCCCTTTTTCCCCGCCCTTTCAATCCGGTGCTGCTCCATGCTCACCTCGCTTCACCTTCATCGGCTCTCGAGGCCGCCCAAATCTCTTCCCTCACCCCTTATACATGGTTACACTATAGCTCCGAACTTGTGATCGCAGCCACTTATCGCTCAAAGTAAATTGGTTGTGTTAGGCTGTTCACTGTAAAGTGAGCACTTTTAAGGGCCTAGTTACTTTTTCCTTTCAGCCAATGATAGCTCAACGCTTATAGGCTGTTCACGGTAAAGTGAGAACTTTTGAAATCAACCTTAGAAAAAAGGCACTGTCCCTGCATTCATATATTTTAACAATACCAATGAGTAACATGAGCCCAGTAAAGTTGGTAATGATTGATGGGAAATAGTTCCATATCTTAACGTAAAATAAACAGCGTTAGATAACATTTTGTGCAAACTGAAAATATTTATTTTCCTCTCCGTTTTTTATTTCATGTAAGTATAAAAATTAGCAGATCAGTAACATATTTACTTTTCTAATAATTTCACAGTTTCACTTGACCGACGCATTAATAAAGTGACGAGGCTCATGACAATGTCAATTTTACGTAAGGCGGAAGAATACACAACGAGCATACAAGTAGATCGTGAGCAGGGATATCAAAAGTGCTCATTTTACCGTGAACAGCCTATACATTGAGAGCGCACGAATCGGTGCGTTGTCCGTTTGGTGTAAATTTATAGACTTGCTTAATCTTTGTTTGCATAAGGCGAAGGAATATGCTGGAAGTAGGACTTCAGGGAAGTTGGTAGTAACCGTGAATGGAATAAATATACACTATCTACCAAAAAGTAATTGGGCACCTGTCCACAATGTTTGCTCGGTGGTTGTCACCCCGTTAGAATCTCGTAGGGTGACCTCTTGCGGCTATAACAGCAGCCACCCTGTCTGGCATGCTCTCTACGAGTGTTTGCAGGACATCCACGGGGATTCGTCGTCATTCCTCTTGCAACCATTCCATGAGTTGAGCAATGGATTTTGGCCGCGCCTGACTAGCCCTCACCCTGCGATCCAATTCGTCCCAAAGATGTTCTATAGGGTTGAGGTCGTGGCTCTGGGCGGGCCAGTCCAATCGGCGAACATTGTTGTCGGCGTACCACTGCATAGTAGCCCTTGAAACATGGCACCTGGCATTGTCATCCTGGAAGTAACACGGGTCCATTCCATACGAACGCTACAATGTTGGGAGCATTTCATTATCCAGAATGTTACAATAGGCCTCTGTGTTCATGCTACCGCTGACAAACACCAGCGGTCCTGCGCCGAAGGCCGTGAAACACAAGTCAACTGACGTACTCAATTACCAGGGCGACCTATTTTTCGCGAAAATATTTACGCTGAGACTAAGCTTCAATATCCTATGTGCACACTTGTAGCCTTCCTTTGTCTACTGGCCGCTTGGCTTTGTGTTAAGAGTGAGCCAATCAGAGTTAAGTTTCTACGATACTGACCGTCCGTGATTCGCACGCAGACACAAAAATGCGTGACATTTCAAATGATCCAATAACGAAAGTGGTTCTGAACTAAACTGTTCTGGAGCACAACTTGTCCTGAAATCTTTTCGCGAAAAACATGTGCCCCTATCAATTTCCTATCTTCACGGGTGCCCAATTAATTTTTGGTAGATAGTGTATATTACAGGATATTACATTCTTAGGAGTAAATAGCCTTGAATGGGTTCGGTTGTATGAGGGTAAAGTATGAGGCTAGGCCCGGCTTTGGTCAGGAAATTTTGTTCTAGGCTGGTCATAGTAAATCGAGCACTTTTGACAGCCCTTCTTAAGATCTACTTGTATGCACATTGTGTATTGTTCCGCTATCTGTAATATTAACACTACCGTGGGCTTGATAATTTTATCAAGCGTCGGTCAAGCGAAACTGTAAAAATATTAGAAACGTTGTCATTATACAAATTGACTAATTCTTAAACTAACGTGCACTAAAAACGTAAAGCAAGAGAGAAATGTTTCTGCACTCACAAATGTTTATCTAGTTCACGTAATTCAACTTTATGACATGGAACTACTTTCCCATCGTCGTTACCAACTTTGCTGGGCCCATGCCAGTCTGTGAGTCCTTCAGCCAGTGCAGGAAGGGGCAGTAAAGGTTTATTTCAAATTTTGCTAAGTGTATTTTAAGTATTTGTCTTAACTTTTAAAATACTAAGGGATCATATGAATTTGATTTATCTGCTTATATTTTAACAACTGTACTTTGCGTCACAACTGTATAAAAGCAACTGAGTTTATTTGGGAAAGTTTACAAAAAATTTTTGTCAGCAAATGTAGCAGCCTTGAGCGAGGAAAATTTTTGCACTTTCATAAAGTTGTCCGCTTCCACTAATGTATTGCGTGCATAGTTTTATTTAACACAGGGCAGCTGCATGATCAAACGAAAATCCATTTAAAATTGTCACAGTTTACCGTATTATTCCATAGCAACACCAGTTGACCGCATGGAGCTCTGGTATTTACCGAGAACAGAGACCAGTGTCTGGAATTATTTCGCAACTTTAATTTTTTTATTTTTTATTTTTTTTTTTTTCATTTTCTAGCAGCCTATATCAAAACTACCAACAAATACTAAAAACTATAGAGTTTGAATAACGTCAATATTTGTAAAGGCTGTTCACGATCAAGTGAGAACTTCAGAAATGAACCTTAAAAAAAAAGTCACTGACCCTGCCTGCGTATATTTTAATGGGCGCACTGAGTGGCATTCGCCCAGTAAAGTTGGTAACGATAGATGGGAAATAGTCCATATATAATGTCGAATAAAAAGTATTAGGTAACTTGATAACTTAAATGATTTCTTCCGATTTCTATTTTTTTTTAAATACATCGAAGTGTGAAGATGAGCAGATTCGTATAATATTTACTTTCTTAAAAATTTCAGTTTTACTTGACCGACGCATGAATAAAGTGATGAGGCACATGACAATGTTAATATTACATAAGGCGGAAAAATACAAAACGTGCATACAAGTAGATCTTAATCAGGGCTTTCAAAAGTGCTCATTTTATCGTGAGCAGCCTTTAGCAAAGCTGCTCCGTAGCTGAGGTCAGCAGTTACATTTCATGGGAATTATTTTTCATCGACCAAAGAATTCCCGCCATGCGACAATTTTTTTTTTTTTTGTACTTCCATGGCAGTAATTTCCCTGGGGGCTATGCTAACGTCCTTCGAAAGGCATGGAGGCTTCTGCAATGATCCCTAATGTCACGCTACTTGAGCTAATTGCGAAAGTGTGTTTTGTGAAGGCAGGAAACGATGACAACGAGAATTGTTTAGCTTCGTCTTTTTCTCCCGTTAGTAGTCTATCCGTCGTCTGAAAAAAAAAAACTGAGTGCGATGTCAGACAAAGGTCAGGTTTCCAATAAAGTAACTCCTTTCAGTCCTTATAACGGATACGGTTATGGGTGAATAAACAGCACGGATGGTATTTGTAGGCTGTTCACGGTAAAGTGGATACTTTTTAAGGCCCTTGTAAATTTTCCCTTTCATCCAATTTCCATCTTCCTGCTGTTTTATAATATAAACATGGCAGTGTGGCCAATAAACACATTGTATACATTTAACCACCATCAAAATTTAATGCCTGAGGCTGAAATAAGATATATTTATTAGCGGTTAATTCCTTTTGGGAGAGTTTTAAACGTGCTCACTTAATCGTGAACAGCCTATAATTAAATTAACTTAAGAGAAACTTCAAAAACCTCAACCCATAGGCCATTCCCCATTTTAAGCAACTTTCTTGGAGCCCTGCTTGCAGGCCTGCTTCGTTTCCTTCCGCCCAATGTAAACAAACATTGCCATGTGACTGCCATGTAGCATCTGTCAAAATCAATGTTTACATTCCATTGTGTGTGTACATATGTTCATATACTTTCGCTACACCTAAAAATAAACATTGAAATGTGACTTCTACTTTCAAACCTGTCAAATGTGCTGTTTACTGTTTACAACTTTTCAAAGAATTTTGTCATATTCGAAAAACCATTCCTTATGAATATTCACAGTTTAGGCCTCTAACATTATTTAGATCAGCTTTATGACGTTTTGAAAATGCCTGAATTGATAACAGTTCTTACGGTTATTTTACACTAACGTATTTGTTTTCCACGACGTAGCTCAATACATGTAATGCACGTTAGTATTTTGGCGCGACTGTGTTTAACACTGTTACAACTGCGAGGTAAAGAGCTGTACTAATTATCCTTTTGTAATTGATATGTGCTGGGTTATTTGTCTAAAAGGACGGCCTCAGTTGGAATAAATATTAAAACGAAGGAACAACCAGTGAAAAGGGCACATCAAATTCAAGCTCGCAGCTCGTGTTGCTCATTTTTATCATACTAACTTTAAAAGATAGCGGTGAACATGCACACAAATAAGCCTACGATAACTTTTATTCCGCACATATTTCTATGTATTGCTACTTACTGTTTATTAGGTTTATTGAAATTTATCAACCTGAGCTTAGTATTTTTCTTCTGGGATTGTGGCAAATTACGTTACACGACAGTGTTTCAAACCCCTTAGGGCAAAGGTACAACGTTGTGATAAATAAACAGACGTGGATGTAAATAATTAACTTCGTTATAAAAACAGTTCACAGTTAAATCTATGTATAGTGCTAATCAAATATTTGAAATCGCCCACACACAGGGCCAGCGTATCGACCACGATGCACAAAGCCACGCCATTTCATTTCACAGATGCAATGATTAACGAAACACACGTCACAGTATATTTATTACTGCCATGTAAACACAGATTTATCACAACATCGTAACTTGCCTAGGTATGTTTAAAAAATGTAACATCTACAAACGTGATGTATTAATTTGAAGTATTTTTCTGAGTAAGAATCACTTATATTTCGTTTGATAAAAAGCGACAGGCCATGTCATGACTCACCACGTCTGCCAACTTTACTAGGTAACTGCCCCGCCATCATATCTAAATATATTAAAATACGTATTCAAACATTAAAATCTCTTTTCAGTTGTAAATTACAAATTCAAAAATCAGTATTTTGCTGTAATACGAATGAAATATGCTACAATCGAAAACAAGTATAATTTGACTGCTTACTAGCGAAGTGAAATTTCCCGAGTGTGAAAGAGACGAAGAGAAAGAAAGAGTGCGACAAGCCTCGCCAGCAGACAGTTTTTCAATTGCTTTTTCGCTCGATAAAACAATACCGTACCATTACAGCCTACTCGCGATATTTTCCCCTGTTATTTTAAACTGTAAAAATGAGATATGTTGCGATCGGGGCTACATAAATATTTAAATATTCCGATAGGCACCGTTTAATTTACAAACAGTATACTAAAAAACGAGGTTAAAATAATATTTTAACTGTGAACTATTTCCTACCGGTCGTTGCCAACACGTCGCTGCACTCGCTGCTGTTAATTCATATTTTAAAAAGTAATAACTATTACAAGTCATAGAAGATATTAAGGCAAACGTTCATTTATTCAATAATACAGTACTCTAAAGCTAACCACGGTGTTATATATTTGTGGAATACAGGTTGTTGAAAAAACATAATATGCTATGCCTATAGTGTTTTTTTTAAAGGTTGATTTTCATAAGTCGCTTCCAATCGGAAATGGACTATCGATAGATAAATGTTTTACTCCATATACTGATAGAGTCGATGAAGGTTTATTCAAGCCGAAGCGGAGTATTGCATGTAGAAATTCAGTATTTTCCAGCGTTTGTCGAATTGTGACATTAAGCGCTTTCTTTTAAATACCAAACTTCTATTATCAGCAATTCTTGAAGCATTGTATTTTTTTATACTCAACTATTATGTGCAGCAATCCTATTAGGAGTTTCGTTACTCTCACAAAAATCTTCTTGATGTAACACAATTTGAAGGCAAATATTTGCTGTCTTTACCTGCAATATGTTAGTTTATATTCCTTGAATGTTATTGATTGCACCAATAGACGTCATTATTCCATCATATTATTATAAGCGATTTCTGCTAGTTCTGCACTCAAAATTCGAATCAGTGGTTTTCCAATGAATCGTAGTCAAATTCAGCTACTGGAATCAGTGGAAACGGCTCGACTTAGAATCTGTGGATAACCACTGGTGATTCCAGTGAAACAATTTCACTGGTTTAGGGGGCCACGGTGGCTGAGCGGTTAGCACGCTCCCCTCCCACCATGGCGAACCGGGTTCAATCCCCGGCTTGGGTCACCATATTTTCGCAAGTGGGAATCGTGCCGAACGATGACGTTGGTCGGCCGGTTTTCTCGGAGATCTCCCGTTTCCCCTACCCTTGTATTCCGGCGCCGCTCCATATTCACTTCAATCACCCTCATCGGCTCTCAAGACCTCGGTGTTAAGAGCCGCCCAAATCTCTTCACTTTACTTCACTTCACTTCACTTCACTTCACTGGTTTAATAAATTATAGCGAACTGCACACAATAGCGCGACGCGACGCGATACAGCCAACGGCATATAAAATGACGTTGCCTGCCATCTTCCGGGCGATATTTGACTACACATGAATAAACAGTTTCGGTGGTATCCTGAAAAGCTGTATGGTACCAGAAAACATGCCTTGAAGGGCCAGACTGCTAGCTATCTCCATCCACGCCTTATATTTTTGCATCTAATTGCAGTATTCTCGACTAGAAATATCGTACAAATACCGCCTATTCTCTACATGAATCAGAAGTTCTTCAAGACTTTTTTTAGGTAAACAATATTCCACTAGTTTTTAAAACAAGCAATGCTCACAAATGCAAGAAGAAGAGTAAAAAAAAAAAAAAAAAAACTCTAATATTCGGCTCCCTGTTTCTTTCCCCTTATTTACAAACATTACAAAATTTACTTTTCCAAGATGGACGTCACAAAAGCCTGCTGGACTGACTGCCGTAACTTGGCATACGTCATCAGCCTTCAGTTGCTTCTCAAGGTGAGACAGTACAATATACTAAGTGGCTCTCCGTAAGGTGGTTGATGAGGTTTAATTTAACAATGATCCCCCGACCTTTTAGTATTCCACGTAATATGCAGTGGTTTAATTATATAACCATTTAGTAGCCTATAGATACTTATATTTATTTACCCACTTATTCTAACATCATGAGATCCCTCAACCGTAACCACTAGTACGATTTAACCTTACAATTAAAAATCAAACTATAACAAGCTGAAGACTAGAAATACCGTAGCTTATGATCTGTTGTAAACAGTGCAATCCAAAGTAAGCAACTCTGACATGGTAAAGCGAGTGAAGATATTTGGCTGTTCTTAACAGCGAGGTCTTGCGAGCCGATTAGGGTGATTGAACTGAACATGGAGCGGCACCGGAATAAAGGGACGGGGGAAACGGGAGATTCCCGAGAAAACCCGCCGACCAACGGCGACATGGTAAAGGTTATAGTATTTAAGAAATTGCTCAGTGAAGAGTGTCCCATAAAATATATAAACTTCCCTAAAGATAACTTTTTTCTTAATCACAACTATTTAATAAAACTGATATAACTGTACATAATTAATAAACTGTGATTTAAATAAATATTGCAAATGTGCATACAATGCCCCACGATAACAGAAATGTTTATACAAATAATAAGACACGAAAAATATGTGGGACTGAAACTGGGTTCTACTTATTCGCGATGAAATCGTTTAGGTTCGTGGACCTTAGTTCTCCAGTAGCTACAACTTTTCTCCAGGACAATGCTGGAAAATATGCACAGCGATGTTCTTCGTCTTTGATGTGACAAAGAGTAAAAGCCCTGGCCCTTGAACCGTCCTGAATGGTCCAAAGGAGCTGATAACGAGGGCCACTAGTTTTGATTTTGCTCCTTTACCTCCTCTTCACACAGCCTCTGTACAGTAACTGAGATCCAATCAAGAAAGTGGCATTCTTATCTAACGGCGACAATAAGTATAGAGGAAAGGCCGCAATTACTGTGATTATAAAAATAAATAATACATTCTATATTCTTAGACTGTTCACGCTCAAGTGAGCACTTTTGAAAGCAAAGCTTAAGATACACTTGCATGAACATCTTGTATTCTTCCACCATATGTAAAATTAACTTTGCCGTGGGATTGGTCACTTTACGCATGCGTCGGTCAAGTGGATCTGCGAAATTACTAGGACATTAAACATTTTACAAATTTGCCAATTCTTCCACTTATATGAATTAAAAGAAAACAAACACCGAAGAAATATTTTCAATACTCACAAATATTTACCTGAAACATTTAATTCAATATTAATAGCTGGAAATATTTTTACCTCTGTCGTTTCCAACTTAATCGGGCGCATACCCGTTAGCACACCCGTAAAATTATATGCATGTAGCGGCAGTAATGTTTTTCAAAGTGCTTAAATAACCATGAGAAGGCTGTTTGTACACAGTTTAAATCTGAACTAAAGGTAAAAAATAAAATCGAAGGGATCTAGGTCTTTAAGAGCTTGAAATAAGCAGCGCTAGTATATACGTGGTGACGTCACAGACGGAGCCGAGTACGTACTTTTTTATTTTTATTTTTTCACGTGCCTAAAACACTTGCGCTGTCACACATTTTTGCTATCATACAAAGACTGAAAAATAATTATGTGAAATTACCTCAACATTGGATATAGTTCTGTCCACTAAGCCACTGCGGCCCCACTTGGAATCGCTCTATCCACTGAGCCACTAAGGCCCCACTTGGAATCGCTCTGTCCACTAAGCCACTTGGAATCTCTCTATCCACGGAGCCACAGCAGCTCCACTTGGAATTTCTCTATCAACTGAGCCATTAAGGCCCCACTTGATATAGTTCTATCCACTGAGCCTTTTGCGGCCCCACTTAATATAGTTCTATACATTGAGCCATTGCGGCCCCACTTGGAATTGCTCTATCCACTGGGCCACTGTGGCCCCACTTGGAATCGCTCTGTCCACTGAGCCACTGTGGCCCCATTTGGAAATTAACTCAACATTGAAGCGAGATATTTAAAGTAAACAAAAGTGATATTCCATTACCTTCATATCGCTATGCAATAATCTCTATGCATCAATACAAAAGTTTCACGTGAAAAAGTAATTAAAATATGAGTGTTTTGAGTCAAAAGTCATGATTGCGTAATCTGATCTCACTGAAATTCGAACTTGACCTGTATTGACCCTGAGGATTCGCTCTGCAAAATTTGAAGAACTTTTGTTGAGTTTCAAGGGACTTAAAAGTAATAAAGACGGAAAAACAGGCAGACGAAGGTCGTCCTGTTATATAATAGGATAAAGAGTAAAAGTGGAAACAGATAATTTAATGGTGTAAATAATAGCGGAATGAATAAATTAGAAATAAAATTTCGTTTCTTTTAATTTTTTATTAAGAACTCCATCCCTCACGAACTCAGATACGCCCCCCAGGCGTTCGCATGTAACAATTTTTACTTCCAACATTTCTGAGGCTCTACTTATGTCATACATAAACAAAACTTAAGTAATCTTAGAAAATTACAGCAAAGATACTACACACAGTATGTATGCGCACTCAGTTAAATAATATTTTTCACGAGAACTATTTCTTACTGGTAATTACCAACCCACCTAATTTATCACTGTTTTCTTTCATATTAATTATAAATTAATCGTTATAACTATAGGATCATATATTGTTAAAATATTAATTAAACAAAAATAAGTTACTTTAATATTAATACGAGTGTAAAATGTTTGTGATATATGGCGTATGTAAGAAACAGCTAAACACGTAATACATGGGGTGAATTTTCAAAGGTTTGTTTAAAAAAGTGTGAAGGTACCGCCAAAAGATCTTACTACAGCAATACGGTGGTCTACACACAGAATCTCTGCTCTCAAGATCTCGTTGTTAAGGACTGGCCAAATATGTCCACTACACTCCACTTATCGTGATTCTTACTGAATTTGACTCATATCAAAGCTCACATTAATGTTTTGATAGCCAAATACACGAGTTGGATACAAAAATAGGCTTTAATTTCTGTCCTAAAAATATTTGCTATAATTTTTTTAAATATTAGTATAGACACAACTGCCTACAGTAAATAGAGACCTGCGAAATTCGCGTTGTTATTTGATGACAGTTTAAATTCAGAACACTTATACCATTACAATGCGTTTGCCATTGGACCATGCTTTATTCGACACGCCCCGGGTATCTCTGCGCCAATAAAGGAACTCTTCACAATCGTGTGCCCCAATCATGTACAGTTCACTGAGAAAGAGCGTGACTTCACATTTGGCCAGCGGCCGATGAGGGAACGACGCCGGCTAGAGTATATACAGTACTGCGAATTTTAGATTGAAGCTAAAAAAAAAAAAAATTACGCGAATTTTGCAGGTCCCTAATAATAAGTCTCGGACGAAAACTTTGGAGGGTCCTTAAGTGTCTGCCGACATAACAAAACTGCGAGTACTTCAGTCAGTATTTAGGTTATAATATACGCAATTTCCTGCGTGTATATTTTGAAGGTTGATTAAAAAAAAAAAAAATTTCGAACCAGCCTTGTTCCCGCTCGCTGTTGTTACTCGCTGCAACATTCTCGTGGTCGGAACATTTTACCAGCAACTTTTCCGAGGTCGTTTGTGTTCCGTGCTGCCGACCAGGGTGCAAATGAACCCGGGTACTTCTCGCACGCGAGCTTCGCGTGCTCCGAAGTTCGTCGCTCTCGGAACTTGCTGTCGCGTCAGGGTTTCTGCGCGCCGGAGACATGCAGCGCACTCTACGAGCTTCGTCGCGGCGCGGGAAGTGTCAGGCTTCGTTAAAAACGTTCCTGCGGTTACCGCTGATTTATGGTCGGACCTCTCTGCCGTTTTGCAGTCCACGTTAACGCAAGCGAGGGCGATATAGTCTGTTCGTTTTATTCTTCGCACTCTCTGAATCAAACCTTAGAAAAAAAAAACATCCCGTGTGTGGCGTGTCTGATTATTTCCTATATATGCTTACACTACGGCAACTACACAAACTAAATTACACTGGTACCAGCACAACACCGACACAAACATCAGACACACGACGGACACCTCACAACACGACAACAACCGTCGGCCCCTCTGTGTCCGGAGAGGATGGCGGGGTGAGGGTTCAAGGCTGGAGTCGGAGGAATTTTAAAATTTGTCATTTTAAAATTATAACGTAATATTTTATTTTAATCTTTAAAAAAATAATTTTAAGCCTCTGTTTTAAAATTTAACGTGTTTTTAAATACTATATAGCGACAAATTTTACGTTTCGACTATTTTATAAATTTATTTCAAATTTAAGTAGCTGAGGCTAGTTATGGCCTTCGGCTAGGTACTGGCGCCATTTTAATATGTTCCGTTCTGATCTGTATACATGCCATGTATCACAAGCATTTTATACCTCTGTTAACATAGAAGTACGTTATTTTCCATTAAATTGAAGTTTTAGCTGAGTTTTATTGACAAAATTACTATAATTTATTTTTAAGAAATATGGAAAAAAATACTGAGAACATGTGTGTTGGTAGCGCCTAGTAAGAAATAGTTCTCCTGCAAAATATTATAACTGAGTGCGCACGAATCCGGTGCGTAGTCTTTTGGTGTTATTTTCTAGACTTAAATAAGCTTAGTTTGCTCAAGGCGGAGGGATATCCTTGATGTAGAGCAGGGCTTCAGAAAAGTGTGGAGTAACCGTGAATGGGTTATGCCAAAACTGTATACATTAAACGACAGCAAAATTGACGAAGATAAAATATTATGTCCAGGAACACAATAAGAATTTCTTGGCTACAGTTTCCAAGACCGTGTTAGACGGTAAAATGAGTTAATACGCAAATAAATGACTCCACACGAATTATCGCGCCTATCTTCACAGCAAAAAAGGGGCGCGGTGATGTAGCGGCCAGACTACTCACTTCCCACCTAGGCGAACCGTGTTCTATTCCCCGGCGGGGTTGGTCCCGATTTTTGTTTGTGGTTACGATGCCGTGGGTCAGTGGATTTTCTCAGGGTTCTTCTGTTTCCCCCGCACTTGCATTCCGGCGCTGCTCCATTCACGCCTCATGTAAACCTCGTCGGCTTTGAAGACCGCGTTGTTAAGAGCCGCTCAAACATCTCAACTCAACTTACAGGAGAGTTTGGCATAGGGAAATGTGCTGCCGCCTGGTGCTTGGTATTACTAAAGAATACGCTTTTAATCTTTCGGCAAATGGAATTTGGTAGGAAACGGAATATTATTTCCTGAAATATGGCGAAAACTTTATTTATTCGTGTAGCACTCTCTTGCAAAATCTAGTACAAAAGAGGCTACTTGTAGACACATTTGTTGTTCATTATGATGCTTATATTATGCTTGTAACACATACAGTCAGCGTACAGAATTTGGTTGAAATTTTCCACATGGTATTGTAGTTATACCAAATGAACCTAAAATATTAGTATGACCGCCCTTTTTTAGAACAAGTGCCAAATAAAGTTCCTTTACTTATATTCACTTGGTCTATCATAGAATTAAATACTTGCTACATTTGAAGAAAATTGCTTAAGTAGTTTTCGAGATATAACATAGAAGACATATTTATGTGGCGCTATCTTCCACAATGGTGGACAAAAGTGGTTGTTCTTTGGCCTGTATTATGATTGTAGTATATACTGTCAGTGTACAAAATTTGGTTGAAATTGGTCAAACGGTATGGTTGTAATACCAAATAAACATAAAATATTGGCATGGCCGCCATTAAAAAAAAGTCTAAGTTCAATTACTGACAGTTACTTGGCCAATCATATAATTACTTAAGTGCCAAATTTGACGAAAATAGGCTGAGTAGATTCGAGATATAACGTAAAATATTTATTTTTTATGTGGCGCTGTCTTCCAAAATGGCGGACCAAGAAAAATATTTACCTCAGAATTTAATGCTTACAACTTACGCTGTCCCTAAATTTTAAAACAACAGGTGTCCTTACATAATGTGTACCGAGTTTGGTGAATTTTCACGCGTTCAAAAATTGAACAATTTTTGGGGGGTGGGGAGGGACGCACCAACACCGACAGGAAAGAGATAAAATACGTCTTTCTTTCCTTCGGAAAGTAGGCTAAAAATCAAATTTTACTCTGTTGAGTGGTGTTCGGTATGGCGGTGACCGTTCCTGCATCACGTGCTATTCATTTGAATAGCTGCCGATTTTCAGATTTTCCACCGTTTCCTGATCTGCACCCATCTATCCTCCATCACCCAAGCAATGGACATTCGTTCTTTACACCTCCCCTTCTCCCATCTCACCCTGCCACGAAGTAAACCATCACTAAGAAGAAAAATTAAATTTAAAAAATTAGTTTATTATAAAAAAAGTTTTTGGAAAACAAAAAAAAAAAAAATTATAAGTATCCCCAAAACCGCTGTCGTTCCTAAGAGAGAGGTTAATGTATTTTTATTTTTAAATATAAGCATCACGACCACCACCTCCACAGTAGCCGAACGTATCCACACGATAAGTAGAAAAGATTTTTAATTCCTCCTTCGCCTTTCATGAAAGATAGAACCTAAGCTTCCTCATTCTCCAATGCAAGCGATTAATGTGAAATTTCTCTAGCGACCTTCGCAAAATCTAATGTTTAGAGACCTGCGAAATTCGCGTTGTTATTCGAGGACAGTTTAAACTTTAAACATTTATACCGTTGCAATACGTTTGCCTTTGGACCACGCTTTATTCGACACGCTCCGGGTATCTCTGCGCCAATAAATGAACACTTCACAATCGTGCGCCCCAATCACGTACAGTTCACTGAGAAAGGGCGTGACTTCACATTTGGGCAGCAGCCAATGAGAGAACGACGCCGGCTAGAGTATATACAGCACTGTGAATTTTAGCTTGAAGCCAAAAAAATGGCGCTAATTTTGCTGGTCCCTAATAATGGCTGCAAAACATCTCCTCTCTTTTCTGTATATTTCAAGGCAAGTGTTCGCTACAATCCTTATTTGTGCTCAACATCTTTGAAGCCGATTGGCCAATTCTGCTCGTTAGGCGAGGGGATAGTTTCTTTAATTTTTGCAGACATCTCTAGATAAAGTAACGACGACGAACT
The DNA here is from genome assembly GCA_029891345.1 of Dryococelus australis. Lineage (NCBI taxonomy): Eukaryota > Metazoa > Arthropoda > Insecta > Phasmatodea > Phasmatidae > Dryococelus > Dryococelus australis. Next base: position 90,225,409 of record CM057004.1, on the reverse strand, counting down.
GGGCGACAAAAGACAATTACTGAATATTTTGTCCGCGGAGCAGCGCAATCTCTAGAGATTACCATAAGTGACTCGAACAAAGAGCACTTGTTAGGCCTACTGCTTTATTCATTCCCTAGCCTTCTGCATATTTTCACTTTTTTTTTTCATGCTCATTCCTGCTTCGTCTCCTCTGTTCTCAGTCTCTCGGAACAACTGGCATAGAAATATGTGGGTGGAAATACGGATGGCTGTCAATAAATATTGGCAGAACAGCCGATAAATCTCAAGCGTCACCTAGCCCTGCAGCACGACATTCTGAACAAATCCATAGCGTGTCGTAACTTATAAACCCTAAATATTTATCAATATTTTGGAATCTAAAAACAATATCGAAAATCTGTTCATTACCAAAACCGACAAGCATGGCATTTTAAGGTAAAAAAAAAATGCCTCCCGAAATATAACAATTTACACTAACTTACACTATTATCCACAAAACAGATGCTTACTCTGCAAGAACATATCAAAATAGAATTGTGAATAACAACACACAGACATTTCAGTTGTAGTCCATTTATGGTTACTTCCAACTTTCCTGAAGCCCTGCTGAAGTATCTACCTTCAGGAAATTCCTGCGCCTTCCGCAAACAAAACTTAACTTAATTTAGATAATTACACCAAACTGACAACGCACCGCATTCGTGCGCACATAGTGTAATAATATTCTGCAATAAAAACTATTCCTTACTAGGCGCTATTTCCTCTCTGGTGAGTGAGTGAGGAGATTTCGGCGGCTCTTAGCATCGAGGTCTTGGGAGCCGATGAGGGTGAAGTGAGGTGACTATGGAGCAGCGCCGGAGTGGAGGCGCGGGGGAAACGGGAGATCCCCGAGAAAACCCGCCGACCAGCGGCATCGTCCGGCACGATTCCCACTCGCGAAAATCAGGAGCGAACCGGCCGGGGATTGAACCCGTTTCGCCAAGGTGGGAGGCGAGCAGTCTAACCGCTCAGAAGACACCCTGGCCCCTATCTCTCTGGTTTTACATCATTTAAATTGTAAGTGAAATATTATAATTTATCCATGATATATAAATAAAAGTTGAATAAAAAAAAAAGAGACTTTATTCTTAAGATAAGTATAAAACGCTTGTGATACACCATATAGTTAGGAAAAAAATCGAACACGTTTTGAAAACATCTTAAAGGCTGTTCACGATAAAGTGGGCACTTTTGAAATCAACGTTCGAAAAAAAAGTCACTGCTCCTAACTGCAAGTATTTCAACGGGCGCACCGAGTGACATGCTCCCAGTCAAGATGGTAACGATCGAAGGGAAATTAGTTATATAGCTTGAAGTCGAATAGAAAGTGTTAGGTAACCATTTGTGATAACTTAAATGATTTCTTCCCCTTTCTGGTTTTTTTCTAATGCACCGAAGAGTGAAAATGAGCAGATTCGTAAAACATTTTTACTTTTATAAAAATCTCACAGTCTCATTTGGTCGACGCGTGAGTTAAGTTGACGAGGCCCGTGGCAAAGTTAGTATTATATAATGGCGTAGGAATACACAATGCATCTACAAGTAGATCTTAGATCTCAAGCAGGTCTTACAGAAGTGATCGGTTTACCGTGAACAGCGCATACATACTAACACTCCAGGATGTCTCCTACAAGGACGCCCCTCCACCCCCCCCCCCCCACACACACACAGTGACGGACAGTGAAGCTAGAGGGGCAACTATCTTTATAATCCATTCACAGTTACTTCAGCCTTTCCTGAAGCCCTGCTAAAGTTCTACTTCCAGGATATTCCTCCGCCTCGTGCAAACTAAGCTTAACAAGCCTGGAGAATTGCACCAGAGGGACAACGCACCACACTCGTGCGCACTCAGTTGTAATGATATTTTGTATAAGAACTGTTTCTCACTAGGCGTTACCAACATACCTATTTTCTCCCTGTTTTAATTCAAATTATTTATCAATGAAGCATTATACTTTATAGACAAAATATGAATGACATTTCAATTTAACAGTAAAAAAAAAAAAAATGTAACTTTTATGAACACAAGTATAAAACGCTTGTGATACAGGGCGTATATAGGAAATAACTAAACACGCCATACATGGGGAGATTTTTCAAAGGTTTGATTCACAAAGTTCGAAGAAACCGTGAATGGACTATAGTAAATATCACCGTGACTGCTGTTTTCGGTACTTCACGTCGTCGCGTTCCCATCATTTTCCTGCCTCTAGATTGGCTGGCTATCAACACGCTCGTAGCGGCTTGGCGCCTTGTTGGCTTCTGCATTTTTGGGATGGGAGCTATTGAGTTTCAGGGCCGAGCCCCTCGCGCCTACACGGGAGGGAATCCATGCAAGGAGGCATGCATCGCGGCAGGGAGAGATTGGGCAGCCGTGGCCACCGTTTTGGGCCGTGGCCACCTGCCTTAGTGTACCTATAGTTAAAACTATAACTAAGAAGAGGCTGGGAAAAATCGGCACAGACACCGTAAAAACCCAGTCGACAGAAAAGCATTTAAAAATTATTACATGCATTATCAGAAAATACTACAGGAAACAGATGATTAAGGAACATGTGTTTTACTAGCAGGAAGAGAAATTTCAGTACACTGTTAACAATTTCCGTATATTTACGGAATGTTTTACGGAAATGTACAGGAAAGGCAATACGTAATGACGAAAAATGGAGTTAAGTCCGTAAATACAAAATACGGAAAGTCTCCGTATTCTCTTTGGCTTCGAGTTACGGGGACGAACAACGCCGATTCCACACGAAGCTTTCTTCGCCACTGTAACAAGAAAACTATCGTTTCTGCGGCAGTTAAGGTTATCCACGCGACTATGACCTATTCTTTCAAACATTAAAAAATAGCACCAGGCGTCTGTATTCAAATACAAAAGTTATACCACAATTCTCAAGTGAGAGTTTTAGGTGATATAATTTTTTTTATACATGGTAGAAGCCCCACATAACGAAAATGCAAGGCATTTTCATCATCTCTGTTTATTTTAAACGAAAAGTACAGAAAACTAACATGGAAATAAACGGAGAGGTTCCGTGAAATTACGGAAAGTCCGTTTCTGAACATCAACGTGTTCGTAATTTTACGAAGAGTTAACGGACACTTCTGGATAAATTTTTACCAGTTTTTACCTGTTTTTGAAGGTATGTGGAAGTTTTGTTTCGCGGATTTTAGAGTTAAGATTTTGGTTACTATTCAACAGAGGATATAGGTAAAAAAAAATTTAACAGTACATACCCCGTGTATTTTTATATATAATTCTAATATTTCCGTATAATAGACGAAGAATTGGGTTATTTACGTTACGAAGTAAAAGTATTAATACGCACATTTCCGTAAAATATACGAGGAATTCGTATGTTCACATTACGGAGTGCCCGTATTTTTACGATGATCTCTGGATTCTTTTATACCGTTACCTTCCGCGAATTTACGGTAAAAACTTTGAACAGTGTAGAAGGGGGGGGGGGTGTAATTTTCCTTGATTCGTCTGGCGACGGACTAACCAGAGCGGCGATGGCCGGAACTCTGGAGGGCCCACCTGCTACTGCTAGCTGGGGAAGGTTTACTATTGACTGGGCTGCCAGCTGGCGAGTAGGTTACAAGGCGCTGATTGGCGGGCGGACTTCCCAACATGTCGCTGTTTAGTGACGCCAATTATGCTTGCACGTGCGTCTGTAAAGGCCATTCGTGGTAAAGTGAGCACTTTTGAAAGCCCTCTCATTTGCAATAATAGTCAATAAGTATGCTTTAATTTAGCATTAGACGTTTACTTCAGAGTGCGGTGGAATATACACACTGTGTATATTACTTACATGGCAATATTTATTTAAAAAGATGCTTAAAGGATAAAAAAAGTCTAAATGGAAAAAGTAACCAGGTCGTCAAAAGTGCTCACTTTACCGTGAACAGCCTATAGTTAGCTGTATGTGTAGCTGTTCCACCTCTGTATTCTTCGTTATTCTCTGATCACGAGTTTCCTCGTAGCAGTTTCGTCTTGTGTTCTTATTATTGTATTCAGAGTGGGATGGACTAGCGCGTTTTTTTTTTCCTCGTGAAATAGTTGTTTGCGCGAATACGCGTATCTCGGCAGATAAATGTTCTGCAAATACGACTTTTTGTCAGAAAATTAAAAAAAAAAAAATACTTTCGTCATGTTAGTGAGTAGTAGGAAAATAAGAAGTCTGGAGCAACGGGATAAGGACAGTATGGCAGGATTGAGGAGACTCCATGTTGTTACGTCATCGTCCACCATCTTGGATGTCATTGAGCCATATGACGTTTGACCTTGACCTTGAGCTCGAAGACCTTTCTACACCAAAAAAACATTTTGAAAAACCCTAACTAATTCCAAAAAATTCTAAAAAAGATTTCGGACAATTTATTATTAAAAGTTATTAGTGTTTTACCCGCTGCTTCGCGCGCGTGTTTATAGGGATAAATGATGAAGTTTTGTGCCACTAAGCCTCGTTGCGTTACGTAATCGTGGTGCATTTAAATTTCGCATAAGCATGACCGGAACGCCTAATTAGAATTGGAGCTTATCTGAGGACACGGCTGACAACTCTAGAGAATTCAGGAACTTTACACGATATGTAGAGCTATGTTCTGTGTCCATGACAGTGTATACTGACAAATACTCCGTTATTTCTCCTTGTAACTCTTTCAAAATGTCAGAATTAATTTTGTTAACGACGTAATGTAGCCCATGTCATTTCCCAGCCCACCAACTAACTCTGAGCAAAAAATCACGCCGATCCGTTGCACCGTTATGACGTGAAAGGACAAACAAACAAACAAATACACTTTCGCATAAATTACAATAAGAATTTTCCTGGAGGAAATGAGATATTTTTCCAGGGTAAAAAGTAGCCTATGTCACTCTCTGGACCTCCAACTATATCAGTGCAAAAAATCACGACGATCCGTTGTTCCGTCTTGACGTGAAAGAAGGACAAACAAACAAACACACTTTCGCATTTATAAAATTAGTAAGGATTAAAAATCATAAAAAAACTTATTAAAAGGTTTCTCAGAAAAGGCCATTTTTCCCCAGACCGGCGAGGGGGACTTGTGACTCCGGCGACCTTGGAGCTAGATGACCTTTGATCTTGAAAATGCAAATATCACAAAAAAAAAAAAAATTTAAAAATTCACAAAAAATTCCAAAAAATCCCCAAAAATTATTAATAAATTATTTTAAAATTTATTTAAAGATTAATTTAAAAAAAAATACAATTTCAAGGGACTACCAGCACCACGCACAGCAGACGACCTACTCCCTAACCCACACTCCCCATGGGGTGGTCTTTCTAAGAAGTGAGAGATGTCGCTAACAGACTATAGACATCGTCTATAAACCAGGGGATGACTCCCCTGCCGGCTGAAATGTGGAGGGGCAACGGCCCCAGCCCCACACCCCCTTTACCACTACTACGCATGGCGGTCATGAATGAGGGATCACCGCAGAGAAATTACTCGAACATAAACTGATGTATCGTTTCACTCGTGTGACGGGTGGCATTATAACGATCATTGGTTTTCGCAAGTGAGTCGGTAGCGTGCCGTGAGTCCGTTATCTGCGCCTGGACACGCAAGATCCTCGGACGAGTTGGGCCGGAAGTGACCCCGAGTAGATTCGGTGAAAGGGGAAGGGGGGTTGCCTTGTAGAACGGGGGGAGGGGGGGATAGACGTATCGCCAGCGCTGGGGCCAATCAGGGCGCGAGGAACGGTATCCCGCAGACAGATCGCCGCTGTAAGTGTACCGCGGCAGAAGGAAATTGAGATCTCTATCACACCGACCCTCCCCAGGACCCTCCATCCCCCAACCCCTTTCCACCCCTGAGCGGGGCATCTGAGACGTGTTCACAGTGACCTCTTGGTTTTAAATATTCGTAATACTAAAGCCTAGTACACACGGTCATCTTTCTTGTACAAGAAAGTGAGCACGTTCTTGTACACTCCGACTTGCATCGTGTGTACGGCTGCCGAGTATGCTAGTTACTAGCACCCAAGAGCTTGTATACTAGCAAGTGCCTTATTGGGACGATCCTATTTCTCACCATCTTTATCGTACAAGTCGAATGTAAATAATACATATATTTTGTTGATGCTACCAATAAGCAGATATGATAACGGTTTTAATACGATTAGATGACTAATAGTCCCACTATCATAAATAATTCTGTGTATGAATTTAAAAAAATTGAGGGGTTTGTGTTTTTTTTCTTTGAGTGATTTTACATTTTCTACATTTATATATATTTAGTGCTTGAAATATGTCTGATTGGACTTACTATTTCATTCTTCTGTATGGCAGATGCTATTGATAACGCACAAATTTCCCCCCTACAGCTAGAAAACGTGCTTCAAATCATACATAGTTGAGATCAACCATCCACTTTCTTACTCACCAGCTAGTGTCGTGTGTATGGATCACACAATTCCGTGCATACTAGCTAGTAGGGACTTAAGTGTTCAATTCCTTGTTCACCTTTATTTTCACTTTCTTGTACAAGAAATATGTCCGTGTGTACTAGACATTAAAAGGGACCAAGATACTTAAAAAAAAATTCTCGTGTTAGATGCTAGTTCCACTGTACAACACTATGCAGCTCTGCACTCGTTTCCGTATGCCTGTGGTAAGGTTTATTCAACAAAAGGTTGGCAACAAAACCACAGACTGAAGATGAGGTAGACAGACATTGCGCAGGTACCCAAAATTAACCTACCCCTCACCAATACGACTGTCAAAAGACACATGGTCACCAGGGATGAACGTGTTTGTTTGAATCTTAATTTAAAAAAAACCATCCCTTTTATATGAATGAAATATTTTTTTAAAATTTGAACTTAACCAAATTGCAATAAAAATTTCCGACCTACCGTGGCGCAGTCGGTTGATGCGCCACCGATCTGGGGTGCGGGAGGCTCTGGGTTCGAATCCCGGGTAGGGTATGGGTGTTAATTTGAGTTAAGTTATAAATTAGTTTGTAAGCCGTCCCCTGCTAAGCTTTCCAGCATAAAACCGCGGGACGTTAAGAGTCCTTTACAATAAAATACAATGCAATAATATACAAAAATCACAAAGCGCTTGTTTACATGATGAGTTTACTAATCTCAAATCTTATCCACTACGTTTATGATATTGGTTTATGATATTGGATGCCCAAAGTTGAGGCTGGAAGAGTTGCTACTTAGTACTCTGCATCATTTTCGAGATACCTTATGGGAGAGGTATCCCGATCTTCGCAAGTGGGAATCGTGCCGGACGATGGCCGCTGGTTTGCGGGTTTTCTCGGGGATATCCCGTTTCACCCCCATCGGCTCTCAAGACCTTAATGTTAGGAGCCGTCCAAACCTTTCAATTCAGCGTACGGTGGAGTTAAGTATAGGAGCGTTGGTGTTTGCAAAGAAGACGCTTTTGATCCGGCGGCATCAGAAATTATGTTTATTTGCGTGAAAAAGTTTGGGTTCGGCCCGAAGTGTCAACTTTATTTTGTATGCACGTCCTCCAATTGTGTTTACGAGAGTAAACAGTGAAAATAAAAATGTGTTCGGCACCGAGCGTTTTTAAACAAGCCCATTTTGGAATAAAAGGTACGAATTTAATAACTAACTACAAATGGCTGACATCAAAAGTAATTTTTTATACATTTGTCACATTCAAATTAATTTATTTTCTAAGCAATCGAATGACTCAGTCCTGAGTTACTGCCGAATATTAAATAACATGTAGACGTACTTAGTGAAATTTTCACTCTAGTGCTAAGAACAAAGTTTATTCTGTACGTAGGTTATAACAAAACACAAATCGGAAGATTACAAAATATATATATATTTTTTATGAAGATTGTAAACATCTAATTTGCTTACGTGCAAAACGGTGAATATGTGGTACACATGCAACACCAATGATACTTGATGGCGAACATTTTTATTTGCAAAACTGTTCAAATGGAGTTTCCCAAACTGAGTACAGTAAACCTTATTCGGTTGTATCGTTGCACAGACGAACAAATAACTAACCGCAAGTTATCGTACCTTCTCTAACAGAGTGATATGCGTGCGCCATTTACCTCACGCCCATACACCTGCATAATTCGTGTTATTGTTCGAGGGCAGTTTAAACCGAAAACCACTTTTACCATTGCAATACGCTTGTCATTGGACGATGTTTTATTTGACACGCCCCGGGTATGTCTGCTCCAATAAACGAACACTTCACAATCGTGTGCCCCAATCACGTACAGTTCCACTCAGAAAGGCAGGGACTTAACATCTGGGCAGCAGCAAATCAAGGAACGACGCCGGCTTCAGTTAATATAGTATTGTGAATTCTAGCTGGAAGGCAGAAAATAATCCGAATTTTGCAGGTCCCTACTTATGGCAGATCGCAGTGGCTATACAAACACCTACTGACTGCATGCATTTTTCACAACCCTTTTGTACTATATTTTATTTTCAGGGTCCTTAGTCCCAAAGATTCACAGTTGTTGATTAGACTTATATTCCACGTAACGTGAATAATGGTTAGAAAAATCATAAGTTCTAGTGTTACAATTAAACACATAAGAACATAATTTTTACTCAAACGACATTGTTACATTTTTGAATGAAACATTTTGCTGTAAGTGGATGTGTTCCTGAACAAAATGAAAACCTTTACACTTAATCATGAGATACTATAGTTAACCACCTAAAACCACATTTTTATTAATTTATCCTTATACTTAGGTCAATGCGAAATTTATCAGCAAACTTAATAAAATGGTGATCAACTTGGAACAAACTTGATTTATTTCAGTGAAAAAAATTAACAGAGATAAAGTCGTCTCCTCCCAATTTTACGATTATTTTTCTCTGTCCCATGTCACTCGTTGCCTGTGAGATGAAATATAATGACCTTCCTTTCCTACGCATCCCCCCCCTCCAAAAAAAATCCCCCTCACAAAAAATTGGTTCTCGAACTGTCTGCAGAACTGTCACAATAAATTTATAGAATAATAGGGTGACAACACAATTTTGGTTTACCTACGACCCCTGTTCTTGTAATATTGTACTTTCTATATCTTGATGTACTCTGATTGCATTAAAACTGTCTCGTAGAGTTGTCTTACACTTCAGATCAGAAAATGTACCAACACTGCTTGACTAAACCACGTAGTTTTGAGAGATACTTACGGCAAAGAAAACCATTTCTTTGATGCTATTTTGCTTACAGGAACAAAATATTGCTTTGATTCAAATGTAATGTACCCGAAACAAAGGTTTGCTGTTAATAACTGTTTTTTATACGCCTTAGGTTTTATAGCCACATTGCCTTCCTTCTTATCCAAGAAATAATCATTCTTCGAGCTGGTTTTGTTCACAGTAAAGAAATATCACTCCGTACTAAAAGTAACGGTTTAGCGATACCTATTAAAGGATTTATGTCGTTCATTGTAGTTTTCAATACCTAACTGCTATCCCGACGCAAACATACATAAATCAATATATGCTGCAGTCACGAAACTGCAACGAGGCAAATGTACAGTTTTACTGCAAACCGTTAATATATCATATGTATGTATGTATGTATATATATATATATATATACCGTTAATATATCCGTTAATATGTCATATGTATGTATATATATATCAGGTAGGAATATACAAATTAAGTATAATAGATTTAAATATTATATATATAGACACACACACATTAACACTTATAAGCATATAAAAATTATATTATTTTTATGTAATTGTCTGCGTGTTTTCGTCTCGGGAGAAAGAGTATGTACGCTTTCTCAGAGGGCTACCATAATTTTTTATTAAATTGAAATGTATGGCAAAAGAGGCATTCTGGGAGAATAAAACGGGCTCCTTAAAAGATCGGTCCCGGAAATGTTCCTCCAATCATATGGAACATTCAAAATGTGTTTCGTGGAGTTTTATTGAACTGCAAAAACGCGGGAACCTTTTACGCATTTTTGAGATATCTTAGATCATCGATGAACTGACGAATCGGGGTTATATCAGATGAGACTGTTGGCTACTATCCATGATCTGCAAACATCTGAGACATGTAAAGGTGTAATGTTCAAAATAGCTAGAAAAATAGAATGTATATAGTAATTAAATAAGCAATATTTATTGATGTATATAGTAATGTGTTTAATTTCTTATACGGTCCCTTCTGCTTCTCTGGAAAACTTATTAATTCAGTGGCGTAAACCATTAATTGAGAGTCTGTTTTAGATCTAATTTATGTGGGTGCATGCAAAAGCAGAGCTATAGTTCGATTTGAAGTATTAAGCCTTTCTCGGGTCGTTTAAAATCGACTGAGAGTAGATATATAATGAGAGTTCTGACACACGGTGCACGGGTGGTTGAGAAAAACTGAGGGATCTGGGTCGCTATCTTGGATTCCCTTTTCCCCTCAAAAGTTCCCTTTTCCCCCTCATAATCTTCCTTATTTCCCTCTGCTCCTCGCTGCCATGATGGTAGCCAGTATGCCGCAATTATGTTACTCAAATTCGTTCGACTACCATTTTGGTGGCCAGTACATCATTTGTCATGCTCTATAATTCCATATTGTTTTTAATGCTCTATGATTTCGTGTCATTTTCATCATGCTCTATCATTCTGTGCGCCTCTATCATTCCTAGGGTTATCTCCGACTTATCGACATCGGCATGCATAGTGCCATAAGGTTTAACCTGGGGAGAGAGAGTGTCGGAGGCGAGGTTAGTATAGGGAATTAGCATTGTTCAAATTTATAAACAAACACCTATAAAGTGAGGTTACGTTCGGTCGTTTTGGGGTTGGGATTATTATAATGTTTAAGAAAAGTTATGGGTTTAAATTAAAAATATATTAATTATTTTTTACAAAACAAACATAACTGCAGCCATCTTGAATTTTAGTAAACATAGAAGCAATCTTTATTTTATTTTTTAAATAATTATGTAACCACTCCGACCATCAAATACAATGCATCGCCTACCTTACAATAGTCCTTTCGTAAATATACTCTAAATTTCCGAGCCGTTGATTCTATAAGGATCAATTTCATAACATAAACACCGTATCCGATATCCGTCATGGTGGTAAGAGCATTTAAGCCCTAAGGCCTTTTTCTGACAACGTCAGTTTTGAGTTAATACCTTTTAATAAATGTACTCATAATTTCCGAACCATTGATGTGCTACGCACATAAAATTCATAACACAGACACCACCCGACATACAACATAATGTTAAGGTAATTTAGGTCCTAAACCCTTTCTGGAAAAAGTTTAATATGAGTTAAGCCTTTTTGTAAATATAGTCATGATTGCAAAAACATCGAAGCTATGCTCTTCAAATTCATAACAGAGACATCATACCCGATATGCAACATAATGGTAAGGGCATTAAGCCCTAAACACTTTCTGGCAAGGTCGATTATGCATTTAAGCCCTTTTATAAACATAGTTAGTCATGAACTCACCAAATACATACTCATCAAGTATTTCGGTTTTTGGAGTTCAATCCTCGGTCAGGGCACATAATATTATGTCACTTCCGATTTTAACCAAGTTTTATTTGTGAGTTGGGTGGGTGGCAGGGATAATTAATGCAATGTTAATTTCGGATTTTGGAGTGCGATTCTCGGTCAGGTCACGTAATATTATTTCATTACCGATTTTAGCCAAATTTTATTTGTGAGTTGGGTAGGTGGTAAGGATAATTAATGAAATAATAATTTCGGATTCTGGAGTTCGATCCTTGGTCAGGGCACGTAATATTATTTCATTTCCCATTAAAAACAATTATTTGTGACATCTGTAGGTGCTAGGCTTACTTCATGTAATGTTAATTTAGGATTTTTGAGTTCGATCCTCGGTCAGTTCGCATAATATTATTTCATTTCCGATTAAACCATAATTTTATTTGTGATTTGGGTAGGTGGTAAGGACAATTAATTTGATGTACATTTCGGATTTTGGAGTTTGATACTTTGGTCAGGGCATGTAATATTATTTAATCTCTGATTTTAACCAAATTTTATTTGTGACTTGAGTAGGTGCTAGGATTACTTAACGTTATGGTAATTTTGGATTATCGAGTTTGAATCACGGTCAGAACACCTAATAATATTTTATATCCGAATTTAACAAATACTTAGTTTTATTTTATATTCCTGCTGATAGTAATCAATGTAATGTTATTTTTGGATTACCGAGATCGATTCCCAAGGACACACTTAATAGTTGAAAAAAAAAATTCTGGGAAATGCGTTCTTACGCGATCACTTACGATTGCTATCTATCATATTACCCGAACGGTGTATACTGCTCAACCCATATATTATACGTTCGATATCAAATGTCGAGGTGGAGAATACAATTATATGATGTAATCGTGTAATTAACATATTCGTGAAAATCCATACTTGCATAAACATGCAATGAACATTTACTAGGTGTGCACATACACACATGAATAATTAACAATTAAACATTCACCAAATTAAAAATATATCCTCTCAGCAAAACAGCCAAACTTCAACTGTCATATTCCTTTTCATTTGTTTCAGATTTTGCAATTATTATTATTTATTATTATTATTAGGTGTTGAAGGTATTACACTAACACTATTACACAACATTTACTATACACACTTATCAAGTATGCACATTATATGTAGCGAGACACATGTCCGCTCCCGAGGAACTACAACTCAAGACTAAAACTTTACCATAATCATATTTTTCATAGGATATTTTGAAACGAAAACAGTTTCTGCTTTATGCCTATCAGGTCAACGAACCCTAACAGGAAAAAACAATTGTGTATGTGGTTTCAACATATACCAACAACCACAGACAGAATATTTCAATGAATTAGTCTGATAAACCATTTTATAATGTAATAACAAAGCACACACATAAACACCAATAACAAACAAGACTACAAGTTCAAACACACCTAAAGTCCTTTTATAAGCATATTAACTCATAATTTCCCATATACCAAAGCCACAGGCATCAAATTCATAACACACACACACACACTCTCATACAACTCATTCGCACATACCATTCGAAGCAATTACAAAACCCCATACCATCAAACTTTACAAGCAAAACTAAATACTTGAAAACTATGTTAATATATCATACAACTCAAATGAACAAAGCATACAAAAAACAGTCGCGATCGTAATATGGAACCACTTCAAACTATATAACTATAATCATAACACCCAGCTTGCAACACACTGCACAATACACACCTAAACAATATGCCTTTCCATTAACTTTCTCACTCTATATTCAACTCCCACACAGCATTCATTATTTCTCTATACCAATTTATCACAGCTCATCGACAACAAAGAACCACATACTCGTCCACACAGGCTTCCATCAATTCAATATCATATTTGGAAGAAGAACAATAGTCTCGTTGAAAAGATGCAAGCGAGGGCTTTATTTGGAAGACTACACAATTCCAACCTGCATTAAACACACACACACACACAGATATATATATATATATATATATATATATATATATATATATATATATATATATATATATATATATATATATATATATATATAGTGTAATTAAAGCATACTGTTATAAAAATATTTTCAAAAATTCATACACTTTAGAAATGACACATTCAACACAAACATGTATGAAATCACTCCTCTACATATGAATCATCAATCCTCAATCCTCTATCCTCAATCCCAAAAATCATTACTTATGACACAAAAATTGTTCCTTGTTCCTCAAAAATCATTCCTGATTCCTGATAAATCGCTCCTTATTCCTCAAAAATCATTCCTCAATCCTCATCGGGATTTTAAACAAAGAATGTGTTTTTATAACTATACATGCCTGCATTTAGGTTGTAGTATTGACTAAATCAGATTCTATACATTATTTTTTGCTTTTCGCAGTAGCTAAATATAGTTACGTTTAAACAAAATTTAAGCTTCTTGTGAGTTAAAAGAATGTTTAATATTGTAAATATTTGCTACGCAGATAAGATCAAAGTATTCTATCTAGAATGATCGAATCAACTGTTAAAAAGAGCAGATCTTAACAAACATACATTGACTATGGAGATTTTATGTAATAAAAACGTTTTTATTGCTATATAGATAGAACTGTTTGAGTGCGACGAATGTTTTATTTGGATATTAATTTGGTTTTAATTGATTTTATATAGTAAATTAGATAAACGGAATCTTGATAAGGCTTTTTTTTTTATTTTTGTATGTCATTACACTTAAAATTATTATATATGTGTAACAGTGTGTATTGGAAGACAGATGATAAAGATTTGTTCATTATGGACAGACACCTTGGCTCGAATACCGGCACCAGTTCGAGATCGTTGCCACCCTGAATAGCTGGACTGAAGAGCAGCGGGCCTACACCTGGTGGCTGTACTGAGGGGATCGGCGTTGAGCGTTCTGCCGTCGCTGCCAGAATAGCATCGTCTAGAATACTCCAAACTGGTGTGGGCTTTGGAGCTGCGATTCGGCGACCGGTACCTGCGACACGCCCACCATGCCCAATTGCGAAGCCACATCCAGCGACCTGGCGAACCACTTCAGGAGCTGTGGCAGGACATCGTGAGGCTGTCGCACCTGTCTCTTGAGGGATGCTCGGAAGAGGCACGAGATGTCACCCCCATCGGTCGGCTTATTCATCGACGCTATCGCTGACACCGACGTGCGGCAAGCTGTGCGGTTAGCTGCAACTCACACCATGCAGGATGCCTTGGCCCGAGCACTGGAAGTGGAGTTAGCACGGCAATTATCAGTGCCCCGACGTCCAGTGCAGGCAGTGATGCTTGATGAAGGGGAGGACGACAGTGTGAAGAGGATGTTGAAGGACTTGCAGACGACCATGATGAATATCGCCTCCAGGGTGCGCATTACAGAGACTCGCCGTCCCCCACCCAAAATGGCCAGAGTGTTGAGGGTGTGGACAGCTGGGGCACTTGAGAGCAAAATGTCATCATCATCAGCAGCAACAACAACAACAACAACAGCAGCAACAACAGCAGCAGCAACAGCCAGGGAACAGGCGCCAAGAGGCACGTGAGAGTGCAATGTCTTTGGGAAACTTGTAAACACCGGATTTAGGGGCAAAAGTCGGTGATTGCTGGAGGGAAGGCCCCGATGCTTTTGTAGGTGCATTCTATGAAACAGGACTTAGATGCCAGATTGGTGGAGGGGAGCCTAGATGATGTTTCTGTTCAGATGGTCGATGACACAGAAGTGACTATAACAGTGGCAAGACCGGACCTTCTTGGGCCTTCCCCCCAGCGATCATCCGATAAGAGCATGGATCACTGCTATTTAAATACAGTAACGAGCGAGACCACACCAGTCAAAGGCAAGAGAAGGTACAGCTCGGTAACCTTGAGATAGAGCATGATATATACATAACAGAAATAGAGGACGAATGCATTTTGGGTCTTGGTGTACTACGTAAGCTGGGATACTGTATTGATACTCGACTCGGGGTGTTATGTGTAGGTAATACGGAGTTGGTAGTGTTGACACGACGAGATTTATCTTCGCCAATGACCTGCCCAGTAGTGTGTAATCAGTCAACTGTGCTCCCTGCTTCTAGCGAAGTTGTTATTCCAGGCAGATGCCAGGGAAAATTTGTCAGGCGATTGGGCATAATCGAACAAGCTCAGAAATTTGAAATTTTACCAGATGGTGTCATTGTAGCCAGGACATTAATTTCTTCAAAATCGTACAGTTTGCCTGTTAGGATGATTAATTTGCCTGACCGTGCCATCTGCCTTGAAGAAGGGGCCACAATAGGGTTATGCAAGCAGTCTCACAGGTACTTCCAAATGTTCCAGAAGCTTCACTGTCACAACCTACCCAATGTCCTCTTCCAGATACTCTGGGGGAACTGCTGACAAGAACAAAAGAAAACATCAACTGGCGATAGGAGAGGGCAATTTCAGAATTGTTACAGAGAAATAGAAGTGCTTTCTCCTGCGAGCCCAATGGCCTTGGCAGAACTAATGTTGCAGGCCATGACATCGACACAGAGAATGCCAGACCCATAAAGCAGCCCCCAAGGCGACTACCGCTAGCTTCATATAAAGTCGTTGATGGCATTCTGAAAGAGATGAGGGATTTAAAATTAATAGAGACATCAGTGATTCCATGGCTTCTCCCATTGTGCTTGTAAAGAATAAAGATGGCTCTGTTAGATTTAGTGTTGATTACCACGAACTTAATAATGTAACCAAGAAAGATTCTTACCCACTCCCTAGGATCTACGAAACCCTGAATAGTATAACAGGCTCACAGTGGTTTTCTACCCTAGATATGAAGAGCGGGTCTTGGCAGTGCGATGTGGCCAAGGAAGACAAGGAAAAGACTGTCTTTTGTGTCCAAGGGAAAGGAACCTAGCAATTCAAGGTTATGTCCTTTGGGTTATGCAATGCCCCTGCCACATTCGAACGACTAATGGAGAAAGTTATGCTCTTAGATATTTGTCAGGTGTACCTAGAAGACATTGTGGTCACAGGAAGAACTTTTGAAGAGCACCTGGCATGCTTCGATTCTGTGTTTCAGAAAGTGACTGCAGCTAATCTAAAATTGGTACCTAAGAAATGCCACCTTTTCCAAAATAAAATTAATTTCTTGCACTATGTTGTATCGGCTCATGGGATTGAAACATACCCTGAGAAGACCAGAACAATAAGATATTGGCCTCTACCAACGGATAAAACTGAAATTGGAAGTTTCCTGGGACTATGTGCTTACTGCCGTCGATTTGTACCCGGGTTCGCCACTATCGCCAAACCTCAGCATGCATTGACTGAAGTAAAAAGAAAAATTTATTGGACCCCAGAGTGCGAAATCGCTTTCAATAGAATAAAATAAATTCTGATATCTCCCACAGTACTGGGCTTCTCGATTAGAGAGGGTGAATTTATTCTGGATACTGATGCTAGCATTGTTGGAATCGGGGCTGTGTTATCTCAGAACCAGGATGGAAAAGAGAGGCCATTGGAATACTTCAGTAAGATGTACACAAGCCCGAAAGGAACTACTTTGTGGCACGCATGGAGCTTTTGGCAGTGGTGAAAGCGATTGCACATTTTCATCCATATCTTTATGGCAGACACTTCATTATAAGAATTCATCATGTTTCATTATGCTGGCTGCTAAATTTCAAGAACCCCGAGGGTCAAATAGCCCGGTGGATACAGCACCTGCACGAATATGACTTTGAAATAAAACACAGGTCTGGACACCTCACAGCAATGCAGATGCACTCTCCAGGAGATGATGCGAACCATTCTATCGTTATTGTGTACACCAGAAGGAAAGGGTTGGTGTATCGTGGAAAGCAAGGAAGACAAGAATTCAAGACCCTGCATTTGGTGATGGGTCATCTACATGGCACGAAAAGGACATAAGAAATGATCAGCTAAGTGACCCCACCTTGCGTCCAATATTGGAGTGGAAGGAAACCGGACGGCGACTGAGATGGGAGGAGATATCTAGCCTAGGAGTGACATTCAAGGCATACTGGGCACACTGGAATTCCCTTCTTATAAAGAATGGCGTGCTTTACAGGAATTGGGAAAGTAACAATGGGAGACAGAGTTATTTACAATTGGTCCTATCAGAGTGCCGAATTCCAGAAGTGCTAAGAGAACTGCACAACACAGCAGTAGGTGATCACTTCGGTGAAAATAAGACACTTGACAGAGTCCGAGTGAGCGTCTTTTGGCTGAATTGTCCGGAGGATGTTGAGAAGTGGTGCTGTCTGTGTGATGCATGTACTTCAAGGAAGGGTCCGAGGGTTAAGGGACGTGGTCCCCTACAGAAGTACAACGTTGGGGCACCATACGAGAGAATGGCAGTTGACATTCTCGGACCCCTACCAATCACTGAAAAGGGAAATATATACATTCTGGTAGCACAGGGTTATTTCTCAAGGTGACCCGAGGTCATACCGGTGCCAAACCAAGAGGCAGGCACAGTAGCTGATGCTCTTGTAGCGCATGTTTTCTCCAGGTTTGGAGAGCCACTTGAGCTTCATTCAGATCAAGGTCGAAATTTTGAAGCAAATTTTTTCCAAGAGGTAACGAGGATTTTGGAATGAAAAAAAGCCCGAACCACAGCATTACAACCTCAGTCGGATGGAATGGTTGAGAGGCTAAATCGTATCCTTGAACTGTATCTGTCTATCTTCATAGAAGGCAATCGGAGGGATTGGGACTCTAAGGTACCCTTATTTCTCCTCGCATATCGCTCGGCGGTCCACGAGTCCGCAAGGGCAACGCCTTCAAGGATACTGTTTGGGAGAGAGCTCCGTCTACCTGGTGACCTGCTGTTCGGACGTCCAGTGGAGGAAGAAGCAGCGACTCCAGAATATGCTATTAAGTTACGTCAGAAGTTAACCGACATTCATGAGTTTGCCCGGAGGCACCTTAACATTAACAGTGACAGAATGAAAACACGATATGACCGAATAAAACCTGAGGAGACTTTTCAAGATGGACAGCTGGTGTAGTTGTACAACCCTCAAAAGAAGAAGGGATATTTCCCGGAGCTACAGAATTCTTGGGAAGGCCCGTACAGTATCTTGAAGCAGATAAATGACGTGGTCTACAGAATTTGCCACAGGGCTATCGGGCAAAGCCTAAGGTTGTCCACATCAACCGACTGGCGCTGTACGGAGGTCCTGATTCTGTAGAGTCTGTTCGGGACGAACAGACTTAAGGAGGGGGCAGTGTTACGTACTGCAGCTGGCACCGACTCAGCTGCCCCGCTCCGTAATCGGAGACTCGCCTCGCCCTCCCCTCTCCCTGAAACGATGCGCTCGCAGCCTCCGGATCCCCTTCTGTGAATCCCATGAATGCCGACAGTGGCGAGACTTGCTCGCGTCACCGACCTCCTCTCGCCAGCTAGAGTTTCCGATATGTTTAGTGACGACGCAAGAATGTTCTGGTGAGACTGGCTGGCGCCTCAGCATTCCGCGACGCATCACGCGAGTTGGGGAAGATTCTAGGTGGCGGTCTAAGACACTATATATAATTCCACAACCCAGCGGCCGGCAGTCTTTCACGGAGGCCGTCTGGCCGAGTGTGCGCGAACGAAATGCAGTGTGGACGGCGACTGGAGATTACGGGGCGACAGCGAGCGAAGTGTTC
Organism: Dryococelus australis; assembly: GCA_029891345.1. NCBI lineage: Eukaryota > Metazoa > Arthropoda > Insecta > Phasmatodea > Phasmatidae > Dryococelus > Dryococelus australis. The sequence goes on along the minus strand of CM057004.1, from coordinate 90,206,188 downwards.
GTGGAGTGAATGGACGAGAGGGTGTGAAACCGACGAGTGAAACCTACTGTGCGTGAGTGCGCTTGGAGAACTCTTGAACATTGCGACTGGCGGGACACTGTCTGAACTAAGGTGGGACTGATTGGAAGTGTAATACTGATTTACATATGAATATGTTAATACACTGTCTGTTGGGACTGATCGTTAATTATTTAATTTCATAGATTTATTTGTCGTAATTATAAATTTTATTAATTGGTGTCAATTGTGAACAGTAGGTTATATCAATTAATTGAGAGATTTTGAGTTTAGAGAATTTTGCAGTAGTTATTGTAAATAAAATAAGGATATTATAATTAATTCTTTTATTTGAATAATACCACCATCCCTTAACGAACTTATTATAGCCCATTTAAATTCTAGAGAGAGAAACTGTAACATTATAATGGCAAATTACAGTGTTTGCAGCGCAAACACGTACATTTTAAGCAACAAGTACACAAGTGTAGACATTTGAAGATTTTATGAAGAAGCTACCCTGCTTGTTGCTATGTCAAAACATTTACAATCAAATTATTTCCTCGGATACATCCTTTGCGTTATATTTTGCCGTATCACTCGAAGCAACAAATGACACGGCTTACCTATAGGTAAGGCTGTTCACAATAAAGTGAGCACGTTTGAAATCAACCTTGAAAAAAATTGTCACTGCCCCTGCCTGCATATATCTTAACGGGCGCACTGAGGCCATTCACCCAGTAAAGTTGGCAATGATTGGTGGAAAGTAATTCCTTATCTTATCGTCCAATAAAAAGTGCTACGTATACATTTGTGATAACTTAAATTATTTCTTTCGCTTTCTGTTTTTTTTTTTTTTTTTACGCATCGAAGTATAAAAATGGCCAGAATTACGACGTATTTACTTTTCTAATAATTTCAGAGTTTCACCTGGTCAACGGATAAATAAAAGGATTAGACCCATGACAGTGTTAATTATGCACAGCGCGGAGGAATGCACAACGTGGATACAAATAGATTATAAGCAGGGCTTTCAAGAGAGCTCATTTTACCGCAAAACTACCTATAACATAATTCCACCACGATCATTAGATTACTGCCCGCGCAAAGTGTTTTGTAGTACTAGTTTGTCCTTTATTTACCAAGTATGGCTTACGGTCGCATTTCGACGTGAAAAATAAATCATATCGGTGCACGCTTGCGTAACACGCACCCTCAAATAAATACGGCTAATTTCACGTGCCGCTGTCGAAGGCAATATCAGAAGGGCTGGCCGTATATCGCAGGCAATCCCCGCCAGCGAAACGTATGATCGTTATACCACTAGCTGCGTTATCAGTCGTTGCCCCGCCCGTTATAGTGTGCCGCACGCGATGCCCCTTCTCCGCTCGGAATAATTACCGCCTGTTTTCGGATCCCACGCCCATTTCGAGTCCCACACAGCTCCTTCTGCCTATTTTCCCAAGCCCTTTTCCATCTCTCCATAATATTCTCCCGCGCTCTTACTTTATCCGTCTTTCGCTTCGTGCGTCCCAGGCTTGCATGCCTTTTTCTTATTTCACTCTTGACGCTTCACTCCTGGTGGTTTGGGGGGGGGGGGGGGGGAAACTCTGAAAAGAACCCCTTGGTCCCGCGAAAGAAGTCCCAAGTATGTTTAATCTTTTTCTAAGAAAAGGAAAGTTCCTGTGAATAATTCTTTCCCGCCGCACTTCTACCAACTTCGCGCAAGTTAAAAACACAGCGCATGCTGTTGGTGTATTAACGGGAGAAATTGGAGGTTATGGCGGGTCAAAACGAGACAGGGCTTCATAACACTTTGCCTTCGTAATTCTCAGTGTCGGCCGCCGCGTGAGAAAAAAAAAAAAAAAGTCAACAGCGAAGAACTTTGATGATTCGTGGGTCATTTTCACTCTCTTCTTTAGAAATTAAGCTGAAAGCTTGAAAAGTCTTTATTACTCTCTATAATTTATCTTCAACGGAAGCTAGAAATGTTTCGAGTAATACTTTTCCCTCTGCAGATTTGGCTTTACGAATCAAAAAGTGTGGGCAACCCCAATCTTAAAACTTCACGCTCACCTTATCACTGCATTTTCTTATCGGAAATTAAATACGAAGAAGACTAAAGCTGCCGTTACAAACTTTAAAGGAAGTAAAAGTTGTGTAATCCGTAATGCCTGTGTTCTTATCGAAACGGAACTGTATATTCGAGATTGCTAGGGAAGTTAGCCTACAATTTTTTTTTTGCCACAGAAACTTTAAATTAATGGAGGTAATGTATGTATGCAGAGTTTTTACATTAAGTATACTAGGGCATTTCGCGAGATGCCAAACTGTCGACATCGGCAGTTTGCGAATTGTTATGATCTTTACTGTTTTATAATTTTCGTGCTGATAGTGTATGGAGAACCGCATTACCAAAATGCAGTTGAATTTGCATATGCAACTACTGCTACCGCATCCTAGATAATAGCGTTTTCAGTTAGAATATACCGTTGGCCAAATTCTGTAGCAAAGACGTTCTGAGGCAATTGGAAATGTATTCAACGCATAAAAAACACAATAGTTCTTATCCTACTATTAAACATGTGTTTGAGAAGCCTCGCTTTATGTCTACAAATGTAAACTCATTACTAGACTCCCGGGAATTTCGTGGGTACATTCAGCAACACGCTAGACTCCACAATCCTTTGTACATTAGAGCATCAGTTAGTAATTGATTGGCTGTTGGTCCAGTTAAACCCCAGACCATAGGGGCATGGGATTCTGTTATTATTTTCTTGCAGGTTCTTCATTGGTTGAAAGTCGTTCGGGGCGTGTCTGACAAACTATGGTCCAATGGAAGCACAAACACACGTGTACAAGTGAATGAAGTTTAACTTGTCTTAAGATAAATCCACGAAATTTCTGGGTCTCTGCTCATTACTCGTACGAACAATTTTTATGAGGAAAGCAAGCCTCATCTCAACACCTGTCTTGCCAGGAATTTCATTTGTCTTCGTTCAAACGCGGATTGGTAGTTTGAGAATGCACGCAGGCCAAAACACGTTTTCATTAAATGTATTATGGTGACGCATACGCAATGTATAGATTACAGGAATTTCCAAAACAACGGTGACCTACTTACATGTCAGTTTGGCACTCTAGAAGTGGTACCTCTCGTTTACCGTAGTTTGCACGTGAGAGAATTGAAGGTTTTACGAGACATAATAACCCTTAAACATTGAATCTGCGAGACCCTAGTAAATCTATATTTTACCCTAACTTTTATTTTTCTTAGAACTGAAGTTTGGCGACCCTGATACAGTCACATTGCGAGTGATAGAGTGTGTCGGTGTGCAGTTAGTAGTCGGTCATCAATTTTGTCTTGAGAGCTGATAAGGGTGAAGCGAAATGAGTATGGAGCAGTGCCAGAATGCAAGGGCGGGGAAAAAACAGGAGATCCCTGAGAAAACCTTCCCCACCAGCAGCATCGTCCGGCACGATCCCCCACGAGCGAAAATACGGGAGCCACCCCGCTGGGATCGAACCCGGTTCGCCTTGGTGGGAGGCGAGTGCTCTAGCCACTTGGAACCGCGGCCTCCGTTATGAGTCGGTGAGATAGGGCCTATAGGCAGGGACAGGAAAATTTCGCGAGTTCAATGGCCTGTAGGCTAGACTCCACAGTCCTGTGTACACTCGAGTCTCAGCTGTTGGCGTCAGGATACTGACAAACCTCGAGCCAAATTGGAGGGCGGTGAGTTTTATCAAGGAGCTGCATTATTGACCGCATCTTTTCCAACACAACAGTGGATACCGACGTCTATAGCCTGTTCACGGTGAAATGAGCACTTTTGAAAGCCCTGCTTAAGATTTACTTGTATACACGTTGTGTGCTTTTCCGCCTTATGTGAAATTAACATTGACATGGGCCTCATCACTTTATTCATGCGGCGGTCAAGTGAAACTGTAAAATTATTATAAAATTAAATATTGTACAAACCTGCTCATTTTTACACTTCGTTGTATTAAAAAATTCAGAAAGCGAGAGAAATAATTTAAGTTATCGCAAATGGTTACTTGACACTTTTTTTCAACGTAAATATATGGAACTACTTTCACCTCTCCCGTTACCAACTTTATTGGACACATTTCACTCATCGCGCCCGTTAAAGTATATGCAGGTAGGGACAGTGACCTTTTTCTAAGGTTGATTTCAAAAGTGCTCACTTTATCGTGAACAGCCTTTAAGGGGGTATCTTCCAAGAGTTTGTGAATCTGTTGGATGACGTCCAACTCTGTACTGGGTATTTTCAGCATGACGGATCCATGTGTCACATTTCCAACACCGGCATGAGAGAAGATGTGTCCTTACTTCAATATCGTGTCGTTTCCAAAGGACTTTGGCCACCCAGATCACACCATCTACCCCGCTAGATTTCCACATTATGGGACATGCTGAAAAGGAAGCTATATAACAACAAGCCCTCGGACTGCCGCTGCCGTGGAACTGCAAGACAGCATGAAGCGGGAAACTTAACGCGTGCATGCATGCGTTGATACTAAAGGCGACTTCTTCCACACCTGACGTGACGTCACCATTCTTATACACCAACGTATTTCCGTAGGGCATTTTATTTCATTATGATCAATAGTTTGATACTTATGAACAAACATCAGTGCAGAGAACGAGTGAACAACTTGTTGAACCGAAAGTCCTGTTATGCTCATTAATTTTATTTACTATTCATAAGAAACCGTAGTTGTACAAATATAGGCTGTTCACGGTAAAGTGAGCACTTTTGAGGCCCAGTTACTTTTTATTTTCAGCCTTTTTTATTCTTTAACCCTCCTTTATAAAATTAAATATTGCCATGTAAGTAATAAACACAGTGTGTGTACTCCACTGCATTCGCAATTTAACGCCTACGGTTAAAATAAAATATTTTTATCGACTATTATTCCAAATAAGAGGACTTTTAAAAGTGCTCACTTTACCGTGAATAGCCTAAAGTGAAAAAAAAAAAAATGCAACAGAGTGTATTTTAATAGCGGCAGCATACATCTAATACGCATTCATTAAGAAACATTTGCCCGCAATGTAAAATTTTTTTGTCAGCTATGGAGGTTGGTAAATAAATATGCATATAAATGGACGATATGCAAACGATTAAATTTTCACTACGATGGCACATGAACATGTCAAACGAGTGCACTGCAATCTCCCTTCACCTGACGCATGCGAACTGTTCCCAGAACAATGCTTATGATATGCGATGGACGATAATTACGATATATGATTAATGAACGGCCACACAAGGCAGCCAGACAGCAGGACGACGAGATAGCCGGATAATAAGGCTGCGACGGCCAGGGTAGAAGGCGAGCCGAATTGTCCGGCATTAAAGCCAATAGAGTTTTTTACAGGCTAGATTACGTTGCAAGCATGTCAAGATGTAAAGAAACGTATACACTGCGGTATAGTTATTGACGGTCCCGATGGACCACCACAAGGTACAGGCTGTTCACGATAAAGTGAGCACTGCCCATACATGCATATATTTTGATGTGCGCACTGAGTGACATGCGCCCACAGTAAAGTTGGTAACGAAGGATGGGAAGTAGTTCCATATCTTAGCATCGAATAAAAAGTGTTAGGTAACCATTTCTGATAACTTAAATTATTTATTTCGCTTCCTGTATCATTTTACGCATTGAAGTGTAAAAATGAGCAGATTTGTTAAAGGTTAATTTTTCTAATAATTTCACAGTTTCACTTGGACAACGCGTGAATAAGGTGATGAGGCCCATGACAATGGTAATCTTACATAGGGCGGAAGAATACACAACTTGATATTAAGCAGGGCTTTCAAAAGTGCTCATTTTATCGTGGCTAGACTACAGGAGCATTTAATTGTCACTCAGGCACGAACAGATCCAGTGGCTTCTTTGTCCACCATCCACTGACAAATGACAGTTTCGCTACAGCGCCGTATCACTACCATAAGCCTTTTCAGACGTCCAGAACAGATCAATCTACGATCCCGACGACCTTTGTGTGCTCTGCCATTGACGATTTGAGGGAGGTACAGATTAAAACACATTTCTGCCATGCTATTGTCCGTCTCACGCTTAAATTGCATTACAGGGCTTATGACGCTCACTGTTGCCAGATTGCTTCAGCTTTGTGACGTAACTGGCAAGCTGAGAAACAAATGGGCGGTGAAGGAAACGGCCTGATTAAGATAATTCTTATCTGTTTACCTCCCTGTCGACTCGTAAAGGAATCCAATCCTGCGACGCAAAGCTAAGCGGCTCCTTTGAAACTGAAGCCTGTGAGAAACCCTATCATTGTTATTTAATGGCGCGCACGCAACGAAAATGTCTATTTTTTTTTTTTGGCCGGATAAAGATAACACATCAGGCAACAGTGCGCGCAGGAACAAGGACAAAGTTAACGGCAGAACCCATGTATTGGAAAGAGAGACTGAATGTCCATTACACCGCACACTGCAATCTAAGAGTGAGATGCTCTATAGAAGTGAGTATTCTCTATCCACAACTGCAGCAACGCAATTTCTGTAGTCCCTGTATTATCAATTGAAACATTCTACTGGCCCGTGATATGCCGCACACTATTGCTACTCTATAAAAGCGTTTATTACTGGCCGGCCTGTCAGCCAATTAAGTGCTAACTTTACAATATCCCATTCCTGTGTGTTTGCCAGCAAAGCCTAACATTCTATATAGACCATCAAGTTCATGTGAGTTATATACACGGCGAGTGTTGCCAACCAGTGGCGTGTGGTGAAGTGTTGCAAGGTAAGCAGGTGCTTGCTCGCTACTGTACATTCTCGGTGCACGCAGCAGGAGCCAGTAACCACCGTGCAGCCTAGGGGAAACTGAATGTATTCCGACCACTCACGAGCGAGCAGCGAGGAACCCATTACACGCGTCCTGTGGCGTCTCAGCTGCCGAGCTACGTTTTAGTGGTGGAAGTGTGAAATAGCAATCAACAGGGTACAGCACAGAGCTAACGCCAGCTTACCTTGCAACAGTTCACCACACGCCACTGTTACCAACGTAGTGCAACGTTGCAGTGGATTTAATGGAAACAGCTGGCGAAATACAGTGTCACGTCACCAATATCTTCAAATAATGCGGACATGATATTAGTAGGCAGAATTCCTTACAACTATTTTCAATTCGGGTGATGTAATATTACATCGACAGTACAGTCTTTGAGAAAGAATCCCACTCTTCTTCGGGAACGGACGATTACCAGTGACAGAGTTCAGAGAGCCGCAAATGACTGCAGCAAAACCTTGCCTCATTTCACAGCACCGTGTTTATAACGTGGTTGCCTGGGTTACCAAATGTTACGGCGTGGGAAACCCTTTGAGAGGTGCTTACCTGAACACGCCGGCACACTGCTAACGAGAGCGAGGTCACGAAAGCGTATCCCCGCCGCGGCAATCAAGAAACAAGTCGAGGGGCACGTTGCAAATAAACGCAACAATTGTAAACGGCCGCCATGTTTAAGGCCGCCGAGGAGTCGAGCTCGGACCTTCTACATCCAGCCGACGACGCAGCAACATGGACCGAAGAATGGGGTTTCGTCCGCCGTAAGCCGCCGTGATGATCAGCCTTCGGTATCATGATCGTTAAGCCGTTCCGGTAGTTAGAAGAGAGACTCTTAGCCCGAGACACGTGGCCAACTTTATTAGTAGATACATAAACACTTCCAGCTAAATAGTAACTAACATACTGAGATCCTCTGACGCAACTCAGGTACTTTACGTAATGTAAAACGTTAGATGTTTATCCATATTAAATACATGACTTAGTGGAGTATCTCGCGTTATCCATTCTGAGCACGTTTCCCCGCATACTTTAAACATCCGCCATATGGGACCGTTACGCAACGAATATGATCGCCAGTGTTAGTGATGTGTGGATGCGCAGCATCGCAATGAGCAGCCAATGTTGAAAAGAACTCTAAATTTTTACTCTGACAGCGAATTTGATGATTGGCCATGCGACCTGCTGTCCGGAAAATGTAACAGTTTTGCGTAAAGACTAGAATGATAGGGCGACACATTCTGGAAATGTGCTTCTTTTATGGTGGTAAATACGACTGTATACAAATTATTGAGGAAAAGAAATAATTTAAATGTAAGTAATTGTAACTAATGTGTTACAAAAAGTGAAAGCAAAGTGAAATTTGAACTGTGTTATCGTTAGTGTTAGTAAACCTTTGTAAACCCCACCTTACCTAACGTAATATAACCTAATCTATCATAACCTACCCTAACATAACATAACCTAACATTATCTAACATAACCTACCATAACATAACCTAACATAACCTAACTTAACATAACCCAGCATAACCGAACCAACATAACTTTGATGCTAATGTGAATTTAAAGCAGTATGTTGAAAACATCTTGAGATCTTTCTAGGTTGAGCACCCAGAAGCCAGTTTTCAGCAAGCAAGCGTTTGCCCGCACACATCTCTGACTTCTCAGGAGTTTTTACGCCATCCTCCAACACTACACTTGCCTACTCTCTCAACTGATTTTTTCCCATCGATCATTAGTGAAATCAAGTGGAACATCAGCTGCTTCTATGCCAAAGTTTCCATGATTTGGAGTATAATTTGCAAATAAAATGTACAGAACAAGTATGCAGCACGATAGCATATGGCATTTGAGACCATGGCCCATCCTACCGACGCATGTATCCAAGCATAAGACCACCCAAAAACGTAAAAAAAAAATTTGTCCTTTTTATCTGCCTCTCTTAGGTTAAAAATTGTCCTCCTACAAAGGTATTTGCAATCACTTCTATCTTGTCTATACGCTCACACTAGTAAAATTTCATTTGAATTCAAAATGTTCCTCCTTGGAGCATATAATTTTTATGGACATGAGTGTATGAAGTTTTACTGATATACATAGATTCAACCGCTCTGATACTATATGCAAATATAAAGCCATACATAGGCCGACCAATTATTTTTGGTCGATCGATAAATGTGGATTGATTTAAAATGTATACTTCCACTTCTCCGCATTGAAAAATACCATAATATAATTTTCACTCAAGAAAACAAGAACTGATATTAGATTTTTTTATTGCTTTAACAGACGTGAATTCGGCGTCCCTTTTTTTTTTTTGTCACAGCTGACGTCAAACAATGCAACGGCATCAGGTTATGGGCAATAGCTAGGGGCAGTGATATTTCGCGAAAAGATTTCGACACAAGATACAATTCAAAGCACTATAGGGTCGCCCAGCTATTTGATTGGCTGAAGCATGTTGTAGTCAGTGTCAACTGTTTGCCCACGAATCACGAAGGTACAGCGCTGGAGTCACGGAATCCTGAGTGGCTCGGTCAAATGCGGGAACGACACCAGCAGCCAATATAGTTATAACAACAGCGGAGGTGTACATACTGTATCGAACTCTACCGTATGCTCCGATTTATTCGCGAAAAATCAGTGGCCCTGGCAACAGCTTGTCTGATAACACACATTAAATTAACATAGCAAAATTTCACTGTAAGAAATTTTCGAGCATAACTTTATCAGGTTGTACACAGAAATGTTTAAGATGACGGCATTCGTTAAAACAGTTATTGCTGTATTATGCTCGAACTAGCAAAACACAAGACCGTAGTGTTGTTCAGTGTAAAAAAGAAAACTTAAGTTAATTGCCCACATGAGATAGTTTGTACTGAAAAACGATGCAATGCTCTGCTTAAAAACACCCACGTAAGAACAGAAAGGGAAATTTTACTTGAAGTTTAAGAATGTACAGGAATTTATGTACAGATTTGATTCTTGGCTGTCCCGGAATTTTTGTGGAATAAACTTTGCTGATCACGTTTGAGCACAAAGGAGGCGAAAGTAATTGCTTTATCAGTTTTACGTTTCGCTGAAGGTTCCGGTTATTTTCCATTTGTGTCGCGCGAAAATTAAAGTTACGAATGGCAACCACGTGAAAGGTAAGAAACAGAAAATTTAAAACTCTTCGGGGATGACACCATGAGCAGAGACCCGAGAAATTCGCGAGTTCAAACGGCCTGTAGGTCAGACTTCACAGTCTTATATACTCTCATACAGATGTCAACTGTTTATTGGTTGACCATTTACTGCATATTTGTTTTTGGCTCATTTATCTTTAGGGGGGGGGAGGGGTTGTCAAACAACACGTAACATTAACGTACATGTGTGTGAATTCCAACTTCTCTAGAAATGAACCCGCAAAATTCTCGGGTCTCTAACCATGAGTAATGCTTATGTGCAGAACGAAACTGGCTGAAGAGGTATAAAATACAGAATTGGGTGTCGTCCGAAAAACCTTTGAAATTCCACCCGTGCTTGAGTAATACCTAAGGCCAACGGCCTTTAGAGCACGGTTCTCGACGAAAGGCAAATCAAAATCATTTCGACCCACCACGATTTTATACTCTTCTTTCCTTGTAGGAGCAAACCCGAGATCTCAACGGCGTTTCCCCCCCCCCCCCCCTCTCTCTCTCTCTTCTCACCGCTGTTCCAGGGAGACACCAGTAAGAACTTTTTTTCTTCTCTTCTTCCCTCGGCGTTTCAACGGCGCCATCACACAGAGGGGAGACCATCGCTTCAGATGGCCGCTCGACGACAGCCCTTGCTGCCGAGGCCAGACAGCGCCACCTTACGTGTCGAATAAACAACAGCTGTCAGCTGCCGAGTCGCAGGATCTGCCGAACGATATATAGCTGCGCTGCTGTGCATTCAAGGCTGTCCAACTCTCCGAAATAATAAGGTATATATTAAGTATATTGCGAAAGTCTATTATACGTAAAAAAAAAAAATAATAAATAAATAAAACCCTGATAGAAGTGCAAAAAAAATTAAATGCCTTAGAATATAAAAAATCTAGAATTTTTAATTTTTACGTTTTCAAAAACTAATCTTAGAACAGTTAAACTAACATATTTTATACGGATCAAAATACATCTTGTCGCCATAGAAATAATCACTATGTGGTTCGTCTATAGTTTCGTTTTAAGTTCCATAATTAATAATATTCAAAATACAACATTTTTTTTAATATGGTTAACCTGCGGTAGATGATTTTATTAGACCAAAGATGAGGTAGACCGAATTTACTCTCTCGCGTACGTTCCCAAACTCGACTCGTCTATTAGAATCGGCGGTGGTGTAGCGATAAGAATACTCCGCCTCCCACCAAGGGCGAACCGAGTTCGATTCCCAGCCCCCGGACGATGCAGCTGGTCGGTCGGGTTTTCTCGGAGATCTCCCGTTTACCCCCGCGCTTGCATTCCGGCGCTGCTCCATACTCGCCTCGCTGCTAAAAGCCGTACGAATCTCTTCGCTCGTTTCACTCCCTCGACTCGCCTATCGCGAATGAAACCATCCAAAAGTCGTATGGTTAACAGCGACGAACGTGTTTTTTTTTTTTTTTTTTTTTTTCATATTTAAATTTTTACAGACCCGCCTCTTTATATGCACTAAATGGAGTAGCTAAATTAAATAGGTGTTAGTTGCATTGAAACTGAGTTATAAAAAAAGTACAAACACCTCAGGTAAATTGCTTATAGGCTGTTCGCGGTAAAATGAGCACTTATGAAAGCCCCGCGGAAGATCTATTTGTATGCACGTTGTGTCTTCTTCCGCCTTAAGTAAAATTAACATTGCCATGAGCCTCATTACTTTCTTCATGCGGCGGTGAAGTGAAACTGCAAAATTCTTGGGAATGTAAATATTTTAAAAATCTTCTAATTATTACACTTTTATGCATTGAAAAACAGAAAAGGAAAAAATAATTTAAGTTATCACAAATGGTTGACTAACAATTTTTATTAGGCATTAAGATATGTAACTACATTCCATCCTTCGTTGCCAACTTTACCGGGCGCATGTCATTCAATGCGCCCATTAAAATATATGCAGGCAGAGAAAGTTACTTTTTTCTAGGGTTGGTTTCAAAAGTGCTCACTTTATCGTGAACAGTCTTTACATAAGACGTTAGCTAGGCTCAAATTCTCATCCGCGCTGTATTTGATACTATTATTGGCAGAAAAGAAGTCCAGTGTTGGTACACGGAAAAGGGTTCCTGGCTCCTCCGCGGCTAACTTGAGAACTCTATAGTCTTGTTGCGGTTTCTTCGCACTTTTTAAATCAAACATTTGAAAAATTAACCCCACGAATGACGTGTGTTATTTATTTTCTAAGTCTGTCGTGCATGACAAGCGTTTTATACATCTGTTAGCATGAAAGTATTTTTTTTTTTTGTTAAATTGGAATTTCGCCAGTATTTTAATTATAAATTATAATCTTGCATTTATAACAAATATGAATTAAAAATAGTGAGAAAACATGTGTGTTGGTAGCACCTAGTAAGAAATAGTTCTCATACAACATTTCATTACAACAGAGTGCGCACGAATCAGGTGCGTTATCCTTTGGTGTAATTTTATAGACTCGGTTAAGCTTAGTTTGCACAAGGCGGTGGGATTTCCTGGAAGTAGAACTTTAGCAGAACTTCAGAATAGTGTGAAGTAACCGCGAATGGACTATATCCTATTTTCCCCCCTATACAACTGTTTTTTTTTTGCACTGCCGCCTTGCGGTTGGTGTGACTCCCAGGGGCTGGAAAACCACTCCAGCTCGAGCGGTGTGCTCAGTAGAACGGCGCCTTCTTCGAAGAAAGTTCGCTACAGCTTCATCGCGATAGCCTTCCTCTCTGTCGTAGCCGGCTCAAAGGCCCAGCCTCACAACCCGATCGATTCTGTTCGGGTCCTGGCCGAAATTCCGATAAAGGCTGCAGCCAACACGATCGATTCTGTTCGGGTCCTGGCTGAAATTCCGATAAAGGCTGCAGCCAACACGATAAAGTGAGCACTTTTAAAATCAACCTTAGAAAAAAGTCACTGCCCCTTGCCTGCACATACTTTAACGGGCGCGCTGAGTGACATGCACCCGGACAAGTTGGTAACGATGGATGGAAAGTAGTTACATATCTTAACGTCAGATAAAAAAATGTTAGGTAACTATTTGCGACAACTTAAAATTAATTATTTAGCTTTCTGTTTTTTTTAATGCATCGAAGTGTAAAATTGAGCAAATTTTTAAAGTAATCACTTCCTTAATAATTTCACATTTTCATTTGACCGACGCATGAGTAAAGTTATGAGGCTGAGGAATATTCTGTGAGCAGCCTATATCAACAGATCAGTGACAAATTCATATTCAATTTGACACATTGTATATAATATATATACATATATAACATATATATACATATATAACATATATATACATATATAACATATATATAACACACACACACATACATACATATATATATATATATATATATAGAGGTAATACTGTTGCTGTACTGGCAAAGACTCAGATTCTCTTCTCCCACCACGGAGAAACGGGCTCTATTCACGACTGATTTCGAACCCAGACATATTATTAGGAATACGTGGCGGATATTACCTTCACCCGACGGGTTTTCTTGTGGTACTCCCGTTTCTCCTGCCATTCCGTTCCCCGGCTGCTGTATCACTGACTCATTTCGCACCTATCGGCGTTTAATGCTTCAGCTGTTAAGCACTTACACGAATGGACACATTTTGCTTGTAGGCACATACGCATTACACGTGAATAACTGCCTAACTGCCACTTCTGTTTTGAAAACGAGAAGAATATTTTTTTCTTCTCGTCAATCTGTCTTTAAACAATGAATTTTGGTGTGGGGTAGCAATGAACGAAACTACAATCACACGAAGTAGCATAGTTTCCGTTTCCAATTAATATTTCAGTTAATTGTTTTTACTAACGTTCTCGGATATCTTGTTTCATATTTTCTTTGCAACGGAGCAGGCAATATTAAAATCCCTTCTTTTTTTTGGCTCAGAATGTTACGCGTGTATAACGATCATATAGAATGTCAGGCAATTCGCTGATACGGACCGCACCACACGAATCTATAGTCAAAACTATATGAAGAAAGCATTTTTTTTTTTTGGTGAAAACGCGTAAGGGCCTTAGTTTACGAGAATAACAACATTAAAGTAGATCAAATGGCTTAACTCCACGTTAGACACAGCGTACAAAACGCCAACACATCGTAACAGGTGTTCGAAGTTCGCTCTGCCCACGGAAATGCATTTTTTTTCGCAGGTTGAATGCATGCAGCATGCATAGAGCTTGGCCACCTAATGCACCCATGGCCTCTGCCATGTCCCAGTGCTCAGTGCATGCGAACCCCATGGACTCCTTGGCACTACTGAGCTCGGCTCGCATTCGGGTGGACCCGGGTTCGATTCCCTGCCCGGACATCCTGGTTTCGGTTTTCCACGGTCTCCCGAGATCGCTCCAGGCGAATGCTGGGATGGGGCCCTAACGAAGGCCATGGCCGATTCCTTCCCCATTCCTTCCCCAATCCCTCTTCCTTCTGCAACTTGCACCGTCTCTAATGACCTCGCTGTCGACGAGACGTTAAGCCCAACTACCTACCTATCTCCCCTTTTCCCTTGCCGCATGTCTTACGACGACACATTAATTGCAGCATCGCCACATCATCACCTTTATCTGATTGGAATAAAAACATGTTTGCTACAATGGTTTCTGGAAGTTTTATGGCGTTTTTTCTCGTAAATGAAGCGTCAAATATATTTTTACGTAAGAATATTTTTTTACGTCGCTTTGACCACATATTCGTGTGGTGCAGTCCTTATCCACGAATTACCTGACATTCTGTGCATAAGCCACGCTACAGGTTTGCCACAGTATTATGCGTTTTAAACTTTGGTGTTGCGTAATTAGGTAAAAACACAGAATAAGAATTCCGTACATTAAAACTAAATTTTTAAGCTTTGTTGTAAAATAGTTTGTATCGTAGTGTTACGTCAGAAACTGAACTCAGTTAGCTGTAAGATAAATAATACGTAAGTTACTTGTATCTAGTATCATAACAAACCTTTCATAATGAATTAAATTTAAATTATTCCAGCGAAGTATGAAATTTTATTTAAAAAACACACTAACTTAAGGGATGACATTTTAAATAAAACTCAACGATTTTTAAATACTCTACTTAAAATAAGTGTACAAAATTGTAATTCTGTTTTTCTTATTTTGCAAGTTTATCGACACATCATCCCAAACATTTTCGTTGAACTTTATCTTTTTAAAACTTAAAATGGAGAAATGCCAAAGACTTTAAATGTAGAAATTGATTTTTTTTTCTCAGAAATATTTTGGTAAACATGTTTACTGCAGACGGAGTAAAATAGCTAGTTGCATTGAAACAGGAATGGAAATAATGTTGGAAGGCACGCATTAAATTCACAGTCCAATTTTGTTAAAAGTACGTCTATGTCATTGTACAAGATTTGTGGGAAAGGTGGCATTTCTGTAAGGGCAAGATAAAAAAAAAAATTACAGTTTTCCAAAAATAAGTATGGCGAGTTCATTTACTCATGTGGACTAGCTTCAAAGAAGCAAGTGTTTTATTTAATGGTTAATAAAATTTAATTCAGATTTATAGAACTACGCCTTGGTTAGGTAAAAAATAATATTGAGTGAATTATTCTTAAGCAGTAATTTTGTCGTGTACACTGTTAGCATTTAGACTGCAATGCTTCAATGTATCTGTTTACAAATGGTAGAGATAAGAACCCCAATCTTCGTTGGAGCAACCAATGCAAGCAGAATTGCCGGGAAATGTTTAAAGAACAAAAAACGCAAGCTACAACCCCCCCCCCCCCCCGGAAAATCGATTTATCAGAGGAATTTTCCTATTTCGAATGGTATGTAACGTCTGCGTACATCAAATTTGACAAAACAAGACCAGAAATATAGCCCCCTCCACCGCACAAAACTTGTATTTCGCGTGTGTAATGTCATTACTGTAAGAGCAGGAAATTTCTATCTCTTTCTAGCCCACGAACTGTAACAGACTTTATTTTTTTTTTTTTTTCATACCCGAAGTTTCTTTGTAGTAGTGACATTACTCTTGCCAAGAAAATTGGCCTGTGGCGTGGCAGGTAATCGATACCTGTCTGTGGGGCAGGCGAAATGCTTTGCCGGCGGGCAAACTCAGTGGACGACAGGTCGTGAGCCACGAACTTAAAGGCACGACAGCGCCGGAGCTGCGTCCGCTGTCCGCGCGCTGCTGGTTTGCCTCGTCCGACTCGCAGTTTTATAAAAAGAGTTGGGCCAGTGCTACTACCCGACCAAGCTAACTGTGCACCCGGGAAACGAGTGACCTACACAAGGTCGCGCCGTTCTCTCCCTCCCCCTATTTCTCCCCTCTCGAGATAGGGCGCTCGGCCGCAGGCGTCGCAGTGGCCACAAGTCGGGACAAGGTGTCTCTCGCGAAAATATGTACGGCGATGCTACACCCACAATCACAACTTCCTTTGATTATGGGCCACGTGTCAACGTGAGAACACGTGTTCTGTGTTCTTATTTGGCTGGGCCAATCAGAATAAAGTACTCCCATACTGAACGTCCATGCTGGCGCGGGCAAACACTTGAGGCAAGTGACATTTAAAATCATCCAACCACGAAAGTGCGTGCGAACAAAAGTGTTTTGAAGTAGAACTTGTCTTGGATATCTTTTCGCGGGAAAAAAAAAAAAAAAAAAAAAAAAAAAAAAAAAAAAAAAAAAAAAAAAACCACCTGTCCCTAACCATAAGTTGCGGCACAGTCTTGGCTAGCTCGCGTTGCAGTGTTGATAACTTCTGAAAGTTACAAAAGAAAAGATCATTCTTGCTGGGCTAAAAGGAGACGTCGACAACACGTTTCTGTAGAAGTTGCTCAAATTCACGTCGACGTAGGAACACTTGCTCACGCGTATTGAATTTCCGGTACTCGCAGTTTGTCCTTGCCCTCTAGACTGCTACACTGGCGGCTCGAATCTCACCCCTCCCACGGCTCTACACTTGGCTTGGTCGAGTAGTATGCGTGTTACACGTCTAGGCCGTCGCTACGATATTATGTTAACTAATAAACTTAGTGGAATATGTTATTCTCTTTGGCATTTGTCACTGATACCCAAAGCAACCCTGAAACCATTATTTTCTTCTTACTTTCATGCTATATAAAAACTGTGGAATAACTTTTTGGGGCAACTCAGTAGTCGGTGAAAATTATCCTATCTTCAAAAGAAAGGCCACAAGTTGTTTATGAAACAAGATAGTTAGAGAATCTTGTAGATCGCTTTTTAGAACGAAAAATGACTAACCCTTAAAGGACAAATGTTTACGAGATTCGTTAACATATTTAAGATGATTTAGAAAAAAAAAAACTCTGTAATTTGCTAACATATCTACTAGAAATCCGCATGTCATTTCAGCCTCCATATAATTATACCAAAAAGTATTCCATTTCCCTGCAGTCAAAATATACACTTGACTACACAGCAGTATAAAGACTTATGCTGGAGCAACAGCAGGCTATTGAAACTAAAATAAACATAAGTATTCTTACTTTTTAATGCATTTTATTCTGTGGTAGAGCATTTCAATTTTCTATGCTAGTACTTATAACTATGAGTTCTATATATTTTCATACTTTCTGAATGGCAATGCTTCCTGTATATGCAATATTATTTTATTAACGAAACGCTATCATTATATGTAAATGTATGTTTTGTTTGTGCTATGACATGCTCCACATCCCGTTTGTGCAAGAGATGTAAGAGATCACGTGAAGTGAATATAAACACTAAGCAATAAGAGCACATCAGATCATTTGCCCTTATTTCATAGAATGTATTATATTACCCGCTACGAATTCACGACAAGGGGAGACGACGCCTGCCACTCAGTATTGTTCTATATCGACGCTGCATGGTGCAGTCTGGTCTGATTCCTGGTTAGTAGTAGGGAGTTCCCGCTTACCGTAACATTTGGCAAGGCACGCCCCGCTTGCGACAACCGCCTGTCCCGGTTTACACTTAACGTCAAAGGACATGTTCAGACGACGATGAGACTAAAGGTGCCTTCACGCCAGCGTAACAGACTGAAGGCACCGTGGCACATGCCTGGAACACGTCCCGCATTATGCACCGTCATTGACAGCTATGGGGTGTGGTGCTATCGGATTCCAGTTCCAGTTCGCACCTAGTCAGCATCGCTCATGCGCTGACCAGCAACCATTACATGGTCCTGCACCAACAGGGAAATGCGCGACTGCATGTGGCACACGTCGTCTGACGGTTCCCGGATAATCACCACGTTAAATTCCTTCCTTGGCCTGCGCGTTCACCTGATCTCTCACACCATCGAAAACATGCGGTCCATGGTCGGGTTCACTTTGGTCCCACGCAGAAGCAGCATGGGTGGAGATACTCCAGACGGACATCCAAATTATTTTCCTCTCAATGCCGTGCCATATGGCAGTGGTTATTGCCGTTCATGGTATGGCTATGTAGTATTGATTGCCCCATGTTCTGTATGCCATACCGAGTTGCAAATGTAATCATATCCTCTATGTACGATGTGTATTCTGTAAAATAAAGCTGGTTGTAGTAAATCACTTCCTTCTTGGTGCTCCAATTCTAATAGCCAGCAATGTATTTTCGACGTCATGAATTTTTTAATGTTATGGCGACGCAATACATCATGGAAAACAAACGCACAAATATTGCGAAATAATTACTCACAGTGTTGACAAAAACCAATAGCTAAAATTTTTAATTTTTTTTTATGTTAGAGTTTCCAAAAATCTGTAGACTTCATTTGACGTGTTTGGCGTAATATAACTTGATATCTCAACCGCTCTTAGGTTTTTTTTTTTTTGCGCCAGGAGACAAATCTGTGAAATAGGGAATGTACGAAACTACTTTTAATTTAATGCACCTTGCTTTCGTACTTGAATCTCTGTAGAAGAAAAAGTAGAAAAAGATAGAAAAATAACAATTAGTTAGGGTTAAGTTAGTCTCCGAAAGGTATGTAAGGACACAACAAATAGTTCGACCCTCCAAGCCCTTGAGTTTTCTAAAGATGTTGGGTGAGCGTTAGATGACAAAGAAACAAAGAAGTATACCTCGGTACACGAAACCCTTCTCAAGAAAGAAGTAGAAAAGGATTTTAAATAACCATTAGCTCGGATGCGGTCGGTGGAAAGACAACAGAAGTTCAGGAGACAGAAGTTTTTCCGTCTGGTTGGGCAGATAACGACTTTCCTTTTGAACGTAATAAATACCACTGAATAGCTGACCCTTTTGTTCTTTCTTATAACCTGTTCACAGTCAAGGCATTATTATTCTAGAAATCCCTTCTAATGGTCGAGTTGCCCGAGGAACAGAGTTAACAAGCTAGTTACGTTCAGTACTCCTCACAGATGGCGATAGAATTTTTAATTACTCAAATAGAAGTTACAGAAATGATGTAAAGCCTTATTTCCACGGGTGTCGCTGTAAACTTAGGAGAAATTACTGAATCGAGTAAAGCTCAGACACTGTAAGGAATAAAATAATTTCATCAAATTAATTACTTAGGTTTTTTTAATTAATTTCCGTGCCTCAAGTATGAAAGAGTAATAATTTTGTGATATTAGCAGCTTTGTTGGTTTAGTGGATAATATAACCGAGGTTAGCGATTATACTAAAACGATAGCTAGTAATTTTGGTAATGGAGGATAACGTTTATATGCTAAAGGCTGTTCACGATAAAGTGATAACTTTTGAAATCAACCTTAGAAAAAAAGACACTGCTCCTACCTGCATATAGTTTAACGGTTGCACTGTGCGACATGCACCCAGTAAAGTTCCTAACGATGGATGGGAATTAGTTCCATATCTTAACGTCGAATAAAAAGTGTTAGGTTACCATTAGTGATTTTTTTTTTGTTTTTCTCGCTTCCTGTTTTTTTAATTCATCGAAGTGTAAAAATGACCATATTTGTAAAACATTTACTTTTATGATCATTCCACAGTTTCACTTGACCGACTCATGAATAAAGTGATGATGCTCATGGCAATATTGATTTTACATAAGGCGGAAGAATACAGAACGTGGATAGAAGTAGATCTTAAGCAGGGCTTTCAGAAGTGCTCATTTTACCGTGAACAACCTATACCAATATTGTCAAACGCTTCTATAGTACACACTTTGCAAGCAAACTTAAGGACACAGGACAAAAGAGCACTCATCTCCTTTATATTTATTTTCCATAAATAATACGTTAAGTAATAATTTCAAAATGCATCGGCGTGGGATTGTAAGAAGAAGAACTATATGAACTCGTTGAATCGCTAGCAAAGACTTTTAAGTTCAAAGTTTCCATGTAAAATCGGTTAACATTAACGACTCAGTTTTAAATTCCGAACAAAGTGGTTGACGGTCACCAGTATTTATTATAAATTAGGTACTGTCCATTTCGTATAAGTGGGGTTAAATCTGACTGACAATGTGACCAACCTACACACTATGTAAACAATACACGCTCTCGTGCGTACAGTATTGCATCAGCTGATGAACTTCTGCGGGATCCGTGTTGTTAGGTTGGCTATTTTGATATGGCTTTGGAAGAAAATAATACTCCGAACTTAGAAGTTGTAATTTAAAATCTTAGTTATACTTACAACATATATCGTTTAAATTATGTTTTTAAAGTAATATTAAATTTGCTTGGCTATTAGTAACTGGACTTTAAAGACATGTTTAGCATGTATGACAGAGTATGTCGACACATACGAACAGTAAACGTTTCCAGCCAATGGCTAGCAATGTTTATGTTTCCAATATTCAATCCGGTGAAGGCCGTTATGAGTGTGCTTTTTTTCTCATCGTGTTTATTGTACGAATATCTTATTGGCGTTGTCGGAATATTTAATCAGTAGTTAATTATTTTTTTTATTTGCTTTTTTCCAAACATAATTGGTTGTAGGTACCGTTGTAGAGCGTTTTCTTGAGTGAAATGTAATATTAATCTGCACGTCGTTAAAAACTGCTCGTTCCGCCATTTTCCGTACCGCCTTCCACAATGAAGCGACACGAATATAATTTACGTACGTGAGTTTAAGTTTGTTTGTATCAGGAAACGTGCGCAGTGTTGATTTTACTGAATTATTAATTATTTAATGCTAGTGACGAACACACGTGGTTTTAGCGAAGTAAACTCGCAAGAAATTGCCGCAGAAAAACACGTCTTCAAGAGGTTGCAAATATTGCAAACAGCAAGTTTGCGTGTTTCGTAAATGTATTTGTAAACCAAAGCCGCACTTTCCACACTTTTGTAGTGAGTGAATAATATATGTTTGTCTACGTCGTAAATTCGACGAGTGTAAGGTTAACTTTGGTCAAAGCGTGCGCGTGTATGTATCGCTGCATCTGCACGAGTACGAACAACGACGCATGTATCGCGTTTTGTGTTTGCATTAAAGTTATCATTTTGCGAAGTTAAATAATTCAAATGTTTTTTTTTTTTTTTTTTCCATACGAGCAAAATTTTCCACTGCTCCATCAAAACAAAATGCAACTCAAAATGCCACACACTCGTAAGAACATCAAAATAATCCCGTCTGACGAAAGACGTTAATCTAGAATCCCCCCTCCCTCCTTTTTTTTCTTTTTCTTTTTCCCTCGAAATAAAATTAACAGAACCCCGACAAATTTAACTCTGTAATTAAAGGATAAAACTTGTTGTAATGCCAACCTAGCTATAATATCCTACATTAATTATTGGACGGAAGTTTGTTAACGTCAGTCTTTCAGTGCCTGTTATGACAGGGGACACGAGGAAAGGACGTCAGTCTTTCAGTGCCTGTTATGACAGGGGACACGAGGAAAGGACGTCAGTCTTTCAGTGCCTGTTATGACAGGGAACACGAGGAAAGGACGTCAGTCTTTCAGTGCCTGTTATGACAGGGAACACGAGGAAAGGACGTCAGTCTTTCAGTGCCTGTTATGACAGGGAACACGAGGAAAGGACGTCAGTCTTTCAGTGCCTGTTATGACAGGGGACACGAGGAAAGGGGGAAATGCAAGTGTGCACTGGACTCAAAACATTTGTTTACAAACGCCTTTTTCTTCAGTGACAAAACAGCTGCGGTTGAAGGATCCGCTGTTGCCGTGAAACTTTTCTCGAACTGTCAAAATTGACTCCACTTACATGAAATTGAAAATATCTACAGTAACTTGTCTTCGTTCGTGCGTCAAAGTTCGAGTATTTCTTTGTCATAAAATATTCTCGAAAGTCACCTCTGTTTAGAATAAATTGAAAATCATTGTGCGTCTCAGGCCGCCGCCATACAGGACACAGAACTATAGGCTGCTTACGGTTAAATGAGCACCTTCGAAATCAACCTTTGGAAAATGTCACTGCCCCTACCTGCATATATTTTAACGGGCAAACGTAGTGACGTGCACTCCGTAAAGTTGGCAACGAAGGAGGGAAAGTAGTTCCATGTCTTAAAGTTGGATTTAAAATGTTGGTAAGACATTTGTGATTACTGCCGTTATTTATTATGTTATTTTTTTTTTAATACACGTAAGTGTAAGTTTAATGACATTTGTAAATTATTTACTTATATAGTCATTTCACATTTTGACTCAACCGACGCATGAATAAAGGGGCTAGGCCAGTGGCAATGTTAAATCAACATATGGGTGAAGGACACATTATGTACATGCAAGTAAATCTTAAGCAGGGCTTTCAAAAGTGCTCAGTTTACCGTGAACAGCCCGTACTTCACTTCAAATATGTCCAGCTCTGTACACGGTTCCGGTAGCAGTCACTTCTTTTCCAAAGTAAACTACGTAATTATGTATATATATATATATATACATCAGAATGGCTTACTCTGCCATTAGGAGCTACGAAGTAAACAGAGAGTGTAATCAAGATGGCTGAAGTTTGTGGGGGTGGTTTTAGAGATAAGAATTTCCTTCTGTTCCCCTCCCGATATGGAGGTGAAAAACCGACGAAACTTAATTACGTTCGCAAAAGTGGCCAAACATGGTTGCTGAACGAATTTACAAGAAACCTGCTTAAGACCGCTCGTGTGATCGCATCCTCACTCGCCGCACCGAGAAAAAAAAAACGTTCTGTTTGAATCAAACAAAGTTCGCTTGGCGCAACCAAATTTAATTGTTCGTATCGAGGCAATGAAATATTTTGTTGTTCTCACTTGCCCCCAAAATAATATTCCGTTCATCCACCTAAAGATTTGTTTGGCTCTGCGTGCATTAAACCATTTCGGGTAGTAAAAAAAAAAAAAAAAAATCCAAGCCGGAGGAGGTTCAAACGTAGAGCGTCCGCGTTTGAGCGCTACGCCATGACAATCTCAGCTGAAGTGACCATAGGCTGTTCCCGGAATAAGAGCACTTTTGAAAGCCCTGCTCAAGATCTACTCGTGTGGCCATTGTGTATTATTTTATCATACGTGAAATAAACATTGCCGCGGGCCTCGTCTCTTTACTCGTCCGTCGGTCGCGCGAAACTGTGCGATTATTAGGAAAAGAAATATTTTATAAATCTGCTCATTTTTACATTACGATGCATTAGAAAAGCAGAAAGCGAAAGAAATAATTTACGTCACCACAAATGGTTACCTAACACTTTTATTCGACGTTAAGATATGGAACTGCTTTCCATCCATCGTCACCAACTTTGCTGAGCGCACGTCACTCAGTGCACCCATTAAAATATATGCTGGCAGGGGCAGTAACTTTTTTTTTTAAAGGTTAGTTACAAAAGTGCTCACTTTATCGTGAACAGCCTTTACTGATGAAATTCGAACATTCTTATATAAATTCTGTTTAAATACTAGACAACGTGCATGCATGAGTATTCGAAGTTCTGCAACTTTACTTATTAGTTTCCTGTCGAACTTGTTTTAATAGTATGTCCATAACATCACTGAGCATCAATAAACGCACTAGCCAACACTGTTACTGTCATAAATAATTGTCACAAAAATACAAATAAAATCTTGAGCTGTATTTTCGAGCAAAGACAATAATCAAATGAGTGGCCATATATATATATATATATATATATAGGATTTAATCAAATGTTTTGTTGATAATCTAATTTTTTTTTGGCCCAACGTAGAGGTTTTGTTTATTCTAGTGTATATATTTTGTAAGATGAACAAATCATTGTTGCTTTTCAAGATTTGTTTACTCAACAGCAGGAACGAAATATTTTGTTGGGGGGGGGGGGGGGGGGGAAATGAATAATATTTTTTCCACCCTACACAAAAGATGTATTGTTGGCTGAAACGAACCTTTCTCCCAGTGCAAATCCTCTTTTGCTTCTTGAAGGCTTCCGGCAAACCGCGCCGCGTATGACGGCGTCTGACCGCGCGCAAACCTAACGAGCAAACACAGGAGCTTCACGGAACACATCACAGACCTTTCTTTGGCATGTAGAGCGAGTCCGCGCGTCGCAAATGAAAGAGCGTAGCTGTGGAGGGATTAGGGAATGGTCCAAGCCACTTAGAACGTGGGGGGGGGGGGGGGATCCGCAGAACGCTCGCTCGTGCACAAAGACCTCTGGCACCGCTTTCTCGCGCCCAAAGGGTCTTTCTCGCGCTCAAAGGGTCTTTCTCGCGCTCAAAGGGTCTTTCTCGCGCCCTAAGGAAGCGTCAACCCATACGTCTCTGCGCCACGTCATTTCGAGAATTTACCAAAGGAAAATGAGCATGCGTCCACAAGGCGGGCACGCCTGAGCTACTACAATTCAAGTAGCTTTCGCTATGACGAAATTATTTTGTAAATATGTACGTATTGGTAAACCGTAACCGTATCCCTGACAATATGCGTAAGCGTACGTCTAAAGTGAACGAGTGTTACTACGGACGGGTGTTTTTCGCGAAAATATTTATGGTCATGCGAGATTTCAATACCCTGCGTCCACAACCACAACTTCCTTTGGCTATTTCCCACGTACCTAAGTGAGAAGACGTGTTCTTATTTGACTGGGCCAATCGTATTAAAGTACTCCGACACTGAACGTCCATGATTCGCGGATAAACACTTCAGGCACGTGACATTTGAAATCTCTCCAACCACGAAAGAGCATATGAATAATGGTGTTTTGGAGTAGAATATGGCCTTGAAATCTTTTCGCAGAAAACACCTGTCACTGAGTACTACCTATTAAAGTTTTGCCTCTGTAAAATGAGCTTCGCTGAAAGCGGCGCCTGAAATCTACTTGTTTTCATATCGTGTATTCTTCCGCGTTACGTAAAATTAACATTGCCATTTGCCTACTCATTTTACTCATGCGTTGGCAATGTGAAACTGTGAAATGATTAGAACGGTAAATAATATACAAGTTTGGTAAACCGGAAACTTATATGCTATAAAAATCAGACAGCAAGAAAGATCATTTAGGTATTCATAAATGACTACGTAACACATATAAATACAACGTTAGAACATTGAACTACCTTCTCTCCGTCGTTAATAGCTACGATGGGCCCATGCGACTCAAGTGTGCCCGTTAAAATATATGGAGCAAGGCGCAGTAACATTTCTCGTGATGTTTTCAAAAGTGCCAAAAGGGCCTTGCACATAGAGGCGAAGAGGCGGGTGGTAAATGACCTAGAGTGGGCCCTACAGCTCACGCGTTGCGATGTCTCAAAGGCGCAAAGTATCTGCAGGCATGCAGAACGCTGTTCGTTGCTAGCCCGTGTTCCTTTACAACTGCATCATGCGCGAAGGAAAGTTGTTCCATTCCCTCTGAAAAGACACATCAGTGCACAGCTTACGTTATTCTACTGCCGACTAATCGTAAAGGCTATTCACGATAAAGTGAGCACTTTTGACATTAACCTTAGAAAAAAATCACTGCTCCTAAGCTCATATATTTTAACGGGCGCACTGAGTGACATGTGCCCAGTAAAATTAGCAACGATGGATGGAAAGTAGTTCCACATCTTAACGTCGAATAAAAAGTGTTAGATAACCATTTATGATAACTTGGATTATTTCTTCCGCTTTCTACTTTTCTAACGCATCGAAGTATAAAACATACCAGATTTGTAAAATATTTTCTTTTCCAATAATATCCCAGTTTCTCCTGAACGACGCATGAATAAAGTGATGAAGCCCATGGCAATGTTAATTTTAAATAAGGCGGAAAAATACACAACGGGCATACAAGTAGATCTTGAGCAGGGCTTTCAAAAGTGCTCAGTTTACCATGAACGGCCGTATATACGTATTAATTGCGCGAGGCCTAGAGCGCGAATGATGTACGTGGTGATGTCACAGAGACGTGGTTTGTTAGTAAGAACGTGACGAATTTTAGGGAAGGGAGCTAAAGGATCTTCAGAGATGGCCTTAATTAGAGTACTTGTTTATCTAAGAGTTATTTTGTGTACATAGTACACAGGCCTGTTATCTTACGTACTGCTACATTTAATTACGCGAGGTAAATTTTCTCCAAGGTTGTTTACATGCTGCCTCGTCTCTATGTTTGTTTTTTACCAGCACGGCGAAGCAAGAACACTGAAGTTATCCCGTTCTATAGTACAGTTATGAATAAACTGAGTAACGAAACAATATGTTGCTGTTTTTAAATGTATTTCTTTCGTGCAGGGAATCAAACATGACCTTACATATGTCTGGGCTATTCTTTGTAAGGGTACTTGTAGGTTTTGTTGAAATTTCGTTTTTCAGCTTGGCATCTGTGTGGTTATTGAATTTACTTGTGAGAGAGAAACATAAGAAAATGCCCTTTTATCAATATCCTCAAGGAAAGTACAATTCCCGCATGTGAAGAATAAATCGCGTACTATTAATTCTGTGAAGATTATATGCTTGGAGAAATTCCTATTGACGTATTCAAAATGGCGTGGGCATGCGACGAACTTCTATATTACCAACACTGCGTAGAAGAACGTGCACCTGCCAAGGGAGAAGCGTGTCATTATCAGAGACCTGCAAAACTCGCGTTATTATTTGATGGCGGACTGAACTTGAACCACTTCTCCATTCGCGATACGTTTGTCGTTGGGCCACGCTTTCATTTGACACGTTCTCCGTAAATACGCACTAACAAGCGCACACTTCACAATAGTGCACCCCAATCACGAATAGTCCAATCAGAAAGGGAGTACCTTCTCATCCGGGCAGCAGCCAATCGAGAAACAACGCCGATCCGAGTATATACAAAGCAGTGAATTTTAAGATTAATGCCAAAAAATAACGCGAGTTTTGCAGGTCCCTGGTCATTAAGTGTATAGCTACTGCAGACATTTGCCTCATCGCTAATTCTGCTTTCCAGCCGATTTAACTTGCTTTCACACGATAAGACATGCGATCATGGCTACGCATGATATTGGCATTCAGAAAAATTTAGTATTCTGCTACACAGACCATTCCGCCGTATAAAAACTTTTAGAAATTTTCTGTGGAGTCTTAATTAAATGGCTAGTTAAGATGATATATTTTAGCGAATCTCTAGACCGATTCGTTCCTGAGAAACTTGCGATACTCCGAAGTTAGAGAAATATATCTTACCGCAAAGTCGGAGCGACATGCAATACCCGTGGTTCGTTACTCATCGAAATACATACTGCATCCGCTAAGGAAATAAATCACGGAGAAAAAAAACTCTATGATCACTTCTGAGGCTGGTTGAAAGCTATTATTTACGAAGATAGCCCCATAACTTCGAAGAAAATAGAACACTTTCTGAACATGACAGATGAATTTGCAGACGCTGAAATGTGTTAACCTATTATTTCTCAACGTAAGAACACCACTGAGCTACACATTTTTAAGGCAAAAAATAAAGTAACCACGTTTCAGTAATGTATTTCAAGCATAGCAGTTTTTACTTGCGTTAATATCAGCGCACTAACGGGCATAAGCACTTCAAGAAAATGGAACTCTTTTCAGTTTGCAATACAACCAGAAGATATTGTCTAGTGCGTGTGTGTGAAAAAGTAATATGAAACACAATCTACTAAAACATATGTTTTGTAGTGTATGGTCCCTTAAATCTATGTACGTGTGCACCATGATAGACCGTAGATTTTTAGACAAAGTATAGAGAGACTAACGCCAAATATTGTTAGACAAAGTATAGAGAGACTAACGCCAAATATTGTTAGACAAAGTATAGAGAGACTAACGCCAAATATTGTTAGACAAAGTATAGAGAGACTAACGCCAAATATTGTTAGACAAAGTATAGAGAGACTAACGCCAAATATTGTTAGACAAAGTATAGAGAGACTAACGCCAAATATTGTTAGACAAAGTATAGAGAGACTAACGCCAAATATTGTTAGACAAAGTATAGAGAGACTAACGCCAAATATTGTTAGACAAAGTATAGAGAGACTAACGCCAAATATTGTTAGACAAAGTATAGAGAGACTAACGCCAAATATTGTTAGACAAAGTATAGAGAGACTAACACCAAATATTGTTAGCTCCGCTTGGAAATCACCTGGATTTCACTTTTCTACGATATATGAAATAGCAACCATTTTACGACTCCTACATTTTATAGACTTCCCTCCCGCAATTAAGTTGAATTCTGGAATAAGAAATACAATTACTTTATCTGAACACAGCATGTCACAAATCGAAAAAAAAAAAAAAATATTATTATGAGAGGCACGTGCCTTTCCCCATCGTGAATGAAACTTGCAAAAATTGTTTAGTCGCAGCTTCACAAACAATGGTTGCAAATATTGTACCGCGCGATTTGCCTGTTTGTAGGGTAATTTCAGGTAAAGCAGGCAAATTAACAAATGTCGTTTTGGCGCCGAGGAAATACTCCGAGATGCATAAATATCCACAGCTTGTTCCGGAAACGTTATGCTAAATAAAATAAAAAAAAAATAAATAAATAAAAAAAAAATCCTATTTCCTAAAGAGGCTGTCCAGGACATATTTTCAAAATTCTTCGACGTTACTCTGCTTCGTCAGGATGCGGGCCGCAAGTACGGGCAGCAAAGCAGCCAGCAGGTTTGTTGTATTTGAGAAGTTTATTAAGTTGGTACTCCCGTTCCACAACATCTCTCTCGCTCTCTCTCTCTCTCCCCCCCCCCCTCCAACCATCCTCTAAAGGTAACAGTGTTACTGACGTTTCCTCAGACAAACTCGGTTAACTGCTCAGGTCCTTCCTTGCTAGGAGCACTCTTGCTTTCTCTTTCGTCCTGCAGTGTCCTTTGTTCTTACTGAATCACGCTACAAACACAAAGGAAAAAAAAAACGACGCACATTGTATTTTCAATCAGGTCATTTGTTAAGTGGAAGTTTAGTAAAACGGCAAACAACAGACAAGCGATGATCAAAAACGCATTCGATTTGCGCTACAAAATAAAAGACACGTGAACGAGAATCTAGCAAATTGCATTCATTGAAATAACTTTCTCCGAATGATGTAATAATGGCAACTTGCTTGCAACAAACAAATATCTTGAATATAAATTATGTCCCGTCGGAGTGTTCGCTTATATTTCTATTACGAGTAATTTTAATAAAACTCTACGAGTACTTGCAAATATTAAGTACTGTAAAACATAAATTATATACCGTGTAATCAAATATTATCACAATTTGCAGTGAGTAAGAATGTGATTCTAAAAACGAATATATAAATTACTGGCAATTATTTTACTGCAACGATATTGAAATAACGCAAGTAAATTTAAAAGTATTACGTTTCGATGATTTATTTCAAATATGTCATATTAAGTATCCACCACAACATATAATAAAAACCTGCGTCAAACGAATGTAGACCATATTGCTAGAATTATATGACGGCTTTCCAGAAAGACTGCTTGTTCTTTACAAGGGTGTGGTAACCGTTATTAAAATGTGGTACGAAATACATTCTTCTGGCATTACTTTGTTGCGGGTCCTACTGGCAAAAAAAAAAAAAAAAAAAAAACAAAACGGAAATGCGTTTAAGGTGCATCTAATGTCTAATGTTTATATCTCTAAAATTATTATATTTAAGCAGCCCGTCATGACTTTGTTTGCAGGCAAAATAACTAAATAATGATGACTGTTTCTGCTTGGAAAGTGAAGTAGCTATTAAGGTAATATCCTGCACTTATTTAACTATAGAATTATGCATCAGTAGCTTGAATTACGATGACGTGTAACTAGAGAGAAGAAAATATCGCCTTTTAAACGACCTGTAGGTTAGAATACACGATGCTAAAAGCTGTTCACAATAAAGTGAGCACTTTTGAAATCAACCTTAGGGAAAAGTCACTGCCCATACCTGCATATATTTTAGCTGGCGCATTGAGTGAACATGCGCCCAGTAAAGTTGGTTAAGATGGGTGGAAAGCAGTTCCATATCTTAAAGTCGAATGAAAAGTGGCAGTTAACAATTAATGATAACTTGACTTATTTCTTTCGCTTTCAGATGTTTTTAATGCATCGAAGTATAAAAATTACCAGATTTGAAAAATATTTACTTTCCTAATAATATCACAGTTTCACCTTATCGACGCATGAACAAAGGGAGGAGGCCCATGGCAATGTTATTTTTACATAACGCGAAAGAATACATATAGTGCATACAAGTAGATCTTAAGCAGGGCTTTCAAAAGTAGTCATTTTTACCGCGAACAGCTTATATGCATTTTCCCAGTCTCAGCTTTCTCCTCATTGGTTGTTGCCCCAATGTGTAGCCATTTACACATCAGACCAGGTGGTACGGGATTATGTGCCTGGTTCCTTGCAGATGTGTTCTGCTTCCTTTTACCGGCAATCGTACATAGGGATCTGCAAAATTCGTGTTATTATTTTAAGACAGTTTCAACTTAAGACACTTATGCCTTTGCAATTCGCTTGTCATTGGACCGCGCTTTATTCGACACGCCCCGGGTATCTCTGTGCCAATAAATGAACACTTCACAATCATGTGACCCAATCACGTACAGTTCACTGAGAAAGGCCGTGACCTCACATTTGGGCAGCAGCCAATGAGGGAACGACGCCGGCTAGAGTATATACAGTACTATGGATTTTCGCTTGAAGCCAAAAAAAAAATAACGCGAATTTTGAAGGTCCCCAATCATACTTAATTAAATTACACATCTTCCATAAAATTATAACTAGAGACGTACAAAATTCGCAATTATTATTTGTGGACGCGTTAAACTTGAAACACGCGTAACATTTGCAATACGCCAGTCATTGGAGAACACTTTTCTTGACACGCCCCGCGCAGTTCAGTCGGAAAGGGGAGTGACTTCACATCTAGGCAGCATCGGCTCTCAAGACCTCGCTGTCGAGGGCCGCCCAAATCTCTTCACTCGCTCACTCCAGGCAGCCGCCGAAGAAGAAACGACGGCGGCCCGAGCATATACACTACTGTGAAGTTTAGCCTGCTGCCGAATACGAACGCGAATTTTGCAAGAAGTGTTACTAGACGACGATCATACGCAAGCGGTGATTTTATAGCAAATTTTTCACCGGCTAAGAACGATTTCGCAAATACACTAGTTTCTCACAGAAGTGAAATAATCAGATAAATGTTGGGCAACTCTATCAATTCGGTCTGGCAAAAAACGGCACGATCTAATGTGCGGTGTTATTTTGTGAACGAAGACAACGCCGATGTCTATGGAGGACGTCTATCTTCACGAGAAACTTTTCTACAGAGTGTAAGGCTGGAGTCACAATAGCCCGACTAAAACCACAAGACAGACCGACACACCATCAGAGCTCGACGGAATTTCAGATTATATTTTATTCAGTGTTCGCAATATCCTGACTATACCTGCCCGACAGGTGTGTTAGTTGCACTGCACAAAATAATCGGGAAATTACCTGGCAAGTGTAAGGTAGTGTTCACAAACTTGTGGGGGAAACATAGTTTTCCTTACAGGAAAGGTAAAATTGCCACACTCTGGAGTAAAATTCACGTATAAGGTAGTGGAAAATCCCATACGTGGATGGGAAAATTACCTTACGACGCATGCCTCTCTTCAGCATGCTCAACAGCTAATTGGTGGGACGGGCGGAAGAAACAATCATGTAACACACAAATATTCACCAGGGCTGTCACGTTGTCGTCGTGGTGTAATAGATAGTGCATCGGCCTCTCGTGGTAGAGGACCAAGGTTCACACCCACCCACCAGTAAGTGTCGAGGATTTTAGTGTTGAGAATTCGGTTACTTTTCGTCAGAGGATGCAGGTAATAAGAACGTTAACATTAAAAATATTCCTGGATACTTTTCAATATATTTTATTATACAATATAGTTAATTTTCCCTTACTTGTATGCAATTACTTACCCACTTTCGTCAGGTACTTTTTCCGTACGATTAGGGAATAGTACTTGTCATGTAATTTTACCCTACATTTAAGAGGTAATTTTACCTTGCATGTCGAGGTAATTAGCAACCCTTGCATGTAAGAGAATTAAACCTCAGAATTTTTTTTTTTTTGGCGGCAAGTCAGTTTATTATTTAATACAGTAGGGAAATACGAACGAAATTTCGTTTTATAATATTGTATTTACATATTTTGTGCGCTTCGACGTGTCCGACACGATGGGAAGTAGAAATAGAACCTACTTTTGTCGGACTGTCGGGGCTGCGATTTTATCGGGCTGTCGTCACAGTGACCTTGCTTTTCGCCGGCTGCTGCTCAAATTCCGTCGCGTCGAGGTTTGTCGTGTCGGGTTTGTCTGTGTATTGTGACTCCAGCTTTAGACTCCGCTTTCCCCGAGACTGTTTTGCCTTTAGTGGGCGCGGTGTACATTTAAACTCTGTAATGGCCTTCATTACGTCCGCCAAATAACACGGTTTTCTTGAAAGGATCCGCTCCAAGGTTTTGTCCTCTCTACGCGGACCTGAAGACATTTGCCTCCAGAGCGGGGGGGAATTGCAAAGGATCGGAAACGCTCGGCAATGGGTTATAGTGCAACGGCCTTTCTTGCCCGAGTCATTAACATGGCGCAGCTACTACCGTGCCTTGCCGAGTGTAATTAAAAGTATACAGCTGGGCTAATTACTTTTCTCCTTCGCTGCAGAAAACTCGGCGAACTAGCGTGGTCTTGCCAACAGTGGAAGAAAGAAGAGCGGAAACAATTGAGGAGGGATAATTTTACTTTACGTTAGCGTTTGTTTTACGGCTTTAAAAGAGAACTAAGGCGTTTGTAAAATCGTTTAGTTTTTCCACACCACAAAAAATATGTCGCTTACTGTTAAGTGAATTCGTTTGGAATGATTTTTATAACAATAATTACCAGTATTTCCGAAGGTTTTATGTTCTGTTAAGCGCGAACCTCCATAGAAATAGCAAACTCAGGAATACGTATGCGTGTAAAAAATGATTTTTTTTTGCGGACGTATACACCAAAATAAATATAACGAACTGGTTTTGGATGGTTTAGTATTACTCGAAAATATGTTTCGTTTATCACCTAAAATACGGCGATACTCATTTTTAGTTATTATACCTGTAAAAAAAAACTCGAGTGGGGATTGAACCCTGAGCGAATCAACACTCGTCGAGTGACGGGCTTTCCAGCTGGGACCCGTAGTTGCCCGTCATCCCCGGATATGACGTGAAATGAGACCCTAGGATTGAGCGGCGCTGGAATGCAAGGGCGAGGGAAACGGGAGTACCCCGAGAAAGCCCGCCGGCAAGCGGCATCGTCCAGCACGATTCCCTCATGCGAAGATCCGGGAGTGAACCCGCTGGGTATCGGGCCCGGATCGCCGTGGTGGGAGGCGAGCGACCTAGCCACTGCGCCACCGTTACCCCTATTTTACATGTACATGCATGTACTGCAATGGAAGTTTTTAACCTATACGAAGTATGGAAATATTACTAAATGTCGGGCTGGAAATATGAGAATGTTTAGCATTGCTACTTTACATAGTTAAGAACTTCCTTTCGCATTTGACTGTTTCCCGAGCCACTGTAGGAAAGTTAACATGCATGTATGGGAAAATAATTTAACATTCACGCTTTGTAACCGTGCGTATACACTGATATGGTAAATTTACATATAATGTCTTAGAGTGTGTGTATGTTTCATTAGAGACGCGTCTCCCACACTTTTGGTCATTAGTAGAGACATGCAAAATTTGCGTTATCATTTGAAGGCAGAATAGACTACAACCTTATGTGCGTTTGTATTTCTCTCGTCATTGGACTACAGCTCGTTTGGCACGCCCTGAGCGACCTTGGACCAATCGGAAAGAACAAACGGAAAGACGGCCCAATCGCGTGCCGCCTAGTCCACAGGTACTGTGGCTCCTCACTTTCGCAGAAGCCAATAAACGAATGGCACCGACTCTTGATGTGCGTAGGGCGGTGAAACCTACCACAACGCCAGATAACAATGCGAATTTTGCATTTCTCTAGTCATTGGCAGGGATAGGGTGCCGTAAGATAGACTCCACAGTACTACGTATTATAGAGCCACAGCTTTCTGTTCATTGGCTGTTGGCTCAGCGTGTAGTCAGTTTTACCTCAGTACATGTGGCACGGGAATAGAAGCTTGTTTCATTCCATGCACCGAGAAAAAGGTTTTGTCGAATCAAAGAAGATTTGTTTGGTGCAACCAAATTATTCGTTTTTTATGGGGGGCAAATTAAATATTTTGTTGCTGAAGCAAATAATTTTGTTGTTGTCGTTTGGTTGCCCCAAACTGTAAGATTTGGCTGGGGCAACTAAAGATTTGTTTGGCTACACGTACATTTAACAGTGTGGATCGATATAAAAAGATTTTACAAGTTCGAACCTAGATCACCTGCGTCCAAGCGCTACGCCTTAGTGATCTCAGCTAATGTGACTACTGATGACGACGGAAAGCTATTAAATAGATATACTGCAAATATTGGTCAATGTGTACAAACACATATTTCAAGTTTTAAAGCTTCACTTGTCAGTTTCTTGTTCCATTGTTTTATTAATGTGTTTATAAGAATTGTTAAGCATCAATAGATGCACTAACAAACACGTTTACTATCCTAATTGTGATATAAAATACAAACAAACTCTTGAGCTGCATTTTCGAACGAAGGCAGTCAACTGAGTGGTCAAACAAATATATACAGTTGATTCAACAACATAATTAGCTGACAGTCAAATTTTTTTTGGACCAGCCCAGAGATTTTGTTTATTCAATCATATATTTGTAAGACAAACAAAAGTAATTTTGTTGCTTTTGAAATTTTGTTTGCTCAACAATGTATTTTGTTAGAGAAACTAAATATATATTTCGCCCTATACAAACAAATATTTCGTTCAATTTTCTTTTAGTGTGTGTATTATTGGCTCAGAATTCACCTGGGCATGTCTAATAAACTGTGATACAATTACAAACATAACAGAAAAGTACGTGTGTTCTAAGCCTAGCTTATTTAAAATGAATTCGCGAAATTGTACAGTCCCTAGTTATTGGTTGTGAAAAATATTAACACCAGCGGACAGCTTTAACCATTGGTCTTACTTTTAACACAGATTCACACTCCAGTAACACATGGCCTATTAGCAACACAAATTATCATTGATCTTTCGAAATAATACATATTAAATGTATATATAACAGACAAGCATACATCGTACTGCAGCAAAAATCGTGCATTTCAAAGAGGGCGACACTAGCTAGAAATGATGCGCGGTAAAAATATTCCGCGTACATCACAAGATATTAGGTTACAGTACGTGCTTTATATAGGTCCCCACACTTAAAACTTCATTTGTTTAACGACTTGGCTCTTCGTTTAGACTTAATGTATGGTACGAAGGTTTTAGTGAAAGTTTCAACCAAATCAACGACTGTCTTAGAATTTACGAAACATCAAAAGTTACGTTTTCATGTACCAGAGTGTTTTCCTTTTTTTAACAAAACGATTTCAGTCATTAGATGATTTTCTGTGTCTCAAACCCAGAACATCGCCAACAGTTATCACAACCCTCGCCCACGTTTATAACTACGTTCGTGTAATCACCATAAAATATGGAAAGTGCCAGTCAGCTTATTTCATTGGTAGTAGTAAAAAAAATAATCCAGATGTTTTGCGAAGTCGTCGCGGGAGCAGACATATAAAGCTTGACATCAGGTCACGCCATTTATATCACCATAGAGGTAACAAAATCCTAGGAGAACCATGTAAATCCTATTCAGCTGAATTTATCTCCTGCAATCAAAATACCCGTATCATGTCTCGTATCTTCATGTACCCACTTCACGTTGAGCGGTTAGCATGCTTGCCTCCCACCAAGGCGAACCGGGTTGAATCCCCCGGCCGGGTCACTCTCGGATTTTCGTATTTGGGAATCGTGCTGGACGATGCCGCTGGTTGGCAGGTTTTCTCAGGGATCTCCCGTTCCCCCCACCCTTGCATTTCGGAGCTGCTCCACACTCACCCCACTTCACACTCATTGACTCTCAAGACCTTGCTGTTGAGAGCCGCCCAAATCTCTTCACTCGCTCACTTCACTCACTTAAAGGAAGTTTGACGGCACTTATCGGGATACGTTCTCCAACAGCCACATAGCCTTAAAGTCTGTTCACGATAAAGTGAGCACTTTTGAAATCAACCGTAGAAAAAAGTCACTGCCCCTAACTGCATATATTTCAACGGGCGCACTGAGTGACATGCACCCAGTAAAGTTGGTAACGATATATGGAAAGTAGTTTCATTTTTTAACGTTAGCTAAAAAGTGTTAGGTGTCAATTTGTGATTTTCCGTTTTTTTAATGCACCAGAATCTAGAAACTACCAGATTTGTAAAATATTTACTTTTCTAATAATTTCACAGTTACACCTGACCGACGCATGAATAAAGCGATGAGGCCCGTAGCAATGGTAATTTTATATACGGCGGAAAACTACATAACGATCATTAAAGTAGATCTTAAGCAGGGCTTCCAAAAGTGCTCATTTTACCGTGAACAGTGTATACAAAGATTAGGCCGCAAAATATATCCCAAAGCAATGGAAGTATAAGGTCTTGTGGATCTTTCGTAGAGAGTACAATGAGAATCAGATCATACGGTTCTAATTTTTAAACGACAATTTATTTCCGCTTAGTTTTTTTTTCCTTTTTACATCGTATACAGCAAAACTTCATTTATCTATACTAATATTATAAAGATGTAGTGTTTGTAACGTTGTGTGTTTGTCTGTTTGGATGTAGGAGGTAATCTTCGAAACTACTCATCCGATTTTAAAAATTCTTTCACCAGTAGAATGCTACGTTATCACTGAGTGTCATAGGATATATTTCATTTTAAAAATCAATAGGGATCCCTACTAAAACTCTAATAATGTAGCCCAAAGTGTAAATAAATGACCCATAAAATTCTTTACATTGTGTGTGCTGCGAAAACTATTGATGATAGAACAAAATAATGTACTACGGCTTTGCAGGACGGACAGATTCGGAAAATAAAACGTGCTGTGTGCTGCGTACGGCGCCAACCTTAGAAGCTCTACTGCCATTATAGGGGGAGTTACTTTTGTGTTTGCTGGGGATTTTCGGCAGACACTCCTTGTAGTTACAAAAGGGACGCGTGCAGATATCATCAAAGCATATCTTAAATCATCTCCCTTATGGAGTTCTATTCAACACCTAAATTTGCGAACGAATATGAGAGCCTATCTTGGTGGAGACACGCATAAAGATTTCCCACAACAATTGCTCAGACTTGGAGGAAGAGTTTTTCCTTCTCTAAATTTGGGCACTAATTCTGCTGAAATCATTTAAAATGAGACATTAGGTCAGATAGTCCACAGTCTGCAGCATCTTATAGAAGCAGTATATCCGGGCCTCGAAAATTTACTAGAAAGAGACTTTCACTGGTTGTGTTCCAGGGCAATAGTATCGCCTAGGAACGACACTGTCAATGAAATCAACAATCTCATTATACAAAGAGTTCCCGGCCAAGTCAAAACCTATAAGTCGATTGACACAGTCACCAATGTTGACGATGTCGTCCACTTTCCTCAAGATTTTCTAAATTCGCTTAATCCTTCTGGCTTGCCACCTCACGAACTATCATTAAAAGTCGGTACTCCTATCATGCTTTTAAGGAATATAAGCCCTCCTAACATGTGTAATGGCACAAGATTGCTCATTAAAGACTTGAAAGAAAATTTGATTGTCGCGACCATCCTCACCGGTCCAGCAGCCGGCCAGCTGGCAAACATCCCGAGGATTCCCATGATTCCCACGGATTTGCCAATATCTTTCAAACGGTTGCAATTTCCCGTAAAAACATCGTTCGCGATTACTATTAATAAGTCCCAGGGTCAAACTTTCTCTTTGGTTGGAATCGACGTACGAAAAGAGTGTTTTTCCCATGGCCAACTATATGTTGGTTTATCACGAGTTGGAAGTCCCGAGAAACAGTACATTTTGCTACCAAACAATAACAGGACGTCAAACATTGTCTACAGAGAATGTCTTAGCCAATAACATATTAAATACTTCTATCTCAGATAAATTTCATTGTAATATAATGTATATTGATATGAAAAATTATAAAAGAGTAAAAAAATATCAAATAAAAATAGCAAAAAACTTTAAATTATAAATTATTTAATTAATTATTAAATTATAATGTGCTTTTTTAAATGCTTTAGGAGAGTTTACCCAACCTAATTAACGCCGGGTTAAGCAGTTTTTTTATCTTAATTGTACCCGTGGGAAGCCGGGGCGGGTCGCTAATGTTCTATAAACTGCAAAAGAGAGACCAAACAAATATTAATGTACTTAAATTTTTCTTGCTTCTGCTTGCAGTTATTTTCAAGTAATTGTACTAAGTTTTTATTCGATAATTGGAAATTTTACTTTTGTATTTCTGGCTCCAACAGTCTTTCTGGTAGAGTCAGTACGACAGAATTCCGTTGTAATATGTGCAAGGTAAATTATTCTTACTTCGTACATAATTTTAATCAATTATATATTTTAATAAATTATATAAATTATGTAACAATCTGTTAAGTGAAAATGGTTACCCAACACATTAACATTAAATTCGACCGCCGTAAGATCAAAACGTTTCAGCAAAAGATTCTGAAGAATCCCAAAATGAAACGCTTAAATAATAGTACACGTAATTTTTTTAAATAACTGATTTGCAAGTAACTTATAAAATCACCTTACATTAATTACGCAAAGCTTTCGCAAGCCATCTTTTTTATAAATTTCCCTTTCCTGCGTAAAATATGTGGATACATAAAGTAAATGTCCGTATTTGTCGAACTAATTTCTCAAAATAAAATTCCTACTGTTTAAAACAAAATATTATGTTTTTAAATATCAAACTTAATAAAAATGTAGCAATAGATCATATTAAAATGACACTCATACATAGGCCTGTGTCAAACACCCAGATGAAAGCATTTCAACTGCGTATTTATTACACACTAACAAAGCAGTAAGAAATTGTTTTGGAAATGTTGAATTTCCGACCGATTAATATTCATTAGAGTAGAAGAATACTTACAAATGTGAATTTGTGGGATATAAGTTTACTCGTAGTTTTCATGTATTTTTACCTTACTAATTGTCAAAGTGTTTTTTATACAGACAACTATGTATGTAACGATAGGCGAGTCATATTACAAACGTTTTATTAGATTTGCTGAGTTAGGAGAAACTTTTTTGAGAATGTATTGTAATATAAGTCAAAATAATTATCTAATATGATTTGGTATTCGATTCTGTAAATAAAATTAATAATAAAGTAAATTATTTCCCTATAAATTTAATGCGTGTTATAACATACATGCATTCGGTAATTTTCGTGCAATCTTAAATGGGTTAAAGCATACTAGTTATTTCGTGTGTAACAAAATACATGTCTGGATGTTTTTTTAATTTGTTAGTTATTAAATATGTCGCTTTTTTTTCTCCCAGTTTCGCGATGGATAGCATATTATTGTAGTTGTGTCTGCAAATTAATAGCATGGGAAAAACGTGTATGGCTTAGAAATTATCTTTATCTTTTTCGAAGACGACGGTATACAAATTCCGTTATTTACCCAACAAGATCAACTGTATATTATTTTCCTTCTCCTTTTTCATATACTATCCCTCTACCGCACTGGAAACCCTTTTGCGTGCTTTCATGCCTAAATGCAGATCGAAGGAAAATAAAAATTTCCGGATGGAATGTTTCCCTAAAGAATCAATTAGCTCCTCTGCACAAATAAATACAAAGCTGGTTTTGCGAACGTGTACTTCCTGCTGCTCGGCGTTCCGAGAAGCGTTATGTGAGCTCTGCCCTTCTGAGTTCCGGGAACCGAGACGGCTCCTCACAAAAGGTGAAATCAATATGAAGTTGCGCTCTCAAACCCTCTGCACACTCAGCCCATCCTAAGTAATTTGCAGACAAGGGCTGCGTACAGTGTATAGGCATACGTGGTGCCTTAAAGTTGGCGGAGAGACGAAATTGCACCCGTTTTAATGTAGCACGCCAAAGTCATATGTAATACAAGCGGACACTTCCAACAAACTTTGAAGGCGGGCACTCGTTCAGAAATACATAATAACCTTTCCGAATTTCAAACGATATCGAAACATGTGTATAATTTTCAGGTAAAGAAGAAAATAAATAATTGAAATATTTAAATGAACAACTCACTCATTCGAATTTTTTTTTTATAATTGCATAATAAACATAACTTGGTCAGAATATGTATTGTATGTTTGCTAGTTTTAAGATTGTCATTTGCTAACAACGTATGTATTCAAAATTTTAGAGGTACTTGATGTTCACAGACGGCAAAATTTTTGATAAAAGCGTTTTTTTTTTAAATTTACAAATATGCGTTTGTTGTAATGGGCACAAAATTTTGGTTCCTAAAATTATTTAATATTAATTTACAAAATGAACAAAATCTGAGCAACTATGTTTATGACGTGTTATGGTTAGACTTCCTTCCAATACAAATAGTTTTTTTTTTTTTACGAAATTACTACAATTAAAAATGGATATAGTACCTAACCACCGTAAATTACATTTAAGTATGTCAAATTTAATGATAGTTGAGTATATTATATTTAAGTATATCTGTTATATAATAGCATATGATCTAAAGTATTTGGAGGTCGCGATTCCTTACACAGTTGCGAACGCCATTAGCGCCATTAGAGTGCGGTGACCGGACACAATCGAGTGAACTACTAAGCGTTGCGCCACACAACCCATTAGCAGCTGTTTCGCACCATCCCCAGCGACGAGTACACAATTACACCCAGATGACCATCCAGCTTATAGTTAACGGAAAGACCAGTTCTACTGAAATGCTGCTATTATTGTTCACTGTCAACGCAACCTTCGTGCGGGCCATAGTCTGTATTTAACTATGCATTAGCTGCGCTCATAAGCAAACAATAAACACGTGATATATATTTTTTTCTTTTCTACACTTCGACACAGGTTTACATCAACGCATGCGTGGATTGGCAGACTACCAACGCGACAAGTGACAGATGTTTCTCACGAAAATATTTATGGATATGCTAGACTTCAATACCCTTCGTCCACAATCGCGACTTCCTTTGGTTATCGGCAGGGATGGGAGAAATTCGCGACTTCATTTCAGGACAAGATATATCTTATTGCGTGTACTCTGAAGTCACCTCTGCAATTGGATCAGAGTTTTACTATACACAGCCTGGGCGACTCCGCGCCAATAGCCGACTTGCAAGGGAACAAGAAGCGAATCCTGTAATGTCAAATGAGGGGCAACACTGGCGGGGGGGGGGGGGGGGGACAGCCAATGAACAAACATCTGAGGTTCGACTATATACAAAGGATTGTGCAGTCTAGCATACAGGTCATCGAACTCGCGAAATTTACCTATCCCTAGTTATTGGCCGCGTGTCTATGTGAGAAGACACGTTCTTATTTGAAGGGGGCCAATCTGAATAATATACTCCGATACGTCCATGATTCGCGGACAGACACTTGAAGCACGTGACATCATCCAATCACGAAAGCGCACTTGAACTGAAGTTATATTTGGAGTACAAGGTGCCTTGAAATCTTTCCGCGAAAAACACCTGTCCCTACCATATGGCTTAAGATAGAACCCCATTTCGTATTGGATTTGTTCTCTTGATATGTTGTGCCAAACATTCTGAGTGACATATGATTACAGAATACTTAAGAGGAGTATGTACTAAAACATTTGCAGTGAAATCTTTGTATGCGCGAATACAGGTATCAAGGTAAATAAATTTTCTGGAAACACGACTATTTTCCATAACAGGTAAAAAAAAAAAAAGTATGTTTATGCGCCAATGTTTTTACTTTTATCATTTTAAGTGTGTTATGGAGATAAAAATTCGTGAAAATAGCAAGAAGCATAACTGAATTTAAACTCATAAAAAGGTGTATTTTAAATGACCGCGATAAACTGTTTCGGTTGGTTTGACATTATGTACAGTCAACGACCCTATATTCAAATCCCGACGGGCGCAAGGATTCATTCTTTTTAATACCGAGGTAATGCGTAGCAACATTTTTACAAGCGGTTATTCTGTATTTTAAATGGCGAACGAATATTTTCTTACAAGCAATATAACTACTTCTCTACACTAACAGTGCTTATTGAAACTTTACAGCCATCTACGTAGTAATATAGTTCAATCTTTCAAGAAATACTAGTATTCAGAAGAATATGTTTTAATGTTTTAGAACATCCCTTTTGTTTATTAACGAACTTCGCATTCGAAAAACCGAACATTAATATACAGCGAAAGCAATTGTTTTATTAGTCTCAGCTACCTCAGGATATATATGTCTCACGTGTAGAAGTTTAATAACGTATCCTTAATTACTGTATGGTGTAACGCAGTTGTAGTATTTTCACGATAAAATGAGCACATTTGAAAGCCCTCCTTAGGACCTACTTGTATGCATGTTGTTTACTATTCCACCTTATGTAAAATTAACGTTGCCTTGGGTCTCATCACTATATCCATGCGTCGGTGAAGTCAAACTGTGAAATTAACAAGAAAGTAAATATTTTACCAATACGCTCATTTTTACACTTCGATGTATTAAAAAAAAAAACCAGAAAGCCAAAGAAATCAATTAATTTGTCACAAATAGTTCCCTAGCATTTTTTATTCGACGCTAAGCTATGGAACTACTTTCCATGCATAGTAACCAACTTTACTGGGCACATGTCCCTCAGTGCGCCGGTTAAAATATATGCAGAGAGGAGATGTGACTTTTTTCTAAGGTTGAGTTCAAAAGTGCTCACTTTATCGTGAACAGCGTATAGTATGCAGTCTTTTGCAAGATGTATCTTTCGCAGTGTTGTACTCAATGCAGTCAAATATTTCTTGGTGTTTCTTTGTCTCTCGCTTTCGGGTACACGACAGTAAAAAACTTTATAAACATACCTGCTTCACAGCAGATGTAAATAAAGGCAAGGAGCTAGCTCACGCATCGCTAGGGGGCCACACCTTTTTTCGCGAAAAGATTTCGGAACTACTTGAACTCCAAAACACTAGATCTCAGATACACTTTCGTGATTGGATGATTTTTTTAACTGTCACGCATTGCTAGTATCTGCCCGCGAATCACGGACACTCGGTGTCCAAGTTACCTAATTCTGATTGGCCCAGTTAGGTAGGGAACTGTCTCCCGACCAAGAAACGTCGTCAGTAACTAGGGGCACCTGTTTTTTCCGCGAAAAGATTTCAGGACAAGTTGTGTTCCAAAACACTTTAGTTCAGAACCCTATTGGTGGTTGGATCGTTTGGATTGTTACGCGTCTTATCTATCTGCCCACGAATAACGAACGGTCAGCATCGGAGAAGCTTGATTCTGATTGGCTCACTCGTGTAGCAGTCAGCCCTCACACAAAGACCAGCACCCAATAGCCAAATAAACGCTGCAAGTGTGCGAATAGGATATTGAAATCTAGCCTCCACGCAAATTTTTTCGCGAAAGATAGGCGGCCCCCTACTAATAACTAAAGACAATTGCAAGTATGCCATAGGATACTGGAGTCTAGTCTTGGCGTGGTTCTTTTTGCGGAGCACAGATGTCCCTACTCATCAGTCATGACTAGGGTGTAGTGAAATTTCGCGAAAATATTTCAAGACAAGTTATATTTAAAAAAAATAAACGGTAGGGTCGTTTACTTATCTTGATTGGCTGAATCACTTTTTGACACGTGTTAACTGTCTGCACACAAATCACATAGGAGCCGTGCCGATGTTGCCAAATTCTGAGTGGCACGGTCAAGTATGAAAACGCCTTCTCAAGCAGACAACAACCAATGGCAATAGACGAACCACCGTGTACTCATATTTTTTCGCGACAAATCACTAGCTCTACTCACACTATCACGAAGCGTTTAGGCGAGCATAACAAAACTGATACCTTTACATTCAGTCATAATTTTCGAGAAATATAATTTCTAAGACTTAAATATTTGAGAAAAAATTGTATTATAAAAAGCCATCAGAAATGTATGCCCGTGTCGCCCGTTCTGCAAGCCTACTTGGGCGAATCCCTTGAATTTCTACTCGCACGGTAGAAATAGCCCGTAGGTTTACGATGAGTACATTTCTAACTAAACTAACGTAAATATGTGATTCCATAGCTTGTAATTCGTTTTGCTATACTTATGGTTTTCTTAAATATTTCTACTAGAATTTGGGGCGAAAGCTAGTGAAGTTCTTTACAATATGCCTGACAGCTTCCGATCCTACCGCGTGAGTGTATGTTTAGCACTTATCCGTATAAAGTACAGTAAAATTATTTTCAGCTTTGTATTAATATTTTTCAGGGTTATTTATACCGTTAATAAAACATTTATTCACTTTTGACTAATATAAATAAATATATATATATACATACATAAACCAGTAATTTATTTTTG
Source organism: Dryococelus australis (assembly GCA_029891345.1). Taxonomy (NCBI): domain Eukaryota; kingdom Metazoa; phylum Arthropoda; class Insecta; order Phasmatodea; family Phasmatidae; genus Dryococelus; species Dryococelus australis. The sequence continues at coordinate 90,161,361 of CM057004.1, read as the reverse complement.
GCAAATACTGACTATTGTGGTCTTATTCTCAGGGATAGGAAAATTTCTCGAGTTCAATGACCTGTAGGCTAGACTGCACAGTCCTGTGTTCACTCGAGTCTCAGATGTTGGTTCATTGGCTGCTGCCCCAGTGGTTACCTCACACCTCGCAGTACGGGATTCGCTATTTGTTTCCTTGTAAAGTATGCTATTGGTTCAGAGGCATGTAGGGCCTGTATAATGAACTGTGATCCAATTGCAAATGTTACTTCACTGTATATGGGTTTGACGTCTATATTGTCCCGAAATGAATTCGCGAAATTTTCCTATCCCTACTTATTCGTTATTTCCTTCTGTCTTCTGTTTTGTCAGTCTCTGTCACTGAACGTGCTGAAAGTTACTATAGGCCATTCACGGTGAAGTGAGCACTTTTTAAGGACCTTCCAAATTATTCTTTTAAGCCAGTTTTTATATTTAAGCCATTTTTTATATCAGCATTGTCACGTGACTAATAAATATGGTGTATACTTTCACCACTCTCAAAAGTTAGTGTCTGAGGCTACAATAAAAAATATTTATTGGTGGTTAATGTCTGTTATGAGGGCCTTAAAAAGTGCTCACTTTATCGTGAACAACGTATAGCAATTATTACAAAAGCTCAAGAGTCCTGTAACTGACGTTAGTATATTTTGGAAGCTGTAGCGTACAATTAAAAATGTTTTAAAATATAGTAATGAATTTCAAATGGTCTTCAACCCTGGATTTTTAACACGAGGCTTTGATGTTTCAGAAGAATGTTATGATGGCGCTAGGGCCAATTTGATGCTGTTTAATAACAATAGTGTTATTAAGTTGCATGTATAATCTGACTCATGATTTCACATGGAACTGTAGAAAAATAATCATGGAATTAAGAATTTAGAACACTTTCTTTGGACTGCAATAACCACGCAAGAAAATTATAATCAACAACTCGGTCAGCCATATCCGAATATTTATTCTGTGATGTCCTATCGGTTTATATTTCGCAAGTGTGAGTCGTTCATTAATAACTTTGGTGACTAGTTAATGTGGGGTTATAGGCTGTCCATGGTAAAATTATCTCTTCTTGAAAGCCCTGCTTAATATCTGCTTGTTTGCACGTTGTGTATTCTTCCGCCTTATGTAAAATGAACATTGCCATGGATCTCATCACTTTATTCATGCGTCGGTCACGTGAATCTGTGAAATTATTATAAAAGTAAACGTTTTATAAATCTGCTAATCTTTACACATGCGATGCGTTAAAAAAACAGAAACCGAAATAAATAATTTAAATTATCACAAATTGCTACCTAAAACTTTTTATTCGAGGTCACGATATGGAACTACTTTCCATCCATCGTTACTAACTTCACTGGGCGCTTGTCACTCAGTGCGCCCGTTGAAGTATATGCAAGCAGGGGAGTTTTTTTTCCTAAGGTTGATATCAAAAATGCTCAATTTATCTCGAACAGCGTTTATATAGACAGGTGCCTCAGTATTTAGCGGCGGAGTAACAAATTACGCGCGGATTCACGCGTCGGGGTGTTTACGTCTGCCGGCGATAACACGTGCGGGGACCGCTGATAATACGTGCACGGATCGGCGATAATACTCGCACGCACGCTCTGTTGCGTGGAAATCGTACGATTCCGGCGCTGGTCGCGATGATTTTACTGATAGGCTCGCCAGGTGTCAAACACTGCGAGTTTCATCTGCACGATCTCCGACCTGTGTCACGCTCGCGATTTGTCAGGCAGGTACGGTGTCACTAAGAATCACGTCTGTCACGTTGGTGTCAGTGGTACATAATGCATCGACTTTTCTGCGGATCGATCTTTCCGGATGACGTGTTCGTATGGGGTCATTCGGACACGTCTTCCAAATTCTTCGATCGATAAACACAGTTTATTTGTCATGAATATCGGTGTTAACATTTTCACGGCAGATTAGGCTTTTTAAGCATTCGCATCCATATTGATATGTTCCATATGGTCCAAAAAAAACATTAATTAATGTCTCCAAAAATAAATATTACAAAAACTTTACTTTTTTTGTAGGTTAGGATGTTATTATTAAAATGTTGTAAATTGCTGTAAAATAGTTAATTTTTTGTATCAATTTTTCCTGTGTTGTAACTTGCAAAATACTATGTTTTCCTATCTATAGTAAACGATGTCCATAGATACACTAACACGTTTAAATACTTGTTTCCGTTTAGTAATTCCGTTTCTAATGTGTATTATTCTTTAGGAGAAAATTGCAAAAATGAGTTTGCCATGATCAATTTTAGGTATAAATCTTTGTGTACAGGATACTTGACGTAGAACAGGGTTATGCAGCACACCTAAGTCTCTATTATTGGACCACAAAATGACAGGGACACCTCTGCAGATCCTATGGAGGCGAGTTGACAAGAGAAAGTCTGCAAAGCCAGTTCAGTGCCTTGCGCCTAAGGGTTACCAGAGGTTCGATGCGGGTACCCAGGTAGCCCTTAACACATTGAGGTCTACACGCATTTTTTGGCACTCAAGACAAATTAGAAATGAATCGCCTATATCCACTACTGCAAGAACACCGGTTCTGTTGGTGCCTGTGTTAGAACTCACCATCACCTATCCTATTGGTCCATATTACACCGGACACTACCCTGTAGCGTTCATTATTGGCCGGTTATCAACCAATGGAGAGCCGAGATGATATTGACCCAATTAAATGCCCTTTATCGTATAAAAGGATTTACAATCGGCCATCTCCCTCTGAGTGGCTATTAAAAAAAAAAAAAAAGGAATTTATATCGATATCAATATCATTGTTACTGCGCTGTCGTGTTCTTGTGAGGTCATATTAAACACTAGTCGAACAAATACTGCATAGCCATGCGAATTTTGTTCTGAACGACAAATAAATGTTCTAATTAGCTTTTCTCGAGCTACACTCGAGTATAGTCTACAGTGTCAACAGACACAGGTTTCTAGTCTTCGGAAGAGCAAAATGCCTGCTACCAGAAGGCGCCCTTGACTGTCCTGCTCAAAGCCTTGAATTGAACCCAGTAGAAACATCTTCGCCATCAATTTGTGCGCCTTTAGCGCATCAGACTCGATAAACCATCAAATAAAAGCAAAATATTTGCTAAGCTTCAGGAAGAATGGAACAAATTCCGCCAGCTCTGCACCGGAACTAAGCGGAGAACCTAATCCGAAGGATTAACAGCTATCATAAAAGCTACCATAAATGTAAAAGAAGTCCAACATCCTTTCATTTACTCGGCTACCGCCTTTCGAACCAACATCAATAAGTGTCCAGCGACTTTTTGTCAACGAGCTGTACAATTCTGTAAGAGTCTGCTGAATACTACCCAAACTATTTAAATGTGACCGTGTTAATATATATATTTTTTTCAAAAGCAAAGTATGTACATGGTTCTCAGTCCGGAAAACAGGCGGACGTATTCCTCGAAATGTTAACATTTGATAATATACGTTGGAACCTGCAACGCGTTATTTTAGTCATCGATCTAAACTGCACAGTACTGTGTATACTAGACCCGGTGTCGTTTCTCCTTTGGCTACTAGGGGCCACGGTGGGCTAAGCGTTTAGCACGCTCGCCTCCCACCAAGGCGAACCAGGTTCAACCCCCGGCTGGGTGCGGGCTAATGATACAAGGGGTGTGGCTTCTAGTCCCTGTGCTGGCAATGTGTATTTTTTTTTTTTCGTAAATTATATTTTGAAATTTTTTTTTTTTAAGTTATTCTCTGTTATTAATTCATCTAACTTGTTTTTTAGAAGAAAAAAACATTCTTACGTACACTTCTCAATAATGTAAGTTGTATTACAAAGCTATCATTTGTAGTATTAAAAATATGTTTAGCAGATTTTACAGGAAAAGTGTTTGTAGTTTTGCAAAGGATTTTCTTGGCAACTGGGTTTCCAAGAATTTTTCCTGTGTAAGTGCAAACAATTTTTTAGTGGGTGCCGTGTTACGTCACCTTGCAGTACGAATGGGTCGATGTTCGAGCTTCGAAGTCGAGTGGGAGCGTGAGAAACACGCCACGAACACCTGAGAGATGTATTATCCGCACTTGCAACTCTCCTGTCGTGCATCGCCAGCAGAAAGTCTTTCAGTATACGTTCTAAACATGCGATGGCGAAGAGCACTGATGCAAATACTTGTGCTTGAACAGAGTTCCGTTCTTCTCCGTCATTAAACGTAACATGGAAAGAGTTTTATAACACTGCTATTAATTTTACTCCTCATGTTGGGTTTGAAATTCCTGCAAAATACAACACGACTATTTATCTTGCAAATTAATAATTATTAACACGTAAAAAGCTATCATGAGGAAAGTTGAGGTAGAAAGACGACAGCCGAAAACAACATATGTACACTTAATTATTATTGTATAAAATACACTTCAATATGACACATAATTTTATATAGTTAATGTATTTCAAGAAGCAGTCTAATGTTCCTGCTGAGCTACGAAACCCGCTATGTACAATTCACTCCAAGGCATATTTCACTACAGTTAGTTGAACAATACTAGCCACATTTAGGAATGTCTTTGTATTTTATTAAATAGGCAGTCGCTCCTGTTTGAAACGCGTTATCCGCGACCAAGCACTACAAGTGGTTTCGTAAAAAATGGTGTTGGTGAAGATTCTAATGAAACATCCCCTAATAATATAACTCAACCGCTTGTATGTCTATAGTCGAACTGAGGGACCGCTGACATCAACTTGCGTATGAAAATACGCCCACATTTAACCGGGATTCAAACACGGAACCTCAAGGTGACGAAGACGCTGTAGCGAGATCCCCCGCAGATGTCGCACGGCGAGTGATACTGAACTTGAAAAGTCTATGACTTGAGTGATAGAGATTTGGGCGGCTCTTAAACGTCGAGGTCTTGAGAGCCGACGAGGGTGAAGCGAGGTATGGAGCAGCGCCGGAATGACGGAGCGGGGGGAAACGTGAGATCCCTCAGAAAACCAGCCGACCAGCAGCATCGTCCGGGCACGATTCCCACATGCGAAAATCCGGGAGAAAATCCGCCGGAAATCGAGATTAGTTCTCCTGCGTGGGAGGCGAGTAGTCTAACCACTACACCACCGCGTCCCTCTGGACTTGTAAAATAATCCAAATTTTTCGCCCCGTAGAAACTGTGACTTGAGTGAAAAAATTGGGTTTGGCTATGTTGGGGACACGGCAGTTTGTTTTGCGTGAATACGTCTACGTTGACGCGCTCGGACGCCTTGATGTTTTTTTTACGTTCCCGGCACCGCTTCACTCGATCATATGGTGTTTTATGGGTATCACTGGATTGCTTTTGAGATGCGCTTTCCAACCGTATACGATTTCTGTATTTCTAGTTGGCTTTTTGACGAGTATAGGCCGACATTGTGTTAAGTTTTCTTAATTTATTTACATTGAACTCATACAATTTCACCATAACCACGCCTCACAAAGGTTTTTTTTACACGCAATCGATTGACCTTGACGAGAAATGTCGATTGTAACTAAAACGCGCGCCGTAGCTTCTCCTGGTCAAGCGTAATACTACCCGGAGGTTACAAGACGCGGTCAAACGAACTCAAAATTGCGGCGCGCGATGCTTCGCAATCCTCACTCAATGTAACATATTCTTCGATCCTTTGGCAATCGAGTTATTTAATTGAATTTCGAATGTAGACGATAGATTCGGAGCTGCAATACCAAAATGTATCCCCCCGATTTTGTTATCATCGTATTTTTTCTGGATTGCCTCCCACTATGGTTGCAAATTTAAAGACGTATTCACGTCAAAATTTTTTTAAAATTCACGTTAGAGCCACGTGCTTCGGGATCTATGCAACAGAAACATTACTTGTCAATTTTTTTTTTGCGTCCAAAGGTAAGTATTAAGCTTTCAGAAAATAAGGCGACGTTGTTGAGCAGTTGATAGGACAAGTATCGCATGCCACACGGAACATGGCGGGCGGTAGTGCATCTCGTGGGTCAGTAACTGTGTCACGAAAGGTTGACGGTAATCCATGCGGTTCCCTAGCTCGGCGCGTGTCACCGAGGGAAGCTGACATCGCTGCAGAGCGTGCGTACGTTTGAATACTCGAGCCGGTGATTCAAATAACTCGACAGATTCACAGTGCTGTAGGACTAGGGGCCCTATACTCTAACTTGAGCTTGCTTAACCCTATTGAGGAGTAAGCACGTATGTATACGGGGCTATGTTAATGTGAAAATTTCTTTGCTCTTGGAGACAAAACTCACACGTTCATCGCTTTACCGATCCACTGGACTACATCGGAACCAAATTTTAAGAAAATTACAATATGTCAACTTTTCATTTCGTACGAATAAAACTGTAATTTTTAATAACTTCTCGAATGAACACGATGGATTGCAAAACATGTTAACTCCGTAGCGACACATTAATTGGCACACAGTCAACGCGCAACTTCATTGGCCGACGACCAACCAATAATAAACGTTGCAGGGCACAGTAAACTTGCCCGTTATAGCCACGACCAATAGGGCGACGGTATGTTGAAATACACTGACCAACACAATTGATATTGCTGAAGTGGAAAACATAGGCAGCTCACTTCAATCTTGTCCTCAGTGCCAGTAAATTTGTGCAGTCCTTGAAGGGTTAAGGGGAATGGTGCACGAAAGCAATATATTTACCCGATTTCCGATGTAAGTTGTTATCCAAAAGATTTGTAGAAATTTTTGGCACGACAAGACGCAAATAATAATTTTCAACGCCTTTTTACTTTTGAGATATTTACTGCCGTCATTATTCTCGGAGCTCTGGTGGAAGAAAAGAAAGAATTTTTTGTTTTATTATCTTCAATCAGTGCTCCAAGAATAACGAACACAGTGAATTTGTAACAATGTAAGAAGGTGCTCAAAATGGAGATTTACGTCTAGTCCAGCCAAAAATTTTTGAAAAATCCTCTGTAAGACAAGTTATGACAAACAGTATATAAATATACCGTTTGCGTGCACCATCGTTTATATCATGAAGAGGGCCATAACGATGGTTACTCACAGGTGTCTTAATGTGGTATTCCGTAAGCCATATCTCTACTGATATCTGTGTGCAAAGATGTAGGTTGGCAAAGCAGTGGGCTGTGTTCTGAAATCAACGATCTGCTTGTTGAGTTATATTTTTTCCCGATTTTTTTTTTTTAAAGAATGCTTTGTGCCACAAATTTTTTTATAGTGAATTTTTTAACTATAAGTGAAATTTATTTCTTAATACATTTTCGAATAATACTTCCAAAATGAATTTACTTCTTTCTATGGATACAAGGATACTAGTTAATTTTTGAGCATCACGAGATAGCAGCACTGACTCGCGACCGAATCCGCCACTTCGCAGTTACGTTAAAGCGAGAGTATCACTAGCGAATTATAAAATATACTCTTGAAATGTATTCCAGTCACCGTTAATTTGTGCGGGAAATATATATCGGAATATAGTATCTCTGAAGTTTAGGGCATATTAAAACGTTTTAATGTATCTGAGACGTTTTTCTTGAATAACTCTCAGTAAGTCGGCTATTTTTGTTCCACTTTCGTCCATAAAGACACCTTGTTGACCCGTCTTTATATAGAGACAGTCGTCTTTATATAAAGACAGTTACGGAGACATATTGAGATGCAGAATACCCTTTCGCCTCGAAAAAATTATAGCTAAGCGGTAAATGTCTCTAAACCGGGTGAGTCGCCCGCGCCTATTTATCCGTATCTATGCAACCCGCAACAATAATACCCATCCAACAAATTATCAATCGTTATCGTCACTACAGTACGCGGTGAACGGATGGTGTTATATCAGCAATGCGTAAAGAAGCAGTCACCTTTCAACGAACGCTGTAACACAACATTTTTTTTTTATAACTATCTGCACCTTTTTTTTCATAATTAAGGTTTTTTTCACACGTTGGACACTGTCATGCACAATACTTGTAATTTTACCTATGTTCACATATGTTTCTTTTTAGTTATTTTTATTTTTCATATGGTTAGGATATTTAAACTTAGATGAACGAATGGCAATAATTAATGTTTAATTGAAATGGATAGCTATATTTTATTTTGTTTGTATATTTTAATTATTAACTAATATTTTGAATTTTTTGTCTCATCTTTATTGTGAATGTTTCAGGGAATTTCTTTTGTATTTTTTATTAACTTCTACGAGACCCGTAACTGCATGGAATACGGGTTTAGCCGATTTGGAGTGTGTCATTTTGGATCGTTAGTCAGGAAGCCTTGCGAGTGGCTAACAGGTTCAAATCCTGTACTCCGGTTGGCTAGAGAGCTCAGCATAGAGTTAGACCGCGTGGGGCCGTTTGAAAGTTCACTCTCTCTCTGCCACCAATCTTCAACCGCACTAGACGTAAGGCTAGGACCCTCGTCCTACAGTTGGACGTAGCGGAGGAATTTAATTTAGAAGATAGGGTGTTGTAGCTCTAACAGCTTGCTACAGTTTATTTGTGTTTTACAATGAGTTGAGGGAGTAAGCACTACGCACATTTTTGTTTCAGCAGCTGTTTAGGAGTTTAAGGTAGCTAGCTAGACCTGTACCGTCCGTGAGCCGTGAGCCACGTAAAGTAGCACTGCACCCAGATCTGCATATTCCTACCTCCGTTCTTTTCCTACGCCTTGCCTTCGTTTACAACCTGGTGTTTAATTAAGAGAACTGTTTTCCATCATGTTTATACATTTTATTTCATTGTTGACTTTGCTACGTTACGCCATTGGCGTAGAACATTCTACACGACGCCAGGTTGGCAAGGCGCCTACCTTAGCTCCAGAAAATTTTAACCATTATTTTACCTGTGCGAGAAGTCAAGTGTTTTACCTAAATTGAGACAGTCAAGTTACATATTTCTGAACTTAATTCAAGACATTTTATTTTTGAGAGAACTACGTTTATTTAAAGTGTTAAGTCAGACTGTTAAATAAGTGTCACGTAAGGGTATTTAAATAATGACCGTTACCCATGGCCACTTCCTAACGGCAGTTTAGTTTGAACAGTATTCTTTTTCTTTGCTCATTGACATTCAGGGATTTTTGATTATTTGAATTATTTTCCCAGCTTAGAACAAAGAGATATTTTGAATTTGAACATTTTTGAATACTTTTGAATTAATTAATTTTTAGCTGGATTTGACACGTCCGACAACTTTTCTGAGTATGCACGTTTTGTCCTATCCCTCATCTACATATTTCCAGTTCAAAGTGATTAAACAAGTGCCTTTGATATGTGTGTCATTATGTACAATAAGTTTCACAGCTGTCGTGGCAAATAATAGTTTGCCTGTAACAAGGGTGGTGTTAAAGGTGAGTCACTACACATATTACATAATGGGTCCTGAACTCAGTACAGCCGAGCAAACTTATTTTTTGGAACAGTATTCATTTCTTTTTACTCGCTAACTGAAACACAAATATTGCCAATATGAAACACAATTTAATATTTTGTCATGTGGTGCATGACATAGAATTCTTTCTATCACAACGAGGTGGCCTATGTTATGTAATGCATGTTACAACGCACATTCGTTCACTGTGTTGAAACTGATTATTGCGATGTTTACCGAATACGTTGGTACGTGACGATTGCGTCCTTATTAACACGCATCTGCCACGATTCGAGCCATTGTGTTCCTTCATTGTGACATAACGTTACAGTCACCGCTTGCTGGATAAACGTAAATTAATCAACGCACACTTGCTGGTTTGTAGTGATTGTCTATTATCGCGCCGCTGATTGGTGCAGGTTTGTAGTGATTGTCTATTATCGCGCCGCTGATTGGTGCAGACTGGCAACAACTAGTACGTGCACGGAATGGGACTCGGCTGCACATGAAACAATAATTTTATAAATGAGGAGATGTTTTGTATATGGATAGTACTGTGTGCGGGTTGCATAGATAAGGAATAACACGCACACAGCAATCAGATTATTTAATGGTTTTTAACATTAACTCATAAGATATGAAGTAATTACTGAAACTGAAACAACTACACTGATTTAAACTTTCGCGAAACTTAAATTCACCACTTCAATATACATATAATTAATTTAATTATATAAACCCTTGCCACTCCAGTCATGGGAAAGCTACTTATATCGAAAATTTAACTTCATTTGGCTATTAACCTCCGCTTTTTATACCAAACTGTCGCTAGCTCTCTCACAGGGAGCTCGTGACAGTACCTCACAAGTCCTGAACTTTAAAATTCCGCGCTGATAAATTCAATTAACTTCACCACTCTCTTTCATCCCGTACAGGCAGGGAAAAATAGAGTAAAATTCAGCTATGGAAACAGCTCCCAGGCGCTACCCTGGGAATCCTGTACAAGAATGCTAGCTTTTCAGCATAAAATATGTTTGATGGGTGCGGTGGAGGGAGGGTGTTAGCTTCTCCTCACCTTCACAAGCTAACTGAGAACCGTCTGGGTGGCCAAGGTCCCTCACAAGGGACCGATCCACCCCCGCGCTGAGGGAGTAGCGTCCCAGTGATGTAACATGGCGGAGGAATAACAGGCGCGGGCGATCCACCCGGTATTAGGAGGATCGGACTTTAGAGAATATGGCCCCAGGTCGTTACTGCCGAGACTTGAGAGACCTACAGCCTCTTCTAGCCAAGCTACGCCTAGAAGAGGCACTGCTACAGAGGCACGGATAGCCAGAGTGCACCCTTTGTACTGTAACGAGGCTCGACCGGATCCCTTCTGGGCCTCGTGGGAGAATCGATTAGTATTTTGCTGCACACCATTCGATGCTTGTACAATATGCATCTGTTTCGCGCTGGTAATAATACTGCATATGTTTTTTAAAATGGAAGTGTAGGGTGTGATGCATATACTGTGTGTGTTGCGGTACATAAGTACACAGCACGTCCCGGCCGTCTCTTACCTACATAGGCGTGCGCAGAGTCATGTAAAGGTTGTTCACGATAAAGTGAGCACTATTGAAATAAATCTTAGAAAAACAAGTCTCTGCCCCTACCAGCATATATTTTAACGGGCGCAGTGAGTGACGTCCAGCAAATTTATTAACGATGGAGGAGAAAGTAGTTTCATATATTAACGTCGAACAGAAAGTGTTAAGTAACCATTTGTGATAACTTAAATTATTTCTCTTGCTTTCTGTATTTTTTAATGCATCGAAGTGTAAAAATGAGCAGAGTTGTACAATATTTACTTTTCTAATAATTTCACAGTTTCACTTGACCGGCGCATGAATAACGCGATGAGGCCCATGGCAATGTTAATTTTACAAAAGGCGGAAGGACACACAACGTGTATACAAGTAAATATTAAGCAGGGCTTTCAAAAGTGCTCACTTTAACGAGAACAGCCTTTAATGGCGGGTGCAAATCGTAAAATAAAAAGATCCAAATTTTCGGGGTTAAAAATACAAAGTTGGAATATTGTTACACGGTCGCTACTTCGCCACCGGCGCGAGCGAGTTGAAGTGAAGCGGAAAAAAAAAATTATATACGGTAGCGGCGGCAGCAAGACAAAGGATTGTTTTGGATGAACAGGCGAGCCGACACGGTAATCTCTTTTGCAGTGCGTGCTGCTGACCATGGTTGCATTGATTTCTGCGTTTATCTGAAGAATGCTCTAGATTACTTACTTCGTTCTCTCAGCGTTACTCAGGGGGCGTTGAACCTTCCCGGTGGTCAGGGCGAACGCTATATAAGTGTGGCAGGCCTCCGAGTTGAATTTGAGTTGATGAGTAGAGCTAGTGAAATTTTTGCGAAAAGATATTGCTACACGGTAGAATTCAATACTATAAGCACCCAACAGCAGTTTGTCTACTGCTAATGGTTAGGGATAGGAACATTTCGCGAGTTCGATGACCTGTATGCTAGACTGCACAATCCTTTGTATATAGTCGAACCCCAGGTGTTTGTTCAGTGGCCGTTCCCCCAGTGTTACCCCACATTTGACAGTGCGGGATTCGCTTCTTATTCCCTTGCAAGTCGGCTATTGGCGCGGAGTCGTCCAGGGCGTGTCTAATAAACTCTGTTCCAATTGCAAAGGTGATTTCAGTGTACAAGCGTTTGAAATCCATCTTGTCCTGAAATGAATTCGCGAATTTTTCCCCTCCCTACTAATGGTTGATGTCTGCTTGAGAAGGCGTTTTAATATTCGACTGGGGCCACTCGGAATTCGGCAATATCGGCACGGATCCCACGTGATTCGTGTGCGGGCAGTTAACACGTGCCAAAAAGGTGATTCAGCCAACCACGATTAGTAAATGATCCTGCAGTGTCTTGAAATATAACATACCCTGGAATCTTTTCGCGAAATTTCATTACCCCTATTCATGAGTGAAGGAGTGGCTGAGTTCTGAGCGGTATAATTCATCACGAATAGTCTATGCTGTACTAAACATACTTTTAATTCAGTGGTCATTGAAGCACACGTATATATTCTCTAGTGGAAGAAAAATGGAATTATCAAGATTCTTTTTTAGTTTTCTAATGACATGAACAATGCTACGGAGGGGGGGGGGGTTGCAGCTGTACTTTGTGCACCCCTTGCGCACGCTTATATGTTTTCCTGCCAGCTTCGTTGGTCCAGTGGCCAAGGCGTACGATCGAATATAGTCTAGTCACGGTTACTTCATGCTTTTTAAAATAAACCTTTGAAAAATCACCCCATGTATTACGCGCTTGGTTGTTTCCTAAAATATTGTGCATCACATGCATTTTATACTTCTGTTGTCATAAAAGTACCTTATACCGAGAGACCTACAAAGATCGCGCTATTATTTGGAGACATGTTCAACTACAGATGCACGTACCTTTGCAATACGTTTGTCATTGGACCATACTTTATTTGACACGGCCTGGGAAACTCTGCGCCAGTAAACAAACACTTCACAATTGTATGGTCCAATCACGTGCACTCCATTCAAAAAGGGCGTGAATTCACATCTATGCAGCAGCCAATGCAGAAATGACGCCGGCTCGAGTACACACAGAACTGTGAGGTTTAGCCCCATGCCGAACAAATACGCGGATTTTGCAGGTCTCTACTTGCGCTTTATCTAAAAATTATAATATTTCATTTAAAACTCCTTGAAAATAAAAAGAAAATAGGTGTATTTGTAATGTGTTGTATAGTCTCTTCGCAGTATCTTCATACTTTGTATCGAACCTTTGGAAAGTCGCTCCGTATTGGACGTGTTTAGTTGGTTCCTAAAAATGTCATGTAGGGCAACCGTTGTATACATCTCTTAGCAAAGAAGTATCTAACGTGTCGTTAAATTGAACTTTTCGTTCATAAATTTTATTTCATTTTATGATTAATACGAATAAAATCGGAGCGAAAATAGGTGTGTTGGTAATGGCTAGTAAGAAATAGTTCTTAAACTGAGTGCGGACGAATTCGGGGCGCCGTCCCTTTGGTGTAACTTTATAGATTTGTTTAAGCTTTGTTGGCATGAGGCGGAGGGATATCCTGAAAGTAGAACAATAGCAGGGCTTCAGAAAAGTTGGAAATAATAGTGAATGGACTGCAATAAATAATTCTTAAGCAAAATGCTATTACACCGGGTGCGCATGAACGTACAAAATTAATGATGGCTACACCAAAGCATGCAACTGCAGCGAAGGACGTGTTCTGGAGCATTAGTGACTCAATTTACAAAAATTCAAAGGACATGATTAAGACCATTAGTGACTCAATTTAAAAAGATTCAAAGGACGTGATTAAGACCATTAGTGACTCAATTTACAAACATTCAAAGGACGTGATTAAGACCATTAGTGACTCAATTTAAAAAGATTCAAAGGACGTGATTAAGAACATTAGTGACTCAATTTACAAAGATTCAAAGGACGTGATTAAGACCATTAGTGACTCCATTTACAAAAATTCAAAGGACTTGATTAAGACTATTATTGACTCCATTTACAAAAATAAACACTTTTAATTAGCGAAATATCAGCCGTGCCTGCATTTTAAAGTCGTGTTCCAATTTCTAAAGAAACTGACTGGTGTTATCTTCGAAGCATTTAGCTAGTCATTCTTTTATATATTTCAGTGCGTGAAAAGTACTATAAGGTTTACAAAAGTCCTCTTTTTTTTTTCAAGAGGCCGCGGTGGCTTTGCGGTTGGCCTACTCGCCTCCCACCAAGTCGAACCGTGTTCAATCCCCGGCCGGGTCACCCGATTTTCGCATGTGGGAATCGTGCCGGACGATGCCGTTGGTTGGCGGGTCTTCTCGTGGATCTCCTGTTTCCCCCGCCCTTTCATTCCGGCGCTGCTCCACACTCGCCTCAATCACCCTTACCGGCTCTCAAGACCTCGCTGTTAAGAGCCGTCCAAATCTCTTCACTCACTCCTTTTATAAATAATTACAATGCAAATCTTTCTGATATTAAAAAAAAAAATGCTAACATCTTGATTTTAAACACACTTTGTTCGTAGCTAGAGGAAATATAGTGTGTTGCTGCGGAAAGCATTTTTCCATTTTACGAGCGATCATGCTATGCCGTAGCGTGGCAAGGCTCCGAAACGTCTGACGGTTCACGAGCAAGCGACGAATCCATACTTTTAAAGTGCAAGCCGTGTGCAAACATTTCGTCACGTGTTTGCACCGCTGTCAGCCAAAAGAGATATTTTCCTTTCCTCGTTCGTCGTGTCTTTCCCAGCCGGGTTTTCGGTTCAGCCCGAGGTTTCGTGCGGCATTCGCGCTGGGAGTACGGTCTAGGACATCACCAAACTGGCTTTTGCGCTCTTCGCATTTTCCTTTTTGTCGCAGGGACGCCAGCTTGCCGGGTGATGGCTGAGAAGGCGTCGTCCTTCTTTCTCCCATACCCTATCTCTTCTCTCTTGTGCCAAAGGAGTTGCGAGATGCTAGCAAATAGCTTGTCATGTGCAAATTGCCTTTGCGGCCATCCTGTTATATCGGTGACGAACGTATTAGCTGTCGGATGCTGTGTGTTTGAATAAAGTTTGGCGGAGGTGACGTGTAAACAACCGGGTTTTTTTTTTTTTTTCGTAGCCAGAAAATCTCCATTACTGCGGTGGTCTTTTTCGTGCCGCGTTCCAACCCCTTTCCACGCAAATTGCTGAAACAGCTTCTACAGGCTGTTCACGGTAAAACGAGCACTTTTGAAAGCACTGCTTAAGATCTACTCGTATTAACATTTCGTATTATTCCTCCTTATGCAAAATTTGCATTACCGCGTGCCTCGTTATTTTATTTATACTTCGGTCGAGTGCAACTGTGAAATTATTGCGAAATTTTCTTTTTTCGACGTTAAGACATGCGACTACCTTCCACCCATCGTTACCAACTTTACTGGGCACGTGTCACTCAGTTTGCCCGTTAAAATATATGCACGTAGGTATAGTGAATTTTTTCTAAGGTTGATTCCAAAAGTGCTCACTTTATCATGAACAGCCTCTACGAAAAGAACATTCTTCATTTTCTAGCCTGTTTGCTGTAAGAGCTGGGCTAGCAACGATGAAATATATATATATAAACATAGATTCTTATATCTGTTATTTTTTACAAGAAAGAGTACCATCCATACTGCATGTACATACATAGTTTGCGTGTTTGAAAATGACAGGGGAGCTGCTGAGCGAAATGCGACTGGAATTTTGTATTCGTTTTTAAATTTTGTGTTTTACAAATTACAGGATACATGACTTTTAAAATTAACGTTAATGTAATTGAATAAATAAGATACATTAAATGAAATATTCTCGGACAGAGACCTATTATTTAAATAAAGCTTAATATAACCAGATCTGTACAATGTGCAGATTTTTTTTTTTTTTTTTTTTTTTTTTTTTTTTTTTTTTTACAATAATGTTTTCAGCAATTCTTATGCCACGCACGCAGAAAAGGTTCTTCCCCCACAGTCCCGTTGTGCCACCCGATTTACACGCATGGTGTGCTCAAACAATGATTCTTGCGGTTGGGGCTGGACGAGGATGAAGCGACCCCGGAGGTAAAAATATAAAGAATTTTCAGAATCGCTTCACGTCAGCGGGCGCGCAAACAGCTTTACCTCGTTCTCCGCGCCAAAAAAAAAAAAAAAAAAAAAAAAAAAAACCTTTTGGAATTCCTTCCGTCAACAAACGTTTCATTCCGCTTCAAATATCTATGGCAGCCGGGTGCCACGAGCATTTCAATTAAAAATACAATGGCCGACGCAGGTCCACCGCTGGGGATGTTTGTGCCGGCAAACAGAATATGCAATTAGGGGCTAGAAGTAGGATTGAAAAGGGGTATCAACAACAGACGACGTAAATTGAAGTTAATTGACAACAAACATTTTTTTTTGTCGTTTACGAGTGGCGCATGATGGACGCTTAGAAAAAATAAACAACACGAGTGAATATTGTATGTCAATCTGCATGTGCAGCGCTGCAGAAATAAATGAGTATCTCGTTGTCCGTAATGAAGCTTTTTTTTTTTTTTTTTGTATTTCTACCCAAAAAAATAACTAGCATATAAATCTGTTAACAAAAAGTATTGATGGTAAAAAAACATTCCTGTTAACCCGTCGAGTCCCCGAGTCCACGATCGGGGACATGTTTCAGATGAAGGATATTTATGGTTGGAACAGTACACATCAATGATCTTATGTTCGTCTCTCTTGCGAGTAATCTGATGTGGTGAAGTTTCTACGTCCCTCATTTGTGAGTGGCCAATGCTGACGTCAGCGAGCACGCAGTACATTGCTTACTGGTAACGAAAAGCACAATAGACGCAGGTACAGCATCCATCAAAAGATTTAACAATCGTTACACTTGAGCGCGTAAGTTAATTCGAGACTGAAAGGGTTAAAGTTGTAGGCGCTTTGTTATGTCGGTATGGCGACGTGTTGATGGCCTCTTGGCTCCGGGAGTAGATGTGGGGTTGCCAGGATGTGAAATTGGTCCACTTCTGTGGGATTTTTCGGAAGAAAAACTTGGAAATGGGAAAAGGGACTTTTTCCTTTAACCCTTTCAGGCCTACTTCAATTAGAAGAATTAGGCGTTGCAAACAAAAAAAAATTATGATGCGTGCTGTACTTAAGTCGACACGACACGTGCTTTGTTGTCACAGCCAATGAGCTGTAAGCTACATATTCGGCAACAGTTATATTAACCAATTATGACTCAGACAAGTAAGACGGCTTGTGAGTCACATCCCCGCTTGTAAGATCATTGGCAGGGACCTGCAAAATTCGCGTTATTGTTTGGCTTCAAGCTAAAATTCACAGTACTGTATATATATATATATATTCTAACCGGCGTCGTTCCCTCATTGGCTCCCGCCTAAATGTGAAGTCACGCCCTTGCTCAGTGAACTGTACGTCATTGGGGCACACGATTGCGAAGAGTTCATTTATCGGCGCAGAGATACCCCGGGGCGTATCGAATAAAGCACGTTCCGATGATAAACGTTTTGCAATGGTATAAGTGTTTTAAGTCCTCAAATAATAACACGAATTTTGCAGGCCTCTAATCATTGGTCGCTGAGTTTCGCAGTGTGCAGCACACACCGAAAATTTCCTACGAGTGCGCAACGTACACACAATTGTGTGCATTATGTCTCAATGGGTTAAATACACAACACAATATACGGGATATTTTAATAACAGCTTGCCCATAACTTAAACATCACATTATGAACAATTACGTTAAAAATATCGTCTTTTCCGACGGACATATTAAATCGTAACCTACAAAAATGTGGTTACTGTGAAAAATCTATTAGTATGGGGTAGTGAAACATCGCGAAAAGATTTTACGACAAGTTATTTTTCAAAACACCGTAGGGTCGCTTACATATCTTGATTGGCTGAATTACTTTTTGACGCGTGTTAACTTTCTGCACGCGAATCTCGTATTGACGTGCTGATGTTGACGAATTCTGAGATGGCCAGGTCGAATATGGAAACGCCTTCTCAAGCAGACAACAACCAATGACAAAAGACAAACTGCTGTCGGGTGCTTACAGTATTGAAGTCTACCGTGTACCCAAATTTTCTCGCGAAAAAATTACTAGCTCTATCTATTAATGATTAGTTTTAACTTGTCACTTAGTGTACATTCGCGACATATAAATACCATGCAATACACGTAAATCATCACGACCAGCAGGCAGATGTGTCGCCATTACAGAACTATTACATTCTTTGAAGAACAAGATGGCCAGAATCAACACAATATTTTAAATTACGGGACTGTGTGCGGTTAAATGGGACATTCCCGATCTCAAATAAGGATTATAACGGGAATACGTCTTTAAATTTGCGACCATAGTGGGAGGCAATCCAAAAAATCCGATGTTAACCAAATTAAGGGATAGAGTTTGGCATTGCAGCTCCGAATGTATAGTCCACATTCAAAAATTCATTTACACCACTCCATTGCCAAAGGATCAAAGAATATGTTACGCTGAGTGAGGACTGCGAAGCATCATCGCGCCAAGCTGGGGGAGGGGGGGGGGGGTACGCTATTTTGAGTTCGTTTCGCCGAGTCTCATAACTTCTGCGGAGTATAACTTTTGTCTAGGAGAAGCTACGACGTTCGTTTGAGTTCCAATCGACTGTTCTCGTCAAGATAAATCGATTGCGTGTATGAAAACATTCGTGTTGCGTGGTTATGGTGAAATTGTACGAGTTTAACGTAAAAAATTAAGAAAACTTAACACAATTTCGGACTATACTAGTCAAAAAGCCAAAATCGAAGATACAGAAATCGTATACGGTTGGAAAGAGAATCTCGAAAGCAATCCAGTGACACCCATAAAACCCCATATGATGGAGTGAAGCGGTGCCGGGAACGTAAAATAAACATCAAGGCGTCCGAGCGCGTCAACGTAGACGTGTTAAAGCAAAATAAACGGCCGTGTCCCCAACACAGCCGCACACAATTTTTTTTTTATTAACTCGGAAGACCGACAACATCAGACAGGATCCGGCGCGTGATGGAAAACTTTCTTGCATCCGGTTACAGAATAGGCAATTACACAGAAGTGTAATAGATCGACGGAACTTTTTGACGTGGGCTTACCCATTCGCTAATTAGCCCCGCGAGTAACTGGTTACAGGTATAGTCTGTTCAAGGTAAAGTGAGCACTTCAGATAGCCATGCTTGAGTTCTACTTGTATTTTCGTTGTGTATTCTTCCGCCTTATGTAAAATTAACACTGCCACGGATCGTATCAATTTTTTTTTTCATTCGTCGGTCGAGTGAAACTGTGAAGTAATTAGAAAAGAGAAGTATTTTACAAATCTGCTCATTTTTACACTTCGCTGAATTTAAAAAAAAACCGAGAGCGAAAGAAATAATTTAAGTTATTATAAATTCTTGCCTAACACTTTTGAATCGACGTTAAGATATGGAACTACTTTCCCACCAACGTTACCAACTTTACTGGGCGTATTTAAATATATGCAGGTGGGAGCAATTACTTTTTTTTTTCTAAGGTTGATATCCTAAGTACTCACTTTACCGTGAACAGCCTTTAAGCCCATGTGCCAGGATGGGAGTTGCCTTGGGAAATTCTATGCAAGCCTGCATGGCCGCTTCTATGGTTGCTTTTATGGAAGATTTGGCCGACGGCTGGCATGTTTTCATGGGCGTTTTCGTAATTGATCATCCGCAAATTTCGATGGAATTTCCAACAAGGTTTGAAATTTTAGCCAATCAATGAGGTAGAGGCGGAATGTGGCCTTGGCGATAATTGTAATTATATTAATTTTGTTTCGAGAAACGGTGATAAAACCACTAAACTGGAATAAGTAGTAAATAAAAGTCCGCGGAAAATATTTACGGTGCTCTAACAGCATTACGTGAAAATTGATGGAAAACCTTTGGTTGTATTTAACACAGGAACTTCCTGTTATCGCAACAAAATCATGAGGTTTTCTCGCATTAACGGGTATTGCGGGAGCCGTGAGTGAAATCTGTTCTTGAATCACAGTTGCAGAAGTGAAATCAGAAAAAGTCGCGAAAAAAAAAGCATTTGTATGTGATCAATCATCGTGTGACAGACAGGTTATTCCGTAGGAACCTCCATACCTGCTCGCATGCAGGCTCGGATAGCAGGCCTCGTAGAAGCCCATACGTGCACTCTCAAGTTCGAATCAGCGAGAAACCACCGATTCACAGTGAAATTCGACTACTCTAATCAGTGAAAATGGTTCCACTTAGAATCAGTGCGGGAAACCACTGATAGCTTCGGTGAAAAAATTTCACTGACTGAATTAGTGACGAGAAACAATTTCACTGATCGAAAAAGTGACGGCTGACTGTAGTGACGAACTGAATGTTGTTTTTATTGGATGCAGCCAAATAATTAACGCGAAACATACATATGTACGATAGTTAACTATTTATATTGCGCAATTTACCATAATTTAAAAAAAATAAAACATTTTTGCTGATGTCCGGGATAGAACTCGCACTCCTTCCGATTGTAGGTCGTTACTTTACCATCTACGCTATTATGCGAAATTAAGTTAACGAGAGACAAAAATATATTTCCTATAGTTGTGCAGCGAAATCGTGAATAATCAAGTTGTATGCTCTTACTTTCCGTTTTTGGATTAATTATACCCGTTAGGATTGTTAAAACGAAAAGTATATATGAGTGCACTATCTTAATCACATTATATGAGTGCACTATCTTCATCACATTATATGAGTGCACTATCTTCATCACATTATATGAGTGTACTATCTTCATCACATTATATGAGTGTACTATCTTCATCGCATTATATGAGTGCACTATCTTCATCACATTATATGAGTGTACTATCTTCATCGCATTATATGAGTGCCCTATCTTCATCGCATTATATGAGTGCACTATCTTCATCGCATTATATGAGTGCACTATATTCATCACATTATATGAGTGCACTATCTTCATCACATTATATGAGTGCACTATCTTCATCACATTATATGAGTGCACTATCTTCATCACATTATATGAGTGCACTATCTTCATCCCATTAAATGAGTGCACTATCTTCATCACATTATATGAGTGCACTATCTTCATCGCATTATATGAGTGCACTATCTTCATCACATTAAATGAGTGCACTATCTTCATCACATTATATGAGTGTACTATCTTCATCACATTATATGAGTGCACTATCTTCATCACATTATATGAGTGTACTATCTTCATCACATTATATGAGTGTACTATCTTCATCACATTATATGAGTGCACTATCTTCATCACATTATATGAGTGCACTATCTTCATCGCATTATATGAGTGTACTATCTTCATCACATCATATGAGTGCACTATCTTCATCGCATTATATGAGTGCACTATCTCATCGCATTATATGAGTGCACTACCTTCATCACATTAAATGAGTGCACTATCTTCATCACATTATATGAGTGTACTATCTTCATCACATTATATGAGTGCACTATCTTCATCACATTAAATGAGTGCACTATCTTCATCACATTATATGAGTGCACTATCTTCATCGCATTATATGAGTGCACTATCTTCATCACATTAAATGAGTGCACTATCTTCATCACATTATATGAGTGTACTATCTTCATCACATTATATGAGTGCGCTATCTTCATCACATTATATGAGTGCACTATCTTCATCGCATTATATGAGTGCACTATCTTCATCGCATTATATGAGTGCACTATCTTCATCACATTATATGAGTGCACTATCTTCATCACATTATATGAGTGTACTATCTTCATCACATTATATGAGTGCACTATCTTCATCACATTATATGAGTGCACTATCTTCATCGCATTATATGAGTGCACTATCTTCATCGCATTATATGAGTGCACTATCTTCATCACATTATATGAGTGCACTATCTTCATCACATTATATGCAGTTTATACCTTCAGAGTGGTATGATGGTTACATGAAAACGAAATGAAAGACCTGAAAAAGGAAAGAAAATCTGTGTGTTCCTATTACCTCATAAAATGGCGTTTTGAAAGACGCGACACATTTTAAAAAGTATTTTGTATTGGTTTTATTAGTTTATTCGTTGTTATATCACTCGATACACTTTGTGTAACAGTCATTTTTTAAAAGTTGTTTGGCGGCAATTTTTACAAGCTGTTTATCTGATCCATCAGTTAAAAATAAACCACCGAGTAAAAAAAAAAAAAAGAATCAGTGGAAAATGCCACTGAATCAATAAGTGAAGCAAATCTGTCATTTTTCACTGATTCATTAGTTAAATTCACTGAAGTGACCGTTGAATCAGCCAGATAGGCTTCACTGATTGAAACAGTGAAATTCTCACTTATTCATATTTAGAGTGTAGAGACATGCAAAATTCGCGTTATCCTTTGAAGACAGAATAGACTTCAAACTTATGTGCGTTTGTGTTTCTCTTGTCATTGGACTACAGCTGATTTTGACACGCCCTCGGCGGCCTTAAACCAATCGGAAACAAGTAACGAAAACACAGCCCAATCACGTGCCGCCTAGTCAAAAAGGACCGTGGCTGCTCGCTTTTACAGAAGCCAATAAACAAATAGCACCGAATCTGACGTATATCGGGCGGTGAAATCTAGAGTGATACCACATAATTACGTGAATTTTGCATGTCTTTACTCATGCGTATGGAGACTTTTGAATCATCGTGTGTACGTTAGGTATGAAAGGGATAAAGATTTCTCATTAACCCTTTGAGGAGTATGCACGTATATATACGCGGCTATGTTTATGTGGAAATTTCTTTGCTCTTATAGACAAAACTCACGCCTTTATTGTTTTACCGATTCACTGGACTATATCGGAACCAAATTTAAAAAAAATATACTACATGTCAACTCCTCATTTCATAAGAATAAACCTGTTATTTTTAATAATTTTTCATATGAACACAACACGATGAATTGTAAAACATGTTAACTTCGTCGCGACACATTAATTGGCACACAGTCAACGCGCAACTTCATTGGCCGACGGCCAGCCAGTAATAAACGTTGCAGGGCACAGTAGGTGTGTCCGGTGTAGCCAGGACCAATAGGACGATGGTATGTGAAGATACAATGACCAACACAATTGATATTGCCGAAGTGGAAAATATAGGCAGCTCACTTCAATCTTGTCCTCAGTGCCAGTAAATTTGTGCAGTCTTAAAGAGATTAATAATGGCGCTGGGGGAAAAAAAAAAAATAGATCTAACAGGAGAACAGGTGAAGAGTGTCTTTAACACCGCAAAAAAATAATGGGAAAATTACCTGACAACTGTAAGGTAATATTCGCAAACTTGTGGGGGAAACACAGTTTTTCTTACAGATAAGGTAAAATGATCGTACTCTGGAGTAAAATTCACGTACATGGTAGGGTAAAATCCCATACATTGATGGGAAAATCACCTTACCACGCGTGCATCTCTTCAGCATTCTCAACAGTTAAAAGGGTGGAGGGAAAAAAAGGGGGGGGGGGGGAAAATTCTTTAACACACTAATATTCGCTGATGCTGTCACGTTGTCGCGGTGTAATCATGGAGGCAATGGATGATGGAGTGGCAACAGCCTATCTTCTCCACGTTTACCAAGTGAAGCCGATGCCTTGTCCGACTTCTTTCAACTGCGCATGCGCAGATCGATTGCTTACGTCAGCCGCCGTATTATGAGTGGCAAAAGTTAACACTTTCGAGGAGTTTAGTTTTGAGGCTTCGGTTAATATTCGTCAGAGGATACAGGTAACAAAAGAAGTTAACAGTACAAATATTCTCGAATATAATTTTATTGTACAATATAAGTAGTTAATTTTCCCTTTCTTGTATGGAATAATTCCCCCACTTTTCTCTGGTACTTTTTCAGAACGATCAGAGAATAGTACTTTAATTGTCATTTAATTTCACTCCATATTTAAGAGGTATTTTACCTTACATGTAGATGTGATTAGCTTCCCTTACATGTATGGGAATTTTACTTCAATTTTTTTTTTTTTTTTTTTTTTTTTTGACAGTGCAAGGTGCTCACGAGGATGTGCGAGATATTTTACAACTGCACTTTCCTTGGTCAACGCCGAGACGCCTCTCTCGAGCACTTCCTTTCGCGCTTCCACGGTCGACCGGATCGCCAGATCGACTCTTGTCACAACGGATCTGGACTATCGACGCCTTTCGGGGAAGCTCGATGTTCGCCGAGCATAACTCCTCGCCTGGGGACATCGCGAACTGAGTGCCGTCGCTGAGAACCACGGTAGGCCAAATCACTCTGGAAGGTCAATATATATATATATATATATATATATATATATATATATATATATATATATATATATATATATATATATATATATATAGGGTTTGGCTGTGTTGGGGACACGGCCGTTCGTTTTGCGTGAATACGTCTACGTTGACGCGCTCGGACGGTTTTTTTTTTATTTTTTATTTTTATTTATTTTTTTTCCCCCGGTACCGCTTCACTCGATAATATGGGATTTTATGAGTATCACTGGATTGCTTTTGAGGTGTTCTTTCCAACCGTGTACGATTTCTGTATTTCGACTCTTGGCTTTTTGACGAGTAGGGGAAAGTAGCCGAATGCGTACCGCCTCCTATATCGTACCACCTCCGCATTTCAGGAAATGTGAATACCACTGCGCTCTTTTGGCTACAATGTGAACCTGTTTAAAGAACAGCGTAATTGTGGAACCACGTTTAGCGATGCTATTGGAGTTTGTGATTATTTGCACTTCTGGATGTAGTTTCTGTACCTCGGTTGTAAGCCTGTACGAAACTGAAAAGTAAGTAATTATTGTTTAAATATATTTATTATTGTAAAGACAACTCTCTTCTTAACATTTTGAACCAATTTATATCTGGCGACAAACAATTTGAGGTTATGTTTCATATGTTTGTTATATTTGATGACGAGTTGCCTAAGTCGTACCGCGTCGTAATTTCGCAAACCGTACCGGTAAATTTAGGATACTACTACAAGTCAAAGGTGAAGTCAAGCACTCTTGACTTCACGATTTCGAAAAGTTGCAATTTAAAGTCAAAGTCAAGCAGCCATTTTGTCGAGAATCTAACAGAAGTTATGTGGAATGTGCATCTTACTGTAGGATGATTTTCATCTCGTTATATTAAACAATTATCATCTTAAATGAAATAAATGGCAAACGAATATTACGTGAAGAGGAAGTATATGAATTGATATTTTGAATAAAGTAAACACGTGAGTTTTTTGCTTTGAAATTAACGTTTAATATCAATCTTAAGCCTATTTATAAATAAAAAAATGTACGTAAAATGCATTCCTGGATAATATGATAATGATTTATATAACATGATACACATGTTTACGAAGCTCGCAGAACCGATGTTAAACTGTCTGAACTGTGACTTTACAATTGTATTGTTTCCTCAAATGTAAGATAAAGTCAAATGTTAAATTTTTCTATTGTGTAAGAGCCTGTAGAATGGCTTCAAATAGAGCGCTGGAACCGACTGTACAAAATGCAGAGTTATTTAAAAACTAGTATACACATTTTTTAAATTGTCAGAAAAGTTGTACATGAAAGAAGAAAGTATATGCTATGTAACACTGGAATATATTTTGCTCGAATTTACTTACTAACATGTTTTAAACAGTCACATAATAAGGGCCTGGATATTTTTAATTAAAATTTTACCACTTTCTTTTCAAGGTACTCCAAAAAGCTCATTTTTACACGAAAAACAAGAAAGTCTATCATAATTATTACTCTGGATGTATATAAGTAATAAAAATTATAAATAATAGTTACGTACAAATTTTTAACATTTTTTATGCACATCTAGTATATTTATAAAAATTATAAATATCGTACCTGAAATGCATTAATTATATTTAATGTATGTAAAAACTATTATTTATTGCATTTAATTAATAAAATAGTCTTGCTTAGTGATTTTTTTTTGCAAATGTCCTGTAGCATTCATAATCGGAATACGTTTAAATTTTGTTTTTAAAATATACTACAGAATATATTTTTTAAATATATAAATAAGTAAATACCAGCAAAATGTTTTTGCTTGAAATTTTTTCATAAGGCGTGCTTTCTGTAGAATCCACAATGGAAATACTATTTAATCATTATTAAGAAATATTTTGTAAAGGTTGATATATTAACACGAAAATTGTAGCGGTGTTTTTACTCCCACACACGTTGGAGTTATTTTTAACCCTTTCAGAACTACTTAAAATTTACTGTTTCAAGTGTTGCAAACAAAAACTTTTATGATGCATCTTGTACTTAAGTCGACACAACGCTTGTTTCGTTGTCACAGCCAATGAACTCTATAGACTATATGTTCGGCTACAGTATATAAACCAATGATGACCAAACTCAGAGAGACGGTTTACGAATCATTCATCCACTGGCCACTGAACTTCGCAGTGTGCGGTACAGTACACAAAATTACCTACACGTGCGTAATGTACACAACTGTGTTCACTGGGTCTGAATAGATTAATAGACTTAAGGAGACAGTATAATTCAACCTTAAACCTCCAGATCATTGTTCTGTACGCGCTAGGGAATCAGTTTGTGAGCCGAGCTAGGCTAGACTGTAGTCTTCGCCGGGAGTGTAGTATGTTAAAGGCTGTTCACGGTCAAGTGAGCACTTTTTAAGGCCCTTATATATTTTTCCTGTCATTCAATTTCCATCTTCCTGCTGCTTTTTAATATGAACATTGCAATGTGAGTAATAAACACAGTTTAAACATTTTACCACCATCAAAATTTAATGCCTGAGGCTGAAATAAGACATATTTATCAATGGTTAATGCCTGTTTGTAGGGCCTTAAAAAGTGCTAACTTTATCGTGAACAGCCTATACATGGAAATTGTAGTTATAAGCTGTTCACGGCAAAATGAGAATTTTCGAAAGCCCTGCTTAAGATCTACTTATATGTACGTTGTGTATTCTTACGCCTTATGTAAAATTAACACTGCCATGGGCCTCATCACTTTATTCATGTGACGGTCAAATGAAACAGTAAAATTATTAGAAAAATAAATATTTTACCAATATGATCATTTTTACACTTCGATGGATTCAGAAAAAACAGAAAGCGAAAGAAATAATTTAAATTATCATAAATGGTTTCCTAACGAAATATTTATTCGATATTTAGAAACTGAACTACTTCCCATCAATCGTTGTCAACTTTACTGGGCGCATGCCACTCAGGGCGCCCGCTCAAGTATTATGCAGGTAGGGACAGTGACTTTTTTCTAAAGTTGATTTAAAAAATACTCACTTTGTCGAGAATTGCTTTTACATAAGTTTCATCAACAAAGTTCTTTGGTGACTTTTGGGAAGCACGTTGTTAGTTAAAATGAGTGGCAATTAATATACGGGATCAGGAGGTAGTGTACTAATTCGTTACCGCGTAATTATTTTAAGCAAGAGGAAAATTAATTCGAAATTAAATCAGTCAGTAGCCTTATTCTATAAATTGTGGTCTCTGGCTCAGCCATGACATCAAACGTATATGTCAATAGAAAACAGTTAGGGTTTGAAGTAATTTACCAGACCCGTCGAGTTTTTCCCCAGAGATCCTGAGCATGACATGTTAACTAGTCGTGGTATAATTAATTATTATTGGGACAGTAATTCAAGATGCATTTACGATCAAGAATTTCCATCAAATCCTATGCTACCAAAATAAAGGAATAAAAGAAGTGAATCGTATCAAAATGTTTTACTGTTTCACAAAATATTGTATGCTTTTGACGTGAATATGTATTTAAAATTTGAATTTGGGGGGAGGGTGCGCAATTTTCAGTTAATTTCGTCGCGTCTCATAACTTCCGCGTAGTGTAAATTTTGACTAGGAGAAGCTACGACGCTCGTTTGAGTTCCAATCGACAGCTCTCGTCAAGATCAATCATTGCGTGTATAAAAACATTCGTGTGGCGTGGCTATGGTGAAATTGTATGCGTTTAGTAAAAAAAAATTAAGAAAACCTAACACAATTTCGGCTTATACTCGTCAAAAAAGCCAAGTCGAAATACGGAAATCGTATACGGTGGGAAAGAGTATATCAAAATAAATCCAGCGATACCCCTAGAATCCCATGCTATCTAGCGAAGCGGTGCCGGGAACGTGAAATAAACACCAAGGCGTCCGAGTGCGTCGACGTAGAGGTAATCACGCAAAACTAACGGCCCGTGTCCTCAACACAGCCATGCTTTTCTGGCAGTTTTGGTTGTGTATGTGCCGGGCGTAGTGTCTACAGAAAAGCCACTCTACTTACATAGTGCATTCACTGTTAATTACAACTTTTCTGGAGTCCCGCTAATGTACTACGTCTAGCATGTCCCTCCGCCTCAAAACAAAGCTTTACCGAGTCTATAAAATTACACCAAAGGGCCCACGTAGCGCAATCTTGCGCACTCGCTCTAATGACATTTTGCATGAGAACTATTTATTAACAGGCAATACCAACACACACATTTTCTCTCTATTTCTATTCATATTAATAATAAATTAGTAGGGATAGGAAAAATTCGCGAGTTCAATAACCTTTAGGCTAAACTCCACAGTCCTGTGTACACTTCAGCCTCAGATGTTTGTTCATTGGCTGCTGCTCCAGGGAGTTCCCAGTGTTACTACTCACCTAGAAGTATGGCACTCGCTACTTGTTTCCTTGCATGTCTGATATTGGATCAGAGTCGTCCAGGGCGTGTCTAATGAACTGCGATCCAATTACAAAGGTTACTTCAGTGTACATGTGTTGGACGTCTATCTTGTCCTGAAATGTATTCGCGAAATTTTCCTATCACTATAAATTAGAAACTATAATTTGTAGATAATATACTAGAAAAATTGAATTTAACGAAAAATAAGGTACTTTTATGTTAACACGAGTGTAAAATGCTTGTGATACATGGCTAGGAACCTGCAAAATTCGCGTTATTTATTGGCTTCAAGCTAAAATTCATAGTAATGCATATCCTATAGCCGGCGTCGTTCCCTCATTGGCTGCTGCCCAAATGTG
Organism: Dryococelus australis; assembly: GCA_029891345.1. Lineage (NCBI taxonomy): Eukaryota > Metazoa > Arthropoda > Insecta > Phasmatodea > Phasmatidae > Dryococelus > Dryococelus australis. The sequence continues at coordinate 90,132,314 of CM057004.1, read as the reverse complement.
AAGTCACGTGCTTGCTCATCAATCTGTACTTGATTGGGGCACGCAATTGTGAAGTGTTCATTTATTGGCACAGATATACCCGGGACGTGTCTGATAAAGCATGGAGCGACGACAAGACATTTAGCAATGGTATGAATGTCTTAAGTTGAAACTTTCTTAAAATAATAACTCGAATTTTACATGTCTCAATAAATGGCATAATTAGGGGAAATAAACCAAGCACGTCATACATACGGTTATTTTTCAAAGTTTCGAATCAAAAAGTGTAAAAAAAACAGCGAATGGACTATATCTAGTCGTTAAGAGGCAGTATCACCCCTTGTACAGAAATGATTAGTTTTGGTGTCATAACAGAAGAGTCAGTGTCATTACAAAAAAATATTTAATTAAAGAAGCATCACATTTAATGGTACTGTAGAAATGTTTGTACCTGACTGTTAAAAGGTGTTTTCTGATTGTCATAAAATGGCGAGAATGAATAATACATAAAATTTGGTATTTAGTTAATCGTTTAATAAATTTGCGTTATTAGTTCATAGATGTCTGCAATGATGAGTCAGGTAATTACCTAAGCTTCTATTGTCACAATTTTTCAATAAATCCTCCTAAATTTGAATTAGGAAGAAATAAATAAAAAAATTAATATGGCGGGTGATACTGGCTCTTAAAGACGTTCACAATAAAGTGAGCACTTTTGAAACCAACCTCAGAAAAAAGTCACTGCCCCTGCCAGCACATATTTTAACGGGCTCACCGAGTGACATGCGCCCAGCAAAGTTGGTAGTTCTATATCTTAACGTCGAATAAAAAGTGCTAGGTAACCATTTGTGTTAACTTAAATTATTTATTTCGTTTTCTGCTATTTTAATGCAGTGAAGTGTAAAATTAAGTATATTTGTAAAATATTTATTTTTATAAGAATTTTACAATTTCTCTTGACCAACGCATGAATAAAGTGACGAGGCTCATGCAAATGTTAACTTCACGTAAGGTGGAAGATTACACAACGGACCTACAGGCAGATATCAAGCACTGATGCCAAAATAGCTCATTTTACCGTAAACAGTCTATAGAATGGGATACTATCCCTCCAATCTTGAATTTATTTCTCCCGTTTCCTAGAGCTGGATTCGAATTTAGGCAAACTTGCATCTTAGGCGTATCCAACAGCGTCGGTTCCTTCGAGGAATGGTTGCCTCATTCGCAGCCGATAAAAGTGGCTTCAACAGGGAAGCGGCACTGCTCGCCTATCTGCCTTGTACAAATATTATTATTCCCTCTTGTGCCGGAACCCCGTGCGTGACTGAACCTCGATCCCGCGGATCAAACGTCAGACACACGTCAGTTAACCCATCCACATTTACAGAGTATTTACTTAACGTCGCCGTATGATGTCTCGATGTGCGAATTTTGGAAATGCGTGTTGATGTAAACAGGGTCATACAACAGCGAGTCATGCGAAAATCCTTCACTAGCACTTAAAAACAAATTATTGCATTTAACAAATGACTTGTATGAGTGCCTGACAAAATAATAGGCACTTTAAGGTGACATTTCCCACGTCTCTCACGTGGCTTCAGGGCAGACTTGCAGAAAGGAATGTTCTCACTCATTACTAGAGACATGCAAAATTCGCGTTATCATTTGAAGACAGAATAGACTACAATCTTATGTGCGTTTGTGTTTCTCTTGTCATTGGACTACAGAAAGATGGCCCAATCACGTGCCGCCTAGTCTAAAGACTCTGTGGCTCCTCACTTTTGCAAAAGCCAATAAACAAATGGCACCAACTCTGGTGTATATAGAGCGGTCAAATCTAGCGTGATGCCACATAATGACGTGAATTTTGCATGGCTCTACTAATTACAGAATTTTATTGAACTAAAAAGTAATTTTCGTGTTCTGTAAGATGTACCTATGCACACATTCATGAATATATATATATATATATATATATATATATATTATATATATAAAGAACTTCATCATTACACCTCGAAAATTTTTCCGAATATTTGCTTGATTTATGTCAAATGTTTAGATAAGCAAAAAACTTATCAAATGGATCTCGCTGTAAGCAGTTGTGAGATCTACTATAATTTAAAAAAGATATTAAATATTTTAGTGTAAATGTTTTTTTTAAGGACAGGAACGAAATTCGACATTTTGTTGCCAATTTATACATTTGGTTATTGAGATACAAATATGGTCGTTGGGAAAATTCAATGTCATCAAAAAAATCGCTAAAGTAGTCCTTTGTTTACAACGCCTGTAAAATACTGTTTTAAAATATGGCGACAATGCTTTATCTTTTCCGAACAGATTACTGTATTAAAATCGTATAAAAAGCACATAAATTCTTAAGGAACCAAAATGCACGCGAATCATGTTAATGCTATTTCCCATCGCCGCCGTTGCAGCCTGATTATTGCTCATGAGTGTCAGCGAGTTCAGGCAGGCCTTCGAATTAGGCATGTTTACTCTATCGTTACAATACTTAATGGTTTTTGGGGTCATAGCTAGGGCCACCTGTCTTTCGCGAAAATATTTACGCGCAGGCTAGACTCCAATGTCCTATGACATACGCGCAGTTTTCCTTTGCGTATTGGCCACGTGTGCTTGTCGGGGGACAGTTCCTTACCCTGACTAGGCCAATCAGAGTTAGGTAAGTGCGACACTGAGTGTCCGCGTGCGACAGTTAAAATCGTACAATCAGGAAAGTGGATCTGAGCTCCAGTGTTTTGGAGTACAACTAGTCCTGAAATTTTTTCGCGGAAAACAGGTGGCCCTAGTCGTAGCTATTGCTCTGTAAACGAAAAAAAAGCACAACAGGTGTTATAAAACACAGCATGCGCCAGCAAGGATAGGCGTAATGAACACGGAATACTCCGACCTTTGTAAGTACGATTGCGCTGTAGTTACTTTGATGCACCGCTGTTCTCCGCACTTCAGCCTCATTCGCGACAAACTCAGATACGCCCTTTAGGCACGGAATCCTTCCGTCTGGCAAACACCAAACGGGACAAAACAATTCCGCAAACTTGTGATGTAGTCATCAGGCCCGTAGCCACGTTACATCTTAGCACTTGGGGGAGGGGGGGGGACATCCACCTGATAGCAAAGAGGGGGGGGAATGATTGTCCTACCAGAAGAGAGAGAGAGAGAGAGAGAAGAGAGAGAGAGAGAGAGAGAGAGAGAGAGAGAGAGAGAGAGAGAGAGAGAGAGAGAGAGAGAGAGAGAGAGAGAGAGAGAGAGAGAGAGAGAGAGAGGAGAGAGAGAGAGAGAGAGAGAGAGAGAGAGAGAGAGAGAGAGAGAGAGAGAGAGAGAGAGCTATTTTAATTTGAGAGTAGTTTTCAAATCCTGTAGGTAATGTTGAGTTAATAACTAAAGGTTGAGGCCCTGGGAACCGACACTTCAGATATACAATTTACAAGAATACTTAAACAACCAAGCATGTTTAAAACAAGGTAATATAAGGAAAGAGGCATAGAGTATGCATAAGCGTAGTCAATGAAGCAGCATATATACGACCAAAAACGGCATTAAATTGCACAAGGTTAAAACTACACTACCAAATTGAAACATGAATGTTTTCATATTGATTTTAATATAGCATAATCATTTTTCTTTTCGTTTGGAAAAACATTACAGAGACCCAAAATGGTCGTAACAATATTCAACTACAATGTTTAATAAAATGGATAGTTTACAATAATATATCAGAGAAACAGATATATGTCTACTAAAATATTGTTCCACAAGGACTCTTTTAAATATATATTTTCATTGTTTCCCCCCCCCCCGCCCCACCAAAAATGATTAATACATTCACCAATATTACCCCTATAGTACAACCCAAGTGTTGAACCAAAAAGGATTTCAAAATTATAATTCACACAAAATTATTAAAATAGGTAAAATACGACTTATACTATATATAGTTCCATCCATAACTTTCCCTAGCCACTTAAAATTTTATCTCTGGCTCTTCAACAAACGCAAAAAATTATGTCTGCCAAACCTGGCCACCTAAGATTTTCCATGACCATTAACAGGTATTTTTTAGGAGAATTTCTCTTACTTCAGTTACACAATTAATTATTCAAAAACGTAAATCCACCCCTATTTTAAAATGAAAACTGATAAAAATCTCTGGCTTCTAAGCCCTGGCAGAGGCCATTCAATCTCCCCGAACAGCCCGTTTCCAAAACGGTGGGTGAAACAAGACCATGAATGAAGATATTCAATCAGCCCAAAAATGGCAGAGAACTGACAACATACTGACTACAGTCTTCAGGAAAATTTAAATTATTTTTGACAAGAAAAATTTAAGATTCCTCCTCGCATATTTACTAATATATCTTATTAGAAAATAGGAAGCGATTCCTTATTATGCTGTGCAGAATTACTTATACTGTTCATGTTATCCAAAAATATCCTGACTGTAAATTAAAAATTAGAGCGTCAAAATGAAGATCCTGCTTCTCCTTAAGGGTTATACATTTTCATTTAAACAGTGATCAAACCCAAATACCTGACCTGTTACCTAGGGAAGACTTCTCTCGCAGCTAAGCGTCTGACCCCGATACGAGATTTTACCAATAATTATATATAAAAATCGAGCATTGCCTCGCTATGGGGATAGCTACAATCATCCACCAATACCGAGCCACTGTCGAAAAAATCATCCTCTCAATTACGCCCTAACGGGGTTACTATAATTCACAAACAGTAAAGAACAGTCCAGTGCATTAACTGTGCCGTCATCTCCGATACATCATAAATAAGCCATCTGTAAGTGCGCGGGCCAGGCCCGTCCTTCCGGTGCGTCACGAAGAAGGAACACTGCTGAACTCTAGTGGTGGCAGGCGTCAACTCCAGCCAGGCGAGCAGCGCTCGCCAGTTTGCTAGCTAACACTCGGGGACTGTGACGTGACGCGGTGCCAGTCCAACCAAGAAAACATAATTTTTGCGGTATTTACGCTGCTACGTTCCGTAAATTCACCAACGTGGGCTTCCATCAATGCAAACGCAAGTGTTTATGAGTTTAAAAGTAAGTTTTTTTTTTTTTTTTTAGAGCAATTGTCCATATTTTATAGTTTATTCCAACACACGTCTTCCGATCAATACTTTTCCATGGTGGACGGGTGAAAACGGTGTTGCATAAAGAATGGGCCGGGTCCGGAGAGACAAACTGTACGCGAATTTATAAGCGTACTTGTCTCAAGGTTAATCCATCATATTTCAATGGAATGGGAATTATTCAACACATTTTATATTTCATTATTATCTATTCATACTTATACTCAAAACTTTTTTACACACTTATTGGTCTAATTTCTGGCAGACTGTAATGTTATGGGCTTTTTACAGGCGATTAAATAATTTATTAAAATTTAGGAGGGGCCTCAAAATATTAACATGGCGGCTCTCTATCAACCCCTCCTCGTCGACTACGGGCCTGATAGTCGTGATCTTTCAGTTTATTGCCACGGTGACGACCTTAAAAATACGGAGCGAAAATGGAAGTTTCCGTCGAAAGCACCGTGCAAATTGCCGTGCTGAGTGTAAAATCACGAGGTGCCAGAACTGCTACCGGCGTGGCGTAATCACCCAGCACTATCGCTGCTCCGCCTGCAAAACAGGAGGCATCGATCACGCTGTTGACGTCACGAGCACAGCGAGAGATACCGGCTCTTAGGCTGGAAGAGTATCAGTTACGGAAGCTATTGGAAGAGAAGTGCCATCATCCACTCTCCCCACCCTTGATTTGCATTTTACCCAACATATGTTGGATCTAATACGAGCAACTATAATGCTGCAAGAAGTGATTAATACAATTAATAATACTCTCTATGTGTGAGGGTGAGTGAGTGAGTGAGAGTGAGTGAGTGAAATGAGTGAGAGTGAGGATGAGTGTGAGGGTGTGATAGATAGTGTGAGTGAGAGGGAGCGTGAAAGTGTGAGAGAGTGCGAGTGTGTGTGAGAGTGAGTGTGAGAGAGAATCTGTGTGTGTTTGTTTGTGTGTGTGTGTGGCAGTAGACTAACTTTCGTATTCTGAGCAGGTCCTCACAAACGGCTCACAATCTGGATAAAAAAAACTGTCAAAATTACGAGTTCAAACACTACCGTGGTTCATTTACATCTCACTGGTCGAGACCAAGATTCTTTTACACAAATTAATTACCTTCACTTCAATACATCCCGGTTGCAATGAAATCTGCACTGACATTGTTTGTTTTTGTTTTTTCATTACAAAATGTAAGCATAGCGAACGTAGCGTATAGCTTTCAGTGTAGCCACGTGGTCTCATTATAAACAGTTGCGTCTATTCTAATTTTAAAAAATAGCGTAGAATATTTTTATGGATTTATTTTTAAGGCAGGAATGAAATTCGATATCTCTTCCCCCCTTAAAATATTTGGCCATGATTATTGAAATGTGCCGAATTCAGAAAAATATGCTGTAAGTACGCTTCTCTGTGCGATATTTAATCTTCTGTAAATCAGTGTTTTAAACTATACCGACACTGCTGTATATTTTCTTGGACAGATTGCTGGATGTGTTAAAACAATATCGTCACCACTTAACCCCTTAAGATTTTATCCCTAGTATACTCGTTCATGTCTGGGATGTTGCAGAACAGGTGAGATGATGGCCAGTGCTGCGCAAGTCCAGAAGCCGGCACCAATACAGGACTCGCATTTCCTTGGACCATGCGGTTGGTTACTGCTGACAGGCAAATTATTTTCTGATTGGTGGGTTCTTGTGCCCTGGATTTAATTGAAGTCCTTTCCATAGGTAGGGTTAGTGAAATTTCGCTAAAAGATTTCGGGACTTATTATATTTTAAGACACTGTAGGATCGTTTTCCTATCTTGATCGGGTGAATCACTTTTTGGCACGTGTTAACTGCCTGCGCACGAATCACGTAGGATCCGTGCCGATGTTGCCTAATTCTGAATGGCCCGTTGAAATATGAAAACGCCTTCTGAAGCAGAGAGCTACCAATGGTAATAGACAAACTGCTTTTGGGTGCTTATAGTATTTAAGTCTACCATGTACTCATATTTTTTCGCGAAATATCACTAGCTCTATTCATAGATTACAAAATGTGTCACGTGTTATAAAAAAACGCGAAGTACCCCCGGCACAAAAAATTCCTCCGTTTGCAACACCTGAAACGAAAATATTGATGTCAACCTTACGAGTGGGATGGACGCCCGCATTTCTTGTGAAATAGTTGTTTGCGGGAATACGCGTATCTTGGAAAATAAATCTTCTGCATCTACTACTTTTCATCAGAAAAAATATCAAAACTATTTCCTACACTCCTATGTTTTTCTTTTGACATATTAAGAGTATTCTTGGAGGAAAAAATTCGTGGAAATTGTCAAATATCGCATTTTTAAAGCTTGCCTATGCAGTTTCCTAAAGCGGCAGGAGAAAAGTACGAAAATATATGCGTAGTTTTTTTCATCACGTGTAATAAAACCCCTATGTTACATATCTCATTTGCACAGTAGAGCGTCACGACGGAAACACTGCGCGCCTTGCGCGTAGGAGCGATGAGGCGCCAGGCGTGCGTGCTAGTGTCGCCCGTATCGCTCCCTCGCTTCTTGACCTTGGACACGGAGTTCCCACGGGGAGGGGGGGGAGGGTCATTCCACTCTTGAGGGGTTAAAAATCACGAGGGAACAGAGCACATGCGAAAGTTATTAATCGTATTTTCCATCGCTCTCGGGATGCTTCCTTTTGGCCGGATGTAATAATGAGACCTTTGACCTTGTTTATTGGGATTGTTTGTTAATATCGTTAAGTCGCCGCTAGGAGTGAGATGCCAATAAAGGGTCGCATGCCGAATTAGTTGCATCTCCCATCACGCACGACGTCATCCTACGAGCGACTTTTCTTATTCAGTCGCATGGCCCCACTGGCACTGCTTGCAAGCAACAGATTGCCTGCGATGATTTTAAAAAAAGGGGAAGGGGGGGGGGGCAACCACGAGCCCACAACGCTACTACGTTAAACGCAAACCTACATTTAAGAAGACAGGCATTTCCATAGCTCCCAAAGGTTAGAACACAGAAACCTGTATTCTGAAGACGCCCTCGTGACCTGAGCCGAGCAGGTTGTCAAGGTGATTAGGCCCTGTGGCTTCCCCGCAACGAGACCTCCATCGCCTACTCTACTCGGAAGTCCCGACAACTAAACAGCGTAACTACGGTGATTAGCACTTCGGATCTAACAGTATGTAACATAACAACTGCGCTCACTTATTAAAATATCAAGATTTAGTAGAAGGTATGGGCGCTTGTATTATGCACATTAAAGAGCTGTATATGTAGTATAATACCGTTGCAAATACCTATATTGATAAAGCAATTTTAGTTGTTTATTTTACCAAGATCTTCATCCCTCATGAATTTTGATACGCCCTAGGCAATTTGTATAGGCTGTTCACGGTAAACTGAGCATTTTTGAAAACCCTGCTTAAAATCTACTTCTATGACCGCTGTGTATTCTTCCGCCTTATGTAAGATTAACCTTGTCGTAGGCCTCGTCACTTTATTCATATGCCGGTCAAGTGAAACTGTGGAATTATTTTAAAAGTAAACATCTAACAAATCTGCTCATTTTCACACTTCAATGCATTAAAAATTAAAACAAAGCGAAATTAATAATTTAAGTTATCAGAAATGGCTACCTAACTCTTTTTATTCGACGTTAAGATATGGAATTACTTTCCATCCATCGTTACCAACCTTGCCGGGCGCATGTCACTCAGTTCGCCTGTTAAAATGTATGCAGGTAGAGGTGCAGTGACTTTTTTCTAAGGTCGATTTCTAAAGTGCTCACTTCATCGTGAACAGCCTTTACCAATATAAACATTTGAAAAGCGACATAATAGTTGCAACAGCTAAGAGACTATGTTGAATGGACGTATAGTTATGATAGAGATCGTGGCTCTAAAAGGGGGGCTAAAGGTGACAGTAAATCGAATTTTTCTGCTCGGTAAAATAAATTACAACCTCGGCTTACCCACCGTGTACCGCGTCGTTTATTAGAACGATAATCGGCGATCATAAATTAGCAGGATATGATCAAATAGACCGAGCATAAACCATTATAATAACATGTAGGCTAACAGCAGCACTCGTGCCCAAGGTGAAACGCTATTTCAATACACTACACTTAAAAGCACCTACAGGCTGTTCACGGCAAAGTGAGCACTTTCGAGGCGCTGGTTACATTTTCCTTTCAGCCATTTCTTATCCAGTAACAACCTTTCAAACAAATATTTCCATTTAATTAACGAACACAGTTTGCATATTCCACCGCACTCGGAAGTTGATGTGTATGGCTTATATATATATATATACACACACACACACACACACACACACACACACACACATATATATATATATATATAATGTTATTCCAAACGAGCGGGTTTTCAAAAGTTTTAACTTTACCATGAATAGTCTACACCTCAGTGAGTTGAGGCTCCCCAGTGCTTTTCGAAAGGTACATTATTAATTCCTCTCTGAGTACACATTTTTTTTTGTCTCTCCTTTGACGTGCAATAGCTGCCTATTATAAAATTTGATAACGAAATTTGAAAACCCTTTTATGATTACTAGAATGTATCTTGTAAAGGATTATATCTATAAGAAAGTACATAAATTGGCATTCAAAGCAGCGTGTCCCAATATTTAAAAAGGTTTGATCTTAAGGAAATCGATTTTGATAATGCTGTATTCCACGTATTTTGTAGGCAAGAAAAGAAAATAATCTGTTCCAAACTCATTTGCGGTCAACACACTGAGTATTAAATATAACCTTTTTACACCGTAGCAAAAGTAACTATAAATTCGTTACTTTAGCATTTATTCGGAAACAAGTTTTTACTTATGCATAAAATAAATTATAAAACAAACATAGGATCTATAGAAACGCGTTTGTTAACTTACACTTTTCAGTTGACATTGCCATTGTTTGCAATTACTTAGTATCCGAAATCCTGTTGCCATCAAAAAGTTTAGATTTCCCAAACCTTCGACAGTTTAAGTTTTTTTTTTTTTTTTTTTTTTTCAAAGTACTGCTAAGGGTGTGCTCCTATACACTTATAGTCCATTCCCCATTGGAAGCAACTTTCTCGGAGCACTGCTAAATATCTACTTGCAGGCCCGTCTCGTATCCTTCCGCCAAATGTAAACAAACAATGCCATGTGACTGCCAAGTAGCATGCGTCAAAATCAATGTTTGCATTCCATTGTGTGTGTACATGTGTTCGTATACTTCCGCTACACCTAAAAATAAACACTGAAATGTAACTTCTACTTTTATACCTGTCAAATGTGTTGTCTAGTGTTTACAGCTTTTCAAAGAATTCTGTCATATTCCATAAACCATTCCGTATGAATATTCACAGTTTAGGCCTCTAACATTATTTAGGGTAGCTTTATGACGCATTAAAAATGCCTGAATTGAAAACAGTTCTTACGGTTATTTTACACTAACATATTTGTTTTCCACGACGTAGCTCAATACATGTAATGCACGTTAGTATTTTGGCGCGACTGTGTTTAACACTGTTACTACTGCGAGGTAAAGGGCTGTACTAATTGTGATTATCCTTTTGTCATTGATATGTGTTGGGTAATTTGTCTAAAAGGACGGCCTCAGAGGGAATAAATATTAAATCGAAGGAACAACCAGTGAAAAGGGCACATTAAATTCAAGCACGCAACTCTTGTTGCTCATTTTTATCATACTGACTTTAAAAGATAGCGGTGAACATGCACACAAATAAGCCTGCGATAACTTTTATCCCGCTCATATTTCTATGTATTGCTACTTACTGGTTATTAGGTTTATTGAAATTTATCAAGCTGAGCTTAGTATTTTCCTTCTGGGATTGTGGCAAATTACGTTACATGACTGTGTTACAACCCCATAGGGCAAAGGTACAATGTCGTGATAAATAAACAGACGAGGATGTAAGTAAATAACTTCGTCATAAAAACAGTACACATTTAAAACGTAAAGAAAGTGCTTATCAAATATTTGAAATCACGCCCACACAGGGCCAGTGTGCCGACCACGATCCACAAAGGCACGCCATTTCACACGTCACAGTATATTTATTACTGCCGTGTAAACACAGATTTATCACAATATCGTAACTTGTCTAGGCAGGTTTAAAAAATACAACGTCTACAAACGTGATGTATTAATTTGAAGTATTTTCCTGAGTAAGAATAATTTACGTTTCGTTTGACAAAAAGCAACATGCCATGTCATGGCTCGCCACATCTGCTAACTTAACTAGGTAACTGCACCGCCATCATATCTAAATATATTAAAATACGTATTCAAATATTAAAATCTCTTTTCAGTTGTCGATTACAAATTCAAAAATCATTATTTTGCTGTAATAAGTATAAAATATGCTACAATTGAAAACAAGTATAATTTCGTTACTTACTAGCGAAGTGAAATTTCCCTAGTGTGAAAGAGACGAAGAAAGAGAAAGAGTGCGACAAGCCTCGCCAGCAGACAGTTTTTTCCAATTGCTTTCTCGCTCGATAAAACAATACCGTACCATTACAGCCTACTCGCGATATTTTCCCCTGTTATTTTAAACTGTAAAAATTAGATATGTTGCCATCGGGGCTACTTAAATATTTCGATAGGCACCGTTTAATTTACAAATAGTATAGTAAAAAATGAGGTTAAAATAATATTTTAACTGTGAACTATTTCCTACCGGCCGTTGCCAACACGTCGCTGCTCTCGCTGCTGTTAATTCATATTAAAAAAAGAAATTAATATTACAAGTTATAGAAGATATTAAGGTAAAGGTTCATTTATTCAATAATACAGTATTCTATAGCTAACCACAGCGTTATATATTTGTGGAATACAGGTTACTGAAAAAACAATTGATATGTTATGCCTACAGTGTTTTTTTCAAAGGTTGATTTTCATAAGTCGCTTTCAATCGGGAATGGACTATAGTTAAAATTTCTTGTACATGGGAATTATCAGCCCAGGCCTTGATTATCTGCCACGTTTTATGAAGTCCATAATCACTCCGAGTTTATTTATAAACAGAATGTTGCGATATTATGTTTATACAGGAACCTGGTTAGCTTTCTATTTATTGCCCTCCGCCCGGATGCAATATTTCAGCTCCTGTTTATCTGTTCGGGCTGCTTTTCCTCTATCTCTCTCTCTCTCTCTCTCTCTCTCTCTCTCTCACTCTCTTTGTCGATACATTTTGGAAGCTTGGTTCGGTGCGAGAAAGAACTGCTGAATGCTATTTTTAGAGCAGAAATGTTGGAATTCATTTAATTGGAGGACTGAAGCATTGTCAGAAACGCCACACTCTGGAAGTCAATTTCATTAACAAAAGTGTTTCGTCCGAAGCTTTAATAAAGTTGGACGAATTCGGAGCTGATGTAGCAAATTAATTTCTTTGTTGTTGAACTTTTAACAATAGGTGAGCTATAATCATGACAGTATTTAATTTGGGGAAGAAAATATAATTTTTTATGGTTTCTTATTAATGCCGTAGTGTACTGACACCTCAGCACATGCACACTAAATAAGGTACACAACGCAATCAACTTATAACAATTTTATTCACATCAGCATCCCTCATGCAGCAACCGAGAGTATCAAGAAGAAAATATGGGGTTTGGCCGTGTTGGGGACACGGCCACTTGTTTTGCGTGAACACGTCTACGTTGACGCACTCGGACGCCTTTATGTTTTTTTTTTTTTTTTTTTTTTTTACGTTCCTGGCACCGCTTCACTCGATCATATGGGGTTTTATGGGCATCACTGGATTGCTTTTGAGATGTTCTTTGCAAGCGTATACGATTTCTGTATTTCGATTTGGCTTTTTGACAAATTTGGCCGACATTGTGTTAAGTTTCCTTAATTTTGACAACCGAGTGGGGTAATGGAATTTTGAATGTAGACGATAGATTCGGAGCTGCAATGCCAAACTGTATCCCCCGAATTTTTGTTTTCATCAGGTTTTCTGGATCGCCTCCTACTATAGTCGCAAGTGTGTTCGAATCGCACACGCGTACACTCCACCCGCCGCGTTCTTGAACGCGAGCAGAGCAGCTCCGTCGCGAAGCAGGACGAGTTCTCGCAATTACAACGCTCCGTGTCCACCGCTCGTCTGAATTGGAGCACAAAGAGGTAATTTGATCATCATGCAAATGAACTCCCAACTAGCGACTGTGGTGGGGGGGGGAGGGTACTCGCGCCGCCGCCGAACACACTGTGTTAAAGCGACCGCTCTCTGTAATTGCGTTCGTTAGCTACGAGTGGCTTGCAAAAACAAAAGCGGGTGTACCGCGTGTGTAGGACGCCCGCAATAAGTTTTCCCTCCGCAGCGGGACGCCATCTTGGTATTTCGTGTCGCAGGGAAATCGCGAACCGCACAAGCACACGGCGGCGACGCAAAGTTCTTACTGATGCCAGAGTCGCAATTTTCAGTGCGGCTGCTTGGAATTCACAGCTCGAAGGTTTACACGAATTTTAGGATGTTTTCAGCGCCATTTGCAACTAGTTTCGAAGGCGGTGGGCTGAAAGTAAATTTATAAAACACATGATACTGACAAAGAGTGCAAGTATTAAACCACAACAGAAGGAAGATAGAGAGAAAGATAAAGAAAGAATGCAAAAGAGAAAAAATGGGAGCACTCGGAGAACACCCTCGGAGAGGAAGAGAGAAAGAAGGAAAGAAAGAGAAAGAAACAATGGAGAAACGAGGAAAAAGTGGGAGCACGTGGGGAAAACCCCTCGGAATGCAAGAGGATGAAAAAATGTCACACTGGTTGCCAAGATGGCAGTCCTCCAAGATCACGGCGTACTGGTTACAAATATGGCAACATACTGGCTACAAGAATGGTGGCGTACTGGCTACCAACATGGTGGAATCCAACATGGCGACGTATTATCTACAAACATGGCGGAGTACGGGCTACCAACATGGTGTAATCCAACATGGCGGTCGCGTGACGTCATCCAACATGGCGGCCAGATCCTCAGATCCTCTCCCTGATGCCTCCGGATCTACCATACCTATCTACTATGAATATAATCGGGTACGAAGCAAACACAACTTTTACACCGTAAGGTAAGTTTGTTGAACTATTCCTCTTCATTAAGTTGTGCACACTTTTTGCAGTGTTGCACGGCACGACAAAAACCAGAACACATTTAAAATCCAAAATTGCCGGCCTTGCGTCAGTTCTCGCCATACTGACGTCAGATGTGTGGAGTGGACCGATCTGGGCGGTTCTTAACATCGAGGTCTTGAGATCAGATGAGGATGAAACGAGGTGAGATGGAGCAGCGCCGGAATGTAAGGGCGGATTAATCGTAAGATTCCCGAGAAAACCCACCGACCGGCGGCATCGTCCGGCAAGATTCCCCGTAGGAATCGAACCCGCTTCACATTGGCGGGAGGCGAGTAGTCTGGCCCCTACACCACCGCGGCCCCGTCAGAAGTGTATTTTATTTGATTGCCTGTTCAGTTTTCATTACCATGTCGGACATGTAGTTGTATTCTTGTCTTAGCTCTGTGATTCCGGCATCATATTAATTGAATCCTAGCCCCCGAGAAAGTGTTTGCTCTGCCCAAAACAATTTCTTAATTGCGTATGGCCAAACTAAAAATTATAGTAACTTCAACACAAAATGCATTTCTATATTCAAATGATAATTTTGTCATACGAATAATATGACTCCTGCTCCATTTCAAATGTAGTCTAGTCAGTATATTTTGACAGGGACATATTTGCTTGGCTCAAGCCGTCCTTTCTTATCAGTGCTCAAACAATAAATTTAATATAGCACATTTTTAAGGCCGTTCATAGACAGTTTATTGTTCTTTCATATATTGAGTAATTTTGTTGTTTCGTGATATCATATCAATGATAACTTGTTGAAATAGCAAATAAGTTAAACATTCATAAGGTTTATTTTAACGTAAATATAATACATTTTACATGAAATCTTGATTCTTATAAGTTATAAATGTTATTTTAACACAACGTTTGGTTTCAGCTGAAGTATTTCTTGAAGACATGGGAGTGTCGTGGTGTAATTTCTTTAAAATAAAACACTTGGTTCTTTTAAGTAATGGTAGAACACTTGCATTTCCAAATGATTGAGTGAAGAGATTTGGGCGGCTCTTAATAGCGAGGTTTTGAGAGCCGACGAGGGCGATGGAAGTGAATGTGGAGCGGCGCCGGATTGAAAGGACGGGGGAAACGGGAGATCCCCGAGAAAACCCGCCGACCAACGGCATCGTCCGGCACGATTCCCACTTGCGAAAATCCAGCAACACAGCCGGGTATTGAACCCGGTTCGCCTTTGGTGGGAGGCTAGCGTGCTAATCGCTCAGCCACCGTGGCCTCCATTTACAAATGAATTTATAATTTCTGGTGTTGCAAATTATAAAAAATTAGATGCGTACCCTGCTTACGCTGGCAGAAGTCTCGTCACGTTATCGCATCTCACATCTTTATGCTCGGTGATCAGGGATATGAACAAGTCATAACCACGGACCTGCAAAATTCGTGTTATTTTTTGGGCTCAAGCTAAAACTCACAGTACTGTATATACTCTAGCCGGCGTCGTTCTCTCATTGACTGCTGCCCAAATGTGAAGTTCCTTTCTGAGCGATTTGTGCGTGATGCACACGATTGTGCAGTGTCCATTTATTGGCGCAGAGATACGCTGGGCGTGTCGAATAACGCATGGTACAATGACAAATGTATTAAAATGGTACAAGTGTTTTAAGTTTAAACTATCCTCAAATAATAACGCGAAATTCGCATGTCTCTAGTCACAACGTAACGTAGTAGCGCGGGTTCAGGAATCAGTTACATACAAGGAAGATCATTGGACGCTGAGCCTCTCAGAGTACAGCACTGGTTAAATACCAGCTTCCTGTGTGCAACACATTGAAGATTGTCCATACAGCGAGCATTAAAGTGTTAACTTTTAATTATTTTGGCTTTAAATTTTAGCTTTAGAGTTAAAATTGAAATACGGGCAAACCAGATAGTACACTCTAAAAAATTATTCGTAAATTTACCATATCAGTGTATATGTACAGTGACAAAGCGTGAATGGTAAAATTATTTTCCAATACATGCATGATAACATTCCTACAGTGGTTCAGGAAAGAGTCAAATGCGTAGAGAAGTTCCCAGCTTTATATAGTAGCAAATGCTAAACATTCCCATATTTTCATCCTAACGTGTGGTATTATTTCCATACACTGTATAGGTTAAAAACTTCCAATATAGTTTAGGAAGTTTACTAGAATTTTTTTACAGTGTAGTAGGCCTATTAAAGAAATTTTATTGATGATACACTAATGACTTCGGCAATTATTTTGAGCCGTAGCTTAAAATTTGAATTTTGTACATTTTTTTTAATTTGTACAAAAAAAATAGTTATGAATTTAGCTTTCCTGCAGTTCCTTTCCATTCGTTTTCGAGAAATTATTTTCCAATAGTCATTATTTTCGGACTATTATTTATACCATAATGAAAAAAAAATGTAACATCAGTTCCGACCCTAGAAATTATGTGAACTACGGAAAGGATTATGTAGACATTTAATTTGTGAGTAAAATATTCCTGCTTACAATAATCACCGAGTGTGAATTTTCATAAAGTATACTCGTTCCTTTGTGAGAAAACGCTTTCTTCGTTACCAAGTCCACTAAAGTTCTTTGCCTCACAAGATCCTGCAGCTGAATCACAAAAATGTTATAGTATGCTATTATAATGGGCAAGCGTCCCTCCTTTTCTTCCAAAATAAATCTTCCTGCGAAAAATACGAGGCTGTTGATATTCATATTCCTACTAAAAGGGAAATATAATTCATCAGAATAAACGTAACCTCTGAATTAGTTCATGCGCGTATGTTTAACGCATTAGACGTGTTTACTTACATTTCCGAGTTTCATAAATTCAACTCGATTTCCTTAGAAGCACATCGATTATAATCAAATCTGAGACCAATTTAACCAAACACAAGAAGTTTAAGTGTTACATATGTTTATTTTAATTCACCGCTGCTTGTTCTCAGCCATCATTTCTGTTTGATATTTCCCCCAAAATATATAAACAAATATGACATTCGATAAAGGAGCTAAGTAATACCAACAGCATTTAGAAAATTCATCGCCAGCAAAATATACGACAGAGAGAAAACCTTACTTTGTCAAAGTCTCCGTGATTTAAAACTCAGTAATTAGGAAAATGTTTATACATCTCGACAAAACGTATAATAAGCAGATACCTGCAAAATTCGCGTTATTATTTGAGGACAGTTTAAACTTAAAACACTTATACAACTGCAATAAGCTTGTCTTTGGACCATACTTTGTTCGACACGCCCCGACATTCTCTGCGCCAATAAATGAACACTTCACAATCGTGTGCCCCAATCACGTACAATTCACTGAGTAATGGCTTGACTTCGCACTTGGGCAGCAGCCAATGTGGGAACGACGCCTGCTAGAGTATATACAGTACTATGAATTTTAGCTTGAAGCCAAAAAATAACGCGAATTTTACAGGTCCCTAGTAATAAGTAGGGATAGGAACATTTCGCCAGTTCATATCAGGACAAGATAGACGTCAAACACGTGTACATTGAAGTTAACTTTGCAATTGGATCGCAGTTTATTAGACACGCCCTGGACGACTCTGAGCCAATAGCAGACTTGCAAGGAAACAAGTAGCGAGTGCCATACTGACAGGTGTGAAGTAACACTGGCTACCCTATGGGGCAGCAGCCAATGAACAAACATCTGAGGCTCGAGTACACACATGACTGTGAAGTTTAGCCTACAGGTCATTGAACTCGCGAATTTTTCATATCCCTAGTAATAAGACACGACTAGTGAGTGTTTATGTGCTTATTATCGTACGACATGTTACCAAAATCGGTCATTTATTTCCAGTGTCCGCTAATTTATGTATTGTGATCTAATCTGTGTCGAAGTAACTGCTAATGTTAAAAAATTCCCTTAAATCGCACTTGTCATCAAACTTGAGTATGTTTAACGTTTTTTTTTTTAAAATGACGAATGCAGTCTAACGAGTGAACCAATGTATTACCTGCAGGCGTGTCCTCACTTCAGCACTTACTAAAGTCAAGACGCTATACTAACTGCATAAATAATTGCAGAGCAACGAGGAGTTCGCGAGCTACAAACTCCTGATAGAAAGAGCCGTATACCAGCAAGATCTTCACCTTAGTTCCCCGCAACTTCTAGAGTTAACTGTAGACGTCGAGATGTGTGACGGGTGGCCTTGTCTTGATTTCCGCTGCGAACTTCACGCAATTACACTCCAGCGTTGTTCTGACAGCGAGCGGAACTCCAGTGGCAGCCTGGGGAGTTTCGCTAATAAAGCGGAGCTCCAATTAACATCGGCAAGGCAACGCCGACCTTCGCTCCGGGAACATTTTTGCTGTTACACGTGACTAGGGACAGGAAAAATTCGCGAGTTCAATGACCTGTAGACTAGACTCCACAGTCGCGTGTATACTCGAACCTCAGAAGTTTTTGATCATTGGCTGCTGCCCCATAGGGTAGCCAGTGTTACTTCACATCTGGCAGTATGGTATTCTCTACTTGTTTCCTTGCAAGTCTGCTATTGGCTCAGAGTCGTCTAGGGCATGTCTGTGATCCGATTACAAAGTTAGCTTCAGTGTACTCGTGTTTAACGTCTACCTTGTCCTGAAATGAGCTAGCGAAATGTTCCTATCTCTACACATGACTTTCCGAAGAGAAATTAATGGTTAAATATGAACCGCGGCAAATTAGGTTTGCCACAAACAAAATCTCTATTAAATTTATATATCAAAGGCGATGGAAAAGTTTCAGTATCGTAATAATAACTCATCAGTGTTTTTTCTGGCAAGGTTAGTAAAGGCTGTTCACGATAAAGTGAGCACATTTGAAATCAACCTTAGAAAATAGTCACTGGCCCTACCTGCGTATATTTCAACGGGCGCCCTGAGGGTCATGTGTCCAGTAAAGTTGGTAATGGTGGAGGGGAAAGTAGTTCCATATATTAACGTCGAACTTACATTATTTCGCTCGCTTTCTGTTTTTTTTTTTAATGCGTCGAAGTGCAAAAGTGAGCAAGTTTGTACAATATTTACTTTCTAATAATTTCAGTTTCACTTGACCGACGCATGAATAAAGTGATGAAGCCCATGATAATGTTAATTTTTAATAAGGCGGAAAACACATAAAGTGTATACAAGTAGATCTTAAGCAAGGCTTTCAAAAGTTCTCATTTTACCGAGAACAGCCTATAGCTGTATTTGGATTGTTAAACCATCGCGTTGGTGCTTGAACAAATTGGCTATTTTGTAATTTAGTATTCAGCGAGCTTCTTTACGTGCTAAAACTATAATGTACGAAAGAAACGTTTTAATATTACTTAACCATTACCTTTGGTATACAGCAATTTTTCTTTAATGTAAACAAATATAGCTCAAATACGTTTTTCTCTTTGCCATTAACAAAATCAGCATCGCCATAAAACGAAAACGCGCAATATGAAAATCGAAACAGTGAAATGTGTTCCAAAACACTAACTTTGACTGCAGATATTTTGAAACTCATTCAATTCAATCAGTAAAATCCTACTGGTCAATTTAGCTGCTAGTATTAAGTCACTATAGTCTATTTGCGGTTTCTTCACATCTTGTGAATCTAACCTTCGAAAAATCACCCCATGTATTACGTGTTTGGTTGTTTCCTAAATATGTCATGTATTACAAGTGCTTTCTACACGTGTTAACATCAAAGTAACTTATTTTTCGTTAAATTGAAGTTTTACTAATATTTCATGTATAAATTATAATATTTCATTCCAAATAAATATCTATAAAAACAGTGGGAGAACATAAGTGTAGCGCCTAGTAAGAAATAGTTCTCATTCAAAACATTTTTATAACTGAGAGCGTACGAATGTGGTGCGTTGTCCTGTGGTGAAATTTTCTAGACTTTCTTAAGCTTAGTTTGCACGAGGCGGAACAATATACTGGATGTAGAATTTTAGGAGGGCTTCAGAAAAGTGTGAAGTAACCGCGAATGGATCATAAACAGTGAGTGCCACTTACTGATATTGGAACTGAACTGGCCCTACTGATATTGGAACTGAACTGGCCCGGCCCGGGTTCGACCCGCAAACAATCTTGCCTAAACTCTCGATGCCCGATCGCAAGCCTCTCGGCGTGTTTATTGTCGAACTCCCGGCCTGTGAAAGGTCTCCGTCGATCTATCAGCTTCGTGGAATCTGCGGCCTTGAGATCAAGGTCGAAGAAGTACCAGCGCCCCGACGGACCAGCGCAGTGCAGCAACTGCCAGCGATTTGGACACGCGACTAGAGTGAGTTGCGGGGCCTCCACCCCCCCCCCCTCGCCCGCCAGGAGCAGGCTGTGTGGCAAAGGACACACACCAACCTGCAATGCGACCTGCCAGACGGAGACGAGGCAGGGATCTGCGTAAATGCGCGAGCGAGTTGCGATGTCAATCACGCTGCCAATTATGAAGCCTGCGTGGCTTATATACAAGAGAAGTGGAGATGTCTTGCCCCGCAAGATGCGCAGGAAGCGAGAGCACCGGAGCGGATACTCTGCTGCAATCGCAGCTCAACCCCAGGCAGTTTAATTCGACTCCCGCCCCCTGGAATCCAACATCGCCTACGCAGTCGCAGCCACATGCTTGACCAATCAGGAGCCAGCTCAACACCCATTGGACGCGCAGGTTTCTGCCAGCTAGACAAAATTTGCGCGCCCAGTTTCACGAATGGACACAACCCCAGCTGCCTCGGAACCAATTAATATGCAGATATTAATTCAGGAGGCGAAGACCAGCCTTTAGTGGAGTGCTGGAGGCGCTCTGCAACTTATTAATGGTTTGGACTGACCAAACCAAGTCAGTTGAAGAGAAAGGGCGAATCCTGACTGGGGTAGCCCTCTCAATTGTGAAAGGGCAGCAGCAGCTGACAGCTATTAATTTGCTTTTGCCAAACGCTCTGCCTTTTAGGTTCAATTTAACCAGTTGTTTAATTTACTGGAATGCTAACGGCATTCGCAGTAAAAAACAGGAGCTGGTAGATTTTATTTCTCATCAGATTTCTATAATTGCAATAAACGAAACTCACTTAGACCTACAGCATTGATTTTCTGTTCTAGACTATAAATGCTTTCGAAAAGTTCGCGACAGACACGGCGGAGGTGTCGTGATATTAATTCATAATTCAATAGTATGCAATCCCGCGAAAATAATACAACTTCAAAGACTCGAAGCTGTGGGAGTTACCATTAAACTCGGGAATCAACATGTTGCCATTTATTCAGTTTACTGCCCGCCAGGTTGCACACTTTTGCGCGCAGATCTAGATGAATTAACAAATGCTTATCCAGTCTTACTCGCAGTTGATGATTTAAATGCAAAACATCCAGCCTGGGACTGCCTCACTCGCACAGCCAATGGCAATATTTTGTCTTGACACAAAGAGCACCACAATTATATAATTTATGACCCTAGTGAACCTACCTTTTACCATCATAATATAAATTATAGGCCCGATATATTAGATATCGTGCTCAATAAAGGCTTTAATATGGCCTTAGAATTTAACGTTCTCCACGAGTTGGCTTCGGACCATTATCCTGTCCACTTGTGTTTCAATAAACTTGAAACAGAGACTACACCAATTCGAGAAAATTAAGGATTATAAGCAAGCGAACTGGCCCGACTTCAGAGAATATCTAAATGAGGAAATAAATCTCACAGCTCCCATACGTTCTCCCAACGAATTAGACTATGTTGTCGAGCGCATCACAGAGCTAATTTAGACAGGAGTAAATAAGTATGTCCCGGAAAAGACACCGAGGATTAACGCAGATAAGCTCCCTGATAATATAAGGGAATTTATCTCGTGCAAAAATAGGATGCGCAGGCTCTATTCGCGATCTAGATCTAGGCAAACTGAAACACAGGTTATCAATCTTAGAGAGCGTATTGATATTGAAATCACTGCCTGGCAGTCCAATGTCTGGAACAATAAATTATCCCGCCTATGCACTCGGGATCAAAGCTTGTGGCACATGACTAAAACGTTTACTAAAAACAGTTCTCCAATCCCGCCTCTTCAAGGCAATGACGGTGTGGCCTATACGCCTCAGCAGAATGCTGAGGCTTTGGCAAATCAATTAGAATTAGCTTTCCAGCCTAATAACTATCCAGCTGATCCAGCTTTTGTTGCCCAAATTTGTAGAGAGCTCCGAGTGCGTCTGCGACAGCCCACCGTGGCTGAACCAGACCCCACGCACGCTGAGGAGGTCAAGCGTATAATTAAACGTTTGAACTTCCCCGCGAAGCACCTGGGTTCGACTCCCTCCAGGCCATAGTTTTCAAGCAGCTGCCTGACAGCATGTTCGAGGCTATAGCCAAGTGCATTAATGCAAGTTTTAATCATGTCTATTTCACCACTTCCTGGAAAAGTGCCAATGTAATTGTATTTCCCAAACCGGGCAAAGACCCGACTCAACTGCAAAATTACTGCCCTATCAGTTTGCTATCCACGCTCTCTAAGATTCACGAACGAGTACTCTTGCACCGATTAAATCACCATACTCGCAAAAATAACTTATTTCCTAATGAGCAATTTGGCTTTCGGAAAAATCACTCGACAGTGCATCAACTCGTCCGCTTATCGGAACACATAACAAAATCATTCATCTGGCGCCACTTCACGGCAGCTGTATTTTTAGACGTGGAGAAGGCCTTTGATAGGGTGTTCCACGCAGGGCTTTTATATAAGGTATATCGGGCTGGATTCCCAGACTGTTAACATTAGGCTTCTGGCCTCGTACTTGGACCACCGCTCCTTCTCAGTATCCATTGAAGGAGCGCTGTCTACCAAGAAAGACATAAGGGCTGGCGTCCCTCAGGGTAGCATCCTGGGTCCAGTCCTATACAATCTTTATACCTACGACATTCCCCCCCCCCCCATAACCGACTTATTACCATGGGTGTTCACGTTGATGACACAGTCATCTACACCCACTCACGCAAAGCTGAACTTGCAATTCAGCGACTCCAGGCTCAACTCAATGAGTTAGAAAATCATTTTCGCCAATGGCACATTAAAATTAATGTGGGTAAGAGAGAGGCTGTAATCTTCACGCGTCGCCGTATTATTCCCCCTAATTTGCAGCTAAACCTCTTTAGGGAAAATATTCCTTTCAAGGATGAAGTTAAGTACCTCAGCCTTATCATGGACAGTAAGTAGACATGGCGCCACTATGTGGAGGCTAATCGTAACCTCGCATATGCCCGCCTGTCTGCCCTGTATCCACTACTAAATCGCAGCTCCGGATTATCAGTGAAAAATGGGATACAATTAAACCAGTCTATGGTTAGACCTCTCATCACATATGCTGCCCCTGCATGGGCTTACTGTTCTCCCACTCACTTAAATTCTTTACAAGTGGTGCAGAAGAAATGCCTCAGATTGGCTTCTCATGCACCACGTCACGTTCCCATCAGAAACTTGCATGCAGAACTCAAACAAGAACTGCTGCAAGATGTAATTCTCAAGCAGGCCCAAACCTTTTATAAATCTCTTAACGAACATGTCAATCCTCTCATCACTGTCATAGGGTACCATGATATCGATGAGACCCGAAGCTATAAGTGACCCAAGTCGCTTCTAGCCCACAGGCCCCCTTAGCCCTGCGTGTAACACACTGACTTGCCAATCATTATAGACCCTGCGCAGCCTTTTAGATATAAACAGCAGTTTAACCTGAGCAGCCCCGAAGGTACAGCTCAACCTAGCCTAATTAACTATACAATTTCACTTTAAATATTTTATTTAGGATAGTATAGGTAAACTTAGACTTAACCTCTCATCCCAGTCAGTTGCTGGTATGCTTGGCCCTACGCTGTAGCTGATTCCAAGGCCGCCTCTGCCGAAAGGTAGAGGTTTGCAGCGTCGTGTGGTTCGATGCTTCAATTGGTGAGAGAACTCCCCGTATCTATACGTCTTTTCTCCCCTCCCCCCTTTTCACATAGCGAAGCTCGGTGCACTTACAGCATAATGCCGTAGATATGATTTGTCACAGCATATGGCTACAAAGACTGGCCGCTGTGGGGTAGCACAGCATTATTTTAGGTACGTATGTCCCCGAGGACATATGCTACTATAGACTATATTTAGGATATTATTATAGGCCAATTAGGCTAGCTTAATATGTGTTTTCATCCACAGGTCCTTGCCGTCTTTTAATGTTCTAGTAAAAACCAGTAAGAGCCAGCCCTGCTGACACTTACTGGCAGCTCACTTTCTCTCCTTTAGTTTTCAGGTTCATAGAAGAGGTCGGGGGAAGAGGCCCAATACTGTCACTTCTCCCACCAGAGAGGCGCCCAAACACCTCTCTGGTTACTGCCAGCATCAAGTTAAGAATAAACAAAGCTCCCATCCTCTCTCTACTAGTCTTTCCAACTCTATTAACTAAGAGAATGTTTTCCAAACACTCTGTCTCCTGTAGCATTCTATTTAATTTAATTTAATTTAATTTAATGCATGCAAATAATTTTTAAATTTTTACTTCTCTGTCGCAAGGTTTTTAACGTCTCTCTTGACGGGTTTTCCCTTGCTCTACATAGTTAAGACTAGTTCTAAGTACACTTAGGAAGGTAGTCATAGCCCCAAAGTGCAGGCCGTGGCTGCCCAATCCCTCTTTGCCGCGATACATGTCTCCTTGCATGATGTTCCTAGCAGGCGCAAGGGGTTAGCCCTGAGACGCAATAAAATCTTGCCCTACTTTCGGGCCTTAACTTCACGTAACACTTAGAATAAGGTAGTTTAGAAGAAAAAAGTTCCGCTGCTGACCGACTTCGAGATCCAGTGACGAGAGACAGCGCGAGAGGAGACGATCCACCACGAGGAGATCCTGAGAGACCTTCCCCGTGGGGCGGGCCTCAACGTCCCGACGATATGATACTCCAGTGGCGAGTCCGGTTGGGATAGCTGTGGACATCGAAGGGATTGTTAGATCGCTTCAGTAGCTGCTTTATTTGAGGGGCATTTACTATTGAGGGTTGATAAAGATTCATTGTAATAGAGTCCCAAAATAAAATAACATTTTACATAATTAGTGGAGAGTTATTTATATAAAGAGTAGTCCTGTTGTAATAAAGTAATTGTTAAGTATGTCGTGATTCAGGACCACAAGTCCAGTTGAGAAGAGTTCATAAGTAAATTAGCTACGTCCCTAGTATATTACCTTAAAGACACTTGAAGTGGGAAAGGGTGATAGAACAATGGCATATTTCGGGAATAACAAAACACAAAGGTTACATTCAAGAAATGTGAAGAAACTGCAAGTAGACAAGGTATATACATAAAAATTTTGGTTATGTAATTTAATATTGTCAGTCCATTTTATAATTTAAAATTATTTTTCTTGCTTTGTTTACGTATACAACTTAATTAATTCGGAAGCATAAATATATATTTAATGGATTCCAGAAATCTCATTTTCATGTGATTTTCAAAGTTTAGGAAAAGCATGCATATCTAATTATTTCACATGCTTATATAGTGATTTTTACCATGAAAAATTCAACTACCTGGAATATCCTCGTAATGTACACGGCAACTGCCTTCGTATTAATAATGTGTTAAAATTTGAAACATTTTGCTTGAAAGAAGATATTCTTTTAATAGTAAATAATAACAATTATATGTTGAACTTAATTTCATCTCTGAGTGACGTATTTATGCCTCCGATAATAGTGAAATGTATTCCCGTAATTTTGTTTTGTTCATATTTATAGGTGGTGGGGGATTGCGAATACGAAGAACAAGCTGTGCAGAATAAGAAGAGCAGAGGAACTGTATCTGTTATCATGTACTTATTGTATATAGGCTGTTCACGGCAAAGTGAGTACTTTTGAGGTTCTAGTTACTTTCTCCTTTCAGAAAAGTTTGTATCCTTTAAACACCTTTTGAAATAAATACTGCCTTGTAAGTAATGACGACAGTGTGTCTATGCCACCGTATTCGGAAGTTAACGTCTAAGGCTAAAATTAAATACATTCGTTAATTATTATTCAAAATGAGGGGGCTTTCAAAAGTGCTCACTTTACCGTGAATAGCCTTTAGCATGTATACCTTGACTTGTCCTATATCTTAGTACAGACATTTTAATCTCAAAGAACGACTGAACACAATAAATTCTAACACACCACTACCATCTTCTGCTGCCATACCTTGAAGTCGAAAACGAAACATGGGTGATAGCAGGATATAACTTTCTTCAACACTTACAGCTTTATGACAGTAATTTATCATCGTCGTTAGCAACATCGTAATTCGCACTTATTATGTTGCTATAAACTCTTCCCCCATAATAACCACTTCTTGTGAATCTCCTGAACATTTTGGTTTATGCGTTCTTCAAAACTAACACCGTTTCACGTCCGGGATCGGTGAATCACTGTTCGCCTTGAATCACTGTTACTGGATAATATTGACTTGCAGCAAAACATAATTAAGTGCCTCTTCGCTTTACCGAGTGTCTGGAAACAAACAAGTAAATTTCAACCACAACACACCACAAGGGAGTATTGTCCCTACAGTTCTCTTTACAGGTGAAAGTGATACTGTCAATGATCACCGTACGTTGGTGTATCAGTGTTCTAGATGTGTCACATGGCTACGCTATGAATCACTATAACTTGGTTTAAAGCACAGCGGTGTTTCGTCTCACTCGTTTCGCTCGCCAGACACTCCCCGTTCACGGGCTTCAAACCACGTGATAGTGATTCATAAGCAAAGCCATGTGACACACTTAGAACATTGATACACCGTACTGTGATTATAGACAGCGATCACTTTCACCTGTAAAGAGAATTGTAGGGACAATACACACTTGTGGTGTGTTGTGGTTGAAATGTAATAGTTTTTTTTTTCAGGCACTCAGGAAAGCGAAGAGGCACTTAAAGACTCTTTCGTTTAAAAACAGTTCATGGTTAAAACTTATAAATTTCACACGTCCCATATTTGCAAGCACAGACACACTGGTCCGTAGAAAAACAGATTTATCGTAACATCCTAACTTGCCTAGGAAGGTTAAAGAAAAAAAAACACAACGAGTACGAACTTTATGCTTCGTTGATAAACACGCCATGTCATGTCGGCGTCGCCAGTCACCACTGCTGCCAACTTCAGAATTGCAACCGTCCCAACATACATCTAAATATTTTATAATAAGCATTAAAAAAAATAAAATCTCGTTACAATTGTAAATTACAAATTTCAAAAATAACTATTTTTGCTGCCACAAGTATGAAATATGTGAAAATTCAAAACATATATAATGTTACTGCTACTAAAGCCATTGCGAAACTTCCAGATATATATATATATATATATATATATATATATATATATATATATATATATATATATATATATATATATATATATATATATATATATATATACACACACAGAGAGAGAGAGAGAGAGAGAGAGAGAGAGAGAGAGAGAGAGAGAGAGAGAGAGAGCGACAAGCTCCGCTCCGCATGTTTAATTTTCTTCCTCGACGAAAAAAAAAACACCATATCACTGCGGCCTACACACGGTAATTAGCACTGATATTTTAAACGGTAACAATTAAATATATTTCTTTCAGTGATACCTAAAAATTCAAATATATCAATAGACAACGTTTAAGTTACAAATAGCATACCAAAAAACTTTGGTTAAAACAATATTTTAACTGTGAACTATATCTTACTAGCCGTTACCAACACATCGCTGCTCTCGCTGTTTTTTAATTCGTATTTGATACGATATAAGTATTACAAGTTATAGAACGTACTAAGTTAAAGTTTCATTTTTTCAAGAATACAGTATTTTAAAGTTAATCACAGTGTTATGTATTTTCGGTATACAAGTTACTTTAAAAAAAACAGGTTACAAAGATTCGTTTTAAAACATACGAAGAAACCGTGAATGCTACAGACCTGAGAAATTCCCGAGTTCATTGACCCGTAGGCTAGACTTCACCATATTATATACTCTCGTACATATATCAATTGTTTATTGGTTGATTGTTGTGGTAGTAAAAGACGGTGGTAGGGAGCACAATTAATTGCATGTTTGTTATTGGCTCATTTATTTCCAGGAGGTGTCAAACAACACGTCGACCAATTACAAACGTAACATGAACGTACATGTGTGTGAATTCCAGCTTGTCTAGAAATTAACCCGCGAAATTCTCGGGTCCCTAACTATAAGCATCTTTCTCCAATGCTCTAATAATCAATGTTGGGCTCTAAAGAGTATTCAGCTTAGTGAATACGCAAGTAAATTTTCGTAGTCTCTTAGGCGAAAGACATCGCCAAGAAGCATTAACACTGAATATTTTAGAAGGGATTTTATACCGTAATACGTTACGAGATTATTTATTCCAAGCGTGGATGACCTCTCGAGCAGTTAAATACTTACATCATTTCGCATTTCCCGTTTATTGGCAGATGCACAACGAAGTTCCATTTTGTAATGTCCGCCGCGCCGATGTTGCGCGATTCAACAGACAGGCGTGTCCGCCATCGCGTCGTTCTGACGACGAAGTGACTCAGCATGACATCGATTTCACACCAGAAGGGATATTAAAAAAAAAAAGCCGCATTGATGATACTCGTCACAGATGAACAAGTGACAAACGACCCTGCAGCGAACACAATGCGCCCGTCGCACCGAAACAACTGTGTAGAATCTGAATTATCTACGCGAGGACGGGAAGAGTAGAACGGGAACAATTTGTGACGCGAACTAATCGAGAGAGATGCAAGTTTTCCGCAACGCGTGGCATAATGGGTGCGTCAATTCGATAAGCATCAGCTGGCACGCGCTACAGTGGATGATATTGTGTCCGCGTGGCACGTTCATTCATCCCCGCTGTTTAGTTTGCAGTAATCATCTTTTACGGGAGGAAAAATCCGAACAGAATTTACTTTTGTGCGACTTATTTTTACCGCCTCACTAACGCCGCACTTCACAAATTTATAACATCATGACATCGTGCAGATGTTCCTATGATTATTGTTCTAAACTCCGAGGTTCAAAATGTTGCTTGCATTTTTTTTTTTGTAAAATTGTGGCGTTTCACACACGTGATTATGCTTACACTGCTGTGAGTACATATCAATTGCTTCCAAAATAAGAAAACTTGAATCACTTTTTTTAACATTTGATATAATACTGTTTTTTTTTAAGAAACGTGTGGAATGTGTCACAAATTAATCTTTATTTAGATTGATGTAATAAAATTATTTACTTCCGAACACCTAACATTGTACGGTTAGGATTAGTGTAGTTCCTGAATTTTAAACAACTAATTCTCTTAAGTTGACTTCGTGACTCTCGACAGAATACTCTATTTTCATAGTTCAGTCGGATATTAAGGTTCATTGCTGGCTCGTTTATTAAAAAAATAATGGGTTATGTAGAAATATTACAAAAATATATGTTTGTAGTAGTACACTTTGCTTGCAAAACACATTATTTACTCCTCTAAAATTACATATACATTTGCTGTTGAGAAATCTCACGAAGTTCTGCACTAACAGCAAGTTATAAGATGTCGACGTCACATTTTCTGGCTTCATCGGGTCGATAACTTTGCGTTCAACCACAACAAAAATATTTGTACCTAATAAGAGCTTGTGTGCATTGAAAAAAAAAAAATTTAATGGCTACTAAAACTGTTTGGTTGATGCATTCCAAGGCGAGATTTTGTTGCTGGTGAAAAACATATCGTAGTGCCCTAGGGATAGGAAAAATTCGCGAGTTCAATGACCTGTAAGCTATACTCCACAGTCATGTGTACACTCGAGCCTCACATGTTTGTTCATTGGCTGCTGCCCCCATAGAGTAGCCAGTGTTACTCCACACCTGGCAGTATGGAACTTGCTACTTGTTTCCTTGCAAGTCTGCTATTGGATCGAAGCCATCCAGGGCGTGTCTAATAAACTGCGATCCAATTGCAAAGTCAACTTCAGTGTACACGTGTTTGACGTTTATCTTGTTCTGAAATGAACTCGCGAAATGTTCCTATCTCTACTAACACGTATATTGATTAGTACTTAAAGCTATTTAGTGATCTCTAACATTTGTTTATTGAAAAAAAAAAAAAAATATTTTATTGGCTGCCACCAGCAACAACGTCCATATCATCCGCAGAACGACATTTTGCTGCGACTGCAAAACTACGTCTGTTATATTCTGCGCATGCGCTCTGACGTATTCGAAGCGGCCGCCTTCTGTCTGTGTTCGGTTGTATGCATCAGGCTACGAACTAACTCATGAGGAATATTCGTAAGCACTTATGACCGGGTTATATAATTCCTTTATTCCAGGAGAGTAAATGTTACACGTAAACGATTCCTCCAGAAAATATAGCTTTCCACGAAGTGAAGTGTGCAAGCCTCGTCGCGTGTACCGACTAATATATTTATGTTGTAAAACTGCCGAAGGCTACGCTTCAACGCCAGGAAAGGTAGCGTAATGGTAACACATTGAGCTCGTGGCGTAGAGGTCCAAAGGAGAAGTCCCACACCTGACGACTTTGAATTCAGTGTTCAATTGTTGTTAGACCACACCTACCTACAAAGGCCCACAACACGCAAAAAACACATTTTTGAACATCACAAACCGGTATCGCTGATGTCATCGTAACATCTTCGCTGCGACTAACGAACACATTATTTCGTGCAAACACGCTGAATTCACTGGTGACGACAAACGCCAATTTGTAGTTTCCGCTAAACACTGGAATGACAAAAAAAAAAAAAAAAATTGTTGGCACCACACAGTCATTTGTCATATCTATACAGTATTGACAAAACGATTCTGTAGTCAACAACAAAATTTCTTGGTCCCCACTCAACGGTTTTTTTTTGTCGGTGTAGTCTTGTTTGTACACAAAACGTCAATATTTTTTGCACGGTTAATGTCTTATGGATACGATATTATCAAAAATGAATCATTCTTGAACTTATAACACTGCAAAGACAAATTAATTTATACCTCTGCAACAGTTTTGCTTGTGGACTCGCATTCCGCAAAACGTATTAACACTTAACCGACAGCGAAACATTCCAGGCGAAAATTAACGGCAAGGAGACTGATGAGATACTTCGCAACATACACAATTCTCGGCGTTCTACATGCCGATAAATATTTATTGTATAACTATAATTTATATTTTACAATATAACCTCCTAACAGGGGGGACAGGTATATAACTAGTTTGCATAATACAAGCATGTTAGCAATAATTTTCACTGAAACCAAGAACGCTTACTAAGATATTTCAAAGAAATGCATGAAATAAAAACATATCTTAGCAAATTCAAAAATACGTACTCTGGAATATTGTTTACCATATCGTTTTGGAGCAGTAAACTAATTTTAAAAAATTCTAATTTGCACAAATTTAATCGAGCAAAAAACATTTTTTTGTAGACCTAAGTTAAGTTTTTCTCTGGGGCTGCCAACGAAGTTCTCGTTCTTCTCTGACAAACCTGTATCATAAATGGCGAAAATCGGAACCTCATCGCTGACGTTCAAAAGATTTGAGAATATTTCTTTTGACAAATTATAGTTTACTAGGTTAAAGTAGCCTCACATTGAGCTAGAATTTGATAACTCGTCAAAAGAAAGTGATTTAAGTCGTGCGATAAAATAAACTTTATTTCGGAAAGTAACTGTGTACAAATTACGTTTTCATAAAATAACAACGCCGAATCCCAAATATGCAAACGCCTAAATACACCAAAACTTTTCATACTTCATAACCAACGGGTTACTATTTGCATCAATTTGGACAAAATGTGTCGCGAGCGAAAGAATATAGCACACAATATTTTTATACTTCGCAGTGTAGCGTTCAAAACGTCGAGCATGGAATCTTTCAGCCCAATATTTTGCAAGTTCTGCATTGGCACATTTGATCCGGAAATGTCATTCCACGGCATTAATGCATCACGTAATGGTAGAATACGTAGGGATAGTGAAAATTCGCGAAAATATTTCATAAGTTATATTTCAAAACACTGTAGGGTCGTTTACATATCTTGATTGGCTGAATTACTTTTTAACGCGTGTTAACTTTCTGCACGCGAATCTCGTATTGACGTGCTGATGTTGCCGAATTCTGAGTGCCGCGGTCAAGTATGAAAACGTCTTCTCAAGCAGACAGCGACCAATGGCAATAGACAAACTGCTATTGGTTGCTTACAGTATTGAGATCTACCGTGTAGTCAAATTTATTCGCTTAAAATCAGTAGCTCTAAGAATACGAAAAAAACAATTTTATACGAATACATCAGTGGTTTTTATCAATGAATTTAATACATCACTAAAAGCTTCGCTCACGGTTGATTGAGCAGTTTTGAAATCAACATCTGAGAAATATCACATGCTCCTATAGGCTGTTCACGGTAAAGTGAGCACTTTCGAGGCTCTAGTTACTTTTTCCTTTCAGCCATTATTTTTTTAACGACCTTTTTAAATAAATATTGCCGTGTTAGTAACAAACGCAATGTGTACATTCCACCGCACTCGGAAGTTAACTTCTAGGGCTAAACTAAAATATATTTATTAATTGGAACTTCAAACGAGAAGGCTTTCAAAAGTGCTCACTTTACCGTGGATAGCATATACCTGCATGTATTTTACCTCTGATTGGCTCGCGCCCAGTTAAGTTGGTAACGATGGAGAGAAAGAAGTTCCATGTCTTAACGTTGAATTAAAAATGTTAGGAAAAAAATGTGTGGATAACGAAATTATTTCT
The DNA here is from genome assembly GCA_029891345.1 of Dryococelus australis. Lineage (NCBI taxonomy): Eukaryota > Metazoa > Arthropoda > Insecta > Phasmatodea > Phasmatidae > Dryococelus > Dryococelus australis. The sequence goes on along the minus strand of CM057004.1, from coordinate 90,099,354 downwards.
TTTGTTTTCGATTTTTTAAAGCATACAAGTGTAAGAATGAGCAGATCGTAAAATATTTACTTTTTAAATGATTTGATAAATTTCACCTGACCGACGCATAATTACAGTGATGAATACCATAGCAGTGTTGATTTTACACACTACCTATGGCGAAATAATACACAACGTGCGTACAAGTAGATCTTAAGGCTGTTGTCTGGCTGAGAATTTGGTATAAGGAAATACATGTTAACGAAATTCGGTTTTTTAGCGTTCCTGTTGAAGATAAATGTATACCACCAGGGACGTTTTGAAGTAGAAAAATCGTTACTTGTTTGCTACAGAAGCCTTTTGTAACACTAATGTATAGCCTGTTGCCTGGAATATTCAGAAAACTTAATAATTAAATAAAAAAAATTACTGTAAAACAAAAGTATTATACTTGCTTCAATAGAGATTGAGAGTATCATTTCTCACACTTAGGCTTTCGTTTCAAGGTTATTACTTCAGAAAATGATTAGCATGTATTTCCCTATACCAAATTATCAAACAGGCAGCAAACAGCCTTAAACAAGGTTATCGAAAATGCTCAATTTACCGTGAATGGCGTATGAATAAAGTCTTCAGACCCACGGCGATGTTAATTTTGCATACGGCGGGATGATATTAAACTAAATCTGAAGTAGATCCTAGGCAGGGCTGTCGAAAGTGCCCGATTAACCTTGGATAGACTATAACGGTATTCGTATTTCTACTCACTGAGCCAACTACTGCGACAAACTACTTCACTCACCTATCTTGGCTCGGGCACCTGTTGCGAAGAGGAACGCCAGTAGAAGAACGTGTAGAGACAACATCGTGGGTCGTGGCGAGCTGAAACAAATTAAAACTTGATTTACCGCAATGAAATTTCAAACCACGTCACAGTTAAATCAATACGAAATTTTGAATGAATACGTTCGGTGATTGGAAGAGATTTGGCCGGCTCTTAACAACGAGGTCTTGAGAGCCGATGAAGGGCGATTGAATCGAGTATGAAGCCACACCGGAATGAAAATGCGTGGTGGGGGGGGGGAGGCGGTAGATCCCGCCAACGGCATCGTCCGGCACAATTCCCACTGGCGAAAATCCGGTGACCCGGTCGGGGATTGAACCCGGTTCGCCTTGTTGGGAGGCGAGCAGGCTAACCGCTCAGCCACCGTGGCCCCGAATTAATGCATGTGCACAGAAGAACCATCAGATAGAAGGGTCCACAGTGTAATTTTTTGCAGATATTTGAAGCACGCGCATTTCCTCTGCTAATTAATTTAAATTAAAAACTTGTGGATTAAGTCACAGAACTACGAACAAAAAAGCCACAGTCCTGATGAAAACGGGTTGATGAATTACTTTGAATACCAAGTCGCTGCAGGTAATTTTCGAGTCATAACGAGATTAGGGCACGAACCGTCATTGATTTGGCCCTCCACTCCACGCGAGCGAGAATTCTTATGCCCGGTTGCACCATCGTGGTTCGAAACTCGATCCGAGATCGGATCTAACATCGAGACAGAAAACTGTAGCTCCATTCGAATTCAGAGCTGGACTGGAGATCAAGATGAAGTGCATTTCGAACCACCGAAATTGGAGGTTCGAAATTTCGATCTGAGATCACCAGCCATCGTCGACAAATGTAGTTTCAAAACAGGCCAGTAGGGAAATTAAAACAACATTATATGTACTTGAATATTACTCAGTAAAATTCGTACAACAATAATTCACTTAAAACAGATCAAACATCGCACGTGTAGTTCTAGCTTTAGCGAAAAGTACGCCTACTTCCATGACGTCATGTATTAAGAACCAACAGCAAAATTTGTCTAATTTTAATCTCGATCTTTAACTTTGGAACCAAGATCGACGATTCGGAGATCCAGAATCATGAAATTTCGTTGGTGCAACACTTTTACAATGGAACCAAGATCAAACTGGATACTTGGTTCGGAACTAGAATCATTCGATCTCGGATCGGGGAAGATGTTGGTGCAACCGGGCTTTAGTCTAGTATACATGTGCCACAATAATTTTCTCTGCTTCATATCATAATCGAACTTGCATAAGTGGTACCACGACCATGAACACAGTTGATACGTTTTCGATCCTGCATTACATTCGACATATTGTTACGTGTCGCTGGTCTGCGCAGCTGACATTGGCCCGCCCCGCGGCAAGTCAATGGAATATATTGAATGACAAGCGAGCGATAATCCTACCAGCGTTTTGAGTTATGAAGGCATTCTGACTCGATAACCCTTCGGCGACTCGCCGCTCCTGACCTTCGGCGGATAGGATTTCCGAGTTTATCTTAAGAATGCTCTGGATTACCGACCTCGTTTCTCTCAGCATCACCCGGGGTGCGTTGATCCTTTCAGGTGGTCAGGGCGACTGATATGACAGTGCGACACGTCTCCGAGCCCGCGGATTTTTGCATGCGGGAATAGCGCCCGGACGAAGCCGCTGGTCGGCGGGTTTTCTCGGGGATCTCCCGTTTCCCCCCCGCCCTTTCATTCTGGCGCTGCTACACTCTCACCTCAACAACCTTCATTGGCCCTCAAGACCACGCTGTTTAGAGCCTCCCAAATTTCTTTATTCACTCACCCCGAGCCGGCAGTTGATGAGTGGAGTGAGTTGATGAGTGAATGAAAGGCTGGAGCATCGAGTGAAGGACAATGAGCAATAAGAGAAACGAGGGGTGAGAAAAATGACCAGCGGGAGTAAAATCTGCGACTGCGAGCACCGGCACAATGAAGAGTGCGACTGGAAGGCTGGACTAGTGGACTGGATGCGTGAGTGAAAAACATTACAAATGATGGCAACAGATAGACGGAACCTGTGATAATGACGAGTACGAGTTAATTGACTATAACTAACAGAGACATTACGAAGGACGTTAATTAGAATGAAAATAGACATCCACTATTGTGCTTGCTAAAAAAGGAGTAATAGTTTATATAGATAATATAATGCTGTAAATAATAGCTGTGCGAATAAATTAGAAAGCAATTAATTTAGTTCTTTTATTTGTACTACTACTACTTCCATCCCAGAATAATTCACTGGAACTGTCCTTAAAATTATAGACACGTTGCTTTTCCAATAAAGGACTTTCCAAAAATTTCACAGAAAATTTTGTGGATTTACAGGGTCTTTCCGTAAATCTCCTAGTTAGGTTTATATATTCCGGTTAGAGAAGAGATTACGAAAAAAGAACATTAATTTTCCTTTGTTTCACAGTGGATAGAAGAAATCAGTGTTATAATATTTTATTTTAAATCGAGATATGAACACGTATCAAAATTTTCCGAATCCGTAATTCTTACCATTCACCTACGACCTTGTTGATAAGTTTGGACATATACAGAATATAAAAAAATAAAGTGCCCCATATTCTGCGAGGAGTATAGTATGAATCAAAACAAGAAAAAAAAGCCTGATACACATGGGTCCGAAAACCTATAACGTAAGAGCTATGAGAACTTGCTCACCATCGCTACAGGAGGTGCTCAATGTGACGTTCATTCATAATAATGCATTCTTGTGTCCTACGTCGTAGGGAATCATGCACGCTTTGAAACACTCCTGGTTGGACTAGGATAGGCTGGTACGCATTGATGACGCGTTCCTGTCGTGCTTGTACATCATTGATGGGGGTCGCATACGCGAAATCCTTCAGGCATCCCCACAACCAGAAATCCAAGAGATTGAGGTCAGGGGAACGTGAAGGCCAATTTACTGGACTTCTCAACCTATCCAGAGTCTATCAAATGTCTGTGTTAGGTGTTCTCGGACGTTTCGGAGAAAATGGGCTGGTACTCCATCATGCACGAACCACGTCTCTAGCCTATGACTTTATGGCACATCCTTCAGTAAGACAGACAATTCGTTTGTTTGCTTTGACCGTTTCCGAATTGTAGCGTAAGAAATCACAATTTTTAAACTGTCTCAACCGATCCCAAAAATGCCGAGATGCAAAATAACTCAGACGCACATTCGCCGTGGCAGGTGAAACTTCACTTCTGTGATCAAAATGAGTTTTTTCCGATTTCCTCGAAAATTTTGCGCTGTACTAAGCACTTACAAAGCATATTTAGGTAACTTTTGGTTGAACAGAAATCATGGGGTTAAAAACAACGAACGTATTTTTCTGGTTAACGGATTAATCTGAGATATTTAGAGACTTTTTAAAAGTTTATCTGTGGAACATTATACATATATATAATATAGCTTAAGGCAAAGCTACGTCATTTATTTTGTTTTCTTAAGGTAAGTCACTCAAAGAAATGAAAATAACATTTTACTTAAACCTCCGCACCTTGCCGAATTACAGTAATTTACTCTGGCAAATACTTAATGTTTAACATGTTTTTTTTTCTCACGAGAGTCTGCCTGCATTCAAAGGCGAAAATTCGCAAGCACCCTAGAAACACGATCCGGCGTCGCCCTGAGAGATTGCTGCTCCGTAAAATGGGCGATTAAATATATTTAATTACTTTCTTGTCTGCGGGAAATGATACATTTCTGTTGGGGTAGTTAACGCCCCCCGTTCTTATACCGAAAGGCTGATCGAGGAAGGTTTACACACTAAACAACACCTGAACACACGTCTGTACAACATAGACACATCTATGGCATCACCCATGATGTAATCTCCCACTCTCCGTGCATAAGGACATCAATTTCAAATATTTCCAGCCTTCTAGAAACTGACGTTGAGCCGAGAACTTTTCGTATTGTCTAACTTTCAAGCAATTCATGATAAATGAAGCAATTTCGAAACATACGAGTAATACTAATAAATGATTTACGTCCAATGACAAGCTTATCTCGTATGCAGTGAAAATAATTCATATTTCCAGGAGTCATCGATGAGACAAAAAGTTGAGAATCGAAGCTGCACAACTAATCAGTTTATCATTCGAAGATATGTAAAAGTAATTATATGCAATCCCATACATTTTTAACCGCATTGCGTTCTATTACTTGTGCTATATACAGCTTGGGAACAAAAGGGCTAAAATATATACAGATATTTCGATCAGCGCTTTCTACTTGTACTCGGGCGGACGGTGTTTGGTTCGAGGAAAATAAACGCCGGCTACATATAGTCCCATCGTTCGTTTGGTTCACAGATTCTAGGCTTCGTGCGATCATAGCACGGAAATAGATTGTGCGATGCGTTGGAATAAAAACGTCTAAATTTTTCTCGCTAAATATTTAGTCCATTACAACCGCAATATGTGCTTCATAAACAAAGTTATTACCGAATATCATTTTCTTTTGTGTCACACGAGACGCAAACGAGAGAGAAAATAATAACGTGGCACGACGTAGTACGTTAGAAGTTACTCGTTAGGGGACAAATGCTATGGTATTGTTTGCTGGTTTTTCCTCAGTTGTTTTGTATGCTCAAAAATAATTTATAAGCATGTATGTATCTGTAATGACTTCATGTAATTACGTTATTTTATTGACCATGGTATACTCTTGTGTTAAAGTTCCTGCCACGACTGTTAACCATAGTATATATATTAGATGTACTTCTGTATTGCAATTTTGCTTATGTTTTTATGTTATTTGTTGAACTTCTGAATTTTATGTACTTCCTCCTTAGTAAGAGCTCGTGAGCTCGTGGAGTAAATACTCGAACAACCATGGAGTTATGAGCATACAGGAGAATTGAGTTTAAACACGCCCAATCAAGATGGACACCAACCAGTCTTCCTTCGCCTCCGGGGCAAATGGTGTGGCAAAGCCAATTAAGCTCTCGCCTCGAGGTCCCATCATCGCACAATGTTAAATTTGTCCGTATATTTACGGAATGTTTTACGGAAATGTACAGTTTTTGTACGGTAAGGCAATCCGTAATGTCGGGAAACTGAGTTAAGTCCGTAAATACAACATACGGAAAGTCTCTGCATTCCTTTTGGCTTCGAGTTACGGGGACGAACAATGCCGATTCTACACGAGGCTTTCTTCGCCACTGTAACACGAAAATTATCGTTTCTGCCGCAGTTAAGGTTATCCACGCGACTATGACCTATTCTTTCAAACATAAAAAAAAAAAAAAAGCACCAGGCGTCTGTAACATTTGGCAACACTAAAAAATACAATGAATTGAATAGAAACTGAATTTTTGTTTTTGTCATTTGAATACAAATACAAAAGTTATACCAGAATTTCCAGGTGAGAGTTGTAGGTAGACGGCAGTCTGCCTCGGGATCCCGAGGCGCGCGGACGTATAGTGCACGTCAGTGCGTCGATACAGGCGAGTCTCTTCGGCGCCGCGCAAATAGACAATTACAAACAGGCCTAGCCTTACTGAGGTAACTAATACAACAACTCTCCACATCGTTCTCCGACATGGAGTCACGCAAGCCAACCACCAGAGTGAACACGCTTCGTGCGGAGAGCCGCTAGCTCTTGACGCCGTACACGACTGGCTGGACGAGACGCTGCGCGTACAAGAAGACGAACTCGTTGCTGTCCAGATGGACGGTCGCCAACGATGCATCTTCCTCAAGCTGGCTTCGATGCTACACTGTGGTACATCGCAGATTCGCACGTCCACTGGCGAGTCAGTCGACGTCGACATCGCCATTTAGATCGACAACCTCAAAACTGTACGCGTTATTAACTTGCCGGTGGAAGTTGAGAAAGAAAATGTTTCGCACGCCTTGCAGCGTTATGACGAAATCTTGTCATTAACAGACGAAATATAGGGCTGCTAATTACAAATTCGAAGTTAAAACGGGGGTACGCGTTCCCAAAATCAAACTTGCTAAAGACATACCATCCACACCAACAGTAGAAGGGCACATGGGATTCGCCGTGTGTTGCGGCCAACCACAGCCATGCGGTGTCTGAACGCAGCAGGGCACATGCGTGCAGACTGCCCCCGCTTTGCTGCGGGGCGCCGCTCCGGCCACGCGGACCCTCGCAGCCGGTCGACACACCGTGACGTCTGCCGGCAAGACAAAACCCAACTGACACTCGCCCTCCAGGGGGAAAGCAACAGATCTGTGCGCGAATCATCGGTTCAGACACCAGTGCAAGACGGTACAGTGGATGGTTCGGAGACGCTAGTATCACTTCCGATACACACGTTGCCAGGGACATCCATTGTGACGCAAACATCCCTTCTGGAAAATGTCCCCGATGGGACGGACCATTTCATGGCACGCCCGCTACATCGAATTGATGCAGATGACACGCTAGAGGACGATGATATGACTGGGGTAATCACACACACACATATCTTGACAAACAAAGTATAAAAAAAAAAAAGAAGGAAGAGCAGAAACGCCTGGCCACGGGCGTAAGCCCCGCCATAAAATCCGCAGCCCACAACGAGATCTCATCGTTCCCGAAAGCCCACGATCGCAACGTGCACATTCACTGGCGATTGCTCGACAAGTAACATAGCAATTTAAAACCACGTCACTCAGTGGTGCATAAAGTACGCGGCAGCCCTCTAGCTGCTCATCTTCGTAACATCAGTATTATACAACGAGCTTATATTGTAAACACGTACCTACTATCACAGCTATGGTATGTAGGGCACCTATTCCCCGTGCCAAGAGCAACCGAGGCACAAATACGACAGGGCATAGGGTGGTTCATGTGGCGTGGGTATCTATTCCGGGCGAATAGGGAGCAATTACTTCTTCCTGCAGACAGAGGAGGCTTGGGTGGATCTGAAACTGAAAGCTAGGGCTTTGTTTGAGAAAACTATCATACAGTAATTCACGTCTGAAAACCGCGAAGTCGCGGCGCTTCATCGAGCAGCATGGACAAATGATCACGTTCTCCCTCGACATTACCTACAGGCACTTCAAGGCGTGAAACAAATTCTCATTAAATTACCGGCCGGCGTAAGCGTCGCTACGAGTCTGTTATACAAACAACATCGCAGGACTGTGAATGTAGTCCCGAGGGTGCAACTCGAATGGGCCAATTTGCACTGGGACACAATATGGAAAAATATAGCAGATGTAGAAATACCCACCGCCCTCCGAGCGTCAGCATATTCCTTTGTCAACCCTAAGATTCGACGTGAACGTATTTTCCTTGACGCTGATGACCGATGCGTAGGGATAGGAACATTTCGCGAGTTCATTTCAGGACAAGATAGACGTCAAACACGTGTACACTGAAGTTGACTTTGCAATTGGATCGCAGTTTATTAGACACGCCCTGGACGGCTCTGAGCCAATAGCAGACTTGCAAGGAAACAAGTAGCGAGTGTCATACTGTCAGGTGTGAAGTAACACTGGCTACTCTATGGGGCAGCAGCCAATAAACAAACAACTGAGGCTCGTGGAGTCTAGCTTACAGGTCACTGAGCTCGCGAATTTTTCCTATCCCTACTGATGCGTCATTCGTGATCGCCGTGATACAGCACTTCGTCGGGTTACCAGATGTATCTATTCCCGTCCCTTATGGACTTGGTGTCGACGTCGCACGCAGTGCACGCATACTTGGCGTGGCAGCTGACGACATACGTGAGGAGACGCTCTGCTCCCTCGATTTGACAGCGTTCCCTACCGGCAAACGGAGAGTAGAGGTTTGTTGACAGACTGCGTAGGGCGAGGTGGCTGATGGTGAAAGATACAACACTGGACAAAAATTATGGGCATTATTTGTTTTTCTTTTAAAGTGTATCACTGAGTGAGTGTGTGTGTGTGTATGTCGTAACCACTTCATTTGTAATAAAAGGTTTGTGACCAGGGTAAGGACATGCGCACTTGAGCCTCTGTCCACTATTGTATTTCCACTAGTGTATTTCCAAATACACTTCTTTAATAATAATAATAAAATAATAATTTAAAAAAATGGTTAGAGTAATGAACTGGTAATTTTTTTCACTCGGGTACAAACCTCACATAAGTACAAAATATTTCAACTTTTTCATTATCATTTTTTTATACACGGTAGAACACCCACATAACGAAAATTGAAGACATTTTCATTGTCTCTTACTATTTTAAATGGAAAGTACAGACAACTAACTTGGAAATTAACGGAGAGGTTCCGTGAAATTTACGGAGAGTCCGTTTCTGAAAATCAATGTGTCCGTAATTTTACGGAGCGTTTACGGACACTTCTGGATAAATTTTTACCTGCACTTTTCCGTAAAATGAAAGCAAATTTTTTTTAAAGAGTATATAACCTTGCCCGAATCCGACACTTTATCCTCCTCCTCCTCCTTCTCCTAGTTCCCTTTCTTCCAGAACTACTAGATAATAGTAAAACAAAGGTGGTGAGGGGGTACACTGTGAAAAAAAAAATGGCTGTAGGAACCACTTATACCTACGGTTATATAGGGTCAGCCGCCTGATGGGCTGTAAGGTACCATTTGAATATTGTGCATTCATCTCTGTGATTGTATTTGCTGTTTCTTCATACTTTTTGACTTAAACCTTTGAAAAATCACCACAACTACGCAGTGTTTAGTTACTTTTTAAATATGACATGTATCACAAGTGTTTTATACCTCTTTTTAACTTAACATTATCTTATTTTTCGTTGAATCAAGTCTGAGCAATATTTTATTTATAAATTATGTTTAATTTTAAATAAATATGTACAAAAACAGCGAGAAAACATGCGTGTTGGTAACGCATAGTAAGATATAGTTCTCATGCAAAATATTGTTATAACTGAGTGCGCACGAATTCGGTGCATTATCTTATGGTGTAATTTTATAGGCTTATTTAAGCTTAGTTTGCACAAGGCGGAGGAATATCCTGGAAGTAGAACTTAAGCCGTGCTTCAGAAAAGTGCGAAGCAACCGTAGTGAGTGGATTATAGCTAGAGACCCGGAAATTTCGCGAATTCATCTGAGGTCAAGCTAAACTGCTTTCACGTGTACACATGTATTTGTGATTCCATTGGACCATAGTTTGTCAGATATGCCCCGAAAGTCTTTAAACAAACAACGAACATGTAAGGAAAATAGGAACGGAATACCGTGCCACCTGGTCTGGTGTAAATCTGGAGCAACAGCCAATGAACTACTAACTGATCCAGCTTGTCGCCGAATGAAACTGCGAAATTTCCGCGTCTATGATTACGGCAGAAAACTGCGTTCCTACTACAAAACAGATAGGTCCTCCAACAAAACAACTTCAACACTATTCGAATTGTTTCCACGGCAAGTGGGGCTGAGATGACCCATCTGAATATTTTGTTTCTGACACCCTCGAACACAATTACAGAACTGTCCAGTACTACCAACAGAACATTCTGTAAGGTTATTACAACTCTCACCGTCATGGGGACAATCCAAATGTTGCCGAAGTTGTTTTGTCGGATGCACGCTCTGTTTCGTAGGATGAACGCAGAGTTCTACTACGGCAAGTGAACGCACAGTAGTAAATACAATTACAGAGATGAATACAATAAACAGTTCTGTTGGGTTAGCTATCTATGTTGAACAATATTTAAATCGTACTCTACAAGCCATCACACGGTTTTCACAGTCTTAAATCGTTCCTAAAACCATATATTTTTCTCGACGTATGAATATTGTTCACGGCAAATTGAGCACTTTTGAAATTAATCGTTTGAAAGAATCGCTGCCCATAACTGTAGGCTTTTCAAGGTCAAGTGAGCACTTTTCAAGATCCTGGTAATTTTTTCCTTGCAGCAAATTTTTATCTTTCCGCCACTTTTAAGTATAAACATTGCTATGTGACTAACAAGCACAATCTATACATTTCATCGCACTCAAAATTCAACCTCTTAGGTTCCGAATAAAAAAAATTTATTAGTGGTTAAAGCCTGTTGGGAGGGTCTTAAAAAGTACTCACTTTACCGTGAATAGCCCATAGATAAGTGCCACAGTACGCACTGTATACAGGTTGCCAGTTAAGTTGGCAGCGAACTGATAAAAATACTTTCACGACTTGGCGTTGAATTGTGAATGTAATGTGTCTATAGACAATTATGTTAGCGTTTATGGTTGTGTACACATTGTAATCAGGATTTGCATATTCATATTATTATCACATTTACACCTCTAACACAATCCACGCTTTAACTTGGATCGCGCACGAATAAAGTGATGCGGCCAGCAGCAATGTAGATTTTACGCTTGGCGGAAGTACGCAAAATGAGAAGTAAAGTATAAACGTAGCAGGGTTTTCGGAAGTGCTGGTGGCCATGTTCCAATTCGTTTCGAGTTTCGTTCCGTGTAATTTGCATTTGTCATTTTGTAAGGTTTACTGGGAACATCACGACATTCAACTATTTATCACGCTATGCTTCTATTATTTTGATATTATTTTTTCCGAAATTAAAAGTACACGAAATATTAAATTAGACTGTAATCATCACCGAAAGTTTTTGTGGGGCAATTAAAAATTAAAAATTAACAAAATGGAACCTAAATGTGATATTTTTAGTTACCAAAAATTTTGTCATGAGAAAATTCATATCACAAGAATATTTCAGCAACTTGCTTTGCGAAATTATTATTATTAGTACAACACACGTTTGTTTATCCCGATAACTTCTTCAATATGTGTATTTTAACTTTTCAAAATGGGAAAACTAATACGGCGGCGGTTTGGTAATTTGTATTTTGTAATTTGCCAGCTTCGAAGCTGACAAAACACAAATTACAAACATACATAATGGATTTTGTAGACGAAACGGATCGAGTGACCATTTTGTTAACAAAAAGATAAAAGTTGGAACACGGCGTGAGGTATAGGCTATTCACGGTAAAGTAAGTCCTTTTGAAAGTCCTTCTCACTTGGAATAATAGTCAATAAATATATATTATTTTAGCATTAGAAGTTAACTTCCGAATGCTGAAGAATGTACACATTGTGTTTATTGTTTACAAGGCAATATTTAGTTTAAAAAGGTGGTTAAAGGGAGAAAAAAATGCTTAACCCTTTGAGGAGACTGCACTTATATACTTGGGGCTACGTTGATATGGCGATTTCTTTCCTTATTAAGACAAAGCTCACACTTTAGTGGTTTTAGAGTGTCGCTGGACTTTATAGGAATCTAAGTAAAAAAACAAAAAATTACAACTAGCCAACATTTAAATTCATAAGAATAAATGGGTTTATTAATAAGTTCACAATTGAACACGATGGACCCTAAAACCTGTTACAGATGTCGCGACACATTATCTGGTACACAGCCAACACGCGACTCCATTGGCCGACGACCAGCCAATAATAAACGTTGCAGGATGCCCGGTGTAGCCAGGACCAATAGGACGAATGTAAGTGGAAAAACAGATCCCAACACCTAGGGGTAGCGAAATTTCGAGAAAAGATTTCATGGCAAGATATATTTAAAAACACTGTAGGGTCGTTTACACATCTTGATTGGCTGGATTACTATTTGATGCGTGTTAAATTTCTGCACAAGAAACTCGTATTGACGTGCCGACGTTGCCGAATTCTGAGTGGCCCGGTCAAATATGAAAAAGGCATTTTTAAGCAGACAGCAGCCAATGACAACAAACTGCTGTTGGGTGACTATAATATTGAAGCCTAACGTGTACTCAAATTTTTTCACGAAAAATCACTAGCTCTAGATATTACTCTAGAGTCGAATATAGTTAGCTCATTTCAACCTTGTCTTCAGAGCCAGAAACATCGTGTCTTGCTAAAGGTTAAACTCTTTAAGACTGCACAAACTTACTGGCACTGAGGACAGGATTGAAGTGAGCTGCGTAAATTTTCCACTTCAGTAATATAATTTGTGTTGGTCAGTGCATTTTCACATACCATCGTCCTATTGGTCCTGGCTACACCGGACACACCTACTGTGCCATGCAACGTTTATTACTGGCTGACCGTCGGCCAATGAAGTCGCGCGTTGACTGTGTGCCAATTAATGTGTCTCGACGGAGTTAACATGTTCCGCAATCGATGGTGTTCATTCGAGAAATTATTCAAAATAACAGTTTTATTCTTACGAAATGAAATAACGATTGACTGTAACTTTTGTAAATCGATTCCGATATAGTGTAGTCCAGTGAATCGGTAAAACAATAAAAGTGTGAGTTTTGCCTCCAAGAGAAAAGAAATTTCCGCATAAACATATCCCCGTATATATACGTGCATACTCCTCAAAGGGTTAAAGGGAAAAAAAAGTAACTATGTCCTCAAAAGTGCTCACTTTACCGTGAACAGACTATAGCAGAAAAGTAAAAGAACTAGAGCGTCGAGTGGCGGCAGTAAAATAGCGACAGGACACGCAGGGCGTCGAAGGGGGGGAGGTGGGGTTGCACGAATGAATGATAGAGAGACGCGGTGCCAAAGAGGGTTGGGATGTACGAGGGGGGGGGGAGGAGAATTCGCCGCAGGGGGTGTTTGGGGAGGGATAAGTGGCGGCGGGTGCGTGGGAAATAATTCACTGCAGCCGACAAGGAATTTCATTGCTCGAGGTGGCACGGCACGACTGGAGCCACTCGAGTTTCGGGGCGCCGCTGCTGTCAGATGCACGAGTTTGGAAGAGTGCTGTTCCACGCCGCGTTGCCATCCAAGTACACTCGCCCTGTACCACTCGTCACCACCTCGCGGACTTCTGGGGATGACTGACGCGTCTGAGGGGGCAACGTGTGAAATATTTCTCAACCCTATCATACCCACTTTAATTTACGGTTTCGGGTGTTGCAAATAAAAACATTTATGATGCGTGCTGTAATTAAGTCGCGTTTACACAGCCAATGAGTTGACACCTGCAAAATTCGCGTTATTATTTGGGGACACGTTAAACTTAAAACACGCGTACATTTCTAATACGTTTGTTATTCGACCGTACTTTATCTGACATGCTCTGCGCCGATGAACGAACACTTCACAATTGTTCGCCCCCAACCACGTACAGGTCAGTCAGAAAGGGCGTGGCTTCGCGATTATGCAGCAGCCAATTGGAGAATCGACGCCGACTCCAGTTCAGACAGTGCTGTGGAGTTTAGTCTGATGCGGAACAATAACGCGAATTCTGTACGTATCTACCAATGAGCTGTAGGCTATTTGTTCGGCTACAGTACGACGCAGATCAGTAGGACGGTTTGCGAATCATTTACCCAAAGGTATAAGCTGTTCACGGTAAAGTGAGCACTTTTCAAGGCCCTTCTTAATTTTTTCCTTTCGCCCAATTTCTATCAGCCCGCTACTTTTTAATATAAATCTTGCAATGTGAGAAATAAACGCAGTGTATACATTTCGCCACTTTCAAAACTAAACACCTAAGGCTGCAATAAGATATATTTATTTATAGCTAATGCCTGTTGGGAGGGCCTTAAAGAATGCTCGCTTTACCGTGAGCAGCCTACACCATAATTGGTCATTGGCTTCGCAGTGTGTACAACTGTGTACACTGGGTCAATACAGAACCTCCCGACATAACACGGATTGTGAATCTTCATTCCCTCAGTACAAATTGAGGAAAAATTGTACTATAAGTTATTCAGGCGATCTCCACTCCATCGCTACCCACGTCCAACCCAGGTGAACCGAGTTCGATTCCCAGCGGCGTGGATCCCGGATATTCGCACGACGGGATCATGCCGGACGATGCCGCTGATCGGCGGGTTTCTTCGGGGATCTCCAGTTTTCCCCCGCCCTTGCATTCCGCCGCTGCTCCATATTCCCCTCGCTTCATCCCCATAGGCTCCCGAGACCTCGTCGTTAGAAGGCGCCCAAATTTCGCCACTCTACCCACGTCCCTTCCCTCTCAGAACATCTTCAGTATGTTTGTTATACTAGGAGAAATCTTTCTATACAGCAAAGAGAAACGTTTCTTTGAAGCTGTTTTGTTCAATAGAATAAAATTTTGCTTATGTCCCCTCTTACTCAATTTTTTATTTATATATTTTTGGTTTTATGGCAACATTACTTCTCTTTACATCAAAGTTACATCGAGTTTGCGTCGTTTAAAGATAATCTTTCTTGCTGTATACAAAACGAAATTGTTGACTGATATTAAATAATTTTTTTTTTTCGTACAGTGTAGTTTTTAGTACTTAACGAGACTTAATAAATCTTCGTTACGAAATAAAAAAATTATTAGTACATCAACATAATGGGTTCACCATAGAAATACGTTAACTAACTGCAGCAGAAATAATCCCGCTGAATTATTGAATAGGCTGTTCACTTTAAAATGAGCACTTTTGAAAGCCCTGTTTAGGATCTACTTGTATACACGTTGTGTATTCTTCCGTCTTATGTAAAATTAACATTGCCACGGACCTCATCACTTTATTCATGCGTCGGTCAAATTAAACTGTGAAATTATTAAGAAAGTAAATTATTTACATATCTGCTAATATTTGCACTTGGATGCATTAAAAAAATAGAAGGCGAAAGAAATAATTTTAAGTTAACACAGATGGGTACCTAACCCGTTTTACTCAACGATAAGATATGGAACTACTTTCCATCCATCCACTCAATGCGCCCATGAACGTATATGCATGCAGGGGCAGTGGATTTTTTTTCTAAGGGTCATTTCTAAAGTGCTCACTTTATCGTAAACAGCCTTTAACGACAATGCATGATTGTAGTTGCCACGAATAGACTACAAAGATAACACAAAAGTATTATTTGTGGCAAAACCTACTTTGCAGTTGTTAATGTTAAACCACATAATGTCTTTGCGGCAACAAATCATGTGCCACAGAACAGGACGTGTTTTTAGAGTGTATCTGGGAAAAGAAACCATAGTGAATTTCTGCGAGAGATAAGTACTTACTTTGATCCCCGCCGAGGTCGCTATAATTCGTTCACGGTTACTTCCAAATGTTCTAAAGTCCTACTGAAATTATACTTCCAGGATATTCTTCGGTCTCGTGCAAGTAAAGCCTATCAGTGTCCAGAAAATTACACCATCTTCAGCCGAAGTCCGCGCAGCTCTTCTGTTCCATCACAGGAGGAAGAAGAAATTACTCTTTAAATATTTCTGGTTAACTTCTTAGAGTGTAATGGGTGTTTTATTATAGATAGTATGGAAACGTTATCAAATATTAGACTACAAATATACAAAATTTAAGCATTGTTACTATACAATTTTTATAATACCCCACTGATTGGACTGTTTCTTGAGAGAATCTAGGAATGCTGTGGGGAAAAATTTACCATTAGCGCATTCTCAATATCAGAATACACTGACATGGAAGATTGGCGAATAATTTACTAGACACTATCGTCAAAAAATATTGCTCAATATTGCAGAAGTCGTTATTTTGTGTTTTATACACAAGGTCAAAATTTGAAATTTAGTTTTTATAAAAGTTCTACGTTGTCATACACATTTTTGGAGTACTACGGGCTAACGACAACCAGTCATACTAAATATAATAAAATCTTAAATAGAATTTGTTGAACTCTAAAAAATTAAATCAGGTCAGCCTACTTGATGAGAGACGCGCGCGCGCGCGCACACACACACACTTACAGACAGAGAAAGAGATGCAAAGAGAGAGATAGAGAGAGAAATAAACCACAAATACACGGTGAAAACTGCTCTCTCACGATCCTTTATTTACGAAAGAAATAATGCTAACAAAATAACTAACTAATAGGATATTATAGATGAAAATTCCAGTTAAGGGGAAATTACAGTTGTGATATATATGAGAACTTATCCACTGGTGTAATCTGAATGTTTTCAGTGATCCCAGAGAAGTCTTAATTAATCTGAGAATCAATTTCCACATACCTATACTTAACAATTTATTATTATAATTTTATGAAATGTTTATAACAAGCTATAAACATTTCAGTAGTTATAAACGGTGGGATTAAAATATATTAACTAAAAATATTATAATATTTGGACATACCACTTAAAAATTCAATGCAGTACATAACTAGGTATAGGAATATTTCGCGAATACATTTCCGGACAAGATAGATGTCCAACACATGTACAGTGAAGTAACCTTTGTAATTGGATCGCAGTTTATTAGACACGCCCTGGATGTCTCTGAGCCAATAGCAGACTTGCAAGGAAACAAGTAGCGAGTGCCATACTACTAGTTGAGTAGTAACACTGGGAACTCTCTGGGGCAGCAGCCATTGAACAAACATCTGAGGCTGTAGTGTACACAGGACTGTGGAGTCTAGCCTAAAGGTTATTGAACTCGCGAATTTTTCATATCCCTACTAATAACTATCTCTTTTTGAACATATGTCATTAATAAAAGCGGTGTCTCTTGGCACTGATAAAAGTCGTTTCGATGCTTTTACAAGTGCGAATTTTCACTTACACTAAGAGGAAGGACAACAAAATATTTGTTTGCATAGGGCCAAAAATATATTTAGTTCCACCAAAAATATATTTTGTTGGGTAAACAAAACTTGAAAAGCAACAAAATTAATTTTGTTCACCTAGCAAAACACGTGTTTGAATAAACAAAACCTCTGTGTTGGGCATATAGAAATATTTTGCTTAACCAAATTTATATGCTTGTTTGGTCACTCATTTGATTCCCTTCGTTCGAAAATACAGCTCGAGAGTTTTTTATTTCTCTTTATAATTAGAATAGTAACAATGCCTAGTTATGGTTTAAAGCTTTCAAACGTGAAATATTTATTTGCGCACGTTATCCAGTATTTATTAACCCATTTAGACCCAGTGTGCACAATTGTTAGAGACATGTAAAATCCACGTTATTATTTCAGGACATTTTATTTAATGTGAAAAGCTTTTTACCCTTGCAACTCGTTTTTCATTGGACCATGCGTCATTTAACACGCCCGAGGTAGCTCTGGCCCAATAAATGAACACCTCTCAACCGCGTGCCCCAATCGCGAGCAGTTCGCTTAGAAAGGGAGGGATTTAGAATCTGGGTAGTAGCCAGAGGAGGAACGACGCCTGCACTAGTATGCATGGTGCTATGGAGTTTAGCTTGATGCCGAAGAATAACGCGAATTTTGCTAACAATTGGGTACGTTACTGACGTGTGGGTAATTTGTGGTCGGTACTGCACACTGCGAAGATCGGCGACCAATGATCTTACCAGTAGGGAAATGATTCGCAAACCATCTTACTGGTCTAGGTCACAACTGATTAACATAACTGTTGCCGAATACATGGCCTATAGCTCATTGGCTGCGACGAGACAAGTGTTGTGTCCACTCAAGCACAGTCTATATATTCAATACCATTCCAAATTTATCACTAGTAATTTCATCTTCGGTTGCTAGGGCGTGGCGCGAGGACACAGATAATCTACTTTCGAATCTCGGTCGGGCATCCAATTTTTGTTGTGTTAACCAAGTTTTTGTTTGGGGGCCACGGTGGCTGAGCGGTGGCCGAGCGGTTAGCCTGCTCGCCCCCCACCAAAGCGATCCGGGTTCAATCCCCGGCCGGGCCACTCCGGACTTTCGCATGTGGGAATCGTGCCGGACGATGCCGTTGTTCGGTGGGTTTTTCTCGGGGATCTCCCGTTTCCCCCCCGCCCCTTTCATTCCGTGCGCTGCTCCACACTCAATCACCCTCATCGGCTCTCAACACCGCGACGTTAAGAGCCGTCCAAACCTCTTCACTCACTCACACTCATGTCTTCGTTTGGGGCAGGCAAATAACAAAAACAATGTAATTTGGTTACCACTACAAAACATTTCGTTATCCCTATACGAACAATTAATCTGGTTGCGCCATACAAACTTTGCTATATTTAGCATTACTTTTTTCTCAATGTAGCTTAAATGGTTCAGTTTCGTCACTCATGCTCCCGCGATACCTGTCGGAATATACTTGTTACTTGTTTCCAGTACAAAATCCAGAACCTCGTAAGCGAATCTGATTAAAATCAATGAAATCATCCGGGCTGCCTACGGAGCAAAACATTCTCGTCTTTAGACAGAGAGGGAAAATTAAATTATCGGATTCTTCTGTCGAGTTAAGACTGCCTGCGAATCCTAACCATATTCAAGATTAATAATTAGAGACCTGCTAAATTTGCGTTACTATTCGTCATTAGGCTAACCTTCACAGTACTGCCTGTGCGGGAGTCGACATAGTTTCTTCACTGGCTGCTGCATGGATGCGAAGACACGCCCTTTCTCTGACCGAACTGCATGTGATTGGGGCACACAGTTGTGAAGTGTTCATTTATTGGTGCAGAGTTACCCAGGGCGTGTCATGTAAAGTATGGTCCAATGACGAACGTGTAGCAGAGGTGTACGTGTTTTTAAAAGTTTTAATGTGTCCCCAAATAATAACGCGAGTTTTGGAGGCCTCTGTTGAGCATTTTGTGATTCTTTTCCTATATACTGAGACGTTCTCGACAGAGGCTTATTGAAAATATAAAAAAAATCAAATTAGTTTCTAACTTCGTAATTGGAGTTAAATAAGCAAACTTCCGAGTGAGTGAAGAGATTAGGGCAGATCTTCAGGGAGGTGTTGGGAGCCGATGAGGGCGATTGAAGTGAATGTGGAGCGGCGCCGGAATGAAGGGGCGCGGGAAACGGGAGATCCCCGAGTAAAACCCGCCGACCAACGGCATCGTCCGGCACGATTCCCACTTGCGAAGATCTGGTGACCCGGCCGGGGATTGAGCCCGGTTCGCCTTGGTGGGAGGAGAGAGTGCTAATCGCTCAGCCACCGCGGCCCTTGCAAACCTCCGAGCCACATGTCTTCTATTTGAGGCGTTCTTTCACAGACACACCGAGCTAAGTATGTCTACAATTGGATTCGTTGAATTCAGTTCACTTCGTCTGAATGAGAGTTAGGCGATCCTGGCCTTAACGTTGCGAGGAGACATAGAATGTGGTCGTTTTCGGAACCCAGCTGTGAAAAGAATGCAGAAACTTAACATCAAGTGATTCGGAACCCACAACAGCTAGGAGATATTTTTGGTAGCTAACTTCTGTGTATGTCGTCATGCAATAAAGTAACTTTTAATTTAAAAGCGCATAGTTGTGTACCAAGTAACCAGAGTTATTTTGGCCAAAATAAAATATTGAAAAATAGCTATTAATAAATGTCCTCTGAATAAACCTGAGATAATCAACATAAGAATATTTTATCTGCTACCTAATTATAGGCTGTTCACTGTAAAATGAGCACTTTTTAAGGCCCTTCTAAGGTTTCCCTTTTATCCTATTTCCATCTACCTGCTGCTTTTTAATATAACCATTGCTTTGTGACGAATAAACACAGTGTATACATTTCACCGCCCTCGAAATTTAATGCCTGATTCTGCAATAAGATATATTTATTAGTGGTTAAAGCCTTTTGGGATGGCCTTAAAAAAGTACTCACTTTACCGTGAACACCTATAACTTTTGTACTGTATGCATTCAAGGCAAGCTACAATCAAGTCATTTGTATCCACCATTCTAGGAACGACACTTCTGTTGCTCACAGCTTTCCCACTTAAGGGGGGCCGCGGTGGTGCAGTGGCAAGACCACTCGCCTCCCACCTAGGCGAACCGGCTTCAATTCCCGGCGGGGTCGCTAACGGATTTTTTTTTGCACCTGGGAATCATGCCGGTCGTTGCGACTGGTTTTTTTTCGGGGGTCTTCCTTTTTCTCCCGCCCACTGCATTCCGCTTCATACTCAACTTACTTCAACCACGTCGGCTCTCAAGACCTCGCTGCTAATCTCTCGGCTCCACCCGTATCGGTTAACACCACATCTGACAAGGTTATGCGCTGTTCGCTGTTAATTGTGTGTATTTGAAATCAACATCTGAAATAAATTAGTTGCTGTCCCTTTCTGCGCATTTTAAGCCGGCACGCTGAGTTGCAAGCGTCCAGTATAACGACGGAGTGACTGTAGTCCCGTGTCTTCGATGTGTAATTATATCTGTTCGGTGAACTTCTGTGAGTACAGAAATTATATGTTTTTCTTCGTGTTGTTTTAATGCACATACATGCACGAATTAGCACAGTTGTAAAAATATTTTCTTTTCAATGTTTTTACAGTTCCACTTCACCGACGCAAAAAATAAACTGATCATGCTCATCGGATTATTATTTTAAGTATGCCGGAAGGCTACGTAATGTGCATACAAGAAGATCTTACACAAGGATTACAAAACTTCTCAATTTTCCCGTAAACAGGCTAAACACCAATGAACAAAATCTATTATCTGCTGGCTGACAGTCAATGAAGTACAGACTTGATAATTTTCCAATCTAATATTCTTTGGTAAAAACAGAGAAGACACTCTTAAATTTCTCATTTGAATCGTTTTAAAGATATTATTATTTTCACTCACGATAACAGCTGTTGATGTGCTCTGGTTGACTTTAAAATCGACGAGCACTGAAGAAACAATGAAAGAACATCCATGTGAATTTTGTTTTTAAGGACAGAGAAAGTTTAATCTTTATTGTAGCCCGAAATACACTCGCGCAGAGTATTCTGTATGTTAAAGGTCTGAGTAGTAGGGGCATGTCAATCCTACTTCACTTCTGATTAATCGGATTGTAAATTTGATATAATATTGATATCAAATTGATTGATTGGATTAAGGCTTAATTCGATTTTAATACGATGAAAATTTTAATCCTTAACCCTAATAAAATAAAATGTGATCAAGAAATTTTATCAGAGTTATTCCATCAAACTTGTTTGATCAAATTGCTTTGAAGGAAATTTTTTGTTTAATA
Source organism: Dryococelus australis (assembly GCA_029891345.1). Lineage (NCBI taxonomy): Eukaryota > Metazoa > Arthropoda > Insecta > Phasmatodea > Phasmatidae > Dryococelus > Dryococelus australis. Next base: position 90,077,733 of record CM057004.1, on the reverse strand, counting down.
TTTGATATAGTTTGGCCACTTTATTTTTTGGGGTGGGTTTATAGGGGAGCGATGTTCACCCTCGGAGGTTCGGCATTTTACTGACGTGTGGTGAGCTGGGAAAGGGGTATATATGTGATGTGTATTGTTGTGCAAGAGTGGCATAAGTGTTTTTTTGGGTGTCGTAGATGGTGTTTGGAGATAGGCGACTCTGAAAAATAGGATTTATGTCCTGTATGTTAAGTATATACGATTATTCCAAATGAATAATAACAGTGCTGATGTATTACATGCAATAAATTAGGAGTCTTTAAACAAATATTATAGAAATATATTTCAAACAAACACAAGTATGCGAGTATCCTGTATGAAATTAAGTAACGAGTTCTACGTATCAATATAAATATATAAATTACCCAACTTGAAATCGTACCAGGAGAATGAGAAACATGTCCGTTCACTTGGGAAGATGGTGCATGACTTAGCCCGATTGCGACTAATGCTGGACTGGGAGAGGGTAGCTGCACGACACACCCGTTCAGTTCGAATGTCTGTATAGAAATGTAGGAGTGTTTAAACGTCGCGCAGGGAAAAACTATAACGTACCCCAGTTACAGAAAGAAATGAAATGATTTTAATATACATCCATCCAGCTGTGAGGTTGCTGAATGACATAAGTTGTACCAGTGCTTATTTCTGCGAAATTATATTTTATTTAAAATGAAATTCACCCCTTTCCATCTGATTAGATATGCATTTCGAAATTAACTAAACAGCTGATGTAAAAGAAGTATAAAGAATGGACTCATAATGAACACAACTACGTGACTATCATGATGCATATGCCTGTCAGTTCTGCACATACCTTAAATTAGTTTAATATATGTCCATCCCACTGCGAGGTTGCTGAAGGAATGACGTCAGTATAGGATTTATGGAAACTTATAAACATGACTTGAAATGTGGAGAGAGAGTTGAATACACAATAACTGTTTCCAAATAGGTGACTTTACACACGAAAAAGTATATGGAATATATTAAAAAAACAGCAGAATGGAGTGATATAAAATGAGTAATAATTTTCTCAATAAAAATCTCCTGTTAACGAATTTACTGGTTTATTTTTCCCATGAAAGCTTGTTTTAATGAGTTATTATCAACGAAAAATTTAATCATGTCTTCCTCAACGTAATAAGGAAAAGAATTACATCAGTTCAGAGAAAAAACTTTCTCCAATACCAAGTAATATTAGCACAATTTCCTTCGAAGCATAGGGAGACTTAATCCCGCAGCACTTTATAGAAACATAGGATATTTTAACAAATCGACTTTATCAGCTTAACACACCAATACATTTTCTCGATATATTATTATATTAAAACTTGTAAAAATATTTCGCACTATAGTTTACGAAGACTGTGAACGAGATCTGAACCCGGGAGCATATACTATTCGAATAAAGTGAGAGGTGAAGCGTGCTGTAGGCTGGATAGAAACCCTGGCTTCGCAGATATCCTAAGACTCGATCGCGCCACATCTCCCTGCCAAGCTTCATGCTGAGCGGTGAGGTCGGAAGAGCAGAGAGTAATGCTCAGTGATGTGTATGCAGAGAGTGATGTATCCAGGGCGACATTCAATTTCAAACTAAAAATGGCACAGGAAAAAGCAGTTGAAAGTTCCTGTCCACTGCTATACACCCCCTCCCCCTATACCAGAGTGCATTTTTGTGTACACGCCCCCTTCCCCAAGCCCCTCCACCAAAGCCCAGAACATATTTTCAGCTAGCTGGAGGACTGCCTCCACCGGCTAGGCACCTGCTCCCTCTCCACCCCCGCCACAGAACATCGGGGACTGTCCTCCTGCCAGACTCCCCCTCAAGACACCAAGTTTGAACTCACCTGAATGCATTAACCTGTTTGTGAAAACTACCTTCTACCTACGAATTTAAATTGGCCGATCTGCTTACCTCCTCTCTCTCCTCTGCCCGGCAAGCTTTTACTTTCGCTTGGCTGTTAACTTGTTCAGAAGGGAAGGTTTTTCCTATTCTCGAAGTCAAGAGATGTCTTGTTTGTGCTGGAATCGAAGGATAATTATTACCAAGTCTTCCTGATAAAATTATTTTCCCGAAGTTAAAATTGATTTTAATCCCAAATATAATTCCTATAAATTAATTTTAACTCAAAAAAACTTTCTGTCAAGTATATTTTCCCCTGTATAATATTCTCAAATCTCACAGAAATCTGGTGAATGTATGATAGATATTTCTTACAAGAAGTAGTTTAACAGAAATCCGTGAATATATGAAAATATTTCGTACAAGAGATATTTTTACTCGCTAAATTTGTAAGTAATAAAGAACACACATCATTTGGTTTAAGCAATGCACAAGAAAATATTTTTCCACCTTTTGAAAAAAAATACGTCAAAACCAGATATCTTTAAATATTAGCGTAAGGTAAACCATACATATTTAATATGTTTCAAATATTTGTACATAATAGAAAAAAACATATTTTTAATTTAATATTTCTCTGTAAACTTACATGCGAGAATTTCGACTATACTATCTGGCATAAAATGTGCATATTTTTACAAATATAAACTTATTTAAAAAATAGATTTCTCTAGAAAATAATTAAATTTCGAATGAAATAGCATGAATCCAGGCTGAAATGACTGTTATCAAAGCTGGAATCTGTCAAATTTCATGATATTTTATGAAAGGTCCAAATTTAAAGGAAAATGGTGGCCATTTTTTAAACATAGGTTATGTTTCTAAAAAATGCTCAAAGCTGTTTATGTTTGTGTAAAGGATGATTATGTTTTAGCCGCATGTTGATTCCCAGCCAAAGTTGTATTCTGTTTTGTATGATATGTTAAAAGTAAAAGTCTGTGAACTCCGACTCTCGCTGCTGTAGATGCTTTGAACTAGAGGGCTAAGAGCTCTTCTACCTGGCTCTGTAAAGGTGTTTTTGTCAAACCACTTTCCCTTTCTTGTCGTCACATTGTGTTAAGCTTTGACCGACGGGGTTTTCTCAAGATGCTAGGAGTTTCCTAGCTAAGTTTCAGATTCATTCGTATGTCTGATTTTCTCAAACACTTTTGTAGTTATATTTCCCCTTCAGCCCTTCAAATATGTTTTTATCAAATACCCTTAATCGAATTGCTGGTTTTATAGAGTTCAAATTATAAATAAATATTTTTCTCCCTCATGAAGACTGATGTGAGAAACTTCTATTTCTCGTGAAAGTGAGCAAGCAGGCATCCTGCTACCTGGGGAATAATATGAACTATCACTGCCACATACCTACTCGTTTCATGTCTAACAACATTTTTGTTTCAAACTTCTCTTTAGTAATATAACCCTTATCCACACATCATTTACAAAACAAGATATTAAAAAACATTAGTGACATGAGGAATCAAAAAGTAATAAATAAAAATACACATTACTCCTTTTTAACATAGAAAAAATTTATTTAAAAATTCATAAAACATCTTAATTAACATTTCCCAGACAATGACTGTACCTAACAACAAATCATTAAATTATTCACATTAATCATGTTATGACTGAAAACTTTTAAACTGTAGAACTTTCACATCATGTTAGTCTTAAAACTGTAAAATAATTACATCAATCATGTTATGACTGAAAAAGTTTTAAATATACTTTTACTCTTTACGTCTGAAAGCATAATCATTACTTGATGTTACATCACAAATCATTGACACTTTACAAACCTTCACTTCATATTATACCTCAAAAACTTTTAAAATGGTAAATTATAAAATTATGTTACATCAGAAAACATTTAAAAAAAAATAATATCATTACTTCATCATATGACCACAAAATCATGAAAAAATTCAAATTTAAATTTTCGCAATAATTTCCGTGTAGAGCTAAGATATAATATCAATTTTCGTCTCTTTACAGGAACAACAGGTGATGGTGGTGGTGAAACAAGTGAAAGGGGTGATATTGGTGATAACATAGAGGTATATTATATTTCTTGTGGTGAAGGCATGAACGAAGGAGAAGTGGGGAAATTGATTTAAGTTGTAGTTATTCAGGTGATAATAATTCAGGAGAAGGAAGACTGGAGCAGGTGAAGACACAAAATTGAAATGTAAAAATTCTTCTAACTCTTGGAATAAGTAGTTGTTGTTATACACCTCTTCACATGCATTATTTAAGGGTATAACCGTTAAGTCTAAGGAGGCTCACCTGATTTTATGGTTATAGTTCAATTTAGAGCTTCCAAGCTCGACGCTTGAGGCAGTGCTGTAGGTAGTCTCGATGCCGGAGGGGGTGCTGCAGTCGCTCTCAACATTGAAGACGCCGCTGTATGTACTCTCGACATCGAATCGAAAGCATTGCTGCAGGTAGTTTCGATGCCGGAGGCGACACTGCAGTTGCTCTCGATGCTGGAGGCAGCGCTATAGGTGGTATCGATGCCAGAGGCAGCGCTGCAGTTGCTCTCGATATCGAAGACGTCATTGTGTGTGCTCTAGACATCGAAGGCGTCGCTGTAGGTAGTCTCGTTGCCAGAGGCGGCGCTGCAGTTGCTCTCGACATCTAAGGCATCGTTGTATGTGCTCTCGACATCGAAAATGCTGCTGTATGTACTCTTGAAGTCGAAGGCATCGCTTTAGGTAGTCTCTACGCTGGACATGGCACTACAGTTGCTCTCAACACTGGAGGCGGTGCTGTAGGTAATCTCAATGCTGGAAACGGCGTTGCAGTTGCTCTCGACTCTGAAGGCGGCGCAGCAGGTACTCTCGATGTCAGAGGCGGTGCTGTACATAGTCTCGATGCTGGAGGCGGAACTGTAGGTATTCTCGATGCTGGAGGCAGTGCTGCAGTTGCTCTCGACATCGAAGATGCCGCTGTGTGGGCTCTCGACTTCGAAGGCGTCGCTGTAGGTAGTCTCGATGCCAGAGGCGATTGTGATAGCCCTAATGAGGGGACTGACAAGAACAATGGTTGTAGTGTAGGACCACTCTCATCATCGTCCAAATAATCTATAAAACTTGTAACCAAAGGATCGGAACAATTCATTTTCTCATTAAAATAGTCCCAATTAAAATGTTGAAGTTCTATATCAAAGTCTTGGTTCGATAAACCAAGCAAGTAAACTTCGCAGGAACACGACATCGCAATGCGAACTGCACAGGTTAACTACTGGAAACAGTGGAAGGGGTCTACATGCTAAACCTCTATTTATAAAAAAATTCTAATTCCCAGGTAAATGGTCAAGAAACGACATTTATCCCCTCCAACCAGAAGGTCAGAAAGCCAAACACTCCCTTCCCTTCCCTTCTCACACCATCGACTTTCAAATAACTTCCAACGCCTCACCCCAACCTCTGAGACAAACCTCTCTACTAATATTCCTTTTTGAAGAAATGAAAACGAATCAATTTCAGTAATAAATAAATAATTTATGTTTCATTACATATAAATTTATAACAAAATTATATCTGGTTGATTATTAACAATAATATTAAAATGTTACATATCAATAAAGACATATATAATTAATATGTTGTGGATTTACCATACATAGAACAATAAATATAAAAATTATTATCAGCATACGTTAATCCCTCCATAAGGTTTTCTAGGGATAGTTATATCTTAAAAATACAATTTTTTTATTTATGTATTTTCTTTTAAACTTTAAATGTAATTACTGTTTCATAGCACGTTGTGTATTATTAACACATCACACAATATTACTGTAAACCTTAAAATAAATGTATCTTTACCCCTGAACCTATTGAATTCAACAAACATGTTGCAAAGTATTTTAAGTAAATTATGTTCCCTTTTTTATGGTGTATGTTATTGTTATTATTATTATTTGGACTAAACATGTACTGATATCTTCCATTAATTTACATGTTCATTTTTTCACTATGGTAAAAATTATATTTTATAGGATAATTTTTGTAAAGCTAGGTGTGAAAGTGAAATAAAGAGTGTTTTCATAAATAAGAATTTTATATAAGACCAAGTATTTTTTTTATATTTTACAGTATAGTTTCTAGCATAATGGAAACTGTAAAGGTACTATGAATTTTATTAAGTAGAACACACAATATACTGCTCGAGAGTTTGCATTCAGGTAGGAAGGTTTTTCTGTCTTGGTATGGTCGACAGTAAAATCGTTGACCTAAGCTGAACACTAGTAAGGGGACTTTGGGCGATCTTGACTGTCTGTTTCGTGAAAAGCTAGGCTAGGGATGTGTCCAGGGTATTATAGCCGTTGAATTTAAACTTTATAGCTTGTGGGTCTGCACAAAGGTTGGTAGCACTGGTAGGCTTGTACAGCTCTAAACGTAACTGTTTTTACATTTCTGGAGATATCTACAAAAGATATAAGTTTACCAATTCGAATTGAGTATAAATTTTTCAGCTAACAATGTTACATGGGAAATATTCCTCACTATTCATTTAGATTAAAGTACCTCTGTATTTTCTTTGCAACAGTCATTCCTTTTTTGATAAAAACGAAATATTTTCTAACATTTTAAAAAATCTCTCTCTCTGTTGAAACATTTTAACTATCACTATATAATTCCTTTCTTAGGAAAATAAATACACTTTAAAAAGGGTTGGGTTAACTAAACATATGAATGAATTCATTTTTAAGACATAAATCTATTGATAAATTTAAGTACATTTTTACTACATGCTGTTTTAAAATATTAAAAATTACTCCTTTCCAAAGCAAAGTCAAATGTTGATTGTTTTTATACATCACAAAGTTATACACGTATTCCAAAACATAATTTACATGGCAATTGAAAATTGATAATTGTATTTAAAATGGATAACACGAAACTGCAACATATTTACAATGACCATGTTTTAGACGATATGACATTTACAAAGTTTAAAGATATGTGTTTCTACTGCTGGAGAAACAATTATGGTTTTCTGGTGATTATAACAACACTTCCCCTATATAAAGGCAGATGTAGGTCTGGATGTGAAAGTGTTTTACTTTCCATGCAAGAATGGGTGTTTCTAAAGTTTGGACATAGTGGTATAAAACACAATCATTACAATAATTGTTTAATCAAATATCGCGATGGTATTTGTGATTTGAAAGGACATATATTTCATATTGTGGGTATGGCTGTGCAAGATACTGATGCGGTAAATAAACATTACATTGAAGACTTAAACACCATTATGCTAAACATATTTAAATCACAATCGACCGATATTCAAGAGAAATTAACAAAGTTAGTTGATGAGAATGATAATGTTTATAAAAAACCCGAGTGTAATTGCAAACATTTTAAGCAATATTAGTAATGATTTGCAGAGTAATGAACTTAGAATAGAAGTATGTTTGAATGGATTTAGTAAGGACTTTAATGATATGACAAACATAATTTTTACAACACAACTTACAGAAAAGGAAGATAATTTAACAGTTGTAATTAATGTAGTGGTAAATGCTAGTATTATAAAACAACCTGAAACACAAACAGAAGAAATAACAAAATATATAAGAGAAGACTTGATTAATAAAAAGTATGGTTTAGATATGCAAATAGATCTGAGAAAACAAAATTTGGAAGCAAGAATAAATTATTTTATTAATGATTTCCGAGTTAAAACTATAGCTAAATTAGATACTGTTTTAAGTAAAGTCGATAAGATTGAAAAGCACAAACTAATCGATCTAGTATAGCAGTTAGTCGACCTACTGCTGTAGTTCGAAAAAACCACTTAATTCATATATAAATACTAGCAGACCCGACAGACGTTGTCCTGTACATATGTCTTAAATCTGAAAATTTCAAACTTTTTTACATAAGTTGTAACAATCTGGACCGTTTTGATGAAAATTTTTATAAAAAAAGTTATTACAATACCTGATGTCCTCACACGTACAGTTACCACAATTCGACCTATCGATTGCGTGTGAATATGTATATACTATGAGCTAAGTTGAATATAGAAGCTATTTATTTAAAAAACATTTTGTAGTGGACCGAATTGTGAATCTAAACCATTCTCGAATACACTTGAACACACACAAAAAATTTCATCAAAATTGGTCCAGCCGTTTAGGATGAGTTCAGTGACATACACACACTCAGAAGAATTATATATATAAAGATATCTGCAATCGAATGTAATATAATCAAACATGTCTGCCCCTGCTTCGGAATTATATAGTGTTGTATCTGCTGTGAAGGAGAAATATTTACAAGCCAAACGAGCCTGTATGGAATGGGATGGTTTAAACCATAAAACATTTAAACCTGTTACGATTAGAATGGATGCATTGCATTTGGTGATGAATACGCCTAATGAAATCCCTTTGGAAATTAAATCGGAGAAGAACATTTCAAGACAAAGAAAGCAAATCCTTTCTTATTTAACACATCGTTATTTAGCTTTAAAATATACTTCACCTATGTGCGATACAACATTTGGTATATATCTAAATGGAAACACATAGTTTCTGGGCGATTAGGTAATTGCATTTTTTTCTAACAATAGAATTAAAATAGGTGATTACATAACTGATGTAAGTGAAGGTTTGTTTGGATTATTATGTTTAAATGTTTGAAATGAATATTCTGACACCAATTTGGAGAAACATTATGAACTTCTACATTGTAGGAACGTGAATAACTGCTTCGAAGATGAAAACCACCCAAAACTACATTCAATAGGCGATATTGTCGGTAGTAGTATATATAAAGATGAAATTAGTTATCAGTTTTCTCCTGTATATTGAAACAATTCAAATTAATTGGTTGATAGATTAAAACTTATGATTGCTTCCAGTGAATCTGGTAATAATTCACATATGAACGAAATTGTTTCTGTTGCTGAAGAGCTGAAATAAGAAGGTTATATTACCAATGAAGTTGAGTCTTAAGAACTTCATGCTTCAGCCAGAATAAGATATCCTAGAAAAAAAGAATTATTAATAAGGGCTTAAATGATCTTTATCAAGCCGATTTGTGTGAAATAGCATTGCTTTCTATTACAGTAATGGCTACAAATATATTTTAACTGTAACATACATTTAGTCCAAATATGGATCTGGCATACCTTTGAAAAACAAAACTGGGAAATAGGTCAGCGATGCAATGAAGACGTTTTTGCAAGAAAGAAACCAAATTTGCTCCAAACCGACAGAGGAATCTAATTTTTTTCTGCGCTGTTCTGGAAACTAATGACAGATTATCGTATTATTCACTATGCAACTTATTCTGACCATAAAGTCAATGTTGTGAAACGATACAACTGATCGATTAAATACTTAATATACAAGCATTTTACATCGAAAGAGACTTACAAATGGTGGATGTTTTACCTGAAATACTTAAATTTTATAATTCCAGATTTCATAGAAATATCAAAATTGCTCCTAAAAAGTTATGGACAATACAACCATATATAATAATGTGATGAGAGGAAGCAAAATTTCAAAGTTGGTGAATATATACGATTCTCGAAGCAGAAAGGAATCATTGAGAAAAAATTTGCGGTTAATCAGTCTAACAAAATATTTAAAATTATTTCCGTTAGACAATCATTTCCCAGAGTGTATTTCTTCGAAACCTATGATGGACAGCCTATAAAAGGTGAATTTTATGAACACAAATTGCAATAAGTTAGCTCTCCAAATGAATATTTGATTGACAAAAAAAATTGTTTTCACATTATTCGGCTCAATGTAGTACGTCTATTATTTTAAATCATTGTTCTTCGAGGAAGTTTTCCATTTTATTAAAGTATCCTATGTTTCTATAAAGCGCTGCAGATTAAGTCTCCCTACGCTTCTGCGTAAATTGTATTAATATTATGTAGTATTGGGGTCAGTTTTTTCTCTGCATTTACATGATTATTTTCCTTTTTATGCTGAGGAAGATGTGATTAATTTTTTCGTGGATAGTAACTCATTAAAACTATTTTGATAGGGAAATTTAACCAGGAAATTCGTAAACTGGAGATTTTTATTGAGAAAATGTTTACATATTTTATATCACAACATTCTTCTGTTTGAAATATATTCCTTATACTTGTGTCGTGAGTAATATTACCTATTTAGAAACAGTGATTGTGTATTCAACTCTTCTTCCGAGTAGCTATAACTTCAGTTGCCTGCTGGCCATGCTCCACATCTCAAGTTATGTTTATAAGTCTGCAAATCCTATACTGATGTCATTTCTTCAGCATCCTCTCAGCGGGACGGACGTATATTAAATTCATTTAAAGTATGTGTAGAACTGACAGGCATATGCATCATGATAGTCATGTAGTTGTGTTCATTATGAATCCATTCGTTATACTTCTTTTACATCATCTGTTTAATTAATTTCGATATGCATATCCAATCAGATGGAAAGGGGTGAATTTCATTTTAAATAAAATATAATTTCGCAGAAATATGCACTAGTACAACTTATGTCATTCAGCAACCTCACAGCTGGATGGAAGTATATTAAAATCATTTAATTTCTTTCTGTAGCTGGGGGACGTAACAGTTTTTTCCTGTGCGACGTTTAAACACTCCTACATTTCTATACAGACATTCGAACTGAACGGGTGTGTCGTGCAGCTACCCTCTCCCAGTCCAGCATTGGTCGCAATCGGGCTAAGTCATGCACCATCTTCCCAAGTGAAAGGACATGTTTCTCATTCTCCTTGTACGATTTCAAGTTGGGTAATTTATATATTTATATTAATACATAGAACTCGTTACTTAATTCATACAGGATACTCACATACTTGTGTTCGTTTGAAATATATTTCTGTAATATTCGTTTAAAGACCTAATTTATTGCATGTAATACATCAGCACTGTTATTATTCATTTGGAATAATCGTATATACTTAACATACAAGACATAAATCCTATTTTTCAGAGTCGCCTATCTCCAAACGCCATCTACGACACCCAAAAAACACTTATGCCACTCTTGCACAACAATACACATCACATATATACCCCTTTCCCAGCTCACCACACGTCAGTAAAATGCCGAACCTCCGAGGGTGAACATCGCTCCCCTATAAACACCCCTTCCCCAACACATGGACACCTCAGTACCACGCCAGAGCTCCAAGCGTCAACACCTACCAGAGCTGCTCCCCACCTCCAAAAAATTAAGTACCCAAACCATACGCTTATCAAATATGAAACCAAAAAAATTTCCATCTAAGAAATTTTACCAAACAAGTTTGATGGAAAAACTTTGATCAAATTTTTTGATCACATTTTATCGAATTAGTACTAAGGATTAAAATTTACTTCGGATTAAGATCGGATTAAGATCAGATTAAGCACTAATCCATTTCAATCAATTTGATATCAAATTGATAAACCGATTAATCAAAAGTGAAGTAGGATCGGCACGCACCTACTACTGCTCCACTAAATAGACTCGTACACGATTCATTTCAAAAATACCTAAAATTTCATATATATATATATATATATATATATATATATATATATATATATATATATATATATATATATATATATATATATATATATATACAAGAGGAATGCAATGTGATATTGTCTAGACAATTATAAATAAAACTCTTTCATAAATGTATACGATATTCCCATTTTTTCCCAATACTATTCTATATAATGTATTCGCTGTTTCTTCGCATTTTTAAATCAATTCAGTCCCTGAATACGCAATTGTGTACATTACGCACGTGAAGGTATTTCGGTCTGTACTGAACATTGCGAACATCATCTTACCTGTGTGTAAATGATTCGCAAACCATCTTACTGGTCTAGGTCATAACTGGTGCATATAACTGTAGCCGAACATATAGCCTACAGCTCATCGACTATGACAACGAAACAAGTGTTGTGTCGGCTCAAATACAGCACGCATCATCAGTTTTTTTATTTGCAACACCTGAGAACGTAAATTAAAGTGGGTTGAAAGGGTTAAATCAAACCTTAAAAAAATTACCCCATGTATGACCTGCTTGGTTGTTTCGTAGATATGCAATGTATCACAAGATTTTTTATCCTGGTGTTATTAAATTGAATTTATACTGATATTTTATCTACAAATTATAATATTTAATTTACAATTAATAAGTGTATAGGCTATTCACGGTAAAATGAATACTTTTGAAACCCCTTCTTAAGATCTACTTGCATGTACGTTTTGTATTCTTCCGCCTTATGTTAGATTAGCATTTAAATGGGCCTCATAACTTTATTCGCTTGTCGGTCAAGTGAAACCGCGAAATTATTATAAAAGTAAATATTTTACATATCGGTTAATTTTTACTTTTCGATTAATTAAAAAAAAAGGAAAGCGAAAGAAATAATTAAGGTTATCACAAATGGTTACCTAACACTTTTTAGTTGACGTTAAGATACGGAACTACTTCCCATCCATCTTTACCAACTTTACTGGGCGCATGTCACTCAGGGAGCCATTTAAATTATATGCAGGCAGGGGCAGTGACTTTTTTCTAATGTTGATTTCAAAAGTGCTCACACTGTCGTGAACAACCTTTAGGGATAGTGATTTTTTTCAAAGGTTGATTTCCAAAAAGCTTAGTTAATCGTGAACAGCGTTTACAATTAAAGTCCTTGATTGGACCTGAATTTTTAATTAAGTGCTCATTATTTGCTGAGGTTCACCCTGGAGGTGACAAATAATGAATGGGCCAATCAAAAAGTAACATACACATGCAAGTGTCTGAAGTCTAGATTATTCTCGAATGAATGAGCTTATATATCTGGGTCCCTCATAAATACTCCAAGGGAAGAGTTGGTATGTATGTCGCGTTACGCGTGAAACTACGCGATGGAGAAGACAAACAAACTCGGTAATCAATTGGCTGGAATTAGCGATGGGTAAAATCGAATTAAAGCAATTCGAATATTCGATTGTTGCACCATAATCGAACTCTCGATTTCCCTCTGTGGTATTCGAGTGAATTATTTGATTTGAAAATTTACTTGTCGACAACAGATGGCTCTAGGTGCACTACAATATTTACGTAATATTTTTATGGCAATCGGCAATTGTCATTTAAATTTTTGTAATTTTTGTACAAAGATTGAAAATTTTCTCATTGCATATTTTTTCCTTTAAACACAGTTTATGTCGAGTATTCTACGTAAGCAAAGCAAAATTCCACCCAACATTCACTTTGTGAATGAATCACTTCCTTCATGCAAATGTTCATTCGTTTCAGTTATGCGAATGTTCATGCATATCTCCAAGAAGTGAATGTTTCATTCGAATACCAGGGAAGTAAATTGCAGCTATTGTAATAATTCGGTTATCTAAAAATAAATTTTATGAATTTTTTTCTTTAGTTTTGAAACTTTTCGTGAATTGCAAAGAGTATTTAACTGTCAAAATACTAGCGAAAATTTACTCATAATTGAAACGACGAGAACAGATAGTGACAAAATGAAATAACGTAAAAAGCGTTCTTTCTCATTTCCAAAGGTTTACGACAGCTTCGGAATACACATTAGGGCGAAAAATGATCGCGAACGAACTAAAAATGTTACCTTTTCCAAATAAAAATAAATATTATAAAATTCTTATGAACTCAAGTGCCATAACTTCAGCCGAGTACGCCATCAGTTTACTCGCTTCAAAAAAGTATTTCTTGAACTGTTAAATTGTGGCAGCGTTAACACATTTTCCTTTCGATTTAAGCTTGACTCACAACCATCCGTCGATTTTTTTCGTCCGTCAATTGAAAGCGACTCACAACAGCCCGTCGTCTGTCGACCCGTCGGGTCAGAAAATTCTTAGTCGTACCACCCAACAACACTAACATTCTCGCGCACAGACAAATGCATTTAATGAATGCCAACTTCAGTGCAATACAAAGGCGAAACGTAAAAAAAAAAAAAATAAACAACTTCACTGACTTGTGTATTTAAAAGAAAAATGTTCAGACAAATAAACAAATAACGGTTTTCCGACAGTCACGTTCAAGAAACGATATTGCAAGGCTGTGGCCCATCCGTCGGTCCGTCGAAAATTGAAGTTCGAGATATACTTGACGGTCGGAGGGGGAAAAAAAAAGTTGCCTTGCGATTGGTTGGAGGTCACGTGACCCGACGGACGGACGGGCGACTGACCGGATGAAACTGATGGTTGTGAATCCAGCTTCAGAAGCGATGTCGCAGACGGAGAAGGAAACCGAATATTCGGAATCCGAATGATTGATTCGATTTCAGACGAGACTATTCGAATGAAAATCGATTTCGAGAATAATTCGATTTTGCCCATCACTAGCCGAAATTCCGCCTACAAAGAAGTTAGCATAGTAGAGTACGCGTGTCCGATGTACTGGGGGGCTAATATTAGGGTTGTAAAAATACTGGTTTTTCCGCCATTATGCAGACAGGCGATTGATTCCAGCTTTTCTTGTTAACGTGTTGACGGCCTGCAGAGGTGTGAACGCACCAAACCACTGTAACAAAAAACAGCACATAGGAACGTTTGCTCAGGCCCTTTGTACTACACGGAACTGCAAATCACCCCTGATGTAGATCCCAGGCGTAATTAGAAATCGTTGTTTTTAACTCAAATGGAAGTCGCGTAAATTCGTTACACTTAGAAGTTAATTGGACTTGGTCCACTGTGGATGTTTACCAGGTGCAACTGCACAACAAAATACGATGTGCCAATGAAAAATATGCACATTAAATACATCCAGAACTACAGCAGTTGATTCAAATCTGTCTGTTTATTTTCTAAAATTATCCGTTTCCCATAGAGTTGCATGGTTTATCTTGTAGTCTAATAGCGCAGTGGACAAGGTTACGCGTGGTTTCGAATGCATTAAACATCTCCAGTAGAAAAAACACGCCACTCAACAGCTCATTAATAAATATATCCGAAGGGAACCTTTTACCAGACGTGTCGAATTCTACAATCGCCGTAGCATATGGTTCACCTCGTTGAATGCAAGTAAAAGTAAATTATAATTGGGTTAGCAATAGGGATTCACATCACCGACTACAGCAGGAATATCAGAACGGTTACCTGAAATCAAATGAAATTAGACGGGAGTTTAAAGTGCTCGAGGCGCAAACACTACTGCATGAGAACATCACAGTTATGATTGTGATATATATTGTGATAAAGAACAACGGACTGGGAATTTTACAAGAAGGAACTCGTGTCGGCAAATGTGTGTGTGGTACGGTCGCTATGGGGTGACAAAGTTGGGTATAGGCTATTCACGGTAAAATGAGCATTATTGAGATCCCTACTTAAGATCTAGTAACTTGTATGCACGTTGGGTATTCTTCCGCCTTACGCAAGATTAGCGTTGCCATGGGCCTCATCACTTTACTCATGCGTCGGTCAAGTGAAACTGTAGAATTATTAGAAAAGTAAATGTTTGACAAATCTGTTCATTTTTAAACTTCGATGGATTTAAAAATTACAGAAACGAAAGAAATATTTTCAAGTTATCACAAATGGTTACCTAAAACTTTTTATTCGACGTTAAGATATGGAACTACTTTCCCCGCCATCGTTACCAACTATACTGGGCGCATGTCTCTCAGGGCGCCGGTTAAAATATACGCAGGTAGGGGCAGTGACTTTTTCCTAAGTTTGATTTCAAAAGTGCTCACTTTATTGTAAACAGCCTTTACAAATAAGTTTTGGGTACCTAAAGGTGCGCAACACACTAGCCATCAAAGCAAGACCGGTTTCTGTTTTGCAAACACTACAGTACGAGGGGCGACTGTGGGTTTGACAGGTAATGTGTCCGGGCCACGTTGAAGCTCCGCCGCACTTTGACGGAAATGTGAGGGGAACATCTGAATGCTACGTGTCCAAAGCAATTTACTGGCTTAGGAGGAGGGCACTGTTCTTGGCCAACGCGGTCACCAGAGCTAGCCCCCCCCCCCCCCAACCCACCATAGAGTACCTCGTTGGTGATACTACGAAGAATATGAGATGAGAGACTCCAGCAACATCCGAGGGAGACCATTTCGCAGGAATCCACGCCGAAGCTAAAATGCCCAGCACGCAATCAGGCCCCTTATGAATGTGTACGCCGATACCTCTCCACGGATTCGCGCTTAGTAAGGAACAGGGACCTGCAAAATTTCGCGTTATTTTTTTTTTTTGGCAGCAAGCTAGAGGTGACATCGTTCCTTCATTTCTTCCCGCTCAAATGTTAAGTCACCCACTTTCTGAGCGAACTGTACGTGACTGGCGGCACGGGGGCACACGATTGCGAAGTGTTCATTTATTGGCGCAGACATGCCCCGGGGAGTTTCAAATAAAGCATAGTCCAGTGACAAGTGTATTGCAATGGTGAAGGCGTTTTCGGTTTAAACTGTCCTTGCAGGTCTGTAGTAATGAAATTCGGGGACTTTTTAATATTAGTGACATTGTCACAGTTTTTTAATATAACCTTTGAAAATTCATCCTGTATATGACATTTTTATTGACTATTTTCATATACGTCATGTATCAATATATATATATACACACACATATATAGTAAATATGAAAAAAAAAGATAAAGAAGTTGCCTAGTAAGAAATAGATATTATACAAAATATTATTAAGCACGAATGCTGTGTTGTCCCTTGGATCAATTGTCTATATTCGGTAAAGCTTTGTTTGCATAAGGGTGATGAATATCCTGGCAGTATATCTAAAGTAGACCTTCAGAAAAGGTGCGGTAGTGGCCGTGAATTGAGCGTATATGTAGAATTCGAGTCCCCTGCGTAATCCACGATGCCACACTTTCGTTTGGCACAGTATGACTGTGTTCAAAGCGCTGTAATACTTTGACGCAAAATGGTGGCCAAGCCACGTTTTTTCCGTACGTGATTTCCTTTATTCAAACGTTCGACCCGTTTCTCTGTATCCCGCAGAGGCGGGAGGTGTACGTCATTGCACGGCCAAGGGCAAATAAAAATCGTATTAATTGATTATTTACACTAGACAGTATTACAATATCACAGAAACATTCCTACTAACTTATTGAGGTCTACTCAAAACTTACATAGTACATGCAAGGTTTTTTTTCAATTTTAACTGATATCGTTTATAAACAGATTATCGGATCACACAAAGTCTATAAATACTGAACAATATTGTGGTGTATGTTTTAGAATACTGCTCAAATTTGTCTTTACGTACGATATTAATTTAACAATAAAAGTCGTAGTTTTAGTTCGGTTTTTTTTTAAATATTTATTCTGAGAAACTGGTCCTTACAGCAGATTATTACGGGGTAATATGGGCCCTCCCAACCCTCTCGATCTGGCGACCAAGCCAGTATCTCATACCGTGCGTTGTCGGTGTTCATTTTAATGCTGAAGACTAATTATACATGCTTCATATACTTGTTTCTCGCGTTGCCTTTTCAAACTCGCGTTGCCGACCTGGAAGATGACTGTATTCGCAGTGAATGGATAACAACAAAATAATCTTGTGTTCACGTACTAAACAGAATAATTCAGCTCAGTTGCTTGGTGTATAAGTGCTTTGCCGACCTGGAAGATGACTGTATTCGCAAGTGGCTGTTGGCTGCAACACATGCGCATGCGCTGTGTTTTGACGACCGTCTGTGGCTGTGCGCTCTCGAGAGCCCGCCCGCGGCATTACGCTGACCTCGACGGCATGATGGTTTAACCCTTTGAGGAGTATGCACGTCTATATATACGGGGCTATGCTTATGTGGAAATTTCTTTTCCCTTGGAGACAAAAATCACACTTTTATTGTTTTACCGATTCACTGGACTATATCGGAATCAAATTAAAAAAAAAAAAAAAAAGAACAATTAGTCAACATTCCATTTCGTAATAATAAAACTGTTGTTTTAAATAATTTCTCAAATGAACACGATGGATTGTAAAACATGTTAACTCCGTCGCGCCCCCACACAGTCAACGCGCGACGTCATTGGCCGACGGCCGGCCAATAATAAACGTTAGAGGGTACAGTAGGCGTGCCCGGTGTAGCCAGGACCAATAGGATGACGGTATGTGAAATTTCACTGATCAACACAAGTGATATTGCCGAAGAGGAAAATATAGGCAGCTCACTTCCATCTTGTCCTCAGTACCAGTAAATTTGTGCAGTCTTAAAGGGTTCATTATGCTTGGTCAGAGAAGACAGTTGAAAATTATCGAAAGAGAGTAGTTGTTCCAAATTATCTTTCTTACCAGCAGCCGGCGTTATCTTTGAAGCAGTTAGCTGCACCCAGAATGTCAGTAAAAATTTTTTTTCTGAGTGTAACAGGGGAGGAAATTTTTTCTAATTTGTCTTAGGCTATTTGTTAAAATGTGACTTTCAATGTAATGCAAAAAAAATTGGATTATAATTTTTTCTATTCGAAGACGTACGCAGCCCTCGTAAGTAATGTTTTCAAGTTCAAATGTATTTTATACTAACATACACAGTGAATTTTTTGGTTAGTCGCCGGCGCCGTTAAGATAATGGGCATGACCGCATTAAAGAAAGTGCCACGCCGTTTTTATTCTCTGTGCATTTGTCTACACTGTGGTGAAGGATTCAAGCTGGGTTAATTAATAGTAACACCAGAAAGGAATTTTACGTTCTGGTCAGCCACCGGGTTAGCACGGTTGGCGCTGCGCTGATCGGGCCTCACTCACTCACACTCGCACTCGCACTCGCACTCGCACTCACACTCGCACTCGCACTCACACTCGCACTCGCACTCTCACTCACTCTCACTCTCACTCGCACTCTCACTCGCACTCTCACTCGCACTCTCACTCGCTCTCGCACTCACACTCGCACTCTCACACGCACTCACACTCGCACTCCCACACGCACTCTCACGCACTCTCACACGCACTCTCTCGCACTCTCTCGCACTCTCTCGCACTCTCTAGCACTCTCTCACACACTCTCACACACTCTCACTCTCTCTCTCTCTCTCTCTCTCTCTCTCTCTCTCTCTCTCTCTCTCTCTCTCTCCTCTCTCTCTCTCTCTCTCCTCTCTCTCACCTACAGCGCCTACGCGGGCTGAAGCGCTAGGATTCTTGCGAAGGGACGAGTGTTAGCGTTTGAAATGACAACTTCCGCATGCGCGCGCACGGGACAAAGTCCCGCCGGATGTGGCGAGCTCTCGAAGTCGTTGAAGGTCCGCGTTTGAGTCGCCGTCGCTGCCGCCCCGCCCCCCGGCCGGCCTAGGAGCAAGTAACGAGTAGGGATAGGAAAAAATTCCCCGACTTCGTTTCACGACAAGATAGATTCCAAACGCGTGTGCTCTGGAGTCACCTCTGCAATACGGATCAGAGTTTATTAGACACACACTGGACGACTCCGCGCCAATAGCTGACTTGCAAGGGAACAAGGAGCGAATCCCGTTATGACATATATTGGGGTAAACACTGGGGAAACAGCCAATGAACAACCATCTGAGGTTCGACTATACAAAGGATTGTGGAGTCTAGCATACAGGTCATCGAGCTCACGGAATTTTCTCTATCCCTAGTAATGAGACAAGAGCCGACACTTACATGTTGTAACGATCTTCATATTTTAAAAGTCTTTTTCAGGGGGTGGTGGGGTTGGGGTGGTAGGTGCCTGGATTAATACGAACAGCAGACACGCGTTAAGAAAAATAATCACCTTGCATAATAATACAATAATAATAGTTTTTAATTATTATTTTGTTTTGAATACGCTTCATTGAAGTAGTTAATTAACACGTTGTGTTCAGTGTTTAATCAAATAGGTCATTTACTTTTTTTTTTTAAAGGCCGGGTAGCATTTACAGTATGTTTACAGCTTGTATTATTCTTGAGCGGTTCTAGAACTAAGTTTTAAAATTGCTTAGTGAGAACCTACTTGACTAACACCATTTAGCTGCCGAATGCTGGTCTTGGCAATAATTAAAATATATACCTGTGCTGTTTGTGCTAGCTCTGTCTTTTAAATATTTACGTTGCCTCCAAATGTGACCGACAGAATAGAATAAATTTTGCACAACCAGTGCAAAAAAAAAACGGATTAAATATTTATAATTGTTCTAGTAAGTTATTAAATCAGCACCTGAAATATATAGAGGTGAAATCAATATGTTTGAGATAGAAAACACTCATAGTTTTGACTCAAAACCGATCTGTTCCATAAAATCATTAATTCTAGTGGTAAAATGTCTATGTTAGTGTTTCCACACGCACTTACTTCAAATAATGCGATTGTAAGCCGTGAGGTATAGTAGCAGTTCTCACTGCGTGACCACGCCGCTTCCCCTCTGCGCATGCGCATGAGATCCGCAGGCGCGTGTTTTATTCCCGGCCTGACTATTAATCGCCGGGAGGTACAGTAGCAGTACTCACTGCGTGACCACAGCTCGTCCCCTCTGCGCATGCGCACGAGATCCGCAGGCGCGTGTTTTATTCCCGGCCTGACTATTAATCACCGGGAGGTACAGTAGCAGTACTCACTGCGTGACCACGCCGCTTCCCCTCCGCGCATGCGCATGAGATCCGCAGGCGCGTGTTTTATTCCCGGCCTGACTATTAATCGCCGGGAGGTACAGTAGCAGTACTCACTGCGTGACCACAGCTCGTCCCCTCTGCGCATGCGCGTCGGGATCGCGGGCGTGCGCACACCCCCTCCCTCACCCCACCCACAACTCCCTTTCCCTTCCGAACACTCTGGACAAAACGCACGCTCTACACACCGGGGGCAGTTCGCAATAACGTATAGCCCTAGGGGTGGAAGGGGCAGAATTCGTGCGTGCGGTTTCTGGCTGCCAGAGCGGTGACAAACGGGGTTGCGGCCTCCCGCTGCGCGACAAATGCTCATCGCTGTGCGATTCCTCCCCCCCCCCCTTTTTTTTGCTACTAACAAACCCCTCACCTCATCCGACCGCCATTCAACACTCTCGTGTGAAATGCCCCGTGGGTCCGGGACACATCGTACGCACGAATGGTCAGCCGTAGTTCACGGAATGATGTTCCCAGGCTAAAAATAATTCAGTATTGTTTTATACGTGTCAAACATAGCTATGTGGCACGTGAGGTCAGTTACGTCAAACAAAACTAAGGTAGATTTCAGGGAATTCATCCAACACGTGGCACCGACTATTTTTTATTTTAAAAAATGAGCGAGTGAAAGAAGAGATTTGGGCGGCTCCTAACATCGAGAACTTGAGAACCGACGAGGGCGAAGTGAGGCGGGTATGGAGCGGCGCCAGGAGTCCCCCGAGAAAACCCACCGACAAGCGGCGCCGTCCGTCACGATACCCACTTCCGAAAATCCGGAGTGAACCGGTCGGGGATTGACCCGGTTCCTGGTGGGAGGCTAGCAGTCCAACCGCTCAGCCACCGGGGCCCCTTTTAAAAAATAAGACATATAGTAAACTTGTTACGTAAAATTATAATATATGGGAAGCTGACAGGTACCGTCGTAATTCACTTTATCCCTTTCGGAACTACTTAGTTAACGGTTTCTGGTGTTGCAAACGAAAAATTCTATGATGCATTCTGTACTTAAGTCAACACAACACTTGTTTCGTTGTATAGATTGTTCACGGTGAAGTGAGCACTTTTTAAGGCCCTTCTCAATTTTTCCTTTCATCCAATTTCCATCTTCCTGCTGCGTTTTAATATAAATAATGCACTGTGACCAATAAACACAGCCTATACATTTCACCACTCTCAAGATTTAATAACCGAGACTGCGATAAGACATATTTATTAGTGGTTAATGCTTGTTGGGAGGGCCTTAAAAAGTGCTCACTTTACCGTGAACAGCCTATAGCAGCCTATGAGCTATAGGTAGGGGTAGTGAAATTTCCCGGAAAGATTTCAGGACAAGTTATATTTCAAGACACTGTAGCTTCGTTTACATATCTTAATTGGCTGGATTTCTTTTCGGCACGTGTTAACTGCCAGCACACGAATCACGTAGGAGCCGTGCCGATGTTGACGAATTCTGAGTGGCCTGGTCAAATATGAAAACGCCTTCTCAAGCAGACAACAACTAATGGCAATAGACGAACTTCTGTCGGGTGTTTATAATATGGAAGTCTACCGCGTATTTATAATATTGAAGTCTACCGCGTATTCATATTTTTTCGCGAGATATCACTAGCTCTAGCTATAGGCTATTTGTTCGGCTACAGTTATATGAACAAATCATGACCCAGACCAGTAGGGCGGTTTGCGAATCATTTCCCCATAGATACGATCATTAGTCATTGAGCTTTGCAGTGTACAGTGGAGACCAAAAATTACCTACACATGAATGATGTGCACATCTGCGCAAACTGGGTCTGACTAGGTTAAGGCACTGGAAAATTTCGCAAATTCATTTTAGGACCAACTAGAATTCGAACATGCGTATATTTCAGTTATGATTTCAATCGTATCGAAGTTTATTAAACACGTCCATGTGAACTCTGTGCCAAAGCAGATATGCAAAACAACACGCATCGAATCCCCGTGCAATATGGTCAAAAGATAAAACTGGCTACATACATATTGGAATCCCATTAATTTTATCTTAGAGAAACTATTTGTGTTTACAACGTATACGTAGAGACCTGAAAAATTCGCGAGTCCAATGACCTGCAGATTAAACTCTACAGTGCTTTGCACAAATATGCCGGTGTCAACTGTGCATTGGTTGTCTGCTGTCACAGTGGAAAGCGACGATTGGGCCACCGTTCTCAAGGAGGTATCAAACACCGTGTGTACACTGGTTAAAGTTATATAGGAACACGTGTTTTGAATTCCAGCTTGTCCCAAAATGAATCCGCGAATTCTTCAGGTCTCTGCGTATACGGTTTGAACAGTGATTAATAGAAGAAAAAAAAGTAATGATTATTTTTTTAGGTAGAATCTTTTGAGAGACAGTAGAAAATCTTCACAAAAAAAGCGCCATTGTGCACTGTAGCTTATAGCTAGGTATAGGGAAATTTCGCGAATTAATTTGAGGACAAGATACAGACTTCCAACACGTGTGCACTGAAGCTACCTTTACAATTGGATCACAGTTAATTAGACACACCCAGGACGGCTCCGAGCCATTAGCAGATTTTCAAGGAAACAAGTATCGAGTGTTATACTGCCAGGTGTGTAGTAACACTGGCTACTCTCTGGAGCAGCAGCCAATGAACAAACATCCGAAACTCGAGTGTACACAGATCTGTGGGGGTCTAGCCAACAGGTCACTGAACTCACGAAATTTTCCTATCCCTACTTATGGCTCATTTTACAAGAATCCTTATGTGATGCATTTTATCATGGCTTAACTATTTGCGGACACCTAACCAACTTTAAATTTTTGCTGTAGCAGAATGCTCATTCGCGGAAAAATTTTACAGGCAGATAAATACAAAAACAAAAGGGAACCCGTTTAGTCCACGAGTCTACGACCGAAGGAATGTTACACATGAGTAGAGACATGCAAAATTGGCGTTTTTTTGTAGTTACAGAGTGAATTCCAAGCTGTTGCATTTTTGTTTAACTTCTCTCATTGGCTGACAATCTGTGTAGCGCATCCCAAGTACACTTTTAGCCAATCCTGAAAGCTCAAACGTACAGACACACCAATCTCCAGTAACGCAATCACGCAGGGCAAAAGACGCTGCATATTTGCCAGTAGACAATTAAATCCCTAAATCTGCTGGGACACAATAAGAGAGTGGATTATAGCATGTTGCCAAATAAAAACGCGAACTTAATAGGTGTCTACATATGAGTGGGGGTCAGGTGTTTTTCGTGAAAATTTTCAAGGCCAGTTTCACTACAAAACACGTCTGTTCGCGTGCACTTTCGTGGTTGGAAGATTTCGAATGTCACGTGCCTCAAATGCCTGTCCGCAAATCATGGACGTTCAGTATCGGAGTACCCTATTACGACCGGTCCAGTCAAATAGGAACATGTCTTCTCGCGTAGCTACTCGGAAAATAACTAAAGGAAGTCGTGGTCGTGGACGTAGGATATTGAAGAACAGACGGGGACACCCGAATCTCGCGAAAATCTGTCCGCCCGAGATAGATTTCAGTAGTGTACTGACACTGCAGTAGCGTTCCTTTGCCTATTGGTAGCGTGTCTCAGCGAGATGACGTTTTCCTACTCAACCGGCCAGCGAGAATTACGTCACTCCGTTGATGGAAGCCTGCGATTCGCGGGCAGATATACCTACGATGCGTAACAAGCAAATTATCCGATCACGAAAGTGAATCTTGGCGAAAGTGTAGATATCGAAATATAGCTAGACGAGAAATCTTTCTCTCGAAATCCGGGTGTCCCTAAGTACAGCACCAACATAAATATTTTTCGCGGAAAACACTTGCCCCTACACATGAGGGATGTTAATGGTCGGCACTGTACACAACAAAGCACCAGGCTGTACCAGCTCTGTATATTTACACACTCTTTGACACCGCCCTTTCCAAAACTCCCAAAGCATGAACGTTGGATTTTAGGACACTGTCGTTGCCAATAAGGACTTGATGCAAATACACTGCCGGCATTTAACGTTCTGGTACTTTATTTACAACTTACAACCGTCAGAAACAACGTGAAAATTATTTTATTAATTCGAATTTTGATAGGAAACTTTTTCCGACCGACATACTAATATCGTGAATATGGCGGACACTCTAGTAGTGGGTGGTTTTTCTCCGGTCCCTCCATCGTTTTTTTTTTTTTTTTTCCTGTCTTCATTCCACCACTGCTTCATTCTCATCTCCTACGACAAGTGCGGTCAGGCTGGCCAAAGCAAAAGGTCTTTTCTTCGAAAAGACAAGAGCTGGATCCACTCAGAGTCGACCTTTTATAGGCTATTCGCGGTAAAATGAACTCATCAATTTTGAAAGCCCTGCTTAAGATCTACTTGTATGTACGTTGTGTACTATTCCGCCTCATGTAAAATTGGCATTACCAGTGGCCTAATCCCTTTATTCACGCGTCGGTCAAGTGAAACGGTGGGATTATTAAAACAGTAGATATGTCAGAAGTCTGGTCACTTTTACACTTCGGCGCATTAAAAAAAAAAAAAAAAAAAACGAAATGGTTACCTAACACTTTGTATTCGAAGTTTAGGTATGGGACTACTTTCCCTCCGTTGTTACCAACTTTACTGGGCGCATGCCACTCAGTGCGCCCGAGAAATATATGCAGGTAGGAGTAGTGACATTTTTCTAAGGTTGATTTTAAAAAGTGCTCACTTGATCGTGAATAGCCTTTATCAACGAACATGAAGCACGTTACTAATGGCCCTGAAAGTCAAATGCCGAACCCAAGTCGCAGCGGATTCCAAAAAGCATTACGTGTCTGCAACACGCAAACTCTGGAATTATTGTGGGCAAGGCTGTCTATTCGGCATGCAAGCCCGTAGCGCTAATAAACGAATATACAAAACCGGGCTGCTTTTTTGCAAGGTAGCGAATTACGCCTTGTCCTTCGCCCGCACGTTTTCTACAACGTCTGGGAACTCAGGGGTGACCCACCCCTAGCAAAAGGTCAAAGCAATTGGTGTTGTTACAACGGCTGCAAAAGCACTTTGTTATTACATGCGGTGTTTAACCCTTCCCTTGCCTCGCACCAACCATTTTACTCTCTCGCTCATTTAACCAATGTATGTGTGCAGTTCTGCACAGTTCAGTTTCCTGGCTCCAAGCCAGGGCTTGTAGTGAACGTGTATGGGCGAACCACAATACGCCTACTACATCTCTGTATCTTTTTTTTTTTTGTTGAACAGAGGGTAAAACAAAACCGCATTTGAGATTACCAGAGGTAAATGAATTCCTCGAATTAATTTTTTTCGCAGCAGCCTACACCGAGAAAAAAAGTTTTGTTGAATCAAACAAAGCATGTTTGTCGCGTCCAAATTAATCGCTCGTTAGCTACAGGAGCGAGGAAATATATTGCTGTTGAAACCAAATTATTTTGTTTTCCCAATTTGGTTAGCGCAACTAAATATTTGTTTGGATCTACGTAAATTAAATCTTTTTGGTTGTTACAAGGCCCAGCCGGGATTCGAACCCAGGTAATTTGAGGTGGACCACTACGCCTGATGAAATAATAGGATTGTTTTTTTTTAATGTAGGCTATACGTTTCGAATACTGGACAACGTGCTCGAAATAATATTTCAATTTTTACATATTTACACCTTAGTTTCATGTCAAACTTGTTTTACTAAGAAGTTTATACCACGTGGACTCCCGCCTTCTTACGGTGCTTGAACGACACTGAAGTGTGTTTGAAATACAGGCTTTCCCCGCGAAACCATTGAGCGTGCACGGGAACACACATTTCAGTTGAGGGATGTTGAGTACTTTCAAAATGCCACGCGCGTTACAAACTCCACTTCAGAGCACGCCCAAGCGGCTAAAAACGGCTTTAACAATGAGCTGTATCTCAAAAAATACACGCATCAGATACATTCAAGGGCCCTGCACTGCACCTTCCTACACACTTCCCATTAACAAAAGAACAGTCCCATACGCAGGCCTACACGTGGTGCTACTAGAACACTGGGGTCGCGGTGGCTGAGGGGTTAGTTTTTCTCGCCTCCCACCAAGGCGAACCGGGTTCAATCACCGGCCTGTACACTCCGGATTTTCGTTGATTTTCACTCTTTGAATTAATTTTGCTGGGTGCTAAAATAAAAAAAAATCTAGATACTGTGGCCAAAATCTGCCCAGTAAGAGGTTTTAAGGAAGCTGCTTTGTTTTGTTGCGACATTATACTTACATGGTAAAGGCCAAATATAATTTCTGGAATTTAGTCGGTGCTGTAAATGTACTTGCTTTGTAACATCCTCAATGTTTTCTAATTAGCCCACATTTTCGTCGTTAGCCTACAAAAAAAAGTTTATTCTAGGGACTGGAAAAATTGCGAGACTTTTGGATGTTTCCGCAATATCCTATGTATACTTTCGGCACAGTAAAATTGTATTTTTAATTGAAAATGATTTTAAAAAATCAGATAATAATTAAAGATTTTCGATTTGACTTACCTTATGTCTATAAAACTAATATATCAACCAGAATTTAAAACATATATGCTTGATTAATATTGGGCGTAACTGCTGAGCGCATTCGGGTATGTTAGACGAACCCGAGTCGACAGCTTCCGAGCACCCGCTGAGTCGAGCCGAAGACTGCTGAGCTCATCCGAGTCGAGCCGAAGATTGCCGAGCTTAACCGAGTGAAGCCGAATATTGCCGAGCTAATCCGAGTCAAGCCGAAGATTGCCGAGCTTAACCGAGTGAAGCCGAATATTGCCGAGCTAATCCGAGTCAAGCCGAAGATTGCCGAGCTCGTCCGAGTCGAGACGAAGACCGCCCGCCACAGCCACAGCAACACAGCTCCCATTTAAAACACATTGCCCGTGAATGCCCGTAATCATAATACTTATACGGAAACACAATCCGTAATGACGAAAAACGGAGCTTAGACCGTAAATTCAAAATACGGAAAGTTTCCGTATTTTCTACAGCTACGGGTTCGGGTACGAACAATGCCGAACCCACACGAAGAATTCGTCGCGGTAGCCAGAAAATTATCACGTCTGCGGCAGTTAGATTATCCACGATACTAATGCCGGAATCACATAGCCCCGACCAACACCACGCCACCGCAAGCACGACACGGCACTTAAAACTAGACAACCAATGAAATATAACATAGATCTGACGTAAGCCCGACAATTCTGTCGTACGACCAGCAGTTTTGGATTAGAAATTATTTCTATTCTTTTACGTGTCGTGCGGTACGACGCACAGAGTGCACAACTTTGCAAAATGAAATTGTATGATAAGCTTTCCCTACAATGGGAAATGCGTAGCTTAAAAGAAAACAAATTATGAAAATTGTTGTATTTGACTCTTATAAATAATAATTTTACCTTTGTATGCAATAGCTATAAAACTTTGTCACCATCACGTATTCCAAATTTCCCGCCTGCCCACCGCCTTTGAAACCTGCGTAGTTAATCAGCGCCTTCTAAATGGTCCCGAAAAATTCTACTCGTGTCGCGCCAGTTAACATGGTCGGGCTGTAAATTCGAGTAGTCACATCAAAAATGATCGTCTTTGCGGTTTCTGTCGTGTCGTGCTGTGCTCGTCGGGGCTATGTGATCACGGCATAAGACCAATTCATTCAAATTTTTTAAAAAATTGGCATTAGACGTTGTACACTAAGACACTATTTGTAAGATTACCATATTAGTGTATACGTACTGTAACAAAGCGCGGATGGTAAATTATTTCCCACAGATCCATGAAAACTTTCCTACAGTTGCTCAGGAAAGAGTCAAATGCGTACGAAAGTTCCTATATCTGTATAGTAGCGATGTTAAACATTCCCAATTTTCAGCCTGATACGTAGTATTATTTACGTACACTGTAAAAGGTTAAAATCTTCCATTACAGATTAGGAAGTTTACCAGAAATGTATTTTAAAGGGTAACATTCAGAAACACTAACAATGCATTAACTTCAATAGATACTGTGTTAGGAAGACCGCTTGTGAACGTTATAACAATAAGACTGCTTGTGAAGGTTAAAGGTGAGTGATTAGAGACACAGTTTTTTTAAAACTTTTTTTACTCGGAGTCAAATCTCACCGAGATATAAAATATTTTAACTTTTTTTAAAATACAATTTCAAACACAGTAGAACACCCACATAACGAACGTCAAAAAGGTATATATATATATATATATATATATATATATATATATATATATATATTAACATTACAAGTACAGAAAACTAACTAGGAAATAAACGGCGAGGTTCTGTGGAATTTATTGAAAGTGCGTTTTTGAAAATCAATATGAACCGTGATTTTACGGAGAGTTTACGGGCGCTTGTGAATAAAGTTTTTACCAGCCTTTTTTTGCTTAAAAGTCAAGGGTGTGTGGGAGAATGAATTCAGGAAGCCCTTAGCATCGAGGTCTCGAGAGTCGATGAGTTTGAAACGAGATAATTATGGAGCAGCGCTGGAATCCGAGGGCGATGGGAGACAGGAAACCCCCCCGAATAAAAAAAAACCCACCGATCAGCGGCATCGTCCTGCATGATTCCCACTTGCGAAAACCCGGGGAGGGGTGACCTCCCCCTCCGAGGAAATATACCCCGGTTCTCCGCGGTAGGAGTAAAATTAAGGAAAAATTTTTACGTGAATACGTCTTTAAATTTGCAACCATAGAGGGAGGTAATCCAGAAAATCAGATGATAATAAAATCGGGGGATACAGTTTGGCATTGCAGCTCAGACTATACAGTATGTTTAGTAACTTATGTTACAGACTTTGGGAGGTGATTTCTTATAGAAAAACCGATTGACATATGTCCGAAAACGACGTCTAAGGGTTGAAAAAACCCCCGAAAGTTGGGCTTTAAGAGTAGTTGTTTACTAAATAAGATGGCAAAAAAGTAATGTTAAGCTACAATATTTAAATATCTTAAGTTAACATTAATTTATTTCCATTTTATTAAATAAAAAATAATTTTAAAGCCCAGATTTTGGGGGTGTTTTCCACTCTTAGACGTCGTTTCGGACATAAGTCCATCGGCATTTTCGTAAAGTTTTTTCGTAAAGTGTCACCTCCCAAAGTCTGTAATATAAGTTACGAAACAACCTGTATAGTCTACATTAACAATTAAATTACACCTCTCGATTACTCTAGGATCAAAGAATATATTACACCCCTCGATTACTCTAGGATCAAAGAATATATTATTCCCCTCGATTACTCTAAGATCAAAGAATATATTACGTTTGAGTGAAGACTGCAAAGCAGCGCGCGCGGGGGCTGGGAGTGGAAAAAAAAAAGGGGGGGGGGGGCAATTTTGAGTTATTTTCGCCGCATCTCATAAATTCCACGTAGTATAAATTTTTACTAGGAGAAGCTACGGCGCTCGTTTAAGTTTCAATCGACAACTCTCGTCAAGATCAATGATTGCGTGGTAAAAAAAAAAAAAAAAAAAAAAAAAAAAAATGTGGCGTGGTTATGGCGAAAATGTCTGAGTTTAACGTAAAAAATTAAGAAAACTTAACACAATGTCGGCTTATACTTGTCGAAAAGCCAAGTGGTAATACATACATCGGAAATAGTTGGAAAGAGCATCTCGAGAGCAATCCAGTGATACCCATAAAACCCCATATGATCGAGCGAAGCGGTGCCGGGAACGTAAAATAAACATCAAGGCTTCCGAGATCGTCAACGTAGCCACACGCCATTTTTTTTTTAAGGCTCCTGTCTACCTGGAGATTTTTTTTTTCATGTTCCAGGCAGAGAAGCGCGGGAGCGATAAGGGCAACATTGCTACGCTCATAAAGTGCGCCATAGCCGCTAAAGCCGCGTTTTCCTAGGAGCAGGAATTTTGCGCCGCATAGTACATAATGCGCCCGGCGTAGTGCGTCGTCCCCTCGGCTGAGAGAGAATAGTGAAGGTGTTTTCCGACAGAGCGCACTGCGCCAGCGTTTTACGTCAGGCGTGACAGGCCGACTGGTTCTGGACGAGTATATTGCGTTGCTACGGTGCGCTTTAGTGAGGCAATTGCTGCAACACTCGGGTTATGTTTGTGTACCAAATGGCTACAAAGTCTACTAAAAACCTACAAGTGCATATTAGTGCCGAGGAAGATGAACTGTTAATTGACGCAGTGTCTGGAAATACCTGTCTTATGGGCTATGAAGAATCCATTGCGAAGAAAGGCTTGATTTGGACATAATTTGGGAAGGTTGTCAACAAGACAGGTAAGTACACTGAAATGAAATAATGTTAACGTAGGCCATTGTTCGTTGGTTAAACACCACACTTTTGTCCTTCAATTGTTTATTAATTATTAATTGGAGTATTTTATTAGAATTAATTATCATTTCTGTTGGTACTATTTCCAAATATACATTATAATAAGGCATTATTATAATACATTATATTACAGCATTGTCATCAAATTCAAAATACAGCATTATTATCGACATCTAAGTAGTAAGTTATTACATTATTAGTACAATCATTACAGATAAACCACGAAGACAAGCACGAAAGAACCAAACTGTAATAACGTGTTGATAAGCTAAGTACGTTTCATTCATTTTCCAAACCACGACAGCAAAGGACAGTTCTGATATTAAAGTAATCTGCGAATCGGCTTCTCACAAGAAATCACTCGGATAGAACAAAACCGCCACCACCTATTAGAGGAATCATATTTTCTGTTGGAAACTCCTCAATGGTTTGCGACCCATCAGTGCTGTTGGGGTTAACAGGCAAATATTCCTCCCTGAGCATATTGTGTAAACAACAGCACGCAACAGTTATCACATCCGCAATTTCAGTTCTTATATTAATGGGAGTGAAGGAAAGTCCGAAAGTGGCATACATTAGTCCAAAAGCGTTTTCGGAAACTCTCCTCGCTCTACTCAGATGGTAATTAAATGTTCCTTTCCTTGCGTCTTCCAACACTTGCCTTTTGCAGTACGGTTTCATGACATGTTCGCTCAGCCTGAAGGATTCATCACCTACTATCACATGGAGTAGCAATATACTTGAACCTGGGATGTGTTGTGAGGAAGGAAATATAGTTTCATTTTGTACCAAACGCTCCATATTTGACTTATTAAATATACCAACATCACCTTCTGTACCATACGAATCCACGTGAGCAACCACAAACTTGCAATTGGCATCAACCATAGCAAGAAGCACAATCGAAAAAAAAAAAAAAAACCCTTTGTAGTTGAAGAAAAGACTTCCTGTATTTGTGGGTGCTACCAATCTCACATGCTTACCATCAATGGCTGCAACACAGTTAGGAAAATTCCAACGAGTCCAAAAATCCTTAGTCTTTCTCTCCCAGTATAGCCTATTTTGTCAGGGGCAGGCAGAAATATCGGCATAAGCTTTTTTCGAAGAGCTTTCAGAACGTGTGGAACAAATGTAAATATAGCTGATGGAGAGATGCGGCGAGCAAATGCCTAATAACCGGTACAATTCTCATGTGGCAAGAAACCTGAAACTAAATTGATTTTTATTAGTTGCCTTGTGTATGACTGCTTTGCAAAATCAGTATCATAACATATACTGTAGTTATGATACCGCTACAACGAGAGTTGGAAAAAACCTTAAATATGGCAATGCTTCTATAGGTTTATAATCTGATGTATTTTAAGAAAATGATTTAACACTATAGACGACAGAGGAAAGAAGAAATAGGTGTCACGGGGTCTGCTGCAAAAAAGAAGAGAGCTAGCTGTCGGGACAGGCCGCGATTTTTAGAATGTGTGGAAGATGAATGGGACATTGTTTCAAACGTCATACCTCATCCTGAAAATATGGACAGCAGTCCTAACGTGTTGGCGGAACCCCAACAATGGCCTTAGCAGTAACACTGACGATAACTGTTCAGCAACAATTGAATATGAACCACTTTTCCCCCAGTCTCAACAAACATCTCAACAACCTCGTCTTGCCACATGCCAACGTCCTCCGTCCAAAAAATAAAAGGAAGGAAAATTATGCCCTTATCGAGAATTTAAAGTATAAGAAAGAAGACAGAATCCACTTTAAAAACCGTCTGGAAGAACTGCCGAAGCCGCCACCACCACAAGAGGATGAAGTAGACGTGTTCTTTAGAACCATGGCTATGACTGTGAAAAGTATAAGAAAGAAGACAGAATCCACTTTAAAAAACGTCTGAAAGAACTGCCGAAGCCACCACCACAAGAGGATGAAGTAGACGTGTTCTTTAGAACCATGGCTATGACTGCGAAAAATATAAGAAAGAAGACAGAATCCACTTTAAAAACCGTCTGAAAGAACTGCCGAAGCCGCCACCACCACAAGAGGATGAAGTAGACGTGTTCTTTAGAACCATGGCTATGACTGCGAAAAGTATAAGAAAGAAGACAGAATCCACTTTAAAAACCGTCTGGAAGAACTGCCGAAGCCGCCACCACCACAAGAGGATGAAGTAGACGTGTTCTTTAGAACCATGGCTATGACTGTGAAAAGTATAAGAAAGAAGACAGAATCCACTTTAAAAACCGTCTGGAAGAACTGCCGAAGCCGCCACCACCACAAGAGGATGAAGTAGACGTGTTCTTTAGAACCATGGCTATGACTGTGAAAAGTATAAGAAAGAAGACAGAATCCACTTTAAAAACCGTCTGGAAGAACTGCCGAAGCCACCACCACAAGAGGATGAAGTAGACGTGTTCTTTAGAACCATGGCTATGACTGTGAAAAGTATAAGAAAGAAGACAGAATCCACTTTAAAAACCGTCTGGAAGAACTGCCGAAGCCGCCACCACCACAAGAGGATGAAGTAGACGTGTTCTTTAGAACCATGGCTATGACTGTGAAAAGTATAAGAAAGAAGACAGAATCCACTTTAAAAACCGTCTGGAAGAACTGCCGAAGCCACCACCACAAGAGGATGAAGTAGACGTGTTCTTTAGAACCATGGCTATGACTGTGAAAAGTATAAGAAAGAAGACAGAATCCACTTTAAAAACCGTCTGGAAGAACTGCCGAAGCCGCCACCACCACAAGAGGATGAAGTAGACGTGTTCTTTAGAACCATGGCTATGACTGTGAAAAGTATAAGAAAGAAGACAGAATCCACTTTAAAAACCGTCTGGAAGAACTGCCGAAGCCACCACCACAAGAGGATGAAGTAGACGTGTTCTTTAGAACCATGGCTATGACTGTGAAAAGTATAAGAAAGAAGACAGAATCCACTTTAAAAACCGCCTGGAAGAACTGCCGAAGCCACCACCACAAGAGGATGAAGTAGACGTGTTCTTTAGAACCATGGCTATGACTGTGAAAAGTATAAGAAAGAAGACAGAATCCACTTTAAAAACCGTCTGGAAGAACTGCCGAAGCCGCCACCACCACAAGAGGATGAAGTAGACGTGTTCTTTAGAACCATGGCTATGACTGTGAAAAGTATAAGAAAGAAGACAGAATCCACTTTAAAAACCGTCTGGAAGAACTGCCGAAGCCGCCACCACCACAAGAGGATGAAGTAGACGTGTTCTTTAGAACCATGGCTATGACTGTGAAAAGTATAAGAAAGAAGACAGAATCCACTTTAAAAACCGTCTGGAAGAACTGCCGAAGCCACCACCACAAGAGGATGAAGTAGACGTGTTCTTTAGAACCATGGCTATGACTGTGAAAAGTATAAGAAAGAAGACAGAATCCACTTTAAAAACCGTCTGGAAGAACTGCCGAAGCCACCACCACAAGAGGATGAAGTAGACGTGTTCTTTAGAACCATGGCTATGACTGCGAAAAGTATAAGAAAGAAGACAGAATCCACTTTAAAAACCGTCTGGAAGAACTGCCGAAGCCGCCACCACCACAAGAGGATGAAGTAGACGTGTTCTTTAGAACCATAGCTATGACTGTGAAAAGTATAAGAAAGAAGACAGAATCCACTTTAAAAACCGTCTGGAAGAACTGCCGAAGCCACCACCACAAGAGGATGAAGTAGACGTGTTCTTTAGAACCATGGCTATGACTGCGAAAAGATTTCGACCTGATCTCATCACGCAGACCAAGATGGGTGTTTTCAGAATCGTCACAGAGATGGAAGTGTTAAACCAACAGTGTCAGTGCGGTTCTGGTACACCAACTACAGATTATAATGAAAGCCATTTGTCCTCCCACCACTCGTCAGTATCGTTCCGTTGGTCCACCACTAACACTCCCACGACACCTCTTTGTGAAGTTTCTTAAATCAGTGACATCGTCATTCAAGCCCTCAGTTTTCCCCTAAATGACCCCACTGATGAGCAATACGAAATACATTAATAATACGTAAAAAGACAATATTATGTATAAGGGTCCATACTTTTATGGTTGTGTGATACTCCCTGGGATGCAAGGAATTTGATTTGGCTTCGTGTGCAACTGAGCGTTTTGTTGTGTGTTGGAGTTTTGTCAAACGTGTAACATTTTCATACCATGTAGAAGTATAAATAATAATTATAGTAAAACCGCTTTCATACAAAGTGCTTTATTTAATTTTACCCAAAACTCCTTAGAGTAACAGCCAGTTTCTCAGCAGGTGTTATTGGTGACATGACTCAGTTGTGTAAGCTTCAGTTCTCAGGTCCTCTTCCATATAGTTCAAAAGCGATGCAAACTGCTCACGAGTAATTCTGAAATATGCTTTGAACCGCTCGTCGTCGTCGATTAAGTGGTTGTTAATCAATATGCACAACACACCCCTCGTCCCTTCGATTCAAAAACATACAGCTGACTGTTTTCCTGCACTTGGCATAAGTCTGGAGGAAATAATCCTCTCCGTCATCGTCCATTATATGCTTAGCTTACAGCAAACCCAGCAGTTTCCTTTTCATTCCTCCCACGCGATTCACCAACACAGTAAAGTATGCTTAACACTTTGGTTTAAGTAACAGCACTTTGTTGTTTGCACACTCTTCCAAGACAGCACGTATAGACTGAATAGTTAATGCGCTTGCGGATTTAATTTTGTAGAAAAACACAAATGCGCGACGTATTCAAGTTTTGCGTTCCTGCCGGCGCAACAGGCTCTATCCAGTCCGCGCGGCGCAAAATCTCCTGCTCCTAGGAAGACGCGGTTTAAGCTCAAGGTTGTGAACTGGAGTGCAGTGTTATAGTCACGCTGCGGGTAGCTATGGGACTTTCAGCGGTCACCGTGTCATCTTACTGGTGGAAAGTCTGCGGAAATGTTCCGTGGAGGGCCCTTGTGTGTGTGTCATGCGTGTATGTCAAACCAATGCCTGGCGTGTTCAAGAGCCTCGTAAGCGGCTTTCTCAACAGCGTTTAGTCTGGTCGCGGTTTCTTCGCAATTTTTAAATGAAATCTTTGAAAAATCATCCTACGCGTGACGTATCTAGTCATTTTCTAAATATGGCACGTATTGCAAACTTTTTATACACGTGTTAACATAAAAGTACCTTGTTTTAATTTAACTTTTTTTCACATTCTTTTTAAAATTATTCTATTTAATTTACATATAATATGAACAAAAACAGTGGGAACAAATCTGTATTGGTAGCGCCTAGTAGGAAATAGTTCTCATGCAAAATATTATTACAACTGAGTGCGCACGAATTCGATGCGTTGTCCTGAGAGTAGAACTTCAGCAGGGCTTCATAAATAGTGCAAAGTAACCGCGAATAGGTTATATACTTTGTTAAGCTTCGTTTGTATAAGGCGGAGGAATTTCCCCGTAAGTGTGTCAGTTCGGCAGGGCTTCCGGAAAATTTGAAGTAATCGTGAACATCCTGTCTACGACATGGGCAGTTGTTGAACTCCCGTGCTCTGGAGCGAGGACGATCACTCGCAAACTGCAGCAACGGAGGGGGTTGAGGTGGCGCCTGCTGACGGCAGGAATTCCTGGGGAATTGCGTCGGAGCTTGAGAGTGCGTTTGTGGGGGAGGAGGAGGGGGAAGTGTCCACCCACACCTCGCCCTCACCTACACCAGAGCTTTCTGCGGTGGAATGCGGTTCCAGAGACTGCAAAGCCCGCGGATGTAAAGGTAATGGAGGAGAATGGACAGCGGCAGTGCTACCGGGTTCGCTCTCGTCGAATACCCCGGCCATCCCAACACCCCTCCCCCCCCCCCCCCCCCCCGGCAGAGATGCACGTTCGCAATGAAGTTACAGAGCCGCTCAGTTGTTATAGTTTGGGGTAGTGAGATTTTGCGAAAATATTTCTAGACAAGTTATGTTTCAGAGCACTGTAGGGTCGTTTAACTGTCTAGATTGGCTGAGTTACTTTCTGGCACGTGTTAACTGTCTGCACACGAATCGCATAGGAGCCGGGCCGATGTTTGCCGAATTCTGAGTGGCCCGGTGAAATATGAAAACGCCTTCCCAAGCAGCCAGCAACCAATGGCAATGGCAATAGACAAACTCCTACTGAGTACTTATGGTATTGGAGTCTACCCTGTACTCGAATTTTTTCGCGAAATATCACTAGCTCTAGTTATAGTCTGTTCGCCGTTATCCACGCTCTTATCGAATCAGCTATTTGAAAAATCACCCCATGTGTGAGGCGTTTGGTTATGTATGTCGTGAGTGAGTGAAGATGTTTGGACGCGGCTCTTAACACCGGAGGCTTGAGAGCCGACGAGGTTTAAGGGAGATTAGTATGGAGCAGCGCCGGAATGAAAGAACGGGGGGAAACGGGAGAGCCCCGAGAAAACCCGCCGACCAGCGGCATCGTCCCGGCACGATTCCCACTGGCGAAAATCCGGGAGTGAACCGGCCGGGGATTGAACCCAGTTCACCTTGGTGGGAGGCGAGCAGTCTAACCGCTCAGCAACCGTGGCCTCGTCTGAATATGTCATGTATCATATGTAGGTGCATCCGAATTTCGCAAAAAGATTTCCGCCTAAGATATATTTCAATAGTGTACTGACACTGTAGCAGTGTTCCTTTGCCTATTGTTTGCATATCTTAGTATAGGCTGTTCACGATTAAGTGAGCACTTTTTAAGGCCCTTCTAAATTTTTCCTTTCGTCCAATTTCAATCTTCCTGCTGTTATTTTAATATAAACACTGCAATGTGACCAATTAACACTGTGTATACATTTCACCACCCTCAAAATTTAATGCCTGAGGCTGCAATTATATATATATATATATTTATTAGTGTTTAATGCCTGTTGGAAGGGCCTTAAAAAGTGCTCACTTCACCGTGAACAGCCTATAGGAAATACGTTTTCTTACTTGACCGGCCAGTGAGGATTTAGTTGCTGCGTTAATGGAGGCCTACGATTCGCGGGCAGATATACCTAAGCTGCGTAACAAGTAAATCATCCAATCACGAAAGCCTTCAAACAACAGACATTATTTTGAATGTATTTTACAGTTATTAAAATTAAGTATACATGGTTTAACGAGTGAATTCTCTTCTCAAGTCATGGAATTATTATTGTGTTTGAATTACTGTTACGTCTAAAATCAGCAATACTTTGCTGCTCGTCACTGGCAAGATTATTTTACTGCACTGCGATATTTATTCTTTTTGAAAGCCCTGCTCAAGACTCACTTGCAGCCTATGCACGCTGTGTATTCTTCCGCCATGTGTAAACTTAACTTTGCCACCGACGTCATCGGTTTGTTATTCCGGTCGACTTAAAATTAAAAAAAAAAAAAAAATTAAAATTTTTAATATTTGGCAAACTCGCTAATTTTCATACTTCCGTACAATTGGGAGACAGAAAGCACAAAAAAGGATTTCAGTATTCACAACACATTCAATTCAACGTTATGACATTGAACTATTTTTCCTTCGTTGTTTCCAACTTCACTGGGCGCATGCCTATCGGCGTGTCTGTTAAATACATGAAAGTAGGGAAGGGACATGTTTCAAAGACTGATTTTTAAAAAAAAAAGTCCAATTAACTGTGAACAGTATGTATAGGCTATTCACGGCCAAAGTGAGAACTTTCGAAAGCCCTCTCATTTGGAATAATTGCTTTAAACGTTAACTTCCGAGCGCGGTGGAATATACACACTGAGTTTATTACTTACACGGCAATATTTATTTAAAAACCTTGTTAAAGTATTAAATATGACTGTAAAGGAAAAAAAAAAAAAAAGTAACTAAGGCCTCCGAAGTGCTCACTTTACCGTGAACAGCCGATAGTAAGTACTCTGCAGTTTACGGTGACGTGCTGTGCTCCGAAGTTGTTGGAATTATGTTGACGATCCCACATCCCCCTCCCACCACCTCCTCCGCAAGATGTCGCGAACACGCACAGTTTGCGCAATTAGCGGAGCTGGAATGTACACGAAGTGTTGAAACTGTCTTTCATCTCGCGCTGTAGGCTTCGAACACAAACAAGTGTTGCCTCTTGCGAGCGAATGTACGTCAAACTAATTGATAGCGTGTGTGTGCGTGTGGGTGGATAATATTACAATCTCCTCTTATAAGGGTTCGATCGTAACACTTCCTCCCCCTCCCCCCCCACCCTTCTCCCTCAACCACGAAAACTCTCTTATCTCTTATTCATTTGACACTTCATTTTCTCATGGTACCGCGTAGTCGCCATTCGCACAACTATAGGCTGTTCACGGTAAAATGAGTACTTCTGAAAGCCCTGTTTAGACACACTTGTACGTACGTTGTGTATTCTTCCGCCTTGTTTAAAATTAACATTACCATGGGCCTTATCACTTTATTCATGCGTAGGTCAAGTGAAACTGTGAAATTATTAGGAAAGAAAATTTTTTTATAAATTTGCTATTTTTTTACACACTGATGCATTAAAGAAACAGAAAGAGAAATAAATAATGTAAATTATCACAAATGGTTACCTATCACTTTTTATTCGACGTTAAGATATGTAACTACTTCCTATCCATCGTTACCAACTTTACCGGGCGCATGTCACTCAGTGCGCCCGTTGATGTATATGCAGGCATGGGCAGTGACTTTTTTCTAGGGTTGATTTGAAACGTGCTCACTTTACCGTGAACTGCCTCTATAGGATTTTTCAAGGTTAACTCAGACCCTTATCAAAAGCATCGAGAGAAAACCCAGCCAAATATTTGCTTGTATGTGGCCAAAAATATATGTAGTCACCCCAATCAAATATTTGTTGAGTGAAATGAAAAGCATCAAAACTAATTTCGTTCATCTAACAAAATGCACGGGCTTGGATCAACAAAACCTCTGTGTCGGGCCAAAAGGAAATTAAACTGTCTTGGCCAGTCATGTTATCGCTTCCGTTCGAAAATAGAGTTCGATTGTTTATTTGCAATTTTTGTGACAGTTAGCATAGTCTAGTAACAGTGTTTGTTAGTGTATTTTTGGTACTTAATAACGGGAAAAACATTCTAACAAACCAAGTTCGACGGGAAACTAATATAATGCTGTAAAACTTAGAATATTTATGTGCACAAATTGTAGAGTATTCGAGATATATGTAAATAAAAAAATTCCTATTTCATCGGTATAGGCTGTTCACGGTAAAGTGAGCACTTTTGGAGGCCCTCTAGTAATATATTTAAATTTTAGTCTTAGACGTTAACTTCCGAGTGCTGTGGAATATACACACAGCGTTTATTACTTACATGGAAATATTTACTTAAAAACCTTGTTAAAGGATTAAATATGACTGAAAGGAAAAAAACTAACTAGGGCTTCAAAAGTGCTCACTTTACCGTGAACGGCCTATAGTCACTTTAGCTAAGGGTGCTAGGGCGTGGCGCTCGGCCGCGAACTTTCAAGAATCGAATCTCGTTTGGTTTTCTAATTTATTTACATCAACCGAAACCGTTTACTTTGCCTAGAGTCAAATAACGTTTAGTTGCACCAATCAAATCTTTGTTTGGGACAACCAGATAAGAACAACAAAATAATTTGGTTTCAAAAACAAAATATTTCATTGCTCCTATACAAAAAATTGATTTGGTTGCACCACACAAACTTTGTTTGATTCAACAAAACTTTTTTTTTTTCGCAGTGCGCTTAAGATCTAATTTTCTCCTCGTTTTGTATATTTACGCCATATGTAAAATTTGCATAGCAATGTGCCTAATAGCTATTTTCATGCGTCAGTTAAGTGTAACGTATAATTGTTCGGAAGCTAAATACGTTACTAATACGCCCAATTCTCTTATTTTATATAAATTAAAAAAAGCACAAATTTGATTTGAAAAAATTTTAATATTACATTCGCTATACAACTTTAAGACTTGGAACTATTATATATAACTAATTGCCAACTTAAAAGAAGCCCGGATGCTAGGGTTTACGGCAGCATATATAAAGTTAACGGTCAGCATGATTTTTTTTATAAAGTTTTGTTTTAACTGTGTTGTCTGGCCGTGAACAGCCCGTATCGAACTTGTACGCATTTAACACCACCATTTCGCCAGCAACCCTCAGAAACGTCATCTGAATGAGTAATTCACTACTTT
Source organism: Dryococelus australis (assembly GCA_029891345.1). Classification (NCBI taxonomy): domain Eukaryota; kingdom Metazoa; phylum Arthropoda; class Insecta; order Phasmatodea; family Phasmatidae; genus Dryococelus; species Dryococelus australis. The sequence goes on along the minus strand of CM057004.1, from coordinate 90,036,825 downwards.
GATACTACCGGAGTACCGGAATCGTGACATCGTCTTACAATTCAACAACGAAGATAACTGGGTATAAACAGCGACACTCCCAGTGTCTATAACAGCCCTTTCTGGAAGCACAACTGAAATACTACCGGAGTACCGGAATCGTGACATCGTCTTACAATTCAACAACGAAGATAACTGGGTATAAACAGCGACACTCCCAGTGTCTATAACAGCCCTTTCTGGAAGCACAACTGAAATACTACCGGAGTACCGGAATCGTGACATCGTCTTACAATTCAACAACGAAGATAACTGGGTATAAACAGCGACACTCCCAGTGTCTATAACAGCCCTTTCTGGAGGCACAACTGAAATACTACCGGAGTACCGGAATCGTGACATCGTCTTACAATTCAACAACGAAGATAACTGGGTATAAACAGCTTCAATCCCAGTGTCTATAACAGCCCTTTCTGGAGGCACAACTGAAATCTTTCCGCTTTCAGCAACCCGCCCCCCCCCCTCTCAATCGATTGCCTCTTCTTTTATTTCTGCCGTCCTTGGAAGAGGATCTTCCGCTAATCGGGCTGCGTCGTGGTTGGTAAATACGGAGGGCTCTCGAAGACAAGGCACGTGATATTTGTGAAATGCAGTTCTAAGCTTGCCTTCCGTGCAACTACCGCGTTTCGTATTTCAACGTTAGAACGGTCGCCTATTAGAAGCAGAGAACTCCGATGTACCTCCCGGTCATGACAGTCAGCTCACAACTCTGCGTGAATGATATTGCCTATAAATTACTGAAACTAGTAACGAAATGTAGGTTCAGGCGTAACGGATTCCGGATTAGGGATAAAAGGGAAATTGTTACAGAAAAATGTATGCTGGTGGACTGGAATTATTAAATATTTTTTGAAATAATTTCTTCTATATTTTAAAGAATAATTGTTAATGATAATTTTCTTGTAAGTTTTTTTATTTTTTTGGGATTTTTATGATTTTTTAGATTTTTTTATTTATGTGGTCAAATGTTAAAGGTCAAAGGTCCTGAGTCCTTTTTAGGGGAAAAGAGAATTTTGTAAGGAAAAAAGGGAAATTCCAACATGTAGGCCGGCCGGCTCCAGCTCCGAATCCGGAATCCTTTATGCCTAAAAACCTACATTTCCCTACTACTACTGTAATGTCTATTGTCTAGATGTGTTATGCCTCGGCTATCTTGAACAGTCAATCAATAGGCAGTTGTTTGACTGTCCCATTTTGCCTAGTACACTGTTTCAATCGTTTAACAGTACCCGACTGAATCAACAGTCACTTCAGTGAATTTAACTCATGAAGTCGTGAAAAAAAAAAAGTATATTTTCCTTCATTTACTGATTAAGTGACATTTTCCACTGATTCACCAACCAACGTTAAATAACGTGCATCAAATGAAAAAAAAAAGTAATAAAACCAATAAAAATAGTTTCTAAAACGCGAGTTTCGTCTTTCATAACGCCATTTTAAGAGGTAGCATGAACATTCAGACATTGATTCCGTTTTTATGTCTTTAATTTCGTTTTAATGTAATCACCACAGCGTTTTGTATGAAGGTGCGAATTGCTTTTAATGTAGCTAAATGAGTGCAATTAAACGTAATATTTGTTTTAACAATTCTAAAGATATCAAATACAAAAAAAAATATATAAAAAAATAAAGGGCACACAATTGGATTGCGGATTGTTTTATCCACTTTCGATGAATTGCTGTAACACATATTTTCACCTTTATTGTGAACGTTGACTTTGTAGCTGAGCCGGTAAAGTAAAGAATGCGAGAGGAGTAATGGCGTGTGTTCCAAGTCCGAGCAACCACGATTTATTAATTATTATTCTTTTTAAAATAACTGAATTGCGCAATATAGATAGTAACTATCGGAAGTAGGTTTATTTATCGTAGCTTTTCCGATGAAATTCAATAACAACAATATTTAATTTGCCGCACGTAGTTGGCCATTACTTATGCAATCATTGAAATAGTTCAACAAAAAAAAATCTCGAATGGGAAGTGAACCCAGGGCGAGGCAACACTCACCGAGTGACGGGCTTTCCAGCTGGAATGTGTAGGTGGCCGTCATCCCCGGACATGACATGAAATGAGACCCTAGAATGGAGGGGAGTGGGAAACATACATTATTAACATACGAGATGTAGATAATGTAGGGGGTTGTCCTTAGTATACCCTGAAAGTTTCACCTTGTTATTCTAAATGTCCGGGTTTTGACTCAAACTGAACTAATTTTCCTGGACTATGAAGACGACTGCAATTAGATGTAGTTTGTTTTCTGCCAGTGTCTTTCTCATGCCCAAGCAAGCTCATTCGCAGCATCCATTCTTATATGTCCTGGAGCCGAGGGTTATCCCCTCGCCGAACACCCGAAAGTGTTGGTATTGCTCACTGACGTTCCCTCCGATCATTCACTCCACATACCAGAAGCCAAGGATATTCTCGTTACCATGCGCCCTCCCCCCTCACCACCCCAAGGGAGTAGGAAGTGCTTCCCCACAGTGCCACTTTAAACCAGGACAGAGCAAGGAATATTCTCCCCACCAGTCACATTGCGAATCTGTGGTAGTGCTCACTTGATCACACACACACACACACACACACTCTCTCTCTCTCTATCTCCCTCTCTCTCTCTCTCTCTCTCTCACACACACACACACACACTCTCTCTCTCTATCTCTCTCTCTCTCTCTCTCTCTCTCTCTCTCTCTCTCAATCCACAACGCAACTCGAACGTAGACCACGTCTGCAGGTTCCCGGATTGCCATTTCACTACTACTTTCCCGTACACGTCTTATCTCAAATCGTGCCCCGGATCTCCCTTCTTTTTACAGAACCGTAGACTTTAAATTCGAATCAGTGAGAAGTCTCTGATTTGCAGTGAAATTCAACCACTCTAATCAGTGAAAATGGCTCCACTTATAATCCGTGAAAAACAACGGATTGTTTCAGTGAAAAAGATTTCACTGATCGAATTAGCGACGTGAAACAATTTCACTGATTTAATAAGTGACGGCCGACTGCAGTGGCGAATTAAATATTGCTTTTATTCAATGTAGGCAAATAATTACGGAAAATAAACATATTTACGAAAGTCTTAAATACTTGAAACAATCCATACACTATAAATACATTATTTTTGAAGGATAAATAAACAAGCCGTGTTTAACGACCACACGCAGTTGTGAGAACTGGTAGTAGGATGGTACAGTTACAGACACGACACCATTGATTTAATAAGTGACGGCCCACTGCAGTGGCGAATTATATATTGCTTTTATTCAATGTAGGCAAATAATTACGGAAAATAAACATATTTACGAAAGTATTAAATACTTGAAACAATCCATACACTATAAATACATTATTTTTTAAGGATAAATAAACAAGCCGTGTTTAACGACCACACGCAGTTGTGAGAACTGGTAGTAGGATGGTACAGTTACAGACACGACACCATTGATTTTGTTTTACAATTGGGCGCGAGTTGGAAACTCCGTCCAACATCCTTCTTTTTTCACATAATAAAACATACGGATAATAACTTCGCACATGAAGAAAAAGCTACATTTTGCTAACGGTTAACAATTTTCGTCACAAATTAAAAATAACACTCGTACTCTCGTGACTCAACATCTTTTTCAAGAAAACGAGTGAATCTACGCCAGTAAGCAATAATGATTTGATGTAAACGCCAATAATAATGTAGCAATATTAAGATTTTCTAGCTAATTTTTTTATAGGTCCATGCAAGTTACTGACTCGTATAAGATATACGAATGGGATTTTTATTTACTACGAATCACCCGTTGCGCACCCACCGAGGGTGTCGAATGCTGGTACGCGAACTACTGTCGTGAAATACGAATTTTCCATGGCGGCTCAGATAGCAGCTGGTATACCGGCTCGTGCACCAAGCATTCGTAGAAGCCTGTACAAGAACCACGTACGGCTGCACGTATCGTGTAATAACGGCTTTACGGTGCTGCAAGTCAGGGTTCGGCCTCGCTCTTGTTCTCCGGTCATTTCATCGTGTGGCGTTTGTGAGAAAAAGTTGCATGTATTTAGTACACTTTTCTGGAACCCTTTGTAACATGACTGTTGCCAGCCCCGGTTTAAACTAGGGTTAACACGTTGAGGCCTGCACGCATTTACCGGCACTTAAAGACAAATTAGAAGTGAGTCGCCTATATACGCTACTGCAAGAACGCCGGTTCTGCTGATGTCTGTGTTAGAACTCACCATTGTTCTATTGGCCCAGACCACAACGGCTACTACCCTGTACTTTATAGCGTTCATTATTGGCCGGCCATCAACCAATGGAGAGCCGAGCTGTTATTGACCTAATAAAATGTCCTTTATCGTACAAAAGGATTCACAATCAATCATGTCCCTTTGAGTGGCTATAAAAAACTAAGAAATTCTATCGTCAGCAATATCATTGTTACTACGGTATCGTGTTCTTGTGACATTGGTGAAATAGATTCACTAGATATCATTTGTTGGAAAACATTCCCAGTTAATGAAGGTGTTGAAAGTAGTAATGCTGTTATAAGTTCATTTGGAAATCCTGTTATGTTTTCACGAAAGAAAATGAAATTCGATGTTGGTGATCAAACTTTATATATATATATATATATATATATATATATATATATATATATAGAAAGTTAACAGGTACATGTGGTAATATGAGAATATTAGGTTATGTAGAATTGTTTTATAATCCTTGATATGTATTCAATATGTTATTATATATGTAAGTGATCATATGAAATTTAATGTATAATAAATGGTTATACCATATACAGGAAGTTTCAGTAAAAATTCCGAAGCTCCGGCCTGCTTGCAGTGGCCCTAGAACTACGGGTCGCTGCCGGGATAAGATATCAAAGTTGCGATAACAGCCATATATTGTATGTATTTATGAAACACTTAGACTTAGTAGCATGTGACCTTTGATAACCTTACTTCAGATAATGTGTTGTTGATAGCTTATCTACTGGACTGTGTACTATGACCTTTGACACTAGCCGAGCAAGGACTGCACATCAATGCGAGTTTTGTTCTGAACAATCTATTACAGGGGCGAAGTTAGGAACAGCCAATAACATTTAAATGAACAAGAACGTATCGTGGCCGCAAAATTAAACGCCTAGACTTTTTCAGGCCGCAACCCGCACAGCTGCTCCGTGTGGCTAATAGTGGAGCACTCAAACGAAGCCCTATCTCACTCGTAATTCCTTCGTTAAGCAACACAGGAGCCAAGGCGTTAATTCAACTTCTCGTAGCCCGGTTCACAGGCCTTGCACGCAAGAAACACTTCTACAGGAAAGGCAGAACAAGGGGTTTTTTTTTACGCGTAAGAGCAGTGAAACTTGAAGTATTGCAGACAGAAAGAAAAAACAACAGATACGACGAAGAAACTCCTTGGCATCTTGAAGGACAATTTCCTGATTTCCTACGACCACGGTCCGCGACTAAAGGCCCTCTCACATGATCAAATTTTTCTTCAAATCACTTTCAATATTTATTGAATTCAATTCATTGAATGCAATGTGACGTCATAAAATCGTTATTATCGCGATCATTTTCTCTTTCCTGTTACTTGAAGGTCTCGTTTTCCTTCAAGATTTTCGTCGCGAGCCTGTTCTACATTTTATTGAATCCAAAATTAAAATTCCTTATCACAGCTTTTCGGACAGTATTAACAGATGTAATCACATATCAACAGAGTTGCGTTCACGCATTTGAAGTTTTTAAGGACGCATATTTTTAAAAATAAAATGTTCAATAAAACGAAGAAAATTTGTTGAGGATTGACCAATCATTTTCGTGTCGTGCACGAGTCATAAATACTTATAAAAATTTAGTTCTGATATTTTTTTAACAGGTTTCATTAAAAAGTTTGTGATAAATTTTCATTCGGAGACTTGAAAGCTTATTGAATTCAATTCATTGAAAGGCAATTGTGTAATTTTTCTAGTTAAATTGAATTCAATTAATATTTGATCATGTGAAAGGGCCTTAACACTCGCTTCTCGGTGATGCACCGTGTCACAGCATGCCGTATAGTCGCAACAACTATTTAATTTACTAAACGCCTAACACCGCTCGCTCCTCGAAGAAGGCTATAGGCCACCGGAGTCCGTGCCTTTTGTACAAGTGCCCCTCTATACAGCCAGCAAAAAAAAAAAAATTAACCTCTGACCCCCACTTTGGTGCGGGAATACCACCTCACCCTCTCCAGGGCGGGACTATGCGCCTGTGATCAGGCCTTAGCTAGACGGTCTGCCTGATCACACCTTGGAACACTGAACCAGGGCACGAGCGTGATCGCAATAACACCTTGCGAAAGACAGTTACAGAACCCCCCCCCCCCACCCCTCCCCTCCGCTGGCCAGTAAACGAGGCCGAAAATATTAAATATTGGCCGATATAGGCCGACGTAACACTGGGAGCGAGGTATTTTTTTCGTCGGGCTATTGGAACGGGAAGGCCACTGACGAGGGGTATGTCCGGCCGTCGACTTTCATCATCTTAATCAGCCTCCGGAATGATTAACAAGGTGGGGACTCTCCAATAATTAGACTTTATTCAGAAAGTGGCTGGTTAAATCTTTATCATTTAATATAAATTAATACTTCAGTATATTTGTATAGTTCCCTCCGATCATACTTCATTATGTTTATATTGAAATAATATTGTACAACCTTAATGTTAAATAAACCCCTTTTTATTTAGTGTTCATTACATAACGCTTATCAATAACTTGCATCGCCCCTATAGTCACATCTAAACTATAGCCCTTGTAAGCAATAACATACCCCCTAAGCTATGAATCTTCATGTGAGGTGTTAGAATCTATTTATCATAACATTCCCCTCCATGTGTTACGACTCTAGTAGTTCGGTGCCCCCAGGGATGTTGCGTTTGCCTGTCAATACTCAAAACGTATTCATTGCCGTTCAGTTTCATTTACAACAAACATATTCCAGATTGCATTAAAATACTGATTACAATTATAAAACGAGCGAACGAGTCGGTGAGGAGATTTGTACGGCTCTTTAACATTGAGGTCTTGAGAGCCGATGAGAGTGAAGCGGGGTGGGTATGGAGCCATGGTCACGTAGATAACGCAGAAATGCTGGCAACTTGAGAATCGCTTCCGCTTTGATCCGCTCTCATCACACTGACTGATAGTCGTGATCTGCGAACGCGTGAATCCGCGTTCACGGTTACTCCCAAACTTTCCTGAAGCTCTGCTGGAGTCCCACTTTCAGGATGTTCCTCCGCCTCATGAAAACAGATAGCTTGAAGAAGTCCTGGCAACTACATCAAAGGGACGACGCACCGAATTCCTGCGCACTCAGTTGTAGTAATATTTTGCATAAGAACTATTTCTTACTAGGCGCTACCAACACACTATATTTATGTGTGTTTTCATGCATATTAACGATAACTGAAACATCAAAATATATGAATGGAATATAAGTAAAAGTTCAGTTTAACCAAAAATAAAGTACTTTTATATTAACAAAAGTATAAATTGCTTTTGATACTTAGGGCCTAGCGTATTTACGAAACAACCAAACGCGTTACTCGTGTGGTGAACTTTCGAAGATTTAATCTATAAAAAAAATATTAAGAAATGGCGAATATAGTCTATTCGTGATTTTTACACACTTTTTGAATCAAACATATGGAAAATTTCCCCATGTATGACGTGTTTAGTTATTTCCAAAATACGCCGTGTAATGGTTTTATACCTCCTTTAACATAAAACAATCTTAGCTTGCGTTCAATTGAAGTTTCGCCTATCATTTATTTATTAATTCTAATAATTCGTTGCCAATAAATACGAATAAAAACCGTGAGGAAACGCGTGTGTTGGTGGCGCCTAGTGAGAAATAGTTCTCATGCAAAATATTATTACAACTGAGTGCGCACGAATCCGGTGCGTTGTCCTTTCACTTTAGTTTCCTAGGCTAAGTTAAGCTTGATTTGCACAAGGCGGAGGAATATTCTGGAAGCAGAAATTTATCAGGGCTTCAGAAAAGTTTGAAGTAACCGTGAACTGATTATAGACCATACGGTAAAGTGTTGTACGGCGAAAGACAAACTACTTTCCACTGCTTCTATAGTCTCAATTTTCTGCGCGTTTGTGCGGAACTGCATGCAAGTGCGATACGCTATCCACACGTGCATGAGAGTTTAGTTCAAATACTTTTTTACTTCGCACATAATAACATTACTGTTATAACACTCGGCCTGTGCCATGCACGAAAACAGAGCACAGATATGTAAGCTCTTTACCTAGTATTCACACTCTCACGATTCGCGTGTAAAAAAAAAAAAATGTACGTTTCACGAAAGTTTGACCAATAAAACTACACTTCGAATGTGGAATACGTTTACATACAAACATAAACATACAGGCTATTCACGATAAAGTGAGCACTTTTGAAATCGAACCTAGGAAAAAGTCACTGCCCGTACCTGCGTATATTTTAAGGGACGCGCTGAGTGACATGCGCCCAGTAACATGGGCAACGATGAAGGGAAAGTAGTTCCATATATAAACGTCGGATAAGAAGTTTAAGGTAACCATTTGCGAAAAATTAAATTATTTCCTTCGCTTTCTGATATTCAGTGTAATTGACGTGTAAAAATGGGCGGATTTGTAAAATATTTGCCTTTGTAATAATTTCACATGTTCTCTTAACCGACGCCTGAATAAAGTGAAGAGGCCCATGGCAATATAAAGTTTACATTAGGCGGAGGAATACACAACGTGCATACGAGTAGACCGTAAGCAGGACTTAAAAAAAAAAATGCTCATTTTACCGTGAAGAGCTTCACGCGTGTACATACACGCACGCATCCCCCCTAACACTCATTTCAATTTCCCAATATATTTATTCTGCGTGATGTAATTTACACTTTACGCTTCAATAACAGACGAAGTAGCAGCCAATGCAGACGAAGTAGCAGCCAACAATGACGATGGAATAACTGAACATTTAATAAACAGCTATCAAGTAATAATTCTAAATTGCGTTCACGTAAGCATAAAATTGTTTTATTAAACATTATTTGTAAGGAACAGATACGAAGGACAAAGATGCCACAAGAACGCTCTCCGAGTTTCTTGGAAATCCTTCACGGGTGGACTCCATCACGCTAGGTATTTCTTTCTTTTTTTTCTCGATAAACTATCGCGGCTCCGGATACGACACACAAACCATAGATATTGCAAGCCGGCCGTGCGTGTGCATTGGCGCATGCTTGGGATTATATTTGCTTGCCGCAACAAACACAGTCGCCACGGCAAACCGCGGGAGTCAAATTTGCATTGCATTCGTCCGTTTAAAAAAGTTCCGTGCGCTGAAACGAGCGGCCGAAAGACTCGTCGACCAGGCGTCACACGCCGAAATTACGAAACAGCGGCAAGGGCGAGTTTACGACCAAAGACTTTAGAATTAAGAATTGCACTTGTTTTCCGCGTACTTAACGAGTCGTAAGTTTTGAAGTTTACGGTTGATATAGCAATTGTTAAGTCTACCAAATCAAAATCGTGGGAGACTAAAGCAGCCGACAAAAACTGGAAAAAATGGACAAGAGTGAAGACTATTTACATATATTTTAATTATTTGTTGTTTCTGCTTGTGCGATCGTTTTGAAAAATCCGGCGATATCTTACAGAAGGGGAGGCTGGTGCCAACATCGGACATTTGCGTCAGCAAATCTGGAGAGTTAACTGAAGCGGATTCATGAACCTCTTCCACGAAATAAAACATTACCACGAACTGTTATTTAAATTAAGAGAATACCGTCTCGCGATTGAAATAATCAATTAAATACGATTTCACAATACGGCATAAACTAAATCCACGTTGTAAATACAGTTTCCCGCCGACAACAACTGCCACTGAGCGCTGGTTGGCTACTTCGTCTTGACTTGTACTTAAGATATAACATATAACGATATATTAAGTCAAGCCAACAACACACACGACCCGCACACTGGAGCCACAAGCCAATACCTTTGAAAGCATCGGCTTGTATCCTAAGCACACTGCCTAAGGTTTCTGTCGAGTCAACCGTAAACCCACCCTAAGGCCACGTTCGCAATAGCAAACATTACTGGAGTATAACACATGCTTAATAATTTAAAATAAATGCACTATTCGTGTGGATGGCGCTCACTGGTGGCTCGGATACTGCACTCTAAAAAAAATAATTCAAAATTACCGCATCAATGTATAGCAACATTGAGAAAGTGCGAGTAGTAAACTATTTTCCACGTATCCATGGGGTAGCGTTCCTACATTCGCTCGCGAAATAGTCAAATGCACAGGGAAGTCCCCGACCTTGTGTAGTAACGATACTACACATTCCCATATTTGCAGTCTGAGATGTGGTATAATTTCCATACACTGTACAGGTTAAAAACTTCCATTGCAGTTTAGGAAGTTCAACAGAATATATATATATATATATTTTTTTTTTCCAGTGCGCGTGTTGCTGAATGTTTGCAAATTTACACTGAAACCACTTCGCTGGCACTCAGAGAAGACAAGCCTATCATTTCAAAATTAACGCCGTAGTCATTGTTTTGTGGTGTATTTAGAGGAAACTATCTGTTACAACCTAACATTGAATACAACAAAGCTGGCTAAAAGGCACGGTATAAAATAACACATAAAAATATACGTGGCTATAATCATTTTTAAGCTTAGTTATTTATTTTTAAAAGACATCAAAATATCGACATAGACTGATTACAAAAGAAATTCAAATGGTATACAAGCCTTACTCGAAAGATTGGTTAAGCCACTTATATACTCAAGCCACTAATTCAATCACCCAAAAAAAGAGAATAATTATATTATTATAAATTATTTAAACCATCACATTTAAAACATCACGAAAAAATTATTAATATAACTTTGAGAGAGGGGACATATTACCCGGCCTATCAAAGCCCCGTAACACGCAATCGCCTCTAAAAGACATTTGATTAACCAAATACAATAACCAAACCCCGCAAAATCAGCCTTAAGGGTTGCATTCAAAGAGTATCGAAATTATTTCCATATTCAAAAATTCTCAATAAGTGAGTTAAAAGGGGTAATCTAAACGAGAGTTGTCCAAGAGCCAATGAGTGCAGCGTTTTTTTTTTTTTTTTTTACTACGTTTCGTAATCCAAATGAGTTGCTTCACCCAAAAACTCCATTCAAAATGTCAGAAACGACAAAAAAAAAATCACACTATCAATATCCAGCTACACCTAACATTCTGTAATGAAGACTAGCAACATCAGGGCAGCGTGCAGTGAAGCGGCTTACGAAAAGCAATTTAGGGCGGCGGCCAAAACTGTAATTTAGTTTAACCAACTACCTGAAATTTACTACAACGACTAAGCCGACATATGCAGTAGTTGAAACACGCAATAACTCTCCATAGTAAGTACCAAGAAACTGCACCCATGACTCACTTGAATGTGACGACGCCCGTTAAATTAAAATGCCAAATTACACGTCGTGAAGAGACGACAGGTAAAAGAAAAGTGACCCGAGCTCAAGAAATTCAAATGTCATAAAGCCCCTGTCACGCTGTCAAATTTTTTGCCTTCAACTATATTTGACAATAAAATCTGAGGACGAAATAAGGCCGTCAAATTTCTCCTGCCAACAAAATTTTATCAAATAATCTTGAATGTGTTCGAAAATGTGCCACAGTGTCAAGTTCTTTTTATTGGGAAAATATAATTTGAAATATAATTTAAAAACTATTTTAATAGTGAGATGTAGCTTTTGTTTTTCCATACAGTCCATCACAGGAAGAAATGCAAGTGGGCCTAATATTGTCATTAATTTTCGTATCTTTACTAAATTAAAATTTTATTTATAAGATATGTTTCCTGCACAATGAAATTTAATGCTTCTGAGTTCGTAATTATAGGTGCAATGTTCACTTAAAATAACATTCATGCCCAGACAGCCTTTACATAAATTAATTACCTTCATAACTTACTACGTAGTGTTCGCTATTTTAAGTTTCTTGGCGTCCATTTTTGTCGTGCACGATTCTGATTGGCTGAGACCGTCAAACATCAAATAAATTTTAGAACCGGTCCAATATTCAAATTTTTTTATGGAAACCGAAGCCATCCAAATTTTCCAGACGAAAATGGCGGCGTCTATGACGTTTCGACGACGTCATACCTGTCCAGCTTTATTTGACCAAACTTACTGCAGTTTGACGGAAAAAATTAGACAGTGTGACAGTGGACTTAAGGCACAAGAACGTCAAACACGCATGCGCAAAGAGAAGTGGGGGACAAGGCATAGGCGTAGCAGCAAACGAAGAGGGTAGGGGGAAAGCCTCAACGAGCCGACGACAGCTGAGAGCCGAAACCTCATAGATGGCGCTGTACAAACGCCGCGCAGGACAGCGCAATAAAAAAAAAAAAATGCTCTGTAATGCAGGGCCTATATAATTTTTGCTCACGTTACCAATAAAAAAAGGTTTCATGTGATCACTTTCCTTCGTAATTGGGTGTGTGCTTGCATACCTGTGTGTGTGTGTGTGTATGTGTGTTTTCCCCACATCCAGAAACTCCAAAAGGATTTTACCAAATTAAATACACTTAAACGTCTTCGTTAAATACGCACGTCTTTCGCAGTTTTTCAACGTCCTGATCTTTATTATCAATACTTCAGCCTTTCAGAAATTTGTGCGTGTCATTTTATATCGTACAAACCATTCACTTTATTTGTGCGTGTAATTTTATATCGTACAAACCATTCACTTTATTTGTACGTGTCATTTTATATCGTACAAACTATTCACTTTGTTTGAATATAAATTAATGTCTGGCAGTGTACAATGTTGGCGGTTCATTCAGAAATTTACATCATCATTAGTTGACCCCATTTTAGAAAACTGTAAATCGGAAAAATAAAACTTGGGTATTCATCATATTTCAGTAGAACTAAACTCAACAAATTTTTTAATAAACACGCGTGATTAACTGATCTCGAGAATTCGTAATTGCTGTAAGGAATAGACGCATAACTACCCAGATACCTTCGATCATGTATCAAGACAAGTCTCGGTCAAAGATATTGGGCTGAAAGAAAGTTTATCAGGAAGCACGACTCGGAACGGAAATAATGCCGAACTAAGTATTTTAGCCTGGCTTTGATGTCATAGTTCCCTTTATATGCGCCGAATGCACATTCGGTCGCTCAGGAGTCCGTAATTCGCATAAGAAAGCCAAATGGGATGCAAGTTTTTCCCCTGTGATGTATAATGATTCACAAGCCAGTGAGGATACGTGCCCTTTCATAACAAAATTATGTATCGAAGCGCAAGTTAAAACATAAATTTACCACCAACCTGAAAATTCAAGCCGCTCAACATATGTCAGCGAATAAATTTTACGACGTGTTTCGTTAGGGTTTTTTGTTTTTGCTCGCATCTTTTAAATTATTTGCAGAAGTAAACCAGTTAATCAGTATGTACATACATAGGCCATGTTCGAATCCAGGTATAGGTATATACTTGCGTACTTGCGTCCTTGCGTACTTCACTTCCCTTGGCACCAAACTTGATGAATTCGGACAGGCAGTCTTGTTGGCTTCGGTAACAGTTATTAGCCAGCTAACCAAATTTAATGTACGTGTATTCCGACTAAGAATTTTATAATTACCGAAAGTTTTAAGTGTTAAATCAAGTATTAAATAATATTTCAATTTGATTTACATAGCATGTAAGTAAGTGAAATTTTTAATGCTTTTTGTTATCTTACCTTCTGTAGATTACGAACATAGGCCTAATACGAATGCATTGTTTAGATCTTCTTTTAAGATAAACCTTGCCATAATTATTAACTAGGTTCAGAATTCTATGCCTACGAAGTAGTAATATTGCTTAAATAAAATAATAAAGTCGGAAATCAATTGTACTCTAAAAAATTGCTTCTCAAAATGGCCGCACGTACTCCGCAAGTACGCGAGAAGTATACATCTTCGTTGACTTGTATACTCACACACTTAACTTGCGATTCGGACAACACTTACGACGTCACTTATTTGGGGGGGGGGGGAGCAGGTACGCACACGTACGTACTTCAGACGAATCCGGACACAACCATAGCTGATGGTATGCTTTCCTACAGCATTACAGTTCTCGCGTGCTTAATTGTAACAAGTTTTAGGGAATAAGCAATGCAATGTGCCCTATCCCCATTTTCCGATTATGTTAACATAGGTTTATCATTGGAATTTCCTTCGAAAGACATTACTCATCAACACTCTCTGTGGCGTACTTGATATTTTTTTTTTCAGGATCTTATCTTCGGGTTGAACAGATAGAAAAGTCATTTTTTTTCTATTTTTGTGCACGCATTAGTGTAATAAATAAATTGTATCTACTGCGGTGAAGCTCCGGGGGCCAGAAACGAGAAAATTAAATTTGCGCGCGATAGTAGTAACATTCTGCAATCGCTCTGTGCCAAATCCTGTTCGTCGAACGCACGCACGCTCGTTTTACCGACGGACGCTGGATTTTAACGCATCGTGTTTTCACTCGCACGAGCACGCAGGCCTCGCTGTTCGCGTCAGAGTCCGCGTGCTTTCACTGAACAAAATAGCCTTTCCCTGGAAACAGGTCGAAAACACCGGTTATTTGTAACTGTCGGGGGGGCGAAACTGCGTCGGAGTGCATAATGGCGTAGATTATGCTGACAACGCAACGTTTACATTTGTAGCGGCCATGGAAAGAGTTCCAAAAATTGCGCTTAGGTTGTAAAGCGAAATTCAACACATTTCACGCCACTGGGAACAAAATCATTAAATAATAATAATAATAATAATTCGATCGTGCAGTTACGCTCGAATTCCCAGGCCACGGAAAATATATTTTATACCCCTAGCGATTTTGCCTGCGGTTCGTGTGAAACTCTCCGCGTAATTCATAGTTTCCCAGCCACCGCTTTAATTCCCGAGCAAACAGTTCAGTCACGAAGTTCGTTAGTGCTATTTTTCACTGCCCCCGCAATGCTTCCTTACGCGCGGACGAGAACTTAAGGCGTTTAAAATGTTTGAGTGAGTGAGCAAGAAATTTTGGCAACTCTTATGGCCATTATCTTCCATTTATAGGGCTTTTGCGATAATTAATTTTTTTTCTAACACAAACGGGAGCCGATATTGTAAAATCGCTCTGAACATCTTGTTACAACTTGCTTTTATTATGTAGTCTAATTTTCTCCTCGAAAACGGTATAATTATGTATAATTAATTAATTAAGGGTATTTTCGTTTATTTAATAATATTTTCAAAATTATACAGTTTGTGTTAGAAAAAACAGCATTTAACAAAACGGCCAGAGCGATTTTGTAATGTCTGCCCCCCATTTGGGTTTAAAAAATTAACCATCGCAAAAGCTGGAGAAATGGGAGATCATGGCCTTAACACCGAGGTCTTGAGAGCCGATGACGGTTAAGGGGGAAGTATCCTTGCCATCTTAGGTTTATGTATTTTCCTCCACAACTTAATTTTCGGAGCCGATATTTAAAAACCAAGCTATATCAAGGCATAGGGAACATCTTAACAGTTATTTCAAAATGCAAATCATTTTTCTTACATAATTAGTTTCGTATCTGTAACCGTAATTAAATATTACCGAATTATGTAATAATATCAATTCCACCTGGGGAAAAAAACAGGTATGGGCTATTCACGATAAAGTGAGCACTTTTTAAGGCGCTCCCAACAGATATTAATTTTGGTGGTGGTGAAATGTATACATTGTATTTATTGGACACATGGCAATGTTTATTATAAAAAGCAGCAGGAAGATAGAAATTGGATGAAAGAAAAAATTTATAAGGGTCTTAAAAAGTGCTCACTTACCGTGAACAGCCTATACAATAGAAGCCTTACAGATTTCAAGATATTGGTTAAAAAGTCGTCATGCCATGTCTAGCTTTGATTATATATGTATGGTCATCAATATTCAATAGCAATATTTGTAAGAAAAATCGAAGATGGTATGGATACTACTCCCTTCAGTGAGGTGAATGTGGAGCAGAGCAGATCCGGAATGCAAAGGCGAGGGAAACGAGATATCCCCGAGAAAACCCATCGATCAGCGGCATCGTCCGGCACGATTCTTACGTGCGAAAATCCGCGGGCGACACCAGTGGGAATCGAAACCCGGTTCGCCTTGGTTGGAGGCAAGTAGCCTAACCACTACACCACAGCCACAGCGCCCCAAAGGAGCTATAATTTTTTTTACTAGTGAGACCCGCCTCTGCTTTGCAGTGTTTTGGAGCTGCGGTGGTCGGGGAATACATTTCACCAACCTCGAAATGCAACGCCTGAGACTGCAATGAGATACATTTATTAGTGGTTTAATGCCTGTTGGGAGGGCCTTAAAAAGTGCTCACTTTGCCGCGAACAGTCTATAACAACCAATGAACTACTAACTGATGCTCGACTGCACGCAGCATTTTGGAGTCTAGCTTGTCGCCGAATGAATCTGCGAAACTTTCGGGTCTCTAGTAACTATTTTAATTTCAGAGATATTATTGCTGAAAACGTTTCATTATAGAAATTTTACAATCTACTACTTGTTTGATATTTTTTTATCTAGTTTCCATTGTGCGCTGTTTCCTGCTTGCAAAAAAAAAAAAGGCAGAAACGTACTGATAAAATACAAATACGTTTCCGAAATATTACAACTAGCAGATAACACACAATGAAAATTAAGCACACACATATTAAGAAACTCAACGTAAATTTTCTATAATCGTACATTGTCAGTAATTACTCTGAAACTGAATTTATGTCGCGAGAACGAAGCGTGAGTGAGTGAATGAAGAGATTTGGGCGGCTCTTAACACGGAGGCCGTGAGAACCGAGAAGGAAGAATTTCTGGAAAAGAGATGAAGGCGAGACTTAAGATGATTAACCAATAACGCCTTTTACTGTGCAGTACAAATGTAGCAAAAAAAAAAAAAAAAGACGTAATAAATACCTTGGCTGAGCGCCGTAATAACAGCAAGGTTATACAGCTCCAAGCGCGCACCCGTCCAACATTCCGGTACTGGAACGATGGGGAAGAAGGCACTAACAACTTGTGGTTCTTAAAACATACATAAATTCCAGCCATAGCCTGAAGGGTCCTCGTGAACGATAAAATGTAAGTAGTTCGCGGCTCATCAGGAGCGACAATCCGACCACAATATGGCGCGACAGACCCGGGAAAAAAAAAATTCCGTACCCGCAGAAACGAAAAGTAAAACTTTAAATAGAGGCAATTTTTGTAGACGGAGGGAAAAAGTTTAATGTTTCAAAATTTTTAATATTCATACGTTTACAGATTAGGAGTTACCACCGCGTAAAAAATGGTAGTTATAACTACCTCATCCATGAATTACTCACACATTTTTTAAACACAAAATATTTTACGTAGTTTGGAGTCCACTGTAATTCTATATCTTATCGCCTTTTAAGGTCTTCTTTCGATAACCGAGTAACGAAAATTCCAAACAATGATTTAAAAATCAACGAATACGTATTTGCTACTGTTTTAGTGGCTAATTTCCATTAATGCGCCACATTCTTTGCAAAGTTAAAATTATATTATAAAACTTTACATCTATTTTCCACCGTCAGACAACTTACGTCTTCTAGGGAAGTTGCCACAGATATGAAAAATAAGCTTGTACGATTACATCAGTAAAGAAACAGAAATTCTGCAGAGCGATAACATTTTCGCGTGTTGCTAATATTTTTCAATTGCCCTTTACAATGCTGAGATACTGTAGGTGCCTATATCAATATTGGTTCTAATCATTTGAATGGCTAATGTGACGTAGCACACCAACCCTTAAAATTTTAAGACCTCCGTTTTGAAGTGTACATGGGTCTATAGTTGAAAACTCTAATATTAAAGTCTCCTTTTTGAGATATGAAACTATATGGATTATATTGTACTTAGGTATAAAGGTTCAGAAGTTATTAGAAGGGCCACGGATAGATACCATACAGCTGCGTAATCTCATAAGCCTATATTTTCAAAGTAGTAGGATTTGGATGACTCTGGAATAAGGGATTGAGGAATCTGATCCGGATTGGGGGAGCCGCCATGTTGTTATGACACCTGACCGCCATATTGGATGTTATTAACCTTTTACCCCTGACCCATGTGAACTTTGACCTTGACCCCGAGCACCTATAACCCCAATAACCACTAAAAATTTTCTAAAAAATTTCCAAAAAATCCCGAAAAATGCAAAAAATCCGAAAACATGTTTACTAAAATTATTAAAAGGTTCCTCAGAAATGACCCACTGTCCCCTCAAAAAAGGCAAAAGCCCCCCATGAGTACAAAAAACCCCTGAAATACAATATTTCGTCAATTTAATTAATTTTAGGGGCTTCCTTAGGACCTCCAGAGCAGTGGCGACCATATTGGTTTTATAGGCATACCCTATGCCAAATCGATACAAGGTATAGGGGATAGGCCTCAGACCTAAGCATCAGCCATATTGCATCCATATTGTATGTATATGACCTAAACATTGACCTGTGACATTTGACCAAGAAAATGCAAAAATCCAAAAAATCTAAAAAAATTTACAAAAATTCTAACAGATCACAAAAAATTCCAAATAATCACAAAAAGTTTCAAAACATAACAAAAAATATTATTAAAGAAGTATTAAAAATTGTTTAAAAATCATTAAAAAATATAATAACATATATTTTTTAACTTGCATTTCTGAAGGTCCCCCCACCACAACCAATTACTCACATCTGTTCGACTCCAACAGACGAGTGACTCCCTCGCCTTCATTCCCCACACCTATACTCATTCGGCCATCTTGATTTTTTACGTTCGCCGTTTGTTTACATGTTACTGGAGGCCGCCATATTCGATTTTAGTTCATTTGTTTATATATTATAGGAGGCCGCCATCTTGGTAGGCGACCACCATCTTGGTAGGCATCTCCCATTCACCATATTGGAAGGCAATGACCATGACCTTGACCCCATGACATGAATAACATTGAAAACGAAAACTCGAGAAAAATGCATACAAGTGAGCAAGCATGATACATTAAAAACTACCACCGCCATATTAGATGCAGACTACCTCGACCTTAACTTCATGACCTTGAAAATAAATACTTGAGCGAAAATACACAAATGTCAGCAAGCATAATACATTACAGACTACCACCACCATATTAGAAACACTACCTAAAACTTGACTCCATTGCCTTGAATGACCTTGAAGGAAAAAAACTCGAAAAAATACATAGAAGTCAGAAAGCATAATACTAATACATTACAGACTCTTACCGCCATATTATACGCAGACTACCTTGACCTTGACCCCATGACCTTAAAAATAAAAATCTAGGAAAAATGTATGCAAAGGAAGCCAGCCAAGACGATATATCTTTACAACAGCTGTTGTCACACTAAGCCTCACAGCCTACCTCCGTAGTGCTTATAATATACACATACGCAGACCTTTTGATGTTATATTGACTTTGAACCAATTGCATTGCACCATTAATATTAAGAATGTTATATTTATATATTTTTACACCCATGCATACTTATATACCTATACATATAAATTAAATTCAAAATAATTTTATATTTATATAATCATATACCTATATGTACATAAATATAATTAAAAATAATTTTATAATAACATATTGATATTAACATTCGTATGTATGTATACCTAAACATATAAATTAAATTGAAAATAATTTAATATTTTCATATTTATATACATATATATTTAATGGAAAATAATTTTATAACAACATATTTATATTAACATATTTATATACATATACCTATACATACATATTAAATTGCAATCAGGGTCCATTACGTGTTAATGGGTTATTGGTCATTATTCATCAATGGGGTTAGTGGGGTCAATGGGTCATTGGTCGTTATTCGTCAATGGGGTTAGTGGGTTCAATGGGTCATTGGTCATTATGGGTCAATGGTGTCAGTGGGTCAATGGTCATTATGGGTCAATGGTGTCAGTGGGTCAATGGTTCAGTCTTGTAAGGGGCGGTCCGACAACAGGAGTCAGTTGTCTATTTTCAGTGTGACCATGATTTATAGGTGAGCAAAGAAGTCTGGAAGAAACTGATGAAGATATATCTGCATGTTAACGTGATCAAGGAACTAGCATCTAAAGCCTACCTACCTATCTCTGTATGTGTGATGTCTCGATGCCTGCATGTGATTCGTCAGCTGCAATCATGTGGTAACTCGGTGATTGGTTGGTCGGTGTCTCCACAAAATATTAATGGTGCAATACAATTGGTTCAAAGTCAATATAACATCAAAAGGTTTGCGTATGTGTATATTATAAGCACTACGGAGGTAGGCTGTGAGGCTTAGTGTGACAACGGCTGTTGTAAAGATATATCGTCTCGGCTAGCTTCCTTATCTTTACATACATTTTTTCTCGATTTTTTATTTTTAAGGTCACGGTGTCAAGGTAGTCTGCGTGTAATATGGCGGTAAGAGTCTGTAATGTATTAGTATTATGCTTGCTGACTTCTATATATATTTTTTCGAGTTTTTTTTTTGTTTTCAAGGTCTTCAAGGCAATGGGATCAAGGTCATGGTCATTGCCTTCCAATACGGTGGATGGGAGATGCCTACCAAGATGGCGGCCTCCAGTAACATGTAAACAAATGGCGAATGTAAAAATCAAGATGGTGGAATGAGTACATGTGAGGGGAGTGGAGGCGAGGGAGTCAGTCGTATGCTGGAGTCGAACAGAGGTGGGTAATTGGTTGTGGCAGGGGAACTTCAGAAATGAAATATTAAAAAAAAAAAAATTATAAGATTTCATATATTTTTAATGATTTTTTTAACATTTGAAATACTTTTCAGTAATTCTTTTTGTGATTTTTTTAGAATTTTTTGGATTATTTTATTTTTGAATTTTCAAGGTCAAAGGTCATAGGTCAAGGTCAAATGTCTTCTGCATTCAATATGGATGAAAGATGGCTGATGCTTAGTTCTGAGGCCTATCCTCTATACCTTGAATCGATTTGGCATAGGGTATGCCTATAAAACCAATATGGCCGCCACAGCTCTGTAGGTCCTAAGGAAGCCTTTAAAATTAATTAAATTAACGAAAATTGAATTTCAGGGCCTTTTTTTGCACATGGGGTACATATGCCATATTTGAGGGTAAAAATGGGTAATATTTGAAGATCCTTTAAATATTTTTTTATTAATTTTAATAATTTTTTTTGGAATTTTTTAGAATTTTCTAAGGGTTTTTTCAGGATTTTTGTAATTTTGTAGGGTTTTTTTTAGTAGTTTTTGGGACCAAAGGTCCTCGGGGTCAAGGTCAAGGTTAAAGGTCACTGAGTCAGGGGTAAAAGGTCAATTACATCCAAGATGGTGGTCGGGTGACGTAACAACATGGCGGCTCCCCCAATCCGGATCGAATTACCGAATCCCTTATTCCATAGTCATCCTAATCCTACTACTTTCCAAGTAAACGAACGTAGTCTAAAAATATAAGAAAAACAATTCTGTGGAAAATGGTGATGGACACACCATTTTAATCGCCACAATCGGCATAATATTTCGTGATTATTCGTTCACAGCCTGAAACGCTCTGCCCTACTACACGTAGAGAGGCATACAAACAATGACATCTAGTAGATAATTTTTATAACTGCCAGGTCATGTCTTTGAAGGAGTAAGTTCACTGACCTTCTTGTATTTCTTTTCATGGAACCATGCTCAGCAAATGTGTTGGTTATATATTTTGTGGGTAACCTTATAACCTTTTAAAATCGCTACACGAAATTTATGTCAAGGTTTTTATAGTATTTCGGCGGTAACTAGCAATGACTATGATATAGTGTACTACAATAGGTATGAGATAGTAGCTGGACGTACGTCAATTTCATTCGGATCTTGCAAAGTAGGAAATGATTGAAAAACGACGCCTTTGTGAATTTTCTCTACCTTTCGTTCCTAGGCCGAAACAAGGTATAGTTTATTCGCAGCTTCTTCACACGATTTTGAATCAAGCGTTTGTAAAAATCATCCCATGCATGACGTGCTCAGATATTTACTAAGTGCGCCATGTATCACAGTCGTTTTACACATCCGTTAACAAATATTATCTTAGTTTTCGTTGGATTGACGTATCACCAGTCTCGTTTTTATAAATTATAATAAATAGGAATTAAAAAAAACAGTCAGAAAACACGTGCGTTGGTAGCGCCTAGTAAGAAATAGTTCCCATGCGAAATATCATTACAACTGAGTGCGCACGAATTCGGCGCGTTGCCCTTTGGTGCAATTTTCTAGAATTAAGTTAGTTCAGTTTAGTTTGCACGAGGCGGAGGAATATCCTGGAAGTAGAACTTAACAACGGCTTCATAAAAGTGTGAAGTATGGATTATAATTATTGAAACAGGCTCGCAGCGCCATCGTGCGCAGGACATGGTCCCATCTCTTTCTAAGTCCCCTTCCAAAATGAGATGTCTGCAGTTCACAGTCCACAGTCGGTAGTTGTGCAGTCAGAGAAGTATTGTGAGCAGTAAACTAAATATTAGTGTAAAAAAAAACCTGTCGGTATATTGAGAAAAATTAAAAATCTGATTCATAAACTAATTGATTTCTAAAACGGCATGAATGTTTTAACGTACTTTGAGGGTAATTTTTTTTTCTAAATTGTTGATAAGCAAAATATTTTTATTGGTTATTTGCATCAGGCTGTATTTTTCTCGCATTTCGGATTTTTAAATGTCAATTTGGCTATCATAAAAATAAATATCAATGGAAATTGATTTATTCTCCCGTAAAATAACAGAGACTTATATCTATCTATTTCCAAAGCGTAAAACGCCACAAGTATTTTTTTTTTTTTAGTATTTGTTTTAAGGTTATGTTTTTGGTGTTTATTGATAAATTTGCAAGTAGGACGAGTTCTGACTGGCTAGCAGCAACTTGCAGTCGAGAAGTTCAAGATCGAGTCCACCAATCTGCAACTGTTCGACCGCAGGCAGCCAACTGCACGATTGCCCAGTTGTGAAAACCCATCCGTAGAGTGGGCATAGAGTAGAGTGATCACGCTGGCTGCGTGGAACTCGTCTCCGTATACCCACATTAGACTGCTTTTTGTGCCAACACGACTATAGGCTATTCACGGTAAAGTGAGCACTTTTCAAAGCCCTCTCATCTAAAATAATTGTCGATAAATAGTAGAACCCTCTTAATAATTTTTTGTTAAGAGGTTTTCCTGCTTAATAAGCTTTAAAAAATTCGCAATTTGACTATTACAAATACGTAATTATACCCTTTTAAGAAGCTTTCCTGCTTATAAACACACATTTTTCAGTATTTTTCTGAAAGGTTTTAACAGGGTTTCGCAGTATTTTATTCAAGACTTAAGCCCGTGTCACACTGTCAGATTTATGCCTTCAACTATATTTGACAATAAAATTTGAGGGCAAAATAGTCCATCAAATTTTTCCTTCCAACTCATTTTATCAAATAATCTTGAATGTGCTTGAAAATGTGTGACACTGTCGTATTTTTTTATTGGGAGAATCTGATTTGAGATATTATTTAAAAATTATTTCGTAGTGAGATATTGCTTTTGTTTTTCCATGCGGTCCATTACAGGAAGAAATGTAAGTAATGTTGTGATTAATTTTCGTTTCTTTACCAAATTACATTTTTATTTATAAAATATGTTTCCTGCACAATGAAATGAATGCCTCTGAGTTCGCAATATTATGCGCAATATTCACTTAAAATAACATTCATACCCAGACAGCTTTTACATAAATTAATTATCTTCATAACTTACTTCGTTTCCAGCAAATGTTCGTTGTTTTAAGTTTCTTGGCGTCCATTTTTGTCGTGCACGATTCTGATTGGCTGAGACCGTCAAACATCAAATAAATTTTAGAACCCGTCCAATTTTCAAATTTTTGATGGAAACTGAAACCAACCAACTTTTTCAGACAAAAATGGCGGCTTCTATGATGTTTCGATGACGTCATGCTATCCAACTTTATTTAAAGAAACTTGTTGGAAGCAGCTTGACGGAAAAAAATTTGACAATGTGACAGTTATACTTTAACTTCAGAGTGTGGAGGAATATACGCACTGAGTTTATTACGTACATGGCAATATGTATTTAAAAAAAGGCGGATAAAGGATAAAAAATGATTGAAAGGAAAAAGTAACTAGGGCGTCGAAAGTGCTCACTTTACCGTGAACAGCCTGTATCATAAACGACATGGATGGTTTTTGGGTTAAAACACTGTTTACGTGTACAAGTAATTTGTTATGTTTGTGTACTTCCCCTCGCCGATTTTTAATGCAATTCAATTCAAACTGGTAAAAGCATTTTTATTCACATAAAATGGGTTGTCTTTCGTAGATTGAAATAGGCCTACAAATATGTTTAACACCACCGACCATGTGACTTTGGAAGTGGTGTTGGTCTGGGATAGGTCAATGTTGGGCACATGTGCAGAAGACGAATAATCGGTATAACTCATCTTCACTTTATGGGCAAGGATAGGAAAATCTCGCGAGTTCGATGACCTGTAGGCTAGACTCCACAATCCTTTGTATAGTCGAACCCCAGATGTTGGTTCATTTGCTGTCCTCCCCCCCCCCCCCCCCCACCAATTGTTACCCAACATTTGACAGTGCAGGATTCGAGTCTTGTTCCCGTTGGCGCGGAGCAAATAAACTTTGAGCTAATAAACTCTGATGCAAGTGCAAAATTGACGCCTGTGTACACGCGTTTGAAATCTATCTTGTCCTGAAATGAATTCGCGAATTTTTCCCATCCCTATTTGCGGGATACGCATGCATTTACATTAGACCGCCGACTGCTGCGGTGGTGTAGGGGTCACATTACTCGCCTCCCATCTAGGCGAACCGGGTTCGATTCCCGGCGGGTTTGTCGTGCCGGACGACGCTGTTGGTCGGCAGGTTTTTCTCTCTGGGATGTCCCGCTTCCTCCCGCCCCTTCATTCCGGCGCTGCTCCACACTCACCTCGCTTCACCTTTATCGGCCCTTGAGAGCCACCCAAATACTCTCCACTCCACTACTGTCTGCTGGAGGCCTACTTTTTTTTTTCCGTAGTCAGCCAAGGCCCCTCGCGCATATTTCTTATCACCCTCGTACCTGTGCCCTTTCCGGGTAAAGGCTGTTCACGATCAAGTAAGCACTTTCGAAATCAACCTTAGAAAAATTCACTGCCCTTACGTGCATATATTTTAACGGGCATCCTGAGTGACATGCGCCCAGTAAAGTTGGTAGCGATGGCTGGGAGGTAGTTCCGTATATAAACGTCGAATAAAAGGTGTTAGGTGACCATTTGTGATCATTTAAATTAGTATTTTTACTTTACGTATTTTTAAAGCATCCAAGTGTAAAAATGAGCAAATTTGTAAAATATTTTCGTTCCTAATAATTTCACATTTTCACTTGACCGACGCATGAATAAAGTGATGAGGCCCGTGACAATGTTAATCATACATAAGGCGGAAGAATACACAACGTGCTCACAATAAGATCTTAAGCAGGGCTTTCAAAAGTGCTCATTTTACCGTGAGCAGCTTATCCTTAGATTATATATATTTCAATTCCAACGATCAGTTTTGGAACTGCCAGCTGAGAGGAGGGCCTGCGGACTTATTTTCGATCCACCCCTGCCCCCACCCCCACCGCCCATCACCAATATTCTACTGCTTGACTGCCGACTACTCATTGTGGAAGACGTGGAAAATTGAGGCTAAGTCGGTTAGATCTCGAGAGCCCGTGAAGCTGAAATAAGCTTAAGATGTAGCAGCAGTCGAATGCAAGGGTTGCGGGAAGGAAGGGGGGGGGGGGGGGGTTCCCTGAAAAAAAAAATCCCGCCAGCAAACGGTAAAGTCCGCCGCGTTCCCCACATGCGAGAGTTGGAACGACCCCGCCGGGAATTAAGCCCGGTTCTCCTTGGTTTGGAGGCGAGCAGCCCGACTGCTGTACCACAGCGTACCCTCGGGATGGACGGAGGAACTGCTCTTCGGACGACTCTGGGAAAACTATATTTTGCGGCAGACACAAAATGTTTTGTGGAAGTTCATGTAGGGTGTTATGATTGCTGTAAATTTATTCTGCGAAACAAAACTAATTTGTCACCCAAGTTGTTGTGGTCGTACTAAAAAAATAATTTGGCGTAACCATAAAAAAATATGGCAGGATAAAAAATAGCATACAATAAAAAATATATATAATGTAATATGTAACATTAATGTATAATCATCATACAATATTCTATAAATTCTGTAAACTTTAAAGCTATCTGCTGATGCTGCAAAATGTACTGTACTCTGTGTGTGTGTGTATGTTAGTCTGTTACTTATTTTTTAAATCATATTTACAAGCGCACTGAAATTATTATTTCGATTTGATATTTGGTAGTTAATTGTGACCATGAATGCCTAAGTTGTTGTTTAAGTCATTCATATGCTCAATACATATATAATATATATAAATATATATTTTTTTTAACCAAGAATTTATATGTATTCTTCAGAACACTGTTTGTATTGTTTTGTATGTTTCTTTCTTAAAACTAACAGGATATGTTTTAAACCGGTTACAGGCCGAACAACTCGTGTATGAATAAGTAAATAAACAGTATCAAAATGCAAAATTTATAATTTTTCAAAATGGACGTCAGCGAGGGTCTAGGTGTTTGTCCAATTTTAATTACTCCTAGATCCTGTATGTTTTTTTCAGCAGCGCACACAAATCTCTCGTCACTGCGTGTACATGTACCGCTCTTTGGTTCGATAAAACGAACGCAGCCTGCGAATATGCGGCGCAAAGTGCGTAGCCACCATACTTCACCATATTTTAAAGGATTTTTCTCTTCGTCAGTTGTGTAAATGGAACGGATTCGGTAATGTTCTGGTCTCTTCCCTTTCGTCGATGAGCCAATTTGCCCCCGTCGTTCGATAAATGGTAGGCTGATGTTATCGCATGCCGGCTTCGCCCGGAGCTGCAAAATCCTAATGCGTATACGTACAATGAGGGAGCAAGAATTAAAAAAAAAATATATATATATATGTCCCTATTCACATTTCATTGAAATTCAAATGGATATAAATTATCTCCCGGGAAATTTCGGATTTCCACAGTGGCGACCTTTTTTCACCGTCCTCTGTCTCTTTCAGACAGAATGACCTGCAACAACCGGAGAGCCGTATTTCGCGTAGAATATTCCCCAACGGCGAACGATATAAAACAGTAACACTTCGTTCAGATCGCAATATTGGCGATCGAAGATCAACCAGGACATACAACGCCTCTAGTGATTAGTTATTTTACGTTCGTTCAAAACAATGGCCGAATAAAATTTTTCTACCCGTTAGTTATTAAAATGAATATGACGTCCAGTTGACCAAGTTGTATTGTGAAAAATACAACGTGTATGTTTTTATAAAGCGGTTCTTAAGCTGAATAGCGGATGTACTGATTGAAAATTTCCGCAGCAAAGGCTCTAAAATTTCATAGAAAGACGTCAAACTGTCCACTACTGGTAACAAGTGCACATAGAACGGGATTAACAGACTTTCAAACTTCATACTGTTTTTTTTTTTTGCCCTTGATTTACTCTGTAATTTCGTGTAAAAATCAAAGTGAATACAATTTTAAGACGGCATTAAATATTTTTTCGTCTGTACACTGTAAGAGGTCGGGGGACCGCGGTGGTTGAGCGGTTAGCCTGCTCGCCTCCCAACATGGCGAACCGGGCTCAATCCCCGGCCGGGCCACTCCCGGATTTCCCATGTGGGAATCGTGCCGGACGATGCCGCTGGTCGGCGGTTTTTTTTTTTTTCGGGGATCTCCGGTATCCCCCTTCCTTCCATTCTGGCGCCGCTCCATACTCGCCTCAATCACGCTCATCGGCTCTCAAGACCTCGCTCCTAAGAGGAATGTGAACCTGTGCGTCCAAGGTCAAGAAGCGAGGGAGCGATACGGGCGACACGAACGCGCACGCGTAGTGCCTCATCGCTCCTAAGCGCAAAGCGTGCCGTGTTCCCGTCGTGGTCCTGTACTGTGCAAATCAGATCTGTAACAGTGGGGTTTTATTACACGCGATGAAAGCCCACAGATTAAACTGCGTCCGTATGTTCGTACTTTTCTCTTGCCGCTTAAGGAAACTGCATAGGCAAGCTTCAAAAATGCAACGAATTTTTTTCTCCATGAATGTACGAAATATTTTAAAAGTAAAAACGTAGAGTCATAGATAGTAGTTTGTTTACCTTTTCTAGAAAAAGGTCGTGTTTACAGAAGATATATTTACCAAGATACGCGAATACGCGCAAACAACGATTTCACAAAAAAAAAAAAAATGTTTCACTTCACACTCCTCTTAAGAGCCGCCCAAATCTATTCGCTCACTCCCTAAATATGACGGAATATATATATATATCAATGCTATCAGTTACACTCTAAGAAACAAATTTGTAAAATTACCACATGAGTGTACACGTAGAGTGACAAAGCGCGAATGGTAAATTATTTTCCCACAGATCCATGAAAACTTTCCTACAGTTGCTCAGGAAAGAGTCAAATGCGTATGAAAGTTCCTATATATGTATAGTAGCGATGTTAAACATTCCCATATTTTCAGCCTAATACTTAGTACTATAGGCTGTTCACGGTGAAATACCCGCTTAAGATCTACCTACATGCACGTTGTGTATTCTTACGCCTTATGTAAAATTAACATTGTCATGAGCATCATCACTTTAATCATGTGTCTGTCAAGTGAAACTGCGAAGTTATTAGAAAAGTAAACATTTTATAAATCTGTTAATTTTTACACACTGAGGAGTTAAAAAAAGGACAGAAAGAGTAAGAAATAATTCAAAATAACACAAATGGTTAGATAACCATTTTATTCGACGTTAACCCTTCGAGGAGTATGCACGTGTGTGTGTGTGTATATACACACACACACACATATATATACACACACACGGGGCTATGTTTATGTGGGAATTTCTCTGCTCTTGGAGACAAAACACACACTTTTATTGTTTCACCGATTCACTGGACTATAGCGGAACGTAATTAAAAAAATTACAATATGTCAACATTTCATTTCGTAAGAATAAAACTGTTATTTTTAATAATTTCACAAATGACCACGATGGATTGTAAAACAAGTTAGCTGCGTCGCGACACATTAATTGGCACACAGTCAACACGCGACTTCATTGGCCGACGGCCTTTCAGGCCACAGTAAGCATGCCTGGTGTAGCCAGGACCAATAGGACGATGGTATGTGAAAATACACTGACCAATACAATTGATATTGCTGAAGTAGTGACTATAGAGGCAGCTCACTTCAATCCTGTCCTCCGTAACAATAGATTTGTGCAGTCCTTAAAGGGTTAAGATATGGAACTACTTTCCCCTCCATCGTTACCAACTTTACCAGGTGCATGCCACTCAGGGCGTCCTATTGAAATATATGCAGGTAGGAGCAGTGACTTTTTTCTACGGTTGATTTCAAAATTGCTCACTTTATAGTGAACAATCTTTATTTCCATACACTGTATAGGTGAAAAACGTCCATTACAGTTTACGAAGTTCACCAGATTTTTTTTTTTTTTTGCTGTGTACAAATATGGAGAACTAACTGGCGTGGCAGATAACCACGTGTCACAAGAAGGGAAGACTCTACTGTCGCATGCATTGTGTCGTCACCTTTCGGCAGTTTCAAACAAATCATTGCGCTTTTACCACACTTAGAAAAAGGTTTTGTTGAATCAAGCAAGATTTGTTTGGTGCGACCAAATTATTTGTTTACATATGGGCAATGAAATAGTTTGTTGCTGAAACCAAATCATTTCGTTGTTCTCATTCAGTTGCCCCAAACTGTAAGATTTGGTTGGTGCAACTTAAGATTTGTTTGGCTGCCCGTACACTAAACAGTTTGGGCCGATATAAAAAAATTTTACAAGTTCGCGAAGTTTCGAACCTAGAGGGCCTGGATCCGAGAGCTGCGCCTTAGTAATCTCAGCTAACGTGACAAATAATAACGCCGGAAAACTTTTAACTACATATACTCCAAATATTAGGCAATGCGTGCAAACAAATATTTCAAGTTTTACAGCTTTACTCGTCAGTTTCTTGTTTCATTGTGTTATTAATGTGTTTATACAATTGTTAAGCATCACTAGATGCACTAAGAAACACGGTTACTATCCTACTTATCACAAAAAAATACAAACAAACTCTCGAGCTGTATTTTCGAACGAAGGCAGTCAAATGAGTGGCCAAACAAATATATACAATTGATTCTACAAAACATTTAGTTGACTTTTTTTTTTTTTTTTTTTTTTTTTTTTTTTTTTTCAAAGAGATTTTGTTTATTCATACGTAGATTTTGCTAGACGAACAAAAGCAATTTTGTTCCTTTACATATTTTGTTAGGGCAACTAAATATATATTTGGCCCTATGCAAACAAATATTTTGTTCGAATTTCTCTCAGTGCAGTGAAAAATCCACCAGGCTCTGAATAAAACATGACGGTCGAACGTCTTTAACATGTTAGGCGCGCGTGGCTTGACTCTACTAGCAGTTATTACTAACAACAGCAGAAGAAAATTTCATGTTTAATACTTTCATGGCAGATTCTCCAAGAAAACATTTTATACACTTTTCAGGTCACAATATAAAGTTTCCGCCCTTTAATGCAAGCAAACAGTTCCTTCAAGCAATGTTTAAAGATGTCATTGACGTGCAGGTACAAAGAAGAAAAAGAGCCCCACGACTGAATTTTAATAGTCTGTCCTAATAGTATTGAAAGACAAAATGTTCAGTTAGTTCGAAACATTTTTACAGTGTCAAATCTCGCTGCGCTAAAAAATTAAGAAAAATTTTCTTGAGAGAGCAACCGAGTTCATAGGCATAATATATAGCGGTGGAATAGTATAAACATAATGAAAAGCTCTCTTATAAGTATTCTGAAGAAAAACGACTTATCTCGCCCCTTTACGAGCGTAAACTGATGAAAGGATGAGCATTTTGCAGCAATAAGCATCTTGGCTGGAAACTTGGAAATCACTGTCTTTGAAGTGGAATTGTTTAAATGCTGATACACTACAGTATATTTGCGGTTTCTTCACAGTTTTTTAATCAAACCTTTGAAAAATCACCCCATGTATGACGTGTTTAGTTATTTCGTAAATATGCCATGTATCATAAAAGTTTCATACATCTGTTAACATGAAAGTATCTTACTTCTAGTTAAATGGAAGTTTTATGTGTATTTCACTAATAAATTATAATAATTCATTTATAGTAAATACGAAGAAAAACAGTGGGAAAAGACGTGTGGTGGCAGCGCCTAGTAAGAAATAGTTCCCATGCGAAATATAATTACAACTGTGCGCGTTCGAATTCGGTGCACTGTCTTTTGGTGTAATTTTCCAGACTTAAATAAGCTTTGTTTGCATGAAGTGGAGGAATACCCCAGGATGTATAACTTTGGCAGGACTTCAGAAAAGTGTGAAGTTACCGTGATGGATTATAAAATCTGTTTATCACAGTACAGCAGCTCTGATGCAGTTCATTCGGTATTCCCTTCATGATCTGGGATTTGTGTGCATTCTCACAGGAAAGCTACAGACCGACAGACAATCTCCAAGCCCCTACCGAGCAAATACAGACACCTAAAAGCTGTTCACGGTAAAGTGAGCACTGTTGATATAAACCTTTGAAAAACGTCACTGCCCCTGCCTGCACATACTTTAACAGTGAAATTGACTGGCAAGCGCCCTGTCACGTTGGCAAAGACAGAGGGAAAGTAGTTCCACGTTTTTAAAGCTTCACTACTAGTGCTAGGTAAACAATTGCGAACAATTAAATAATTTCTTTGGCTTTCGGTTTTCTTTAAATGCATGCATTCTAATAATTCCCCCGTTTTACTCGACCGGTGCATGTATAAAGTGCACAGGCCCATTGCAATGGCGAGTTTACACATGGTGTAAGAATACGTAATGTGCTTACAAGTGGATCTTAACCCTGGTAGACCTACTTTAATTAAAGGTTTCAGGTGTTGCAAATAAAAATTTTTTTTTTGTGATGCGTACTGTACTTAAGTCGACACAACACGTGTTTTGTTGTCACAGCCAATGAGCTGTAGGCTACATATTCGGCAAGAGTTATATGAACTAATCATGAGAGATGGTTTGCGAATCATTTCCCCACATGTAAGAGCATTGGTCATCCAGCTTCGCAGTGTACAACACACACCAAAAATTTCCTACACGCGCGTAACGTACAAAATTGTGTACACTGGGTCTCAATGGGTTCAGAAGGGCTTTCAGAAGAAGTGCTCAGATTACCGTGAACAGCCTATATATATCAGGAGAGAACTATAAGATTTCCGTGGAGTGGATTGGAGAGATTTGGGCGTTCCTTAACATCGAGGTCTGGAGGGCCGACGAGGACGAAGTGATCTGAATGTGGAGCAGCGCCGGGACGGAAGGGCGGGGTAACGAGAGACACCGGAGAAAACCCGCCGACCAGTGGCATCGTCCAGCACGATTCCCCCGCAACTTGCGAAAATCCAGGAGTGACCCAGCCAGGGGTTGAACCCCGATTCGCCTTGGTGGGGTGGTGGTGGGGGGGCAGTCTATCCGATTAGCTACCGCGGCCCCTCACACGCACACACACACACAGAGAGAGAGAGGGAGAGAGTAGTTGTAAGACCTTAAAGTCTCAGTGGTTAAGGGTACACAAACAATTTATACGAAAATAACTTTCGTTTCTTGAGCATGGAAAATTGCGATATTAGTTAAGTAACTGCGTTGCAATTCTCCGTTAAGAAGTCGTCAAAGGCGTTAACACAGTTCACACTATCCAAATAAGACACCGCATGAAAACTCTAGCACCTATATCTCATGTCTCAGATGACATCAAACCACAGACAGAAGATAGACATTCATGGTGAAATTTGTTTTTAAAATTTTTGAAAGCGTCAAAATAAGTAGCCTACATCTGCACTTGAAAGCGTCAAAATAAGTAGCCTACATCTGCACTTGAAAGCGTCAAAATAAGTAGCCTACATCTGCACTTGAAAGCGTCAAAATAAGTAGCCTACATCTGCTCTTGAAAGCGTCAAAATAAATAGCCTACATCTGCACTTGAAAGCGTCAAAATAAGTAGCCTACATCTGCACTTGAAAGCGTCAAAATAAGTAGCCTATATCTGCACTTGAAAGCGTACTTAATCAAGCGTTGCCATTTTTTCAAACAAAGAAGGATAAATATTTTCAAGACTGTTGGGTAAGCACCAACTTTCCAAATATAATTTCTCTCATCAATTCTACAGCGTACAATTATTAATGACTTTTTTTAAAATTATTTATTTTGCAGGGGACAATTACAGAATTTGATTTCTCAGAATAGACTGCTTATTTTTTAGCTCTCTTCAGGTACGTCGTAAGCAGCCGGAATAT
Source organism: Dryococelus australis (assembly GCA_029891345.1). NCBI lineage: Eukaryota > Metazoa > Arthropoda > Insecta > Phasmatodea > Phasmatidae > Dryococelus > Dryococelus australis. Next base: position 90,003,214 of record CM057004.1, on the reverse strand, counting down.
CTCAAAGATAAATGGTCAAGATTGTTTTGTGGGGCATCAAGTGCCAGTTCTTGTATATTCATAAAACAGTCAGTCAAGGTTTATTTACGATTTATTTTACTGTTCGATGAACAAAATTACCTCGTAGTCAACGTTGAAATGAAGGTTTGTCCCTAACTACTTTGCTTCTACTGCAATAAAATTTGACATACGAAACTTAGACAGTACTTGGTGGATAGTTCTGATTTCATGTGGAACTAGAAAAATATAACCACAACTATGATCGCACAGTATAAGACGCACTGGCTCAAATGAGTCCATTAACATAAAGGTATCTTCAAACTTTCCGATCACTTCAAAAATTATAGTGGTTTTAATTAAATGAAGAATTTAAAAGTTTCGCCCAGCCTATTTTACTGAAACTTAAAATACCAGGTTATTTTGAATGGATGAATGAATATCGTAATATTGTTTCAAATATTAATTACATGGCAGCCTTTATCACTAACCTCAATTACGTAAATCGATTTTAATTGCCAAATGTGCATTTCCCAAACGTGTTAATTTAAATTTAGAATGTATTTGTGTATCCTTATTTTAATTAATCCCATTGAGATCTATATGGCCGCAAATGCATTCGTTCAAGATAATGGCATAATGTTACAAAACGAAATCTCATTTTCTCTTTATTCGAATACATTTTTTTTACAAATAGGCCGTTGAGCGATTTAAAACATGGGATTTATTTGTTTTCGCCAACAGTATATTACAAAACATTGATATTATGTACTTTGCACGTGTGACAAATTAATTACAAATTCCGAAAAATTTACAGAGGGCCAAGTACTACTTAAAAAAAAAAAAGTGTTATTCATGGAAAAATTAAGATTTCTTGTTTCTTGAAATAAAATAATAATTTTACAGTAACAAATTAAATGTGCTAATATAAAAAAAAATATCTGACACATCCGCTGAAACGAACAAAAAAAATTGGTATTTATAACTGCAATAATCTTGAACAGATATAATTATAATATTCGCTGTGCAATTCAGATCTGAGACTACCTGATCTATCCTCCAGTTACATTTCTCACAAAATTATTCAAAATATATTGTTAAAGGCTGTTCACTATAAATTGAGCATTTTTGAAATCAACCTTGGAATAAAGTTACTGCCCCTACCTGCATATATTTTAACGGACGCACTGAGTGACATGCGTCCAGTAAGTTGGTAACGATGGATGGGAAGTAGTTCCATATCTTAAAGTGGAATAAAAAGTTTAGGTAACCATTTTTGGCAAATGAAATTATTTTCGTTATCTGTTTTTTTTTTTTAAATGCACCGAAGTGTAAAAATTAGCAGATTTGTAAAATATGTATTTTATTAATAATTTCACAGTTTTACTTGACCGATGCAAGAATGAAGTGATGAGGCCCATAGCAATGTTAATTTCCCATAAGATGGAGGAGTACACAGTGTGCATACAAGTATATCTTCAGTAGTGTTTTCAGAAATTCTCAGTTTACCTTGAACTGCCTATATCGCTAGGGGAGAACATATCCAATTTCGTGAGGGATGGAAGTCACAACGAAAACAAAAGGGCTAAATTACTTTTTAATTAATGTATAAGGCTATGAAAATACACACAGCTATTTTTATAACATTAAACTACCTACCCTACTATTAACACTTATTATCAGGAAGCGCAATATTTAATACTAATCTCAATAATAATTAAATTTCTGATAACTGTCTTTATACTAGCTACGATCACTTATTGCTCACTTATTATTTGCAGATATTCAATCCAACTGTCTATTGCCAACATTCCAAACGTCGGTCACTCCCACATCCAGTACTGCAATCCCGCCGGTCAGTTTCACTCTTCACTGCACAGACGCTCGCAGTCTGCAGATTCCACTCTCATTGGTTACTGTATTCGCCGTCGTTTCACTGATTTCACACCACTAGGGCTTAAGGGTCCAGACTGTTAACTCGGAGGACCGCCGCGCAGATCAGCTGGCCCGATCCAGAAGTTTCCTCACTCCACGTAGTCGCGGTGACAGAGGCTAGAGCGATGACCAGAACATTCTTGCGAATATAATCCCAGATATTCGACCCCAAGAACAGGAGGCGGCACGAGTCCCGGTACGCTTACCGCGGCACGCGTTCATGCTTATATAGACCATCTGGCCCGATCCAGAAGGTTCCTCGCTCCAACAAGTCACGCTGACGGAGGCGAGGGTAATGACCAGAACATTCTTGTGACGATAATTCCCTATATTCAATCCCCAAGAACGGGAGGCGATACGAGTCCCGGTACGCTTACCGTGGCACACATTCGTGTGATGCATCAGCTCCTTTGTAACTGCGCGCTCTTCTACGGATACTGATAATATAAATACGGCCTGGGAACACTACACTTCGCACGCCTGGGAGGGGGGAGGAGGTTAGTGGTTGGGTAAGGGAAAGAAGGCTGAGTGGCTGCATGTAACGACATTAAGCAGGTAATTTTGTTTTTACTTACTGAAATTTAAATCAGCTTCAATTGAATGTCTGTTACGCTGTAAACTATATTTATATATACTGATATGAAAAATCATGGCACACAATTATTTAGTTACCGCTAAAAATAACTATTGAAGCACATAATCACTATACCCCATAATTTGTCCAATAAGGTTTAAATGAGAAACTTTGGAAAAGTAACGAAGGGGCTTTTTAACTCAAAGCCATGCTCGTCGGAGAGGAACGAGGAAGAATGGTAACTGGAACTTTGTTATAACATTTAATAAAGTTAAAATTTCCTCTTGGGAGCACCTACTGGTGAAAGAAAGAAAATTACGGTAAAAGGTTTCATTTGACTTTACACCTCAGACGGAAATTCTTATACTTCACGCGCTAATTTACTGTTTTGTCTAAAACTTTGTAATGAAAATACACAGGAAACGAAATTGTTCTTTTCAATGAGTTATTCGAGCAAATCACGAAACCCTTGCTTGTGAGACAAAAAGGAAAGACTCTCTCTCTCTCTCTCTCTCTCTCATTTAAACAAATTATAAGTTCCAGCTGCTCTTCGAAAACATGTAGATAGCACATTTTCAGGCCATAGTCCTAAGTGTTTCATGAATACCAGTAACATTACAGAAGCATGTAATACCAAAATTGCTGTGAAAAAAATTCAATGTTTTACGGTGAATTAATATGTAACTTATATCATACTCCGGAAAGTATTTCGTGTTTAGTCATAAGTTACAGACACACTAAACATCCCTAAAACCAGCTACTACAACCTGAGCATTTCCTTTACTTCGAAGCAGTTATCAGCAGTACGGAAAATGTTTTACCTTGCATTGATAAACTGTAGTATGTTAGGTGAATATTTCCCGATCTACAACATTGCCAAAACAGGCATACTATCATCCTGAAAATCTTGATTTCAATGTATTTACCGCCTTAGTTGATTAAACAAACCATTTGTGGCTAGTATCATATTGCTAGATTGCGTGCTACTAGAAACCTCCCGCCTTAATTTCGACACTTTGATTATAACTACAAGGAGAATAGCAAAGCACAGATAAGCATTTTTTCCAATTAATCACGTAGCAACGATTTTTAAATATGTAATTTTAAAGACATGAAGATATTTTTAAGTGAAAACGCTATATCTAGATTAATCGACAAACATTTTCTTGTGCTCACTGAGAAGGTATTGATTTAATCTGCCATCCCCAACGAGGCCAAGTTTATTTGATTTCACTTGAATATGACATCAGGGAATGTATATTTCAGCTGTTGAAATTAAATTAAAAGTGTTTAGTTATATACATTTACGAGTATGAAATATGTTTTGCTTGCTGTTTATATTAATGCATGCAAGTGTAAGGATGAACAAATTTGCGAAAGATTTTACTTTTCTGTTAATTACACAGTTTTTTTTTTTTGACACGCGGCATGAATGAAACGAGGAGACCTTCGGCGATACTAATCCTGCGTACGGTGGAAGAATACACAGTGTGCATAAAAGTAGATCTTAAGCAGGGCTCTCTCATAAATGCCCAGTATAGCGTGAACAGCCTACACGAGAAATTTAACTGTTTCTGCGCGTTTTTTTATTGTTTACAGTTCGGTTACCACGCATGAATGTAAAAGTGTGTTTTACCGATTTAAGACCCTATGTTTGCTTCATGATGCTTTAACTTAACTATCGTGCGTGGGCTAATTTTATCATCTACCACTGAAAGAAAAAAATTTTCACTGTACCAAATAGGACAGTGACGAGTAACACATCTCAGACGCTGCAATAATTGTCGATTGAGTTTTAAATGAGTTACTAGCAAAGAAAATTACGTCAAATGAAACTCATTTATTCGCTTAAAATTAACTTTTTTTCTTTTTTACTTGCACATGCCATCAACCAAGGAGCTGTAATAAAAATACGTCATAATTCTTTCTGAACCATTAACCACAATTCCCGCTACGTAACGTAGCACATAAGCAGTTGTCTTTGCGTACATGATAATTTCATCCTCCAAACAATGAGCTTTATCGTATTTTTTTTTTCCCAAGCGCTCTTCAGTAACTAACATATGTTTCGTTTTCAACCTGGAAATGGGAGAAAATAACAATAAAAATTTCTGTCCCAAGCGCTACGATGGTGCTGTTCTGAACGGAAAAATTAGTCAGCAGCTTTTTTCGCACAGTCCCAAACCAAATTACAACTAAAACACAACATTCTCCAGAATAATAATGAAATATGTGCCATGACACCAAGTTCAAAGCAGAAAATAACAAATTAAAAAAACTGCAGTCTACGAAATAAGAATCTCTGCTGCAACTTTTGCAATTTGCTATGCGTTTTAAATTTCGGAGAAAAATGCAACCGTATTTTCCGCGGTGCATACGTCTTAGTTAACGAGGTGAAATCATATAAGTACGTTCTCTCAAGCGCGCGCGCTGCAGAACATATAATTAAGAAAGTTTAACAAGTCACCGCTTTCGTTCCCACTTTGGATTAAACATGCATGCTACTGAATGCAACTTTAGTAATTTTCACCACAGCATGACGTTAAGTATTCATGGAGCAATGTCGCCTGATGCTGCACAACAACAAATATCTGGACTACGTGAACTAAGAGCTGACTTTTAGTGGAACGGAGAAATCTCTAAACTTAGTTTGTTCAGTTTCAAAGAAAATAATTAATTAAAACTAAATGCTACTTCTTTTTATCCCGGTGTGTTGTAGCTCATACAATCGCATATGCCACAAAATTCGTCCGATTAATAAATATTTTATTTGGCGTATAGCTGTATAAAACATTTTAAGTGGCATTTTAATGATTTTAATATAATCGCGTCACCTCTGCGAGCTGCAAAAAAACTACTTTAAGTTTTGTAGTTCCTCGATAAGGAATGTAATTATTAGGTACATTTAATATTACGTGAATACAATAAATTCTCTTTTGTTAAAGAATTTTGGACTATGTGATGAGTAGAATGAAATGAAACACCGTCAAAATACCTTTAAAATAGCTAACTTGCCTGTACGCGTATTTTTATATTAGTTTTATAAACTGACATTAAACTATACTAAAAGTTAAAAAAATTTCTTTAACGTTTTCTTAAAATTAGATTATCTACCGTGAAATATTATTATTCTGATTGTATGTATTATAAAGGGCTTTTCAACGTCCCCCGGTTTTATGCTTGTAAACTTAGCAGGGTACGGCAAACAAACTAACTTATAACCTAACTTAAATTAACACCCATGCCTTACCCGGGATTCGAGCCCAGAGCTTCCCGCACCAACCGACTGCGCCACGGGAGATCGGCTATTATTCTGAAAATAAAATTTTAATGCATATACGTATACCAGTAAATAATATGGAGTTTTAATATTTCAAGAATCTCTTACAATTTATATAAACATTATAGGCTAGATGCATATTAAATTCTGACGTATAAAATCATTCAAATGTAATTTCGTTCATATCCAATAAATATGTCTAGAGTAAGATTAAATGTATAGATTTTTCAATTGCTTTTCTTCAGTATAGTGGACTGAAGGGGAAAAACCTGTTAAAATATACGAAAATCCACGAACAATATTTGATTTTATTGACACTGTATCTAACAAGGAGTTTATCGAAACGCTACGATCCTCCCTCCAGAAACTACACGAGTCAACGGAAACGCTGTTCCTGAACTCTATTTCAAACATATTGGTTAATATTTTTAAAGAGGCATTTTTAAGAAAAAAAAATTAAAATAATACTAATCATAAATTTGTCAATGTGGTTAAGTGCATCCTGCCTACGAAAATAAACCATTTTTTTTTCTTCATAACCAGCGTCATTTTAACACAAATAATAATACAAGGAAAACTGTCGCTTATTTTCGTAAAGAAATGGTTGATTCTATTGGGAATTTATACAGGATTTTCGTAAAGAAATGGTTGATTCTATTGGGAATTTATACAGGATTTTCGTAAAGAAATGGTTGATTCTATTGGGAATTTATACAAGGTTTTCGTAAAGAAATGGTTGATTCTATTGGGAATTTATACAGGATTTTCGTAAAGAAATAGTTGATTCTATTGGGAATTTATACAGGGTGTACCTACCAACGTGTTCTCGAGGTCATTCGGAATAAAAATTGCTCTTGCCTGCGTATATTTTAACGGGCGCCCTGGGAGACATGTGCCCAGTAAAGTTGGTGACGATGGATGGAAAGTAGTTCCATATTCAACGTCGAATAAAAACTGACAGGTGATCATTTGAGATAACTTAAATTATTTCTTTCGCTTTCTGTATTTTTGATGCAACGGAAGTGCAAAAATAACCAGATTAGCAAAATATTCACTTTTCTGATAAATACACAGTTTCATTTTACCGACGCATGAATAAAGTGATGATGTCTACGGCAATGAAAAATTTTTATATAAGGCGGAAGAATACACAATGTACGTACAAGTCGATCTCAAGCAGGGCTTTCAAAAATGCTCATTTTTACCGTGAACAGCCTTCGCATGTGAACACCGTCGGTTCCGTCTGCTCTGCCTGTTCGGCGTGATATCGGCGTGCGCGTGAACCAGGCGTCACAGCGAAGGAAACGCAATTAAACACAGCACGCGTAATTACCGAGTGTCTTTATTGGCATCGACCGCGTGCCGGAGGTTTCACACAAACTGTTCAGAACGGGTCCCGCCTGACTACGAGCAGGTTTTGCGACACGTTGCGTCATGGCGTTCTGCGACGTCCGCGTCTGCAAATTCATTCCGGAGTCGAGCGGGAGCATCAGGCCGCGTCCGAAATGACAATTTCGTGCTGTTTTGTCATTTGCCAATCCCTAATTTTCAATTCGGACGTCGCCGGCAGTCACTTGTTTAGGAATCGCGGCAACGCGGTTTCAGGTTCACAGTTTCAGACACAAAGGGATGCCGCATTTATTGATATCAAAGGTTTTAATTGATTGAAAGGGCCATTTAATTGATTGAAAGGGTTAATTGAATTGAATGAAAGGATTAGTTAAATTGGATGGATTAAATGTATGGAAAGGATTAATTTTTAATTTTGTTCATCCGATTTTTTTTATGTCAGTGTTCACCCTCTGAGCTCTGGCACTCAACTGAGGTGTGACGTGTTGGGGACATAGTATATAAGAGGTGAGTTTTGTGCAAGAGTGGCATAAGTGTTAAGTTTTTAAGTTTGTAGTGTTATTGCTCGTAGACGGTGGTGGGAATTTGGCGATTTTTTGGTAATTAACCGGAAAGAGAAAACATTACGTATAGTTAACACACGCGAGAAATTTCTGAATCTTTAAACAAAATTTATTTCTACATATGAACAACCTGGTGTAGGCAAGTGCTAAACGATCACAATTACGCGAATCTCCAGTAAATAAATAAATTAACGAATCAAAAATGTCGCTATAAATTAAATGGCAGTCTTCCTAATCACAATAACAAGGTATTTTGAAAAAAAAAATTACACTACTTGCCGCCTCTGACGCATACCTGACATGATTTTAAAACACATATGTTTGGAGACAGCTGAAGCAATGACTGCAGTGTATGATGTGTGCCATCTTATAAGCTGTTAGATACGTGGAGTGCATCTGACAGGCGACTAAGGATATAGCGACTCGGAAAGAGATGTGAATACAATTTACGTGACAAATGGATAAAAATTATTTTTATGATGCATGTACTAATATATAAATTATACTAGCTGAATTAAAAAACACGTAACGAGAATCGCGGTTAACAGTCAGTGATTTTAATATTCGTCCATTCGCTCATAAGGTCGCTGCAGCACTGACTTGGGTATATCACTTATGTCAACTTATAATATGTGCTGAGAGCAAACATAACCTGCGTTGGCCTATGTTTGATTATAGACTGAGGTGAAAACTTGGAAATTTCAACGAAAATATAAAACGAATGTTTTCAAATAAATTAAACTGCTAACGAACACGAGCACTTGACAATAACTAAACAAATTAAAAAAACATGTAATGAAATCGCACCGGGAGCTCCCTCAAAACACATCCGTCCGCCTGGGAAACTGGTAAATGAATGATTGGAGCTTACGTCGAGAGCCTTACTATATACATTGGGCAAGGCTGAGTTGAAATATATGATAAAAACTCTGAATACACTGTTCGTCCTACATAAGACAGCGAAATGATAATTAATAAAAATAAAAAAACTTACCATGAGTTTTAACGAAAATTTCGTTACTGTAAGAAGAAGAATAATTCACATTTAACACAAATGTTTTCAGTCGAAGCACAGGGAAACTCGGATGGCTTAATCCCGCAACACTTTATAGAAACGCAGTATATATTATTTTTAATTATTAAAAATATCAGATGTACTATACATTTATCCATTAAGCCTGTGAAATAAACGAAACTAGCTAACGAAACCATAGTTGAAAATGCTAGCGAGTTTCGTCGACCGAATTCAGAAACGGGGTTTGCACGATAAACACACTATATAGATTTAACACATGATAATTATTTTTTCCCGATAAATTTTTCAAAAGTTGTAAATTTTTTTAAATATTAAAACGAGAATCGCGGCTAACACTCAGGCATATGATATGCCTACACTCTTCGAAACCCACAAGAGTCTAGCACCCAGTGAATAGATGGTTCAGAGGCGTGATATATATATATTATATATATATATATATCCTGGAAAAGTGTTAGCGAAGAACTAAGATGGCACCAACCCGCGAGAACTGTTCACATCGGTGTTGCCACCTACACCAGCCCAGACCGCGTTTTCCGCTGTTTAAAGAACTGTCTTTTCCAAGGCCACGCACCCTGCTATCGATCCAACACTGCCAAAACCTGTTTAGCGCTAACCACACCCTCCGCCTGCACCAGCCCAGAGTGAGTTTTTGGAAGACTGCCCTTTTCAATGCCACTCACATCCTCCCTTAACCCCCACCCCAGAATTCAATTTTCGGATATCTCGAGAACTGGCCAGTCCATGCAGCCCTGGCCACCTCCCAATCATCTCCACCCCAGAGCACACATTTTCCAACACAAGATCTGCCTTGGCCAGGAACATAGGCCTGCATCACTGCCAAAGTGTGTCATTTGTGCAAAACGTCGAAGACTCCATCCTTCGGGGCAGCAGATTTTGAACTGACCTGGCCTATCCCCCCTCTTCCCTACAAACAGGTATTTTCACTCAAACACTGAAGTTTCCTCCTAGTTTTCAAGACCCAAGAGCCTGGTATACTTCCAGAGAAATAAAATTTCACAAGTCCATTATATCCCTGAAGTTAAATGTTCCTCGATATTGTAATCCCCACAAGCTAATCCCCAGATTTAGCATTCCAACAACAACTTTATATTTTAATTCTGCAAACTTTATCCTGCTTTCCAGCAAACTATAACTAACTATAAGACACAATTTGACCTGTAAAATTGTTTTTTAAGTAATGAAAACCACGCATCTTTCCACTTACACAAGTTAAACTTAAGAACAGCATTCATGCCTGATTCGATTTAAGCAATATACAAGTAAATGTTTCTTACTTTCAATCTGTTTTTCAATATTCGTGCGTATTTCACATATAGTTTTTCCTAGACCACAATTTCGACTCTTACTATCGACCATCAAATGTGTATATTTGAACTTATTTTATTTACTTTTTTTTTCGATATAATATTACTGAAATAGCACGCACGTATCTTGAAACGACTGCTAGCGAAGCTTAAATCTGTTAAATTTCATGATATTTCAACTTATTTTCCTAAAAGACCAAATTCAAGCAAATTTAAAGGAAAATTGCAGCCATTTTGAATTTGTTTACGATATAACAAGAGATAAATTAATTTTTTTCACAGTATTAAGTTGTCAACTGTCAAGATCACTTCGTGTGCATATGCATTGCACCGAGAACAATGCCAGATGTCTACAACAACGACAGGCGTCCACACCGAGAACGATGGCAGGTGTCCATCAAGTCCACAATGACAGGCATCCACACCGAAAACGACACCAGACGTCTACTACAACTTCACTACATCATCAAGATCTATAGGGGATTTCATCTCTGCATCAGCTCGCAACAGGTACAATGCATCAAGGTCACTGCTGTGATAATTGCGATTCTGAATGTGTTGAAGTATTAAATACGATTTATCATGTGGGAAGGCGAAAGCATTGAGTTTAGACTGCTCCCAACTGCAAGTGTTACCTATTTGCCATGTGAAGACTGTCCTTATGGCATGCCTGCCTTTACTAATGATGAGAACTTACAACATATGTGGAGGGATTCTATGTCGTGCAGGCTGGAACTGCAACTTTAAGCTAGAATTATTCCAGATATAGTAAGGGACTCACCCAAAGTCGATGAAGTGGCTTCCTAGGCAAGCACAGTAAAATTATAAATGAGTAGAGACTTTTTGTACATAGTGTATAATTTGAGATTGTAAAAAAGAAAAAAAACATAAAAATGATGTGCTATGCACAGGGTTTCGATAACTACCAAGACAACTCCTTTGTAATTAAGGAGCTTGCTATTTCTTATGCAACCAATGCTAACAACTCTAAAGTATTATGCTTTAAACCTCCCTGACCTTGATATAATTTAAAACCTCAAGTTAAAATGATGTTTCGGGAACAGCCTTAATGAGTAACATGATCTGAAATGGGATTCTGGTGTCATAGCTTACGACGAGCGTTTCCAATGCGCGAGCGATGCGCTCCTCAAAGACTATCCCATATATATGCTCGGAAAAATGCAGAAGGAAATCGTAAAAAGTTTAACTAATGTTGAAGTGATAAATATCAGAAGATATTACAACTGTTCGAGTATTAATTCAATAAACAAATTATATAATGCCAATCACTGTGAGAACAAAATGTTCTGTTTGCAATACAAAAGCAAAACTTTAAGAGAATATTTATACCATCACTCTACATAAGTGTAAAGATACTGATTTCGAAAAATGGTTTGTTACAGGTAATCTGTGTAAGATTTCGAAAAAATCGAAAAATTCAACTAAGAGAAGACGTACTCCAGTATTTATCGAGGTTACAAGAAAGTATGGTTCCAGTCTCTAGACAACATATACTTCCAAACAAAGATGTGCAATAGAGATGAGCATTGGTATTTCACAAAAAGTTTCGGAGAAAACATGTTTACAGAATTAGTGTTGTGTTATGAAGGATATGACTTCCAGTTTTTAACATGCGACCTGACAGCGAACTGCCCTGTTCTTCTTGGGATTTGTGTTTTAAAATAGAAGTGAAGAAATAACCAAAAAACCAGGTTTTCGCCAAATTAAACATAAATTGAGTAGAGAATTTTACGACAGCCCCACCATATGGACTGAAACATGTAATGATAAGGAACACACCATGCAAATCCAAGGCAGTAGCAGACTTCTAAGATCACCTTGTGGAATGTGGAAGTGTGAGGTTTGGAACAGCAATGTTTGTGTCTGTAAATTTGATATAACCATGTTATCATTGAAGAACCTGTTTTACCACAAACCGGAAGAACATCTGACTATATAAAGAGAGAGAATTGTAGACCCAAGCTTCAGTTATGATGGAGAGATTCGACTCATCACTTCGTGTTACTCCAGGATACAGGTGAGTGTGGTTTCGACTTGAAAAAGAGAGTACACTGCAGATACAGATGTGCAACAGAGATGAACATTGGAGATTTTCAATAATCAATCTTGAATGTATGTACGAAGAAGTTAGAGATTGCATTGGATGCAAGTGTGTAGTGTATAAATTAAGACGACCTGACACTGATTTACTGATTAATTTAACCGAATTAGTATGGGAAATGGAAGGGGAATAAAACACTAAATATTCATTATTTAGAAAAATTAAATATATGTTGTGAAGGGAGTATTACTCTGAATGTGTTGTTTGGACAGAAAAATGCAACAACAAGCAAAATTTGATGTACATTGGTGACCAAGAATTAACTACTGGCATGTGGAATTGTAAAGTTTGGCTCAGCAAGGACAGTTAAAAAATGAGAAAAAGTGATGAAACAACAGCTATATAAAGGAGAGCGCTCAGTATTACATTGTTATTCAAGGCTAGAATCTTCGACCATAAAGACATATACAAAGTCCTGCAAATTGGATACAAAAGAGAGTTCTTTAAACTTTATGGCGGTATTTTACAAGTTCATTTGTGTAACGATATAGAACGTTGGTGCTACACTTTCAACAACAGTCAAGGCATTTGCTTGGATGAAGGAATATCATGCAATGATTGTGCTGTGAGATATCTTCACCTGGACAGTAACTTACCAACAACATTAGAAGATTTGTTGATTGACAGTCTTAGGAAAGAGATAGAAGAGGATCGCCGACATGGAGTAATCACCTACTAACTCACCAGACCTCACCAGGGAACCACCATTCACTAGAAGGAAACATGCGATGGGGACATCCACAACTTCATTTTCGAACAAGGAGGATTAGTTTTCCCCTTGTCATGTGTAATTGATATGTGTGTGACGTGGCTAATTCAGAATAATGTTCCTAATGAAATATAAGTATGTGTCTTTTAAAATAAAGGTTTGTATTCTGTAACTTATAACTTATTATATTGACAATATGTTGTTAAGAAAATATGTCAGTCAGACATCCATTCCATTTCAAATGTATGTATTTCACATAAGCGTTGACACCACATAGTAAACCAACTAGTTATGATTCCACTTTAACAACCTGCACTAGCTCTAAATGTCTAGTAAACCAGTACAGACCTCACATAGTAGATCGAAGCATAAGCTTAAGGGTAAACACATTGAAATGTCATATTGTGAGGATGGAAAATGTTTGAAACATCTTGTTGATAATACAGACAATGTTTTGCCCTATCAGTATTTTGAAGTATGTGATAATAATCTTAACATGTTATATCATTATATCAAAAACAAGTTTGGTTACACATCTCATACTGGATGTGATTCATCAAAATGTTATGTCCATCAAACAATAAAATTAGCAAAAATTGAATTTAACCCTCAAACATATTTCAACTTGCACTTTTAGAAAGAATGAATTTTTATCAATATGCATACATTGTTACTTGCTAATGCTTCTCTGTCGAGTAGTGGATGTCATAGTAGTAACATGATGTATTTTCATCCTGCAAATTATTACATCAGTGTAAAACACAGAACGTCTAATGTAACCTATGCCCTATAGTGTAAATGCCTTTTGCGTGAATTCAGGGAGACTTGTGAGAGTATTTTTCATTTTAAAGTAATTGTTTTTCCTCTAGGAGATGAAAAGTCGTGAACTAATGTAATGCAGTGATAACAAGAAATGCAGCATGTTTTATATGACTGCAACCACACCTCTTCCATCTAGTATTGCAGATGTACACTCACATTATGTTGAAGCATTCCAGATTTCGCTGAAAGCATTATTTAAATGCTCCTAGTTGTAGCGCATTTGTGTACAAACATGCTGGTTAAAGCCAGGGCGTAATAAAAGCGCCCTCCTTGAAATCAGAGTTTAAGAAGCTGCTCTGGATCCAGTATTAAGAAATGCATGAAAACATTGTTTGCCGAAGTTGCTAACAGCTTATAAAATATTTGTTTTTAAAGAAAAATATTGTATATATTTTTGAATCAACCTATACTTGCTAGTGTTGTACATAAATTTGTTCAATGTTTTGTGACATCCTATACTTGTTTATGTGTTTTGAATCCAACTCTATTTGATTGTTTATTACTGCGTGTATATATTTTTTAAAAAATTGTATAATTGTGTGACATCTTGTATTTGCTATTGTTTTAAAATGTTGTATATAAATCTTTGGGGCAACCTGTACTTGTTTGATGCTATGTTTGGGATGTCCTATATTTACTTGTGTGTTTTCGAACACTGTGTAGTTTGAGAGAGATTTGCTAATTTTCTTGAAACAGCTTGTGTTTGTATACATTTTGTCAATAAATTTATCTTGTAAAATGAATGCTTTCGTACATTTATTTAACGTATCCTAATTAAAAGTCTACTTGATTGCCTAAGAAACGAAAAAAAAAAATTATCTCAGCAGAGAGTGATTTTTAAAAGCTGTCTGGTTTGTATCAAAATACGTCGAATTAACATGTACATGTGTTGTAAAGAAAAAATAAAATAAGATAAGAAACAAACAAACAAACTATTAGTTCACCAAAAATTACTATTCAACTAAAGATATTTGAACTTGTCTCCTGGCAAAACGTGTCTGCTGAAAAAAAAACCGAGTAATATTTGACAAAACACTATAAATACATAAAAATAAGTATATATTGCCAGCCTCCATAGAGTAATCTTACAATGCAAGGAGATTCTGGGTTCGAATCCCGTATAAGGCATGATTAATATAAGTTAGTTTCTGGGTTTGAATCCCGACTAGGTCATGTATGATAATAGTTAGTTTATAAACATAAAAGGAATAATGTACGAATCAAATGATTGAAATGTATACAGTAGCTTGATAATCGTTTGTACGTGAGAGGGTGTAAACATAGTTGAACAATAGTTGAATTGTAGTAATAAATTCATGTTAGAAATACCTCATAATACAAAAAGGCCATATTGGAATTACAATTGTTCATGTATAAAATTGTTAAATAAGGATGTAATTAAAATATAATAGCTTAAAACCGAATAAATACTCGTGTAAAACGATAAATTCCAACATATACATGCGAAAATTCAGAAAAACATGTTAAATTCTTTTAATTATGTAAAATTTGCTTAAAATTGGGTTAAAGGCGCCTCAATCACATAATATGTACGTTTTATGTATTTTGAAAGCAAATTACAAAATATAAATTTTTGCAGCGAGGGAGAGAGGTGGGTTATAAATTGGATTCCCACGTGCTACACATAATTTGCTTCTCTGGCTTCATGGGGTCGAAACCTCCCCCTCTCCAGCCCACGGACACCCTGTGAGCTGGTCTGCACTGCAAGGAGTTGCTGCCTGGCCTTGATTTGTTCAAGAACACTGACCGTCCACCAGCTGCTAGCTCTGCTGGCATCTGACACGATGGGGTAGAGTGAAGTAACACCGCGCACATCACTTCCGACCTTCAACCTTTCTTCTAGTTTACCGCTCGCTGGAGAATTCGGTCGCTTGCTGGGGTAGGGACCCCGGTGCTTACCTAGCGGAGTGGGTAGTGCTCAGCCTGTCTGACCTTGGGTTCAGACCTCCTTCGAAGCCTACCAGCTTCGCTACTACAATTATAGTAAGTGAATAATTTTAAGATTTTTGGGCCTTTTAAATTCTTTTGCGGTGTTTTGTTAAAACTTCTCGTAAAATTTATTTTAAATGGTTTTTTTTTTTGACCACATTTTCTTAAATATTTTAGTAACTTTCTTATCAAATTTTTTACATTTTCCTTAAAATTGTTTAATGATTATATGATTTCATTAACCTTTTGGTACATTGCTTACAACTTAAATGAAATTTAGTGAACTTTTTAACAAATTGTTACAACTTTTTAAACAAGTCTTTAGAATTTGAATCAAATTTCATAAACTGTTCAACAAGTAACTACAATTAGAATGAAAATTACATAAAATTTATTCTGAAGGTGATATAACTTTTTTTTAGATTTTGTTAGAAATAGTTAATTATTAGTGTCAATTAATGATAAGTCGAATGAGTGATTGAGGCGATGTAGTCCTGCCTGTGGTGTAATTTGGTTATTAGTGTTAATTAATGTTAAATCGAATGGGTGCTTGTAGCGATTGGTCCAGCCTATTGTGAAATTTGTTTATTAGTGTTAATTAATGTTAATTCGAATGAGTGTGTGTGTGAGAGTGAGTACGTCTGCAGGGGAAAAGTGTTTTTAATAAATTCTAGGTAGGTTGTTAATGTATATTTGAGATGAATTTAATATAGTTTTGAGGGAGAAACTGGATGACCGCCATAGTATTGCATTGTGGACAAAAGGCGAGACAATATCACAAATTCAGGCCCTCTCTAAATTGTTAAATCCTCACAAAATAATGTTAAAACCGTCTAGAATAAAATACAAAGTAATCTGAGAAAAATTTAAATAGTTGTATAACTGTGATTATAAGTGCAGAGAGAAAATTGTTGCTATATTTACTAAAATTTAGTCGGTTTACGTAGGTTATGTTAAATGTTTAAGGGTGGGTTTTGGTTATGACTGATGTATGAAATATGGAACAGCTAAAACAAGGGAAGAACTATGCTGTTCCCGCTTAGTGTGTGGAGGAGGTACATAACCTCAGCTTCCAAGCTCGTTCTGTGTGAGTTGTTTGATGATGAATGTTAGAGTGATGGATAAATGAGCTTTGAGTATTTCTAACAAATGAAATGCTTTTTGATGTGTATGTGATGGGATGGACTGGGATCCAAGTTCATTTAGAGACATTTCATTTTCAAAGTTGTTGGATAACTGCGAGTATGACAGAGAGAGAGAGAGAGAGAGAGAGAGGAGAGAGGAGAGAGGAGAGAGAGAGAGACAGAGATAGCTGAGTATTTTTTTAAAATAAAATTTTAGTAAATTATATTTTTAAAATGTCTAAAATGTTTAGTTTTCAAAGTGTTGGTTTGTTTAGTTAATACAATTCATATCCAGAGTGTTACTTCCGTGCAACAAACGTTTAGATCTTTAAAATTAAATAAAATTTTAACATTGTAAAAATTCCTGGATTTTTTTGATGGCGTAAATGATTTTTGATGGTGTACACTAGTTTTGATGGTGTAAGATTCAAAAATTTTTAAAAAGTGCAATTAAGATGTAAAATTCTTAAAACTGGGCTTAAAATTTGATGTTGTGTTGTAAGCACAGTCCGCTTGCTTTAAAATTTAAAAGATGTGAAAGACAGGTGAGGTGAGCCAAGTCAAAAATCTCATTGTGTGAAGTGGATGCGAGCTGTGTGACAGAAACTCGCCTGGGGGTTAGCTGGTGTCGATGGAGAGGTGGGGGAGAGGTTCTCCTGCTGTTATGCATATGCACAGGCAACTGTACAGTCTGCACAATGAGTGTTAGCAGGGAGGAAGTGGTGGTTGTCGGGTCTGGCGGGGAAAGGGGAGGGTACTTGAACGGTGGTGTACACTACGGACAGCTATAGTTTACTGAACCATTTTTCATTCTCTCGCCCGCTCCACGCACGGCCCAAACTTCCAGCCTGCGCACAGTCTTAGAATGCTCTGACTCCACACGCATCACCCTCATCAGCTCTTGAGACCTAAGTTTTGTACGCTCCCCTAGCAATCAATTCTCGACCATCGGCTGTCTGGCTTTTTACATGAGCCTTTACTCAGTCTCATTCCCTGTACCTTTAGTAAAAAATATGTCACTGTAGTCGACTGCCTTTCCCAAATAATCATTAAGCTCCTCGTAAAATGTTATTTAAATTAAGAAAACAATTCGTTATGCTACAAATATTTATTTACATGTTAGTAAATAAAGTCAATAAAGATACTTATAGTTAGGTAAAATGGGTGAGCGTAAGCAATCCAGTATTGACATCTTGCTTGAAGATTTTTACATAAACGAATCAGATTCTGAATCGCAGACAAAAAGACAGTCGACAGCAAGCTGTCGAAACAGTGTCCCTTTGCCAAAGCAGACACAAGTTAATCTCTTAGAGGATGATCTCTACTTAAGCAATTCTAGCACTGATTCACTTACGGAGAGATCGTCAACAACAAAAGATCGAAATGTGTCCGCTTCCCATAAACATGACAAAGTTGATCTTTTGAATGATGACTTATATCTATCAGACTCTGAATATTCTTGTGATTCAGATAGTGTTCAATCTATTTCACAACCGACTTTCGAGTCGATTAGAGATATTTCGCCAAGGGTGCCAGGAAATAATTTGTTTTCTGATTCCGCAGCCTCAGTGGAAGCTTTGCCAGACCTGACATACGAGCTCATGGATACGGCATTCGCAGGAAGCTTAAATGACGTGCGGATAGTTAACAATAGGCTTGACAGTGATACTAACTTTTCTCGTTTTTTTCCAGAAGTGTGAGGTACCTTTATTAAACTTAAAAAATTGCATCACCCTGGAATATTAGAGTTTCAGTTACCATAGCA
The DNA here is from genome assembly GCA_029891345.1 of Dryococelus australis. Classification (NCBI taxonomy): domain Eukaryota; kingdom Metazoa; phylum Arthropoda; class Insecta; order Phasmatodea; family Phasmatidae; genus Dryococelus; species Dryococelus australis. The sequence goes on along the minus strand of CM057004.1, from coordinate 89,984,659 downwards.
GGTAAGTACATGACATCCCTCACCATAGAGCAAGGTGCTACTGAAACCTCCTATTTTCCAAGCAAAGCCCTCCCTGTCCTACACTCATCCAATGTGGGTTTAATCTATGATGATATCGCCCCTTATCTTACTAAGAGATGAGGAGTTCAGCGTGCGTGGATCTGCCTGGAGTCTGCAAATATTGACATACGTGGATGTACATGTGTCCCAATACCAGCCATTCACTGTCAGTGCTGCGCACACGGTATTGAAGGTCTGTTGACACCTGTAGTCATACATGATATTCGTAAGTTCGAGGATAACAATTATATTTCTATGAATGTCTACTGTGTGGTGGACAAAGATAGCAACACAATTGAGGAAACTTGCGAAAAGGGTGGGATTTTAGTACCAAAGCGTATTCCTTCTGTACGTGATGACAAAAATTTGAAAATTTTGGCGATTTGTACCAGTGGAAATGCTGCTCAGTTGCATGTTGTCTGCATTAGAAATTTGTCATGGCTTGTTGGTAGTCAGCTGAGTAAAGAGAAAAACAGGAAATTTGTTTGCGAGCATTTTCTTCAGTATTTCAGAACTGAGGAGAAACTGGCAAGTCAGCAACAAAAAGCTGTTCGCAGTACTTTCCCCACTAGGAACGGCACCTATTGTGGTGTAGAATATTGCCTGAAACCCACGTCTACTTGCTTGCCTAATGATGAAACTAGTAATACAACTATCATCAACCAAAATGTTCCATATGCTTGTACCGTTTTGTTGGTCTGCTCATACGATTCAAGTTTATCGAACTATTTTGAGTTTATGGGTGCTGATTGTATGTACGAATTAGTAGATGAATTAGTTGAAATTACTAAGGAGGTTGCAGGAATCTATGGCGTGATTGTTCCGATGAAGCCAAAAACCCCTGCTGATGAAGCTATGTTGGCGGCTCAGAAAAGTTGTCACATTTGTAAGGAAAATCTAGATACAGATTATAATGTGGTCGATCATGGCCATCTGAAGGGTGAAATCAGAGGTTGTGTACATAATAAGTGCAACTTGAATTTCAGACTGCCCAAAAGACAACTTGTTGCTGTTATTCATAACCTGCAGAATTATGATGTTCTCTGACTTATAAAGCCTTTGGCTGAATGTTATGTACCCCAACCTGATGGAACCATGGTAATCGAAAACCCGGGTAAAATTCAAGTGATTGGAATGACCCTCGAAAAATACAAATGCATTACCAAATAAATTCCCAATGGGACTGATTTCAATGGAAAGGCACAATATTTCAAGTTACACTTAATTGATTTATTCCAATTCATGAGCACCTCTCTGTAAAATTTGGCAGTCAATTTGCTACCTGCGCAATTGAGTATCACCCGCTTGATATTTCCAGACAATAACCAATTTGAATTGGCAGAAAGGACGGGAGTGTTTTCTTATGACTTTGTTAAGTCTAAAGACAGTCTGATGTGCACATCACTCCCACCAAAGGACACATTTCATAATGTCATGAAAGGCGAAGGTGTTAGCGATGAGGATTATGCTCATGTCCAATCCACATTGGATGTATTCCACTGTGCAAACCTGCTGCAGTATGCCATTTGGTATTTACGTGTGGACACTTGTTTGCTGGCAGATGTGTTTGAAAATTTCAGGACTGTATGTTTAGCTCACTACAGTCTTGACACCACCATGTACATCACAGTTCCGTCTCTTTCATGGGATGCTCTATTGTAAATGACATGTGCACGGCTAGAGATGTTGACTGACCCAGACATGTGTCTGGGCAAGCGGCATTAAAATTTTTCTTTTCTTTTGCTACTTTGGAATTCTTTTTAAAGACAGACGGGAAATGTTTTTATTACACCGAGCAAGTCATGTTTTCTCTTGACAACTGTCCCTGATAAGGTTATACAAATCTCTACTCTGACATTTATGCCCACACTAGATACGCGTGAGATAAAAGAGACTGATAATCTATGTCCACTTACAACTACATTAGTTAATTTATTATTTTCATAATTGTATAGAAGTATTTCCTTATTTCTGTAGTTAACAAATTTTAAATGATGTGTGTCACTACAGAAGTTACACACTGCAAATATTGCACAGGCTGTAATTTCATAGCGGTGCGTGAGATTGCGAGTTCGAATCCCAGTTGCGGCACAGGTGTTAGATTAAGTTAGGTCATAAGTTAGTTTGTAAGCCGTCGCCTGATAAGCCTCCAGGCATAACCTCCGGGGACGTTAATAAGCCGTAATACTGGAATTTCATCGGAAATATATGTTCGCTATAATTCCGAAAATATTAAAAACCACGCCACATGAGAGCAGCACCATCAAGTTGTCTCGCGATAAAAAAAAAAGGGGGCTGACTTTTATTGTCTTTTAAGGTACTGGATACTAGATTTTAAAAATCGATTCCCGACGTGTTCCATTCAGTCTTGATGCAGCTGTACCAATGGCGTGAACGTTATCAGCAACAGATTGCCTTCACAAGGCGTGATCGTAAGGTACCAGTTACGCGCTACGCAGAGCAGTTTGCTAGGAACGACCTCTAATGCCGATCACACGGGGCCTCTAAATATCAACTTACGACACGATCAGGTATAAAATAGGGCGTGGAGAAGAAAGGCGGCCTCCCGCCGCACATGCATCGAACGAGACGTGGCGACAATGACCCAAGCTACCCTCCCAGTGTCATAAACATTTACAGCGTGCTGGGCAGTAAATTTTTTTTTACATCCTCTTCAGTTGAAACTCTCGGCTTTGGCTGCCGCCCTGCCCCTTCTCCAAAAACTCGCCTCCCCCCAAACTTTCGTTGTGCCCGCTGGGTAGTTGCTCTCACCCCATGCGACCCGGTACCCGAGAGTAACTACAGGATACTAAGAGCGTGCCGCATAGGGCAGCTTAACAAAAATGTCCGTTCAGCACCTCTCACGTGATTTTACGACAAAACCAAAGGGAACCCGGTTCACCAAGTATCAGCCAAGAAGTCTTTGCCGCACCGCACCGGGAATGAACATTTTTTGCGATACGGTTCGCCTGCCTGCGTGGTACTGAGGACAAGATTGAAGTGGGCTGCCTATATTTTCCACTTCAGCAATATCTAGGGACCAGCAAAATTCGCGTTTTTTTTTTTAACTTCAGGCTAAATTTCACAGTACTGTATATACTTTAGCCGGAGTCGTTCCCTCATTGGCTGCTGCCCAAATGTGAAGTCCCGCCCCTTCTCGGTGAACTGAACGTGATTGGGGCACACGATTGTGAAGTGTTCATTTATTGGCTCAGATATGCGCGGGGCGTGTCGAATGAAGCATGGTCCAATGACAAACGTATTGCAATGCCGTAAGTGTTTTAAGTTTAAATTGTCCTCAAATAATATCGCGAATTTTGCAGGTCTCTAGCAATATCAATTGTGTTGGTCAGTGTATTTTCACATACCATCGTCCTATTGGTCCTGGCTACACCGGGCAGGCTTATTGTGCTCTGCAAGGCCGTCGGCCATTGACGTCGCGCGTTGACTGTGTGCCAACTGATGTGTCGCGACGGAGTTATGTTTTACAATCCACCGTGTTCATTTGAGAAATTATTAAAAATAAGTTTCATTCTTACGAAATGAAACGTTGCTAATTTTTTTATTTTTTTTTATTTTTATAGTTTGATTCCGATATAGTCCAGTGAATCGGTACAACAACGAAAGTGTGAGTTTTTGTCTCCAAGAGCAAAAAAATTTCCATTTTAACATGACCCCGTGTGTGTGTGTGTGTGTGTGTGTATATATATATATATATATATATATATATATATGCATACTCCTCAAAGGGTTAAAACATACTAGCCGGAGACGATTCAAACTAAGTTAGGAGCCTGTATAGATCTTTGCTACAGACGATTCTTCAATTGAATTATAGGGTCGCCGCAATACGAGAACACTGCACGCCATCACAGGGCTCTGCGCCCAACGTAGATGGAATGTAAGGTAGAGTGGGCGTGCAAAAAGCGAGAAAACAACACTACGTTTCCAACACTGGGCTGCTTTTTTTTTTTTTTTTTTTTTTTTCAATAGCACTATCAAAACAACGTAGATAATATTTGAGGTTAGAACACGCCCTTTATGTAAACAAGTGCTCTCGAAGTTTTGCACAACTTCCCCATGACTTGGTTTCAATGCAAGTGGGAAGTATTCAAGTCGGTCAAAATATCTTGTTCATATAAAATAGTGGATCTGCTGAGAGATGAAACGTAAACAATCATGTCCATCGCTGTTCGATGAAATGTCGACAGTTCTATTGGCAGTGGGTAAGTCAATTTTCGCAGCATGTTTACAAGACGATATAATCCGTCCACTGCTTCGTCATGACTTGTCGGAAACGCTTCTCTGTGCGAGGTATTCCATGACAGTTGGACATTTTCGGCTCTGTAGTCGCGACCTTGCAATTTTTTCTTGTATGTGATTTTACCATTTACAGTGGCATTGTTTGTTGCATTATTATCTAATATTTAGAGATGGTGGAAAATCGCGAACATTTTTTTTTGAGCCAATATATCTTCTATAATACTGTAAATAGTTTATTCTTTCTTGATTGGATAAACAAAAATTTTTGACTCTGCTAAGTTGTTTGCAAACCAGTCACGAACGTTGCACCCTGTGGTACCAGAGTCCTCAATTGTCCAGTTAAAAGGGGCAACATCTTCATATAGATGACAGCCAATAAGGAAAGAAAACTGCCACACTACAAGTGTACAGTACGCTGAATCCTAGCAAACAGTCAACTTTTCCCGCGATAAACCACCATCTCTACTAATATCATATTGTTCGTTACTTTCTTATCCATTATTGTATAGTACTGCATTTTACTGGCTATTAATGTATTGTACTTTAGTAACTATTTTATTTGGCGTGTTACTTTATTATCTAACTTTCTTATGTATATGACTATATTATCTATCTTTGGATTGTATGGCACTTTATTTAATTTTGTATCGTATGGCAGGCCTATCTATGAATTATTTTTTGTGCGTTATTGTTAGAGATCCGAGATTTTCACGGGGTCACTTCTAGACAAGTTGGAATTCACACACTTGTACGTTCAATTTACTTTCGTAACTGGCCGACGTTTTATTTAACACCGCCTAGAGATAAATGAGCCAATAACAAACATGCAATAAAGTGTGCGCCCAATCACCACCTTTTATTACCACAACAATCAACCAACTAACAGTTGATATCTGTATGAGAGTATTTAAAACTGCGAAGTCTAGCACTCAGGTAACTGAACTCCCGAATTTCTCAAGTCTCTAGTTATTGTAGTGTGTGACTTATTTTACTGGAAGATTATTGTCCTACAAATCAAAATAATTGACAACTCCTTTCTAGCAACCACTAGAAATCATGGAGGCTATGAAATAAATAAAGTCTGTTCACAATAAAGTGAACACTTTAGAACTGAACCTTATAAAAACGTCACTGCACCTGCGTACATATATATTACTGGGCGCACTGAGTGATATTCGCCCAGTAAAGTTGGTAACGATAGATGGGAAGTAGTTCCATACCTTGACGCCGAATAAAAACTGTTAGGTAACCATTTGTGATTACTTAAAATTATTTATTTGGCTGTCTGTTTTTTTGTAATGCATCGAAGTTAAAAATTTGCAGATTTGTAAAGAATTTACTTTCTTAATAATTTCACAGTTTCATTTGACCGGCGCATGAATAAAGCGATGAGGCCCATGGCAATGATCATTTTACATACGACGGAGAAATACACAAGGTGTATACAAGTAGATTTTAATCAGGGCTTTCAAAAGTGCTCATTTTAACGTGAACAGCCTATGAATATCTTATGGTTTAAATTTCGCTTCACGATCGAACACAGGAATCTGTGATCTATGTTGAAATAAAACAGAATGCGTGTAAAACTGAACCTTATAGCAGATAACTACACAGAGACGAAATTGCCTGGCGGTTCCTTTAAAGAGGGCGTACCCGCTCGCTGATTGGCTCCGCGAGTATCCGGGAACGAGCCTTTGGTTTATGATTGGCTAATGCGTGCTGAGGGAGGTTCGCTATTGCATAGGCTACCATCTGGCTAGTAGGTTACCGGGCGCTGATTGGCGGACGGATTTCCGACATCTCGCTGACTAGTGACGCCATTTTTGCTGGCGTGTGCAGCTGGACTTGGCTATCTATGCAATTATTTCACACCTATACTCTTAACTCTGCGACTGAACACTAAAATGAAGTTCTTTTAGTAGATTCGTTCATTGCCACATTGAGGTCTATAGGCTGTTCACGGTCAAATGAGCACTTTTGAAAGCCTTGCTAATATCTACTTGTATACACGTTGAGTATTCCTCCGCCTTATGTAAAATTAACATCCCTTTATTTGTGCGTCGGTCAAATGAAAAGGTAAAATTATTAAGAAAGTAAATAGTACTTTACCACTGTGCTCATTTTTACACTTCGATGCATAAAAAAAAAAGTGAAATAATTAATTTAAAGTTATCACAAATAGTTACCTTTCACTTTTTATCGACGTTAAGAGATCGAATTACTTTCCATCCAACGTTACCAACTTTACTTGGAGAATGTCACTCAGTGCGCCCATTAAAATAAACGCATGCAGGGACATTTAATTTTTTCTAAGGTTTATTTCTAAAGTGCTAACTTTATCGTGAACAGCCTTTACACGCATTTAATGACACTTACGACAAGTTAGAAGTGACTCACCTGTATCCACTACTGCAAGAATACCGGCTCTGTAGGCGTCTTTGTTAGAACTCGCCATCGTCCTATTCTTTCATACAACACCTGACCCCAACCTGTACTTTACAGAGTTCATTATTGGCCGGTCATCAACCGATTGAGAGCCGAGGTGATGTCGACCCAATTAAATGTCCTTTATCGTACAAAAGTATTTACAATTAATGATGCCCCCTTTGAGTTGCTATAAAAAAATTCTGTCGTTAGTAATATCATTGTTACTGCGCTGTCGTGTTCTTGTGAGGTCGTGTTAAACACTACCCGAACAATGACTGCACATCCACGCGAGTTATGTTCTGAACAACAAAGAACTTTTCAAATTAGCTTTGCTCGAGTGTAGCTCCAGTCTACAAAGTGTTAAAACAACACGGGAGTCCAGGGTCACACTGCACATATTTGTTGAGGAGGGTTGGGGGGGGGGGGGGATTGGAAATGGCCAAACTCATTTTCACAACATCATAACACTACAAGTAAGCTAAAGAAAATGTTACAACCCGTTACTGAGAAATGTGTAAAACTAATACGAAATTTTAACAAGTGAATACCGTAGACTTAAATTTTATTACAAACGTGGGGCTTCGTAAAAAAAAAATATATCGCACGTCAACTACACCTGTATGTCGGAAACACACCGAGTTAAAATTTTGTGTCGCGAGAACAATTTTGGCGATAGTTTTCCATCGAACTGTTTGTGAAACGTACAGAATTATTGAGCACGCAGTTCAGGGTAAAATTATGCTCTTTTTGAAATCTCTGCTTAAGATCTGCTGGTATGCACATAGTATATTATTCCAACACATGTAAAAATCGACATTTCTATTGACCTGATCACATTAATCATGCATCGGCTAAAAAAACGGGAAATTACTAGGAAAGTAAATATTTTATACATTTGCTCATTATTACACGTGTACGCATTAAGAATAAAGAAATCAAAAGAAATAATTCCAGTGTGCACAAATATTTACCTGACACTTAAATAAGCTCACACGTTTGGAATAATAGTCAATAAATATGTTGTTCTATTTTAGTCTTAGGCGTTAACTTCTGAGCGCAGTGAAATATATACACTGCGTTTATTACTTATATGACAATATTTATTTTAAAAGGTGGTCACAGGATTAAAAATGGCTGAAAGGAAAAAGTAACTAGGACCTTAAAAGTGCTCACACTTTACCGTGAAGAGCCTATACATGGAATTTCCCCCCCCCCCCCCCCCTCCTCCAAACCGTCATTTCTAAACCTTACAGGACGCATGCCAGTCAGTGACGTTTATCATAGGTTTACTTGAAAAGTTCTCAATTAATCGTAAACAGCCAATACCGTGTTATCTATTCTAAGCTCGGCGCCATCCATAGACTAAAGATGAGGTAGACTGATCTCGCTGGCTGCGCACAACCAATCTAAGTCTCCCTGAACTGCTTTTCTGCCAACACGTCTGGGGAAAACGGATGTGATTTGGATTTGAGGTTAAAACCCTCTTTAGTAAATAAGTGCTTTGAGGCGTTTGTATACTTTCCCCTAACCAATTTGTAGGGATCTGCGAAATTCGCGTTATTTTTTTGCTCGAAGCAAAAATCCACGTTACTGTGTATACTCTAGCCGGCGTCGTTCTCGTATTGGCTGTTGCCCAAATGTGGAGTCACGCCCTTTCTCAGTGAACTGTACGTGATTGGGGCACACGATTGTGAAGTTTTCATTTATTGGCGCAGAGATACCCGGGGCGTGTCGAATAAAGTATGGTCCAATGACAAACGCATTGCAATGGTATAAGTGTTATAAGTTTAAACTGTCCTCAAATAATGACGTGAATGTTACAGGTCCCTACCAATTTGTAATGCAGTTTGATTCAACTCGAATTGATGAAAGTGTTTTATTAACGTAGTGGTGCTCGCCATTTGGAAATTAATATATAAACGAACACGTCCATCGCTGTTGACCACGCGCCGTCGAGAGTCGTGTTGCTTCGGTGCAAGGTCAGTGTTTGGTACATGCGCGGAAGACGAATAAGCGGTCCACCTCGTCTTCAGTCTACGGCGTCGCCGAGCCTTCGTCGCCACCACGCCGTCCCTCTCATGAATTTGGCAAGGATCGAGACAGGTCTCTCCTAAAGCCGGGTAATCCGAGCAGGACTCCCAAGACAGGACACGTCACAGAGGATCGCACGGCGAGGAGATTTCCCGTAGGCCGATAGCTTTGTTCGATTGACACAACTCCGGGCCTAACAGGACACCGGAAGGAATTTGGCGTGGGATTTACATCGTGTTCGTATCCGGAACCAACACGGGTGCACAAAATTCGTGATCATTTTTTTCCCTTGATGCTCTCTTGACCCTTTGAATCACTGTGATCAGCGTAGCGAACCTTGCACAAAAGATAACTTCTTTACGTGTGAGAGACCGAAAAAAAAAAAAAAACAGATAGAGAATTGGGCGGCTCTTAACATCTGGATGAGGCGAGGTAAGTATGGAGTAGCTCCGAAATGCAAGGGCGGCGGAAAACGGGAGATCCCCGAGAAAACCCGCCGAACAGCGGCATCGTCCGGAACGATTCCCACGTGCGAAAATCCGGGAGCGACCCCTCCAGATATCGAACGTGGTACGCCTTCGTGGGAAGCGGTTAGTCTGACCACTACATAACCGCGGCCCCACGTGAGAGATAATTTTTTATTGGGCCTATTTCTCAGGCTCATAAACAGCAGTCACCAATAAAATCAAACAAAAACACGTCTTTCAATCATTCTGAAATGCCAGTACGCTGTACTGATATCTGCGCAGTTCCGAACAAGTAATTTGTTCTTCTGCAACGTCTGAAATAGCATACTTATAAGTGAAGGAAAGAGAGAAATAGTTCAAGGGATTCTTTTTTTTCTGCAATTAGAATTTCTCGTACGTGTTTGGCAAATTACAAGAAGATTCTCAAAACGTTCGCAAAAGGCAATCCTAGAGAAAAAAAAATTGATGTGAAATTTCTTTTGCATCGTTGTTTCACGGGACACATTATTTTCGAGTACTTTTATTAACCACACTAAAAACTGTACGCATACAGCTTACAAAATAACTGCACAGCCACTACTAGGTCAAATCGTTTTGTACGATTGACATTTTGTATGAACGTAGGTAAGTCACGTGAATTTTGCGAATTTATTGAGCGGCCTATACATTGAAGTCTTTTACGTAATCGAGCTCCAGCTGCTTTGCTTATCCATTGGTTGTTGCCATGGTGACAGACTATATGTTTCCCAATTTAACTTTGCTGCAAGTGATACGGTCGCAATATATCTCTCTGTCAGTGTGGCGTAGGAAGAAATGTGTGTAAGGTGAGAAGATGAGACGGGTAAGTCGGAGGGAGGTGAGGGGATTTTCTTCGCTAGTAAAAAAAAAAAGCCCAAATAAATGTTTTCAACTGAAGAACATTTGATATGGACACCTGTATTTTTTACTTTAACTTTTTTGTTCCTGTTTTATTATACCGCTTTATTTATCTAGCTTCTAATTTTTATGATAACTAAGGACAGAAAAATTTACCGTTTTTTCAATCTATTTCTTACGCTATACTCCTTTCTGTTCATTTGCTGCTGCCCCGGTGTGTACAATCCATTCGCGGTTAGTTCACGCTTTGCTGAGGCCTTTCTAAATTTCTGCTTCCAGAAGATTCCTCCGCCTCGTGCAAACTAGGCTAAAATAAGTCTACAAAATTTAACCAGAGGACAACGCATCGAATTCATGCGCACTAAGTTGTAATTATATTTTTTATGAGAACTATTTCTTATTAGGCACCACCAACACATGTTCTCTCAATGTTTATACACGTATTTCTTAGAAATTAAATATAATAATTTACAAATAAAATATTGGTAAAACATTAATTAAACGAAAAATATACATTACATATTTAGGACAACACCAAACACGTCATACACGGGGTGATTTTTGAAAGGTAAGATTCAAAAAGTGTGAAGAAACTGCGAATATGCTATAGCCAGATATACCTCAGGGCAGGCGGCGTGGGATTCGGCGCCTATTTCCTTGCAGGCCTGATATTGCCTCAAAGCTCAACTAGAAGTCTATAATATATTATGATCCTACTGCAAACGTAACAGAAAACGTACATGTGTTTGAAGCCTAACTTGTCCTTTATTGAATTCGCGAAATTTTCCAGGGCGAGGTAACACTCTCCGAGTGACGGGATTTGCAGCTGGGACCCGTAGGTGCCAGTCATCCCCGGACATGACGTGAAGTGAGGCCCTAGGACGGAGCGGCGCTGGGATGCAAGGGCGGGAGAAGCGGGAGTACCCCGAGGAAACCCGCCGGCAAGCGGGATCGTCCAGCACGATTCCCACATGCGAAGGAGTGAATCCGCCGGGGATCGAGCCCGGATCGCCGTGGTGAGAGGCAAGTACGCTAGCCACTGCGCCACCGCTGCTCCCTACTAATAAGTTTGCATTTCTTTCTTTTTTAGCCTACACTATGAGTAGGGACAGGAACATTTCGCGAGTTCAATGACCTGTAGGCTAGACTCCTCAGTCCTCTGCATAGTGGAGCCTCAGCTGTGTGTTCAATGGCTGTTGCCCCACACCTGGCAGTTATGGGATTCGCAAGGCGTTTCCTTGTAAGTCTGCAACTGGCTCAGAGGCGTGCAGGGCGGTTCTAATAAACTGTGATCCAATTGCGAAGGTGACTTCACTATATATGTGTTTGACGTCTATCTTGTCCCGAAATGAATTCGCGAGAATTTCACTCATAGTTCTTCGTTGGACGCAGTGGGAACAGGTAGGAACACGCCCGCAGAGAAGGCTCAGGGCGAACCAAGCGGTCCACCGGTAGGGAGGATTGTTTCATGGTGCGACAGGCTGTGAGTACTCCGCGGGCGCCGCTGCTCATCATCCACGGCAGCTGGGGATACGCCTGCATCCACCAGTAGGCCTATCATATACAGGCTGTTCACGATAAAGTGAGTACTTTTGAAATCAACTTTAGAAAAAAAAGCCACTGCCCCTAGACAATTGATAAATTAAGCAAGACAGTAGCAATATATATTTATTGAACTTGAATCAGTTTCATTGTAGTGTTGATTATTGTTCATGTATCATTATATATCATGAAAAACTGTTCACTGGATTGTGGTGCATATAAATTAAGTTCACGCTTTATTTTCACTCACATTAATATTTAGCACCCCTGCATGGATATATTTCAACAGGTACACTGAGTGACTTGCGCCCAGTAAAGTTGGTAACGATAAACGGAAAATAGTTCCATATCTTAACGTAAAATGCATACTGCTATGAAACCATTTGTACAAACTGGATTTATTTATTTTCCTCTATGTGTTTTTAATGCGTCTTAAGTATAGGCCTAAGAATGAGCAGATTTGTAAAAATGTTTACTTTTCTAATAATCCCACAGTTCCACTTGACCGACGCATGAATAGAGTGTGATGAGGCCCATGGCAATGTTAATTTTACATAAGGCGGAGGAATACACGACGTGCGTGCAAGCGGATCGTGGGCAGGGCTTTCGAAAGTTCTCATTTTACCGTGAACAGCCTACAGCAAAGCGGGATGTGTCGTCGCGGCGTCGCTCGAGCAGCGTGAGCTCCTGCAGTGAACGGGTGGCACGGCAGCTTGCGGAGTGGCGACGAGTCACGGTTCTTTCTGGATACAGACGACCGCCGAATCAGTCTGTCGAGACGTCCTCACCAGCGCTGTGCGTCCTACTCTTCGTTGTAGAGCGGCGCACCGCCTCGGAGAGAGGCGCCATATTGTGGGGTAGCCATTCCCCGCTATTTCCACATGCCACTGGAGGTGCCTGAAGGGACACTGACTGGGCGGATAAACGTCCAGGAAATTCTGCGACCATGTGCGCTCAAAGATACCCCCCCCCCCCTCGCACCCTAGAATATATCTTCCTATTAATAAAGAACATGTTCCTTACCCATATGTAGGGGTAGGAAAAATTCGCGAGTTCGATGACCTTTAGGCTAGACTCCACAGTCATGTGTACACTCGAGCCTCCAGATGTTTGTTCATTGGCTGCTGCCCCATAGAGTAGCCAGTGTTACTCCACACCTGGCAGTATGGCACTCGCCCGCTACTTGTTTCCTTGCAAGTCTGCTATTGGCTTAGAGTCGTCCAGGGCGTGTCTAATAAACTGCGATCCAATTGCAAAGTCAACGTCAGTGTACAAGTGTTTGACGTCTATCTTGTCCTGCGATGAACTCGTAAAATGTTCCTATCCCTGCCCATGTTTCCTGTACACTGTAAAAAAAAATTTCCTTCATTTTACGGAAAAATGCCGGTAAAAACTTACCCAGAAGTGTCCGTAAACTCTCCGTAAAATTACGGACACGTTGATTTTCAGAAACGGACTTTCCGTAAATTTCACGGAACCTCTTCGTTAATTTCCAAGTTAGTTTTCTGTACTTTCCGTTTAAAATAAAAAGAGATAGTGAAAATGTCTTTAAATTTCCGTTATGTGGGTGATCTACCGTGTATAAAAAATTATATTAAAAAAGTTAAAATATTTTATACTTAAGCGAGGTTTGAACCCGAGTCGAGAAATTACCAGTCCACGACCAATCACCTACAGCTCTCACTTGAAAATTGTAGTACAACTTTTATATTTGTATTCAAAATAACAAACACAAATATTTAGTTTCTATTCAATTTAGTGTAATTTTAGTGTTGCCAAATGTTACAGACGCCTGATACTATTTTTTAATGTTTGAAAGAATAGGTCGTAGTCACGTGGATAACCTTAACTGCCGCAGAAACGATAATTTTCTTGTTACAGTGGCGAAGAAATATTCGTGGAGAATCGGCATTGTTCGTCCCCGTAACTCGAAGCCAAAGGGAATACGGAGACTTCCCGCATTATGTATTTACGGACTTAACTCCGTTTTTCGTCATTACGGATTACCTCTCCGTATATACACTGTACATTTCCGTAAAACATGACGTAAACATACGGAAATTTTTAACAGTGTAGCATTTTCTAATAATGCAAGGAACAGTTTGAATAATTTTCTGTCGACTGGGTTTTTACGGTGCCTGTGACAGTTTTTCTCCAGCCTCTTCTTAGTTATAGTTTTAACTATAGGTACGCTAAGGCAGGTGGCCGCGGCTTAAATCCTGGCCATGGCTGGCCAATCCCTCTCTGCCGCGATGCATGCCTCCTGGCATGGATTCCCTCCCACGTAGGAGTAAGGGACTCGGCCCCGAGTAGCCTCTAACTCCCGCCCTTGCCGCGGACGCACAACTAACACTTGGAATTAGGGTAGGTTGTAAAAAAAACCACGTGCGATCCCCTTCCTGGTGCATCTCGATAACCACGTTTCCCGACGGTATAATACCCGGCTACACACAGCATGGGTTTCCCTGGCCTGCCTTCGTGGTGTCAACATGCACACCTGGCCAGCAAGGTCCCCAGACCTTCCTTCCATCGAGCACGTTTGGGACCAGATAACTTCGGCCAGCGGAAACTACGCCGGTTTTGGAGGGTCAGATGTGGTAGGATATTCCTCTGGAGAACATCCGACGTCTGTACACCTTCATGTCCGACCTTATCGCCGCCTCTCTCCGCGCTAAGGAGGGTGGGGGGGGGGGTGCAACACCATAATAAGTGCGTCTTCTAAGTTTTGGTCCCCTGTAATACATGCTTGGTGTTGTACAATACGTTGATATTTTCTGTTGACATACTACCATGTATCGTATCTGTACCCACTTATTACCACTGCGATGGTAACAATGGTAACTTCACGGTGACCAAATTTTTTTACAAGTGAGTGTATTCTTTACGGTGCAAACAGGTTTGGTGCAAGCAATTCAATACATGCACCTCGAAATGAGTTGGAGTGTAAAATTCACTCTGTATTTCAACAACAGTTATTAAATTATTTAACTGGCCTACTTTCGAAGCTGTACAGATTGTTGCAGGTGTGGCTTAGTGGATAGCAATCAATGTTCTTAGAATCATTTCAGACTGTGTTTAAGTGTTTGTTCCATATACTCCTTTTTCTCTAGTCATTGCAAACGTAATTCAACTGAGGTTGATGGCCATGAGGATGAACGAGACTGATATCGCACCAGCAGTCGTTCTCAGGCTTAGAACGTAAATCCTGATTTAACGGGTCATAGTTTTCTTTATTTTTGACAGCAAACTGAAGTCTGTTTCAAATTTTCAAATATAAATCATTAAAATCGTGCCTGTAAACCGGGTTTGTGGTACGTAAATCATTTAAGAATTCCAGTATTTCCGGTTGACAGAATTCTTCTGAAAACGAATCGATAAAAAAAAAAAAAAAACTTTGAAACTTACTTTGCTCCCTCCTGCGCCAGAAAATTGCACCGTAATTTTTGTGCTTCTGAAGAAGTATGATTGTGACGAGATTCTGAAATTTCTCAGTTACCTCGTTCGTCATAGTCAATTCACAGTTTCTTCGGCCTTTTTGAATCAAATCTTTGAAAAATCTCCCCATGTGTGACGTGTTTAGTTTATTTCATAAATACGTCTTTTATCATAAGTGTTTAACACTTGTGTTCATAAAAGTTACAGAGTTTTCTGTTAAATTGAAAAGTTATTCGTATTTTATCTATAAATTACAATACTTCATTTATAAATAATCTGAATATAAAAACGGGGAGAATATAGGTATGTTGGCAATGTCTAGTGAGAAACAGTTCTTATACAAAATATAATTACAACTGAGTGCCCAAGAATGTGGTGCGTTCTCCCCCCCCCCCCCTTCCGGGCATAATTCTCTACAACTAGTTAAGCTTAGTTTGCACGAGGCGGAGGGATATGCTGGAAGTAGAACGTTGGCAGGGCTTCGTAAAAGGCTGAAGTAACCGTGGATGGATTATACCACCATTCCTCGCTCTTGACGCAATCTTCAAACATAGGATACGTAATATGTACTCAGCGTATTTTTTCTTGTCTTGCACAGATGTGGACACCAAGCGAATTTACAGCACCCCTCCCCCACCCCGGGCCCGGTACCTTTGCACCGAGCGAAATTGCTACTTCCTGGAAGCAGTTGATTGTGTCGCGGCTTCGCGGTGCAAATCTGGCAACACTGGCGCAAATCTGCGAGTCCATACACGTCTTCCCAACTTGGCACAAGCCACCATTTTCTGTGGAAAATCTCTCAGAAATTAAAAAGTCAATACAGTGTTTTTAAATATATATATATGACGCAGTGGTAACGAAATTAACGTGAATTGGGGATGTACCGAGTTCGATCGCCGGTTAGGGCACCATGATATTGGTTTGCCATGGTTTTCCGAAATCACTCCGGAAAAATGCCATAGGGATCCTTCCTATTCCGTAATTATACGGGAAACTAGTTGCTTTTATAACTATCCTGTTGTTGATAAAACTTTAAGCTATGAAAGGATAAATGAGTAACGTATCACAGATTACGGAAACTTTATCCGAAGAAGATAAGTAGCCGAATGCTTACTGAGATGAGAAAATATCGCAATAATGTACTGGTGAGGAGGAGGGAGGGGGGGGGGGGGTCCTACCATAGAAAATAAGAATGAAAGTTTACACCGGCGTTGGCAGTGCTAACACACATGTTAATTACGACATAATATAGGAGAAAAATTACTTCACAATATAATAATAGTCTACAGCAAGTAGGCCTTCATATTTTTTATCACAGTTAAAGGGATTCATTAACAATTTTAATATTCAGTATTACCAATCTTAAGGGGGAAAAGGGGTGTTTACAATCCTCATAGGTCCCCTTTGCTACGCCTTTTCATATGATTAATGAGGCTGTAAGAAAATTTGATTGGAAGGTAGAAAGAAAGGAACTATATTTGTTATATATATATATATATATATATATATATATATATATATATATATATATATATATATATAATTTCATGCATAGTTTTATAATCAGAATTATTGTGATTCGTTATAAATTTTTATGAAGTAATTACTGCTTATCTATTCACAGCTGTAGCATATAAACATCTTGTAATTATTTGGGTCGGTTGATTTATTCTCACGGATGCCAAAATATTTTAATGAGCGAAATCTTCTAACGTACCTCCCTGCCTATGTATCCACTCGATTTGCGGGTTATTTATCCTTTTGAAACATACAAAATAAAGTAAAATCAAGCAATTCAATGGCGTGTCTGTCAGTTGACGGACTTGCATGCCAATTAGTAGAGCAAGAACAGCTTCTGTTAACACGGGAAATTTCTAGTTCCCGAATGGAAACTGCTTCTTTGAGGCTTCTGTTTATGGATATTTGTGTCTGCCGCCCTCTTTATATCTTGTTTGTCCCTTAGTCTGCAAGTCAATCAACTCCTCGAGTTGTTGCAGACCTATGGTTTAAAAGTTTATTATTCTGTTCTTCTTTCCCTCTTTCCTTTTGCATTTTTCTTAGCCCCTTATAACTTTCTTTTGTATGAACTCAAATATTCTGCGAGGAGAATAGTTGATTTTTTTTTTCTCTCGTTTGCTGGCAAAGACCGAATAAATTGGCAACAGTTTTGGAAGCTTTATTTTCCTTTAGCGTAAGAAGGACTTTGGAAGTGTTCTCGTCAACAAGTGGGCATAAGAGGACATTTTTTTTTAGTTTTTTCCAGTCTTACCGAAACGTCTCGACAATTTTAAGAATGCATTTTGAATTTACTTGTATATTGGCAGTTAGTCACCTTGCATTATTACCACAAGAAGTACAGTGCTTTAAGTAAACTGTTTTATGGTGAGGAGAGGCCCGTATTTTTAATTTAGGTATGTTCGTTTCTCTAGCATGCTGTGATTATTCTCAGGGCTTAAGTACCACTTCTGTTTTGTTCCGAGTACACATACACTCTCTATCGAAAATGAGATTTATTGCTCATGTGCCCCATACCATTGTAAGCCAACTCTCAAAATACGATTCGGTATTTACTAAATAGTTCTTCCCGAATTCGTCTCATTTCCGGCACATTATAAATCATGAAACTACAACCTCCCAATTGGTAGCACTATACCGTGTAAAATGTCTGCGTATTGCCCAGGAAAATTACGAAGAAAGTAAGTAAGTAACTGAATTTGAAAACATACTCTTCTATACACAGATACGGTTGTGACTGCAATGAATTTCCTCTATATCCATTTTTTTTTTTTACTTGGATAATAGTTACCTGCCATTTAAAATGCTGAAGCACAGTGTTGAGAAAACCTGTCAATATTGTCTGCACACGTTATTACGTGTATTGCAATTTAAATACTGAAGCACAGTGTTGAGAAAACCTGTCAATATTGTCTGCACACGTTATTAATTGCAATGTAAATACTGAAGCACAGTGTTGAGAAAACCTGTCAATATTGTCTGCACACGTTATTACGTGTATTGCAATTTAAATACTGAAGCACAGTGTTGAGAAAACCTGTCAATATTGTCTGCACACGTTATTACGTGTATTGCAATTTAAATACTGAAGCACAGTGTTGAGAAAACCTGTCAATATTGTCTGCACACGTTATTACGTGTATTGCAATTTAAATACTGAAGCACAGTGTTGAGAAAACCTGTTAATAATGTCTGCACACGTTATTACGTTTATTGCAATGTAAATACTGAAGCACAGTGTTGAGAAAACCTGTCAATATTGTCTGCACACGTTATTACGTTTATTGCAATGTAAATACTGAAGCACAGTGTTGAGAAAACCTGTCAATATTGTCTGCACACGTTATTGCGTGTATTGCAATTTAAATACTGAAGCACAGTGTTGAGAAAACCTGTCAATATTGTCTGCACACGTTATTACGTGTATTGCAATTTAAATACTGAAGCACAGTGTTGAGAAAACCTGTCAATATTGTCTGCACACGTTATTACGTGTATTGCAATTTAAATACTGAAGCACAGTGTTGAGAAAACCTGTCAATATTGTCTGCACACGTTATTAATTGCAATTTAAATACTGAAGCACAGTGTTGAGAAAACCTGTCAATATTGTCTGCACACGTTATTACGTGTATTGCAATGTAAATACTGAAGCACAGTGTTGAGAAAACCTGTCAATATTGTCTGCACACGCTATTACGTGTATTGCAATTTAAATACTGAAGCACAGTGTTGAGAAAACCTGTCAATATTGTCTGCACACGTTATTACGTGTATTGCAATTTAAATACTGAAGCACAGTGTTGAGAAAACCTGTCAATATTGTCTGCACACGTTATTGCGTGTATTGGAATTTAAATACTGAAGCACAGTGTTGAGAAAACCTGTCAATATTGTCTGCACACGTTATTACGTGTATTGCAATTTAAATACTGAAGCACAGTGTTGAGAAAACCTGTCAATATTGTCTGCACACGTTATTACGTGTATTGCAATTTAAATACGGCAGAATAAAAATGACATAACTTTACACTTCTGGACTTAAGTAGAGTAATCAAGTACATGTGTGAATATGTATGTATACAATCATGTATACGACGCACACGTTGCTGAGCAGACTGCGCAATAGATGGCAGAGGACATTCTTAACATTTACTGTGAACAACATGTAACGTACTTTTAATGCGCTTGTTTGTGTCTGGGGACAGTCGGTGAGGAATTCTCTGCAGGGAGTATTAATACTGCCTACGCGCTTGGGAAACTATTGCTGTCGGCGAAAGTTGTGTGTGCGTTTTACACGAAGTCCAGGGCAGTTGCAACAAGAGGATCATTTTTTGTTATAGGCTGTTCACGGCAAAATGAGCATTCTAGAAATCCCTGCGCATAAGATCTACTTGTATGCACATTGTGTATTTCCGCGCCTTATGAAAAATTAACATTCCATGGTTCTCGCCATTTTATTTGTGCGTCGGTCAAGTAAAACTGAAAAATTATTAGAAAAGTAAATACTTTAGAAATCTGCTTATTTTTACACTTCTGCGAATTAAAAAAAAAAAAAACAGAAAGCGAAATAAATAATATTCAGTTATCACAAATGTTTACCTAATTCTTTTCATTCAACTTTATCAACTTACTGGGCAAATTTCACCCAGTGCGCACATTGAAATATATGCATGCGGAGGCAGTGACATTTTTTCTAAGGTTCATTTATAAAGTGCTCACTCTACTGTGCATAGTCTTTAATTAGGCCATACTGCTCAATAAATCAGCATCAAACGTTCATAAATCCTGACAGTAAAAAATCTGCATGCAATAAGAGATTGACTAATCCTTTTTTTTTTTTTTTTTTAATCCATGGTAGGTACTAATGGGAGTTTGCACTTAGGTTGAAGATCCCGATAACGTATAACAATGTTGAGAGTTATAATTTAATTCCACATAGTTTCCGACATTTCGCAAAAAAAAAAAAAAAAAAAAACTGTTTAAAAACATGGTTTTCGAGAGATTATATTTCCCTTAATATTCAGTTAAAGTAGAAAGTGTCCTTTGAATTTCCCATCTCACGAAGGTTTTCGGTATAATTCCGCTCCATTCTGTGTTCATTTATAGGCTTAATTTAAATTAGACCGATAGACTAAGGCTGCAGTGTAATCGTGAAAAAAATAAGCTAAAGCCATACACTAAGTCACCTATGTTCTAAAGTGAATACTTAGGTCGGTACACATATTTAGAAGTTGGACCTAAAACATTTGCTCATTGAAAATACTGAAGAAAATATTTAAGATGGTACACTGATTGTCTGGATAGCGGTTAACTGAACAAAGATCTCCAAGAATCACATTACCTGTCGCTGTCATCAAATTATTTCATGAAAATAATCACGGATACTCTCTTTTTTTTTTTTTCTGGAAATCAAACTTCCAAGAAACGGTAGCATATTTGGGATTTAAATAACGGATTATTAAACCGCATGTCGCAAATTAACGAAATAAGTCGCCTTGTGTAAATATCGTAAGCCTCGCGTTTTTCGAGTAATTCATGTTTTACTTTCAAAATAATACTTAATACTGACAGTAATACTTAATAATAATAATACTGACAGATAGGCAACTCGCCCGATATACATTTATACACTACTGCGGCTATTAAATGGACGGGAAGATTCGAAAGGTCGTATATATGTTCTCAGATTATTTCAGATGCATCCTATATGTATATACCGGGTGAGTCGCCCACGCCTATTTATGCGTATCTATGCAACCCACACACAATACTACCCATCTACAAAACATCTCCTCCGCCGTAAAATAATAGTCTCGTGTGTAGCCGAGTCCCGTGCCGCGTACGTACTTGTTACGGAGTCTCGTCTGTTATCTGAACATTCAACGCCGTTCTCAACGCACTGCTGATATAAAGACCATCCGTTCACCGCTTACTGCACTGACGACAGCGAATCAACGCGCACGCGGTGTTCTGCTACGGTCGATGTTGTGTTGAATGGATAGTAGAGTTGTTAAGGGCTGCATATGCACAGAAATAAAGGCGCGGGCAACTCGCCCGGTGTATATACTGTATACGTTCATACGGCAGCGTGCTTGGTCAGTTCCGGGCAGCAGACGTCTCACTGCTGCGCGTATATTGCGGTTGGTGATCGTGGATCGATTATTATTAGAGCCACGAGTGTCTCGCGAATTAATTCGGAGGCGAGGTAGACTCCAAACACTTGTTCTTTTCTCCTACGGTTGTAATTGGACGACAGTTGTTTAGACACGCCCCGTTTAACTGGGAGGCAGTGCTAAGCAGGAAGCAGTAGTGTGAGTGAGTGTTTAACAGTCCTGCACAGAGACCTCGCTTGATCGCGGCAACCAATAAGCAAACGATACTGTCTCCCGTGTATAGAGAGCCGTCCAGCCTAGCTTGCTGACAACTCAATCCGCGAAATACTCGGGGCTCTAATTATTATACTGGGCGAGACGGCTGGCCTGTGCCGCCATGCACTTAAAAAATGCTGTTAAGGAAGCTGTTCACGATATTCACGGCCTTTGAAGATATGCCGGTGTAAAATTGCTTTCGGTTGGGTTTCTTATCACATTCATATTTGTTACTGTCATTATGTTTGATTCTTATAGTCACAGCTGACGGGTCCCACACTAAAACCACAAACGCAACGATTAGTTGTGAAAAATACTCCTATTAAACATAAAGTCCACTAATATCAATTACCGTCTCCATTTGACAAGTGTCCAAACCAGCTTAACCTGTCTGAAACTAATCCCAAGCCTTCGCCAGGATTAGAACCCAGACTTAGGCCTGAATAACCACCATTTTGGACACTAAGACAAGCTGAGATAATTTCAGCAATTTATTTTTGGTAATGTGATTTAATTTCAAAATGCCTTACTGAATACTCTTACAAATAGTTGAACCGTATTTGCTGTCGTAATTATGAAGGATAATTCACGCGGTGAACGAGAATACCACGATTATTTAGATAAATATACGGGAACGCAGCTAATTAAGTAAGCAAATAATAATAACCGCACGGCAATATCGCCGTATTTCTGTAGTTACTGATGTGTATTCAACCAGTGATTAGTAATTTACCAAACAATTCCATTTTCTGCATGTTTGGTCAATGTTTGATATGAAATGGTTTTTTTTTTTTTTTTTTTTTTTTTTACATCGCCGATGATTGCATGAAAGAGACCGTACATAATTTTCACTTAATCCGTAACAACGTTAAATACTGTTACATTGTTATTCCTGTCGAATTGCCGTTTCCAGATGTATAAATCGGGCGTGAGACTGGTTCACGTAATATCAGTGCGTAGCTGCATGCACACGCGGGTTTCTCGTGGAATTTGCCTACAATTCATCAATGTATTTCAGAGGTGTATTCAATTAACAAATAATCAGCTGGTTACACGTCATAAACTGTTCACCGCAGGATAACACGGGAAACACTTTTACTCTCACCACACTTAATATGACGCTGTAAACATTCTTACACGACGTGCCCCGTTCTAAAGGAAATATTTTAATTATAAAAAATCTGCGCAACACTGATTTCCATTAGCGGTACAGCAAAAAAAAAAAAATAATGTGTTAGCGAGAACTTATCAGAACGCTGTTAGCTTGTTACGTGTAACGAATAGCAGACAGAACTTGTATGGCATTAATTACGTAATTACTTAATTCGAACGCAGAAGAACCAGTCATCAGCCTAAAAGCGTGGAGCGTACGGAATTTTTCATCTAGAATAACAGTAGAAACGTGTTGTAGTCCTCGAAAAGAAAATAAAATTAAGCTAAACTCTCGACGGGGAACGACGATAAAAATATCGTTCCTGCGTTTCGTTGCATGCCATTTTTTTTTATTAACGAACAGAAATTTCAATAGTGTAACTATATACAACAGCTGTAACTTCAACCCATTAGCTTAGAACTTAACTTCGCATAAAACAACTTTGATGTCGATTCAGACGAAAGCATGTCCACATCTGTAAGGTAGTTTCCTGCAGGGTGTAGTGAGTCCTCGGTTGGACCACCGGGTAATACGTGGGTATCTGTGTGTTTTTATGAATAATGTAAGGTCGGCTTTCCGAACAAGCTGCTTCGAGGTTCACTGAAAGACGTTGAGTCTTGTAACCTTATTGATCGCAAATTAAATGTAAAAAAAAAAATCATTTTTATTGACACTGAGAAGTCCAAGAGCGGATATTGACATAGGAGACGAAGCGAAAAATTAGCTCACGTAAGAAAGAAAAAAAAGGTAATTTCTGGTATGCGTACAATTCCTGTAATAAGAGACGTCCGAAAATATACGTATTTTATTTCCATACAGTACTGACGTGCAAGTAACGTTTCAGCAACGGAAACAATAAGTTTTAAAATTGTTTTAATTATATTTTGCATGTTCCCACCAGGGTATACCGTGATCGGAATTACAGAACTGCGTACCGATGTTTTCCGAGTTTTTTTTCCCCCCAAAGTACTTGATCAGTATCAGATCATAGTAAAAAAAAAAAATTCCATAAATGTTATACTAACGCATATACAACGCAGTATGTAAAGACAAAAGGATAAGTGCTTTTCATTGTGTAAAAAGCCTAGTGGCCTGGAGAAATTTGAACAGAAAGACGCCGTTTAAAGAAGAAAGGAGTTCGTCGATTCGTGAACTGTGAGCTTAACTAATGTAGCTGGTGCACCCACTTCTCGGCTGATTCTGCACGCTGCTTTTGTCTTTATTGAAATGCTTCCTCCAACTTGAACACGGCCGATCTCCCCATTGTTCCTTTCACAGGACGCTCGTTTGATCTTCACCTCGCCACTTTTGCGCGACGCGGCACAAAAGTCTGCAGCTATCCGTTGCCTGGTATATCCTGATCAGCTATTGCTAGAGATAGGGATATTTCGCGAAAAAAAAAAAAAAAAAAAAAGATTACTACACCGTAGACTTCAATACTATAAGCACCCAACAGCAGTTTGTCTATTGCCACTGGCCGCTGTCTGCTTGAGAAGGCGTTTTCATATTTACCGGGGCCACTCAGAATTCGGCAACATCGGCACCGATCCTACGCGATTCGTGTGCAGACTGGTAACATGTGTCAAAAAGTGATTCAGTCAATCAAGATAGGTAAACGACCCTACAGTGTTTTCAAATATAACTTGTCCTGAAAACTTTTCGCGAAATTTCGCCACCTCTAGCTATTACAAATACTGCAGTTCAACTTTTCTATAGTGAGTAAACGACCGAAAACTGCGCATTGGCTTTATTCGCCTGGACTGCTAAAAATTTTTTTTCCTTCAGTTTATGGAAAAAAGCTGCTAAAAATTTATCCAGAGGTGTCCGTAAATTCTCCGTAAAATTAAGGACCCATTGATTTTCAAAATGGACTTTCCGTAACATTCACGGAACCTCTCCGTTAATTCCCTAGCTAGTTTTCTGTAGTTCTAGTTTAAATTGCTTTTCATATCAATTTTATTTTTATTTTCATTATGTGGATGTTCTACTGTGTATAAAAAATATATTTAAAAAAATTAAAACATTTTAAGCAATATTAGAACCCGAGTCAAGAAGTCGCGAGTTTGCTACCCTAACACTTACCTACAATGCTCGCATGGTGAACCTGGTATAACTTTTGATTTTCTATATTAGTCACATAAGCAACATTTTTTATTTCTATTAAAGTTAGTATAGTTTAAGTGTTGCTAAGTGTTACAGACGCCTATTGCTACTTTATAATGTTTGAAAAAACAGGTCTTAGTGACATGGATGACCTCAACTGCCACATAAACTATAATTTTCTGGTTACAGTGGCGAAGAAAGCTTCGTGTAGACTCGCCATTGTTCGTGCTCGAAACACGAAGTTATAGGAAATACGGTTTTTTTTTTTTTTTTTTATGTACGCACTTAACTCCGTTTTTCGTCATTGCGGATTGCTTTTCCGTATATTTAATGCGAATTTTCGTAAAAATTTCCATAAATATACGGGAAATTTTTAACAGTGTAAAACAAAGCACGCCGCAGTCTATTTTCACGGCGATAGTCGTAGAATCACTCCCACGAAATCGGCGGGGCCACGGTGGATGAGCGGTAAGACTGCTCGCCTCCCACCACGGCGAAAACCGGCTTCAATCCCCTGTTCCCAACATTTGACTGCTTTTCGGTCACTAGCTTGATCAAAAATAACGTGGTTAGTATTTGACACGATAACTCTCTTTAAGCACGAAAGTGTTTCGAGATGTCTGTGCACAATTCTTACCTCTTTCCAACACAACTAGACTACATTCAAGCAAACCAGAAGTGTTTAATTCATGTAAAATGGGTGGATTAGCTGAAAGTTCGAAAGTAAGTTCATCACTGTTGGCCGTGTGGCTTCGACAGTTCTGGCCTGCACAGGATAATGAAAACGGGCCCGCCTCGCCTTTAGTCTACGGGGGGAGAGTCCACAGATATCCTGCACCGGTCGTGAGCTGCGTGAGAATTTTGTGCTATTTACGCTCGCCGACCGACAAACCCATGTTCTTCAACGAGCGTCCTCGCTCTAGTCGATATTTGTCACGTTTTTACGCGCGGCCTTCGCCCCGAATGTCACACGCTCCCGCCCGGTCGCTAAGGCCGAAACATTGCCGAAACGCTGCTTTCCCCCCCCCCCGCCCCCCCCCCCCACCAAAAAAAAGAAAAAAGATTCCGGCAAACAGCGGGGCAGCTCTCGCCGCTTCCCACAACCCCGCGCCACACAGTGAGCCGAAGTCCGTCAGGAACCACCGAATGGGCTGTGTCCTCTCTTCGGCGCTGCCCCACCCCTTTCCAACCCTCCCCCAAATTCGACACACACGCGCACACACGCAGAGGGCTGGCGGACGCGTATTCACGCTCCGGCGAACAGATCCCCTTTTGAACCAGGGGCTCTCCGTCAGCAAACACCGCAGGCGGGGTCGGGCCAGCGTTAACCCCCGACATCCCACCCTAACAACCCCCAAAACCCATTTTGACATTATGGGTGCTTCCGCCCAGCAACAGTGCCAGTGGATACTGGGAGGGACGCAGCCCACAAAGGACTCAACGGGTCGGGAAGGTGGGCGGGGGGGGGGGGGGGTGTGGACTTTCACCCTGATGAAATTTCGATGTTGCCTGTGATACGACTGACACCTTTTCCCTTTTTTTTATATTTTTTTTTTTCTTTATCCTGCTTCCTCTCCTCGGAATTTTCAGGGCATACGTGCCGAAAGGATTCACCGCGCTGCAGCTGGCGTGTGTGTACTGTGGCGCCGGGCTCCAGCGCGATTCTTTTTTTTTTTTTTTCTTTACGGAGCATACGTTTTTTTGTCGCCGATTGCAAACTGACGCCACGCGTACTGTGGCACTTCAATATTAACGCTGTCATAGTCTGTTCGCGATAAAAATTAGCACTTCTGAAAGCCCTGCTTAAGATCTACTTGTATGCACGTTGTGTATTCTTCCACCATACGTAAATTTAACATTGCCAAGGGCCTCATCACTTTATTCGTGCGTCGGGCCAGTGGAATTGTGAAATTATTAGAAAAGTAAATATTTTCAAATATGCTTATTTCTACACTTCGATGCATTAAAAAAAAACAGAAAGCGAAAGAAATAATTTGAAGTTCTTACAAATGGTTACCTAACACATTTTATTCGACGGTAAGATATGGAACTACTTTCCATCCATCGTTCCCAACTTTACTGGAAGAATGTCACTCAGCGCGCCCATTAAAATATATGAATTGGGGGGGGGGGGGGCAGTGACTTTTTTCCAAGGTTCATTTCTAAAGTGCTCACTTTATCGTGAACAGTCTTTAGAAGTGCACGGTACGTTAAGTTTGAAACGGAAGACGTAACTCACGTCTTCGAAACAAACGTACGTGTACGCATTTTAAATAAGATAAATCACAAGAAATTATACAAGTAGAGAAATTTTAAGCAACCAAGGAAATTTATACGAGTTACACTTAGTTATTTCTGAGGTTCGAGGCCTAGGTAAGGCATGGGTGTTAGTGTAAGTTAGGTCATAAGTTCGTTTGTAAGCCGCCCCCTAATAAGTCTTCAGGTGTAACACCGGAGGACGTTAATAAGTCCTTTTCAATCAATCAATCAATTCCTCCTTGGGCTGAAGCCTACCTTTACTATTTGCCTTCGTTCAGATAGTGTTTTTTTTTTCCTTGGGTGGTATTTTTTTTTTTTTTAACAGCCTTCACAATTCTCTGACCGTCCATTTAATTTACGTTGTTGATACGATTATTCCAGTATTATTTACTCATGCGCGTGCAGCCATAAATGCTTATTACACTTTCACTTCTAGCACACTGTCTCTTATCTTTCTGCTCGTGGTCTCCTTTATATGGGAGTAGAAGCCGTGGAGGCTGTGGATGTCTGGAGACCCACTGAGTTTTACAAGGAATCTCACTGGGATTACGATCGCAACCACGAACACCCGAATCACTTTTATAATGCATTCGCGGTTACTCCACACTTTTCTGAAGCCCTGCTAAAGTTCTGCTTCCAGGATATTCCTCCGCCTCGTGCAAACCAAGCTTAACTAAGTCTATAAAATTACACCAAAGGACATCGCGCCGAATTCGTACGCACTCGGTGGTAATAGTACGCCTATTTTGCATGAGAACCATTTCTTGCTAGTCGTTATCAATACACACGTTTTTCTCACTGTTTTAATCATATTTATTATAAAAGATAGAATTTATAAATATTATATAAGGAAAACTTGAAATCAACGAAAAATAATAAGTTTTTTGTTAACAGAGGTGAAAAAGGCTGCGTCACATAACGTATTTAGGAAATAACTAAACACGTCACACATGGGGTGATTTTTTCAAAGGTTTGATTCAAAAAGTGTGAATAGTCTATATACTGGAGTCCCTGATTTGTTGTAGCTTTAGTATGGTATCTTAAAATAGCAGCTGAGTTCAGTTTACATTTTTACTTCTACTTCAATATACCGACCGAGGTGGCGCAGTGGTAACATGCTGGGCTCGAATTCGGGAGGACCCGGGTTCGATTCCCGGTTCAGGCGAATGCCGCGATGGGTCCCTAACAAAGGCCGTGGCCGATTCCTTCCCATTCCTTCCCCAATGCCTCTTCCCTAATCGTCTCTAACGACCTCGCTGTCGACGAGACGTTAAACCAACTATCCAACTGCCTACTTACTTCAATATAAAACACTTTAAAGATAAGCATTCGGGATGATGCGAGCATCACATGACAGCGAAGGTCATATGCATCACTACGAAGTGGAGAAGAGTGATTTGGGTGGCTGTCAAAGAGGTCTCGAGAGCCGATTAGGTTAAAATGAGGTGGGAATGGAGAAGCGCCGGAGTGCAAGAGCGGGGGAAACAGGATATCCCCGAGAAAAACCCGCCGACCAGCGGCATCGTCCGGAACGACTCAAACTTGCGAAAACCCGAAAGTGATCAGGCCGGTAAGAGGCGAGCAGTCTAACCGCCTAGCTACCGTGGCCCCTTACACAGATGTTATATTTAATTAGCGGCAACAAACGATGTACTAAAACTACAAGCTATCTGACATTAACAATATCTGAAAATCAGCAAACTTATATAATGTGTTCTAACGAAACAATTTTAATAAATTTGGCCTTATTCGCTTTCTAACGAGTATGGACGTGGAAGCCGAATATGCACGGTAAAATAAAATCTTTCAAAATGGACACCACCGGAAAAATATGCTTCTACGACCTTGCGTTCTCTACTACATTTTGTAGGATTGCTGATTTCAGCAGTACATTTTTTTTTCTGGTGTCTTGTCACATGGTTTGATAACTAGGTTAGAACAAAGGTTTTATTTGAACTGCCAGATCGAACTTGATTCATATGAATGTGTGATTATGCGGGGCGAGTCACGCCGACTTCAAGTGGTGACGTAGTCTGCAGTCTCAAAAACTTCGGTCACTGGGCCAGTGCATGGGGTTTTCATTCAGTATTTTTCTGTGGCAATCCTGGTGCTGGTTAAATGTTGAATGTTTGCTGTAAAGTGGGCGCCATAGGAATTTGAATGGTCGACAGTGATGGCAAGTCTCTGGGCCTCGAGCTCAGCATCTGCAAGCACACTTTAATAAACTATTCGTAAAATTGCCATATAAATGTATATGAACCCTGAGAAAGTGCGAATGGGTAACCTATTTCCCCATACACACATGATAGCGTATCTAAATTCTCCCACGAAACAGTCAAATGCGCAGGAAAGCCCCCAACCTTGTGTGGGAACGACGCTCAACATTCCCATGTTTACAATCTGGTATGTGGTATCATTTCAATACAACGTACATGTTAGAAACTTGCATTTTGGTTCAGGAAGTTTACCAGGAAATTGTTTACAGTGTACGTGCAACATGCTCTACACGAAACAGAATCAAAGTGAATCCTATAACGCAAGAATGTCGTGGAGTCACATAGCATATTTGTTACTCAGCTGAAATCTCCACGCCCAATGCCAGATGATAAAAAAAAGCCCTCTACCTCAGCCAGCAAATTACAATTAAATGTATTCACGCATAAGCTGTGAAAGGCATCGAGACTAGATACTGTCATTACTTCCTAGTTAGGAAGAATTAAATATTCGATAATTTATTGTTATTGGTGGAATATTTTTGTCAGTGACTACGCAGTGAGTAAGTGAATTATGCACCGTGGCATTTTGGAATGGGTAATGGGTATCCGTGTAAACCAGAATATGTTGATTATTTTTAACGTATTTATAAACGTAAATTTGACTGCCTTCTCATCACTATCACTAATATACCTCGTTAAATCGCTGCTCAACATCAGAAATAACATTATCAAGGAGAGTTATAGAAGTTCTTCAATAGCATGAGAAGTCTGCACATTTTTTTTTTTTTTTTTTTTTTACTGGGGAACTCTATTCCACCTTTTACCATTTTTTTTTTTACTGCAACTCGCATTTCTTTCGCTTTTTCCACTTGTTTTTCTTCTTGAATGTCAGGTATTGAATTCTGGCGTTTCAGCTCTTCATTAATTTAATTTACATTCCACGTAAAATTCTATTTTCTCTACCTTATGCGCAATACTGAAAGCTGCTCGTGTACACATATTAAACACTGTGCTCAGACTTTAAGTGTTTTCAGTGTATTTCGATACTTTATCGACGGGAGGAAACAACAACCATCGTCGAGTCCCTAGCAGATATTCACAAACATTAGGTTTCGTTCAAAGAACACAAAATGTAAATCAAATTATTCCGCCGTTGATATTACCTTCGAAGGATGCACGGACCGTGTTTTCTGTATACAAACAAAAGGGATTCGCCTGTCCGAAGGAGGTAATGTAAAAGCAGAAGGAACGAGTACACAGGAAAATTCTGCTGCAGAGTCCGAAACGTTGCGATGCGCGGAAATCTACAAAATAATTGACTGTTAGAGCCTGCCTAGGAGTTGCCCATTCCTAGACAATAGACAGCTGTCACTGATTCTGGGGCCTGAGTAGAGTGACGCGGCCCAGGGAGACATTGCAAATTATTGTTCCAGACGTCTCTCGGAAATGTGCAGAATATCAGACATTGATCTCAATGAAGTTGTTCTTTGCGAGGAATCTTTAAGGGCTTCGTACAATTTTTGGCGCTGGAGGACGAGGAACAATATCCTGTTTAAAAACTTCGCTGTCTACACTCCAAACTTGAAACACTGAGAATTGAGCCAAACCAGAGACTGACTTTCAGTGAATGTACTGACTTGTATCACTGATTCGGGTTTAGAGTTTCCATTGAAGTACATTTAGGCATAGATTTTTCTTAAATATGATAATCTGTACTGTATAAAAAGAAGGCACAAACATAATGCAAACCACTAACAGAAACAGCAAAATATCACAAACATACTGTGATAAACAGTAAC
Organism: Dryococelus australis; assembly: GCA_029891345.1. Taxonomy (NCBI): domain Eukaryota; kingdom Metazoa; phylum Arthropoda; class Insecta; order Phasmatodea; family Phasmatidae; genus Dryococelus; species Dryococelus australis. The sequence continues at coordinate 89,953,642 of CM057004.1, read as the reverse complement.
ATATTACAGAGAACTCTATCGACGCCTCCACAACTCTCGTTATGCAAGCCACATAAACACAGCACCGATTGCGTTCTCGTTCTTGCGCGCTGTGTGAAGCAGGATTTACAACGACCCGTCACGTCCGTCTGTCCGTCCGTCATCCGTCCGTCAATCGCATGACCAACAGCCAATCGCAGATGGCAATTAATTCCACCCGTTCGTCCGTCGAACCCTCGGCAAGCTTTACCTTTCGACCGGAGAACGGATGGAAATTACAGCCTTCTGAACCTGAACATTTTGTTACTCGCTCATCCCGAGTTCTTTCTTTGCAAGGCTGTGTAGTGTGCACAGTGTTTTGTTTTTGCTGTCTTTTGTTTTCACATGTTAGTTTATGTAACTGTAAAATAAATATTAGTTAGATTTTTCCTGAAGAATAATTGTTAATTACGTTCGGAAACATGAGCTCCTTTTTTTGTAATAGTAAAAATAATAAAATTATGCTGCTGTAATAAATTTTTTTTTACATCGATTAATTTCTGTTACGTACGTATATGGTTGATGTTGGTACTTAGAAACACAATACCGCAAAATATTTTCACTTTTTTTGTGGAGAATTTTTTCCTATTTGTAAACAGCTTTTTTTTTATTGGTTTGCAGCAATGAACTTTCGACGGACGTACGAAGTTTGGTTGTAAATCATTCGGCTGGGAGACGGACGAACGTATGACGGACGGACAGATGACGGACGGACGCGACGGTCTGTTCTAAATCCTGCTTGAGGGACAACCACGAATTTATTTGGAAAGTTCTCATTCAAAATCTTTGCAGAATAACCCACAATCCGTGCTTATACAAAGTAGCAGCGGTAATTATTATAATGTCCAATTCAACATTTGTAAAAGTAAGCAGACTGAAAAATGAGGGGGAAAAAACTAACTAGTTCCGAACTGTTGGCAAACTGATAACCTCTCCATTTAGCGCAGATCGAAAGAAAATGTCAGTAGGAATTCAACTGACGTGGATAATGCATGGACACTTTATATGCGCTCTTAAAATTTCCAGATCATACGAGTTTTTCATATTGCTTCCGGCCGCAAATTGCAGTAATTAGATAACTACAGTTGAAATATAAATATTTAACCAGTTCTTCGTATGACGAAGAATATTTCTTTTGCGCTCACTTTCATTGTCAACACGATAAAACCCACTATGAAATATAGTTTGGAAGTTTGTCTGTAAAAAAAAAAGGAAATATAGTATGCAAATGTATTTTGTCACACAACATTATTTAGGGTAGACATTAGAGTAACCAACAAACATTCAATAGTAGAGGAATAAATAAATGTAATTCTTTATATTATAATTTTTTCTTTGTGCAAACAAATGCGAAGGGATTTTTTTGAAGTTCCTCTCTCAAACGTAACAAGGAATCAGGTTCATGTAGATGAGAAGTGTACTAGGAGGTTGAGGAAATGGGTTCACAGGGCAATTGCATCATTCGAAATATTTAGACCTCATATACCTAGAAAGTGCTATCGACCGAAAAAAAAAAAAAACTGACGCTAAAGACAATGGCTAAATAACGCTACGAAAGAATCCACTTTTAATTCTGTCAAAAGAAGGAGCGAAAAGATGGTCGGTGCACGACAAATATAAGAACCTTTCGCTCTCAAATATTAAGCAAAGCACAAGCTACCTGGTACATGATATTACAAAATTCGTTTGGTTGTAAACCCTCGAGATATTTGCAGAGCAAGAAATTAATTACTTTACCGGTAATTTTCCAACGTCAAATAAGTGTACGGAACAGTATTTTGTAAATACTTTAATTAGAATGTTCTGTTTTTACTATTTCTTGATTCTAATAAAGTAGGATCTGAAATGGTTCCCCGTTTCAGTATTCAACGTAACAGCAAAGAGATTTCAATTAATTTATATTTAGAATTCCAACATATACAGATAATCGAATTTCAAGTGTTAAGTAAATACGCATACTTCAATTTAGAACTAATAAGAGTAAATGAAACTCAGTACTGCTTTATAAGGACAAAATTAAATATTTAACATGCATTAAAAATAACTAAAGTTTTAATAGCATTTATAACCCTGCAACGAACATCATTAATACCAAACATTAATTTGAGAAATTAAACTCAATATTTAATCAAATAGGTTTTGATACTTGCAAACCGCGCTCCTTATTAAAAAAAAAATTGTGCCTGTTTAAATTACTGTGACTCTATACAGTTTCGTTTAACACGTTTGCTTGGAATGATATTTCAGATAAAGCGCTTCATCCAGAGCTGGAAGTGCCGCGCAATAAAACTGCACCAAATCACACGTTTACCGCCTGCACCTCTTGCAGCGAAATCGCGCAGGCACACTCTCCTCTCGAATTTATGCACCGCATAAAGAGCGCTGCCAAGCAGGAGCTTAATAAAAACAATAAACACCGCGATATACCTGCACAGTTCCCGTCGGGGCCACACTTGCTCGCTGGCGCCACGTGGCACAGCTATGCTGGCCGTCGGGAACTGCCGACCTCGTCCCTTGAGCCACCCCAACAAACAATACGCTAATGAACCGGATGAAGTGGACATTTGGGACTAAACAATATCCTGTTCCGAAGGGTAGCGAAAATTAATCAAAACACACGAATCGAGCTCGAACTGTTGATTGACGTCACTGTTCGCCTCAGGGGCACTAAAATTGACAATGATCTATGCCATTTCTAAATTAAACACTAATAATAAAATTTATTAAAATATTTTGCTAGCGAGGTTTACAAAAGAATGGACGAGGCAAGGGTAAATTACGGAATACCACTGTTGTATGCTGTTCGCGGTATAATGAGCACTTTTGATAGCTGGGCTCAAGATATACTTGTATCTCGTTGTGTATTCTTCTGCCTTATGCAAAATTAACACTACCGTTAGCTTTATCGCTTTATTCATGCGTCGGTCGAGTTAAACTGTGAACTTATTAGTAGAGTAAATATTTTGTAATTCTATTATTTTTACACTTCGCTACATAAAAAAAAAAAAACAAACAGAAAGCGAAATAAATAATTCAAGTTGTTACAAATGGTTGCCTAACACTTTTTATTCAACGCTAAGATATGGAACTACTTTCTCTCCAAAGTTACCAACTTTACTGGACGCATGTCACGCAGTGCGTCCGTTAAAATACATGCAGATGGGAGCAGAGACATCTTTCTAATGTTGGTTTCAAAAGTGCTCACTTTATCGTGAACAGCCTTTACCAAAAACTGCAGATGGAAAACTACCAACCGGCTCGCCTAACTGGCACTTGAACTGCGTAGAAGAGTATTCGAATTCGAGTTTTATTTTGACAAAATAATTAAACGTAAACCCGATGTGCTAATTTGCGAACGGAACACACATTTCAGACTACGCTTCGAGTAATCTCAATTTCTGAATACACCGAAATAGCTTTAAAAAAAAAAAAAAAAAAACCCGGAGTTTCAAAGCTCTATATTTCAAAATATTCGTGTAAGACGCATATAGAACTCGAATGGCCCGCACTAAACCTTACTACAGACTTTCCACCAGTAAAATGAGATAGGGTCACCGCTTAGGCCTAAATTTCCATTACGTATAGGCTGTTCACGATAAACTGAGCACTTTTGTAAGCCCTGCTTAAGATCTACTTGTATGCACGTTGTGTATTCTCCCGATATATGTAAAATTAACACTGCCATGGGCATCATCATTTTATGTATGCGTCGGTTTAGTAAAACTATGAAATTATTATAAAAGTATATATTTTTTTTCAAATCTGCTGATTGTTACACTTAAGATGCATTAAAAAAAAAAAAACAGAAAGCGGAGTAAATAATTTAAGTTATCACAAATGGTTACCTAGCACTTTTAATTCGACGCTTATACATGGCACTACCCTTCGTCCTTCGTTACCAACTTTACTGATCGCATGGCACACTCAGTGAGCCCGTCAAAATATGCGCATGTAGGAGCAGTTACTTTTTCCCAAGGTTGATTTCAAAAGTGCTCACTTTACCGTGAACGGCCTTTACACACAGCACGACGAGAACACTCACGCCGGTTCAGAGCCTTGCGCGTAGCGGCGACGGTACACTTGATGAGCGTTGCAGTATCGTACTTATCGCAAGCACGCTTCTCGGCCTCAAACGCGGGAAATAGCTTCAGGTAGGCGCGCGCCTTAATCCATTAATAAAACTCCTTTGGTTTCAGAGACGGAAGTCCGTGAAAAAAAAAAAAAAAACATTTCTTCAAAACTGATTTGTAAGGATGTAAAATTATTATTTGGTTGCAGACAAGAATTGAAGCTACAGTATTGTCACGTGTAGCTGGCCCGCCCCGTGCGAGCAAGCGAAGAAGAGGACAGAGAGTCGTTATATGATAGTGGCGGCAGCGCGAATTATGATGGCCGCGTATCAGTTACAAAAAACGAGCCGACACGGTAATCTCTTTTGCGGCGCAACGTTGATAACCCTAGCTGTAGTGATTACTGCTTTTATATGAATAATGCTCTGAATTACTGACCTCGTTCTCTCAGCGCAACTCGGGGTGCGTTGAACCTTCCAGATGGATGGGGTAACGGTATAAACATTGCAACATATCTCAAGGCCGAGAGTTGAGTTGGAGTTGATGAATGAATGAGTGGCTGAGTTCCGAGCGATAGAAGACGAACAAGTGACCAGCGGAAGGGAAATCTGCGACAGCGAGTATCAAGCAGTGAAGGACGCGGCTGGCAGGCTGGACTATTGGACTAGAAGTGGGAGTGAAATTCATAATAAATGATGGCAACGGATAGACTGAACATGTGTCAATATTGAGAATGAGATAATTGACTTTAACCAACATAAACAATTAAGAAGGTCTTTAAGTAGAGTTGAAATAGACATTAAATATTGCGCTGACTGTTAAATAAAAAGAGTACGAGTGGAGACAGGTAATTTAATGCTAAAAAATAATGACGGAGTGGATAAATTAGAAATCAAATTTAGCTTCTTTATTTTATTTAATTTTTTTAAATACCACCATCCCTCACGATTTAAGATAGACAGTGTGCACATATAACAAAATACATTTGAAAGATATGTTTCAGAAAGCAAAAACCATGAGTCATGAATTTCTTTAATTTTTTTTTTTTTTTTTTTTTTTTTTTTTTTTTTTTTTTTTTTTTTTTTTTTTTTTTTTTTTGTTTGTTCGACACATTATAAATATCTTTGTTCATTTGATTATCTTTGTATCTTTGAACCACAACATATATAATTGAAAATAAAATTATATAATTAAATATTTTCGAAAAAGGCACAATTTATAAAATTTAGTACAACATTCGATTACCAGTATTTTATCTTTGCCTCAATTTAGGCCTGTAGGCCTTCAAGTTGTTTACAGGAGAAAAGTAATATTGTACAGGTGCGCTTTCCACACCAGGCAATTCTGAAGGTACACAACAGTGCTAAAGCGCATTAAATATTTACAATATTTTATATATGTTCCTTTTTTACTTTGTGAATAATTAGCATTTGTACTGCTGTTATCACCTAAGTTCTGCCAAAATTATAAGTGCAGAAAAAAATAAATATATATACAGATTTTTCAAGAGAAACTGCCATAAAATATTGGCTAGTTGGACCCCCAGAGGCCAACGAATTATTCATCATAATTAGAGATGATGGTTTATCGCGGCAAAAGTTGACTTTTTGCTAGGATTTAACATATTGTACACATGTCCGACAGTTTTCTTTCCTCATTGGTGACCATGGGTCTATGAAGCTACTGCTCCATTTCACTGGGTCAATGAAGATTATGATACTATAAGGCAGAACGTTAGTGATTGGTCCACAAAAGCCTTAGCCGAGTCAAAACCGTGTTTACCCAATCATAAAAGAATAAACTTGTTGGAGTGTTATAGAAGATATTGTGGCTCAAAAAAATATTCGTGATTTTCCATCATCTCAAATCAAGATTTACAAATTCGAGAAAAAATGCAATTGGTTCGTAAAAATAACTGTCTTTAACTTCATGGCTGGTTGAACCACAATATGCCAACGAAATATTACTCATAATATACAAGATCAGGAAAAGTTCAATTGTTTTTTAGAAAAAGTTGTTAGAATTCATGGCTAGTTGCGCCACAAGAGGTTAATGAAATATTAAAGTCATATATATTTAATATTTTTTACCTTAGGGAAAACTACTTCCAATTTAACATGCACATTTTAAAGATTGGATTTGTTTTAATTTTTCTTTTAAGCTACTTTAAAACTTACTTCGAAAATTTCTGTATTTTATTACTTTCATTAAGATTAAAGCATTCTCAACGTTACTTTAAAATCTTTGATCACCAACATGGTGCCTAACTCCTATATCAGGACACCATATGTGCCAGCCTTGCTTACGACATAAGGTCTTGCTGAAATTTAAGTTTTATTTTGAGAAAGCATTACTTAACTGGCTGGGTGCACTCCCTCTGGGCCGGTGGCAATCGACCCCGATCCAGATATCGCACCCGCTTATATACAAGAAAATAAGCAATTGCCCATGGGAGGGGCATTAACAAACAGTTGGCCAATAGGTAGGGATAGGAAAAATTCGCGAGTTCAATAACCTTTTGGCTAGACTCCACAGTCCTGTGTACACTCGAGCCTCAGATGTTTGTTCATTGGCTGCTACTCCAGAGAGTTCCCAGCGTTACTACTCACCTAGTCGTATGGTACTCGCTACTTGTTTCCTTGCAAGTCTGCTATTGGCTCAGAGACATCCATGGCGCGTCTAATAAACTGCGATCCAATTACAAAGGTTACTTCAGTATACATGTGTTGGACATCTATCTTGTCCTGAAATGAATTCGCGAAATTTTCATATCCTTACCAATAAGAAAACAGATGGCCAATTATGGCAATCGAGAGAAATTGCTTTTAGAGGATAGTATCCTTTCGGAGGGGTATCGACGAGAATGTCCAATGAAAGGTCGGGATCGAAAACATGTCCAAATATTGATAGCACACAAGCTTCCACGTATTCATACTTCCGCAGCTCAGACGTAGGGCCGGATGTGTCGTCACGAATTGCGCCATCCTAGCCGACAGCCAGGTACTGGTCGGCGGGCGAGTGACGTCGATGGAGTAGTTCACCAAACCGCCACGCGACGAGGGCGCACAGCTGCCAGCAGATTTCCGCCCCTCAGTCTAGTGATGGGGAAAATCAAATTATTCTCGAAATCGATTTTCATTCGAATAGTCTCGTCTGAAATCGAATCAATAATTCGGATTCCGAGTATTCGGTTTTCTTCTCCGTCTGCGACATCGCTTCTAAAGCTGGATTCACAACCATCCGTTTCATCCGTCAGTCGCCCGTCCGTCCGTCGGTCACGTGACCTCCAACCAATCGCAAGGCAACTTCCCCCCCCCCCCACCGTCCGTCAAGTATATCACAAATTTTAACTTTCGACTGACCGACGGACGGGCCACAGCCTTGTAATATCGTTCCTTGGGCATGGCTGTCGGAAAACAGTTGTTTGTTTGTTTGTCTGGACATTTTTTTCTTTTTAAATACACAGGGCAGTGAAGTTGTTTAATCTTTTACGTTTCACCTTTGAATTGCAGTGAAGATGACTTGTAGATTTTCGGAGGAAATGCTGATAAATTACGTCAGGGAAAGCGAGTATATTTATTACATTCATTTAAAACATTTGTCTGTGCGCAAGAGAGTTCGTGTTGTTGTGTGGTACAACTAAAAATTTTCTGGCCTGAAGGAGCGACAGACGACGGACTGTTGTGAGTCGCTTTCAATTGACGGACGAAAAAAATCGACGGATGTATGACTGACTGATGGATGTGAGTCAAGCTTAAATCGAAAGGAATGAATATTAATGCTTCTACAATTTAACAGTTCGAAAAGTACTTTTTTGAAGCGAGTAAACTAATGGCGTACTCGGCTGAAGTTATGACACTTGAGTTCATAAGAGTTTATAATATTTATTTTTATTTGGAGAAGGTAACATTTTTAGTTCGCAATCATTTTTCGCCCTAATGTGTATTCCGAAGCTGTCGTAAACATTTGGAAATGAGACAGAAGGCTTTTTACGTTATTTCATTTTTAGTCTCTATCTGTTCTCGTCGTTTCAATGATAAATACATTTTCGCTAGTATTTCTAGAGTTAAGCGCTCTTTGCAATTAACGAAAAGTTACAAAGCTAAAGAAAAATTCATAAAATTTATTTTTAGAAACCGAATTATTACAATAGCTGCAATTTACTTCCCTGGTATTCGAATGAAACATTCACTTCTTGGAGATATGTATGAACATTCTCATAACTGAAACGAATGAACATTGGCATGAATGAAGTGATTCATTCACAAAGTGAATGTTGGGTGGAATTTTGCTTTGCTTAAGTACAATACTCGACATAAACTCATTTAGGTAATAGATGATGGAGTGGCAACAGCCTATCTTCTCCACGTTTATCAAGTGAAACCGATGCCTTGTCTGACTTCTTTCAACTGCGCATGCGCAGACCGATTGTTTACGTCAGCCGCCATATTAGGAGTGCCAAAAGTTACATAGTAAGCAATGTAAAACATGCCACTACTAGCCCTGTCCTTGTCTTACATTATCGTCTTCACTTTCGTGTCTCGGCTTCCACTCCATTGACTAATACATCCATGCATAAACTGTGTTTAAAGAGAAAAAAAAATGCAAAGAGACAGTTTTATATCTTTGTACAAAAATGACAAAAATTAAATGGCAATTGCCGATTACCTTAAACAAAGTTACGTAAATATTGTAGTGCACCTAGTGTCATATGTCGTCGACAACGAAAACTTCAAACCGATTGATTCATTCGAATACCACAGACAAAAATCGAGAATTCGATTATAGTGCAACAATCGAATAATCGAATTGTTTTCATTCGATTTTGCCCATCGCAATCTCATTCGAGGTCAAGCCAAGTGCGTGGTAAGTGGGTGTTGCTGAACATCTGCGGGATGCTGGTCCTACGGCGAACAATACAGCCGCCCACCAGGGCTGCTGATTGACCAGCTACCAAGAATCCACAAGTAAGTGGACAATGCCACGTCTTTTCAAACTTTTCGGGCAGGTAGAAAATACATTTTCCATGTACTGTCCCCGCACTGCCGCTGAAACCGAGGAGTATGAGGAAAGGGGAAGGCAATACAGGAAGTCACAGAGGGGAGTGGGGAGTGTGGTCACTGATGTACTACCCGCAGTAACTCATTTAGCTCCGAAATGTCCGGAAAAAAAACACCGTCGTGCATTCTGACGGCCGGAGAATCGTAACTATAATATAATTGCAAAGCGTGATGACGAGGCGAAACAAAAACGTTATTCTCTCACAGTAAACCAGGCGACAGCAAGAGCTGCAGACTACGCTGGAGTGTCGCAGACGTTAATTAAGAAGATACGGACGGAACAAAAAGAACTGGATAACAGTGGGGTAGGGCGGTAGGTTGCACACGCCGGGTAAACGACGGAAAACTAGGCCGGAACATACTGCCGTGAATATTCATGACTTCGATCTATGTGTAATTCGGCGGAGGATTCAGGATTTTCATATTCAGGAAAAACGTGTCCCTGCCATTGCAGAATTACTGCCCGTGGTAAAGGAGAAAATAAACTTTCCGTGGTCGCATACTTCGTTGCGTAAGGTGGTAAAACAACTAGATTTACTGAGGAAAAAATCGCAAAGTCATTGGAAGATACTAATTGAGAGACCTCGCATTGTATCTTGGTGCCACGACTATCTAGTTGAAACAGCACAGACAAGGTGAGAAACTAATTATCTACATAAACGAGACATGGATAGACGGTAATTTAACGTTTGGTAAATGTTGGCAACATGAAGAAGTGTTTGGCATACAAGCTAATGTGAATTCGGGTAACCGATTAATTGTAGTACACGTTGGGGGTATTAACGGATTTATCGGAAATGCTCTCCTCGTCTATAAAGCCGGCGCTGCCAGTGGCGACTATCACGGCCAAATGAACAGTGGGTTACCGAGAAGCTGGCTCCTAACCTCCCGCAGTCATCTGTAGGACGTTGTAACCAAGACCGGCTGGGAAGTGTACTGTGGTCACGTACAAATGCTTGAGACTGAATACTGAGGAAAGGACGGTGTTGTATCAGATGTCATGGACAGTATCGTTGTACGTCTGGACGACAGTAGTGATTCCTCCATTGCATCAGGCACGTGCAGTTCAAGCAGTGAACAAGACAATCCGGGTTCGCCATTAGCGACCCCGCTGCCTTGAGGCGAGTGGATGTTTTCTTCGTGTGGTAGCACAGTCGTATAGCGTGGCCGGCTTATCGTTCCAAGGTCGCATTCCTGCCGGAGTTTCAGAGCTGGCGCGCGGACGATACTCCACGGTGAATTTTTCAAGCACCCATCCTCGCAACAGGCGTAAATATTGCAAAGTAACGCCCAAGGTGTGCGAGGCGTCGCAGTGCAGTGACACGTGTCCTATCACGCGATCAGATAGGCAAACGACGTGCTTTAGAAGACAGGAACTGTGAAGTTTGACTGAAATGCGTATGCATATGTGAAGTTTGGCTTGTCGAGAAGCGATACCGCGAATTTTGAATGTTTCTATTGATTAGGTGAATTTCAATTTCCTCTTGAAAATCCTAGTTATGGTAGGTTTTTTTCTTCTTCTTCTTCTTCTAGCCGTAGACTGTGTGACTATAACACAACAATTCCGTTTCTCCTTAGTATTTTATTTCAGATTGAAGTTTCGTCACAAATTTACACTCCTTACTTACTGTCGTTCAACTTATCTATTTATTTTTTGTGTATTGAAATTTAGTTCCTTAAATACCATCTCAACACTTGAAGCGGGCCTGGGCCCACATACTTCGCTCCTGTAGGGATTGGTTCAATCTCTTTTATGTGGCAGGGGCCCGCGGCGGCTGAGCGGTTAGACTGCTCGCCTCCCACCAAACCTGGCAGGTTCACTCCGGATTTTCGCATGTGGGAATCGTGCCGGGGATCTCCCGTTTCCCCCGCCCATGCTCACCTCGCTTCACCCTCATCGGCTCCCAAGACCTTGATGTTGAGAGCTGCCCAAACTACTTGACACACTCTCCGGTCACCTGGTAGTGACGGCAAGTCTATCAACCACCCCTGTGCCCAACGTTGTGATGCGACATACGTACGTCCTACATAGATCACGATTTCGCTTGTCATGTCAGAAGGGCTCGCGATTCTTTAGGCTCTTCATGGCAAAGTGAACAATTTTGAAACCCTGGTTACTTTTTTCCCCTTCCTTTCGGCCAATTTATATTTTCCTGCCGCTCGTTTACGTAAACACCACCATGCGAGGAATAAACACGGCGTACGCGTTTCACCATACTTCAAAACCAAAAGTCTAAGGCCGCAATGAACTGTGTTTATTGGTCGAGACTTGGAAATCTTGCGGATTCATCTGAGGACAAGTTAAACTGCATTCACGTGTACATGTGCGTTTGTGATTCCATTGGACCACAGTTTGTCAGACACGCCCCGAATGACTTCCAACCAATAACGAACACGCAAGGAAGATAACTGGATCCCGTGTCACCTGGTCTGGTGTAAAACTGGTGCAACAGCCAATGAACTACTAACTAATGCTCGCGTGCACAATGGATTGTGGAGTCCAGCTTGTCTCCGAATGAATCTGTGAAATTTCCGGGTCTCAATTCATCGGTTAGTATTAGGGTGCCTATTTTTCGTGAAAAGATTTCAGGACAAGTTGAGTTTCAACGCACTTTAGTTCAGAATAACTTTTCGTGATTGGACCATGTAAATTGTCACGTGCATTATCTGTATGCCCACGAATCACTGATGGGCAGTATCGGAGAAACTTAATTCTGATTGGCTCACTCAAGTAAGAGGCTGTCGTCACGCAAAGACAAGTTGCCAATATCCAAATGAATACTGCAAGCGTGCACTTGGAATATTGAAGTCTAGCCTTCGCACAAATCTTTTCGCGAAAAACAGGTGATCTTAGTTATTATGTCTGATTGAGTAGAGATAATGAAAAATCGCGAAAATGTTTTGAGCTAATATATCTTCTATAACACTCTAACTTGTTTATTCTTTCATGATTGGTAGAACAAGGTTTTGACTCGGCTAAGTTGTTTGCAGACCAATCACGAACTTCCTCCCTTATAGTATCAGAATCCTCATTGGTCCAGTGAAATTGGGTAGTAGCTTCACACATGCATGACAGCTAATGAGGGGAAAAAAACTGTTAGGCATGTGTATGGTACGTTGAATCCTAGCAAACAGTCAACTTTTCCCGCGATAAACCATAATCTCTACTGATGAGTAGAAAAATGAAAAATTCGCGTTATTATCTGGCGTCGCGCTAGAATTTACCAACCTATAAACATGAGAGTCGGTGATACTTGTTTATTGGCTTTTGCAAAAGTGAGAAGCCACGTGAGGCGGCACATGACTGGGCTATCTTTTCGGTTCTTGTTTCCGATTGGCTTAAGGCCGCCCACGGCGTGTCAAACCAGTTGTAGTCCAATTACAAGAGAAATACAAACGCACATGAGTTTGAAGTCTATCATATGTACAAATGATAACTCGAATCTTGCATGTCTCTACTGATGCGACAGCCTCAAAAAGTGCTCATTTTCCCGTGAACAGCCTATAGATAGAGACCTGAGAAATTCGCGAGTTCAGTGACCTGCAGGCTAGACTCTTACGGACTATGTACAAATATGCCGATATCAACTGCACACTGGTTGTCTGCTGTCATGGTGGAAGGCGACAATTGGACACCGTTCTCCAGGAGGTGTGAAAACACCGCGTGGACCAATGGCTGAAGTTATATAAACGCACGTGTTATGCATTATAGCGCGCGCGCGCGCGTGCGTGTGTGTCGGCGACACCTCGAGCCAACGGAATGTACCCCAGAACGCCAATCTGGCGCGATTGTATGCGCTCAGCGCGATGAGGACAATGGTCAAGCTCGCCAGGCATTCGAGCGTTGAGCACACCCTCCCCTCACCCCATCACCCTCCCCCCTCCCCCCGTTCCATCAAGGTGTCAGCGAAGGCATCCCGCTGCCACTTCAGGTATCCTCAGCTCGCCAGCATCTGCATAGCTGATGAGTCGACGGACCTACGAGCAGGCCACGGACACGACAGGCCACACGAAACGTAATTATTAGAGGAATGCAAAATTCGCGTTATTATATCTGGCATCAAGCTAGATTTCAACGCCCTATATACATCGGCGTCGGTGCAATTTGTTTATTGTCTTCTGCAGGCATGCAAAATTCGCGTTATTATATCTGGCATCACGCTAGATTTCAACGTCCTATATACATCGGCGTCGGTGCAATTTGTTTATTGTCTTCTGCAGGCATGCAAAATTCGCGTTATTATATCTGGCATCACGCTAGATTTCAACGCCCTATATACATCGGCGTCGGTGCAATTTGTTTATTGTCTTCTGCAGGCATGCAAAATTCGCGTTATTATATCTGGCATCACGCTAGATTTCAACGCCCTATATACATCGGCGTCGGTGCAATTTGTTTATTGTCTTCTGCAGGCATGCAAAATTCGCGTTATTATATCTGGCACCACGCTAGATTTGAACGTCCTATATACATCGGCGTCGGTGCAATTTGTTTATTGTCTTCTGCAGGCATGCAAAATTCGCGTTATTGTATCTGCCATCACGCTAGATTTCAACGCCCTATATACATCGGCGTCGGTGCAATTTGTCTACTGGCTTCTGCAGAAGCGAGGAGCCACAGCACCTATAGACTGCGCGGCACGTGATTGGGTCATCTTTCCGTTACTTCTTTCCGATTGGTTCGAGGTCGCCCAGGGTGCGTTAAACCAGCTGTAGTCCAACGAGAGAAATACAAACGCACACAAGGTTGTAGTCTATTCTGTCTTCAAATGATAACGCGAATTTTGCGTGTGCCTTAGTAATTATAGTCCATTCACGGTCACATCCGACCTTTTATGAAGCCCTGCTAAAGTTCTACTTTCAGGATATCCCTCCGCATCATGCAAACAAAGCTTCTCCGAGTCTATAAAATTACGCCAAAGGGAAAATGGTCTAATTAAATTTTCCATAAGAGCTTTTTCTTGCTAGGTGTTACCAACACAACTATTTTTTCCCGGTTTTTATTCACATTAACTATAATTAAATATAGTATGTCATAGCTACCATATTAGTAAAAGTACGATTTATCCTAAAGTAAGATAATTTTACGTTTAATACAATCACGAAAGGCTTGTGATAGGTAGCATATTCAGCAAACAACCAAACATGTCATACATGAGGCGACTTTTCAAAGGTTTGATTCAAAGAGTGTGAAGAAACTGCGAAGACAATTCATGTTGTAATATATTCACGATTTCTTCACACGTTTTCAATCAAACCTTTGAAAAATCACACCAAGTATAATGTGCTCGTTTCTTTCCTAAATTTGCCATGTATCAAACGCGTTTTATAATTTTTTTTTCAAAGAAAAACAAACCATATTTTTGGCTATATTGTAACTTCAGTTATATTTTATCTTTAAATTATAATATTTCATTTACAATAAATTCAAATTAAACAGAGAAATCACGTGTGTTGCCGATGACCACTCGCCTCCCATCCAGGCGAACCTGGTTCGATTCCCAGGGGGTCGACCGCACATTTTCGCATGTGGGAATCGTGCCAGACGATGCCGCTGAGTGGCGGGTTTTCTCGGGGATCTCCGGTTTCCCCCCGTTATTTCGGTGCTGCTCTGCATCCCCCCTCGCTTCGTCCGCATAGGCTCTGGAGACCTCGACGTTTGGACCCGTCCAAATTTCTCCACTTCCACTCTGCAGTAGAAGTGGTGCGAGTCAAGATGTACACAATACCCACCGCACTGCAGTGCGAGCGTGTCAGCCAAAATATCAGTCCGCGATAGGAGGACGTAGCACTTATGCGGGAAGGTTTCCATTACAAGTTCAAAAGCGCCCATCGTCAATTCGCTGGCATGCCGCAGACTATAATCCATTCACGGTTACTTCACACTTTCCTGAAGCCCTGCTGAAGTTCTACTTCCAGGATATTCCTCCGCCTCGTGCAAACTAACTCTAGAAAATTACACCAAAGGACAACGCACCGAATTCGTGCGCACTCAATTGTAATGGTATTTTGCATAAGAACTATTTCTTACTAAGCGTTACCAACACACGCGTTTTCCCACTATTTTCATTCATATCTATTAACAAAGAACTATTATAATTTATTAATGAAATACGGGCAAAACTCTAATTTAACTAAAATAAGATACCTTCGTATTAACAGAGGTAGCCTATGAAACGCTTGTGACACATGGCATATTTAGGAAATAACTAAACACTTCACCCATGGGGTGATGGGGTTTCATTCGAAAAGTGTGAAGAAACAGCGGATAGACTATATTATCTTGCACATTATTCTGCATCTCCTCAACAATTGTAGTAATCGCTGCATGGACTTCTGCTAAAGGCTGTTCACGGTAAGGTGAGCGCTTTTGAAATGATCATTAAAAAAAATTTCACAGCTGCTGCGTGGCATATATTTAACCGGGCTCACCGAGTGGCGTGCGCTCAGTAAAGTTGGTAGCGATGGAGGGACAGTAGTTCAATATCTTAACGTCAAATAAAAAGTGCTAAGTAACCATTTGTAATAACTTAAATTATTTCTTTTTCTTTCTGATTTTTTATGCTTCAAAGTGCAAAGATGAGCATATTTGCAAACATATTTACTTTTCTAATAATTTCTCAGTTTCACTTGACCACGTATGAATAGAGTGACGAGGCCCACGACAATGTTAATTTTACATAAGGCGGAAGAACACGCAGTGTGCATCCAGGAAGATATTAAGCAGGACTTTCAAAAGTGCTCATTGTACCGTGAACAGCCTGTACCATATTTACAATGCCACAACCTTTCCTTCCCAGTTTTCACTTCGCAAGCAACCCCAGAGTCACAATGCGCCATGATTTCACACGGCGTGAGTGCGCGAGGAGGTTTGCGAGGCTTTCGTCATCGAGGTCTCGAGAGCCGATGGGTGTGGTTGAGGCGAGTGCAGAGCGGCGCTGGAATTAAAAGGTTGCGGGGTGAACGGGAGATCCCCGAGAAAACTCGGAGATCATCGGCATGGCCCGGCACGATTCCCACTTGCGAAAAACCGGGACTGACACAGCCGGGAGCAAAACCCCTCTCGCCTAGGTGGGAGGCGATGAGTCTAACCACTAAACTGACAAGGAAGAAGTTGAGGGAAAAAAGAAACTATCAGTAGCATAAGAATGGGGGGAAAAATACACAACAATTAAGGGAACACACAAAGTTATGATGGACAAACTACTACCTAATCTTGAAGGAACAGAAGAAGAAATAGAAGTACATACTTCGGGAGAAGAAGAGAAAAAAAGAATCTGAAGAAATCAAAGAAGAAAATATTGAAAATGCGATAAAAATACGCAGCGTTAAAAAAAAGCACCGGGAACCGATCGGATAACAATCGAAGAAATAAATAAAGGCTGGGAAACGATTAAATCAATAATAAAAAAATTATAAATAAATGCTATACATTAAGCAGATATCCGGAAATATGGAGAACAGGAAAGATAGAATTTTTATACAAAAGTAAGAATAAATTAAAAACAGAGGTTTCATAGCAAAATTAAATCAGAAATACAAAAAACGCTTCACGATAACCAATTTAAATTTAGAGAAAAAAATCAACCGAACAGACAATAAATAAGGTATTATACTTAATAGAAACAAGTACCAAAAATATTTGATTGGCATTTCAATAGACATAAGCAACGCATTTTCAACAGTGAAATGGAAAGACATTAAAGAACAGATTAATAAAATACCAATAGGGAAAAAATTGAAAGAAATTTTATGTGACTATTTGAATAACCGGAACATAATAGTACAAGATAATCAGATAACGTTAAAAAAAAAAAATGGAAATAAATCGCGACTGTCCACAGGGATCAGCAATAGAGCCAAGTCTATGGAGTTTAGTAATAAATGATTACATAGTACAAAACAATAATGAGGATTCAATAGTTGTGGCATTCGCGGACGATTGTACAAGAAAGGAAATAGAAGAATGGACACAAAAAATAATGGACAAAACTTTAATATGGATGAAAGAGAAAAAAAACTTAAATTATCAGTAGAGAAAAGTTGCCATAATTTAAAAATGAAAACGAGATAAAAGACCGCCAGTGATATGACAAATAAACAATAAAATTTAAAAAGGAAATAGTATACTTGGGCATTATTTTGGATAATAGATTAAGTTTTGTCCCAAATGGTAAATATATAACCGAAAAAGTTAAGAATATATTTATAAAATTAAAACGAACGGTATGGAATATAAAAAAATTTAACAATAAAAATAATAAAATATTTTATCAGGCATTATACCGTAATATAATACACAAAAATTAAAAATTGAAAATAAACCCATTAAAATATTACTAAGAGCTTCACAAATATATGTATTGATAAAAATAATGAATTTAACACCAACAACATCATATGTGTCCGCAATAACAGTTAGTAAAGAAATACCAATAGACTTTAGTATAAAAGATAGAAATATGATATATAAAATTAAAAACGAAGTAGACGAAATAGAATACAACGGAAATACATATAATAGGATAGTAGAGCACAATAATATTTGGATTGAAACAAATAGAAATAATCAACCTATTAGTTTACAATAATTAAAGAAAGAAATCTATAAACTAAGTGTCATAAATTGGCAAACAGAGTACGATTCGACAGAAACCGGCCTAAATACAAAAAAAAATTATATTAAAAATATACAACAATGGTACGAAATTAAAAGCAATATAAATAATAGTGTGTTGAAAGTAATAACGGGACATCGTCGAATTAAAGAATATTTAGTTAAAATAGATAAAATAGAAGACGACAGTTGTCAATGTGAAAAGGGAGCTCAGACGGTATACCATATTGTGTACTTGTGTGACATGTTTAAAGAAGAAAGGAAAGAATTAGAACAGAAATTAACACCTTTTAATGACAAATGACCATCACAAAACATAATATATATGACAAGGAAATTGTAGAAATAATAAATGAAAGTATTAGTAAAATATATGATTTGGTAAAAACTATGAATGATGATTTAACTGAGTAGTCTAGGGAGCAGATGAGAGTGTGCTGGAACTAAGGAAATTATTGAGTGAGTGTTTGTGTTTGTCTAATGTTTTATCCTTTAAATTAAATGAAAATTATAAATAGCTCTCTCATTTAGATAAGAAACAGAATTTTCAGTAAATATTGAAGTTTTGCAGAATAACAGTGGGGAAGAAAAATTGAAAATCTCCAAAAACGAAAAAGTTACAAAGAAGAACACGAGATCAGAAATTAATGCAAGAAGACTTGAAGGAAATATGGAGAAAAATAGAAGAATGATTAGAAAAAGAAGAGAAAGAGGAAGAGGAAAGAAAATGGGGAGGAGAACAGAGAAGTAAAGTAGAAGAACAACAGAAGAGAGAAAAAGAGGAGTAGAAGCAGCAAGAATGAGAAGAAGAAATACAAAATCTGAAACGGATGAAAGAAGAACAGAAGGAACTGCGGAGAAGAAAATCTAAATGAGGGAAAGATGTGATTTGTGATAATATATTGGTCGATGTCTGTGTATGTGTCTGCGTGTAAAAAAAGGGGGGAGGTGAGCCGCCCGTAGGAGCTGAGCTCCATTCCCTCGTCCGCCGGGGAACGAAGATCTGGGTGTCCAGAAAGGGGAACTTCGATGTCCTGGGAAATGCTTCGGTTGGAGCGGAACGGTGGGCGAGTGTAAAAATAAAAAGAACAAAACAGAATAGTACAGATACGGAGGGGGCTGGAGGCCCTTCGGGTTCGTGGGCGGCGCCATTAGACCGTTGGGTGCCATGGCCTAACGGCCGAAAGGCTAGTTAGCTGTCTGCGTGCCCGGCGGCGTCTGGTCGCGCGAACGGTTTCGAGGGGGGGGGGGGGGGGGGGGGGGGGGGGGGGGGGGGGGGGGGGGGGGGCTGAAAGGATACCTGTCGGGGAGCTGTCTCGGTCGGGGCAGAATAGCTCACCACCTTCCTAGGAAGTGTGGATGATGCTTTCGAATAGAAACAGAATTTGTAGAAATTACGGGCGCCCAACCGAACAGCCGCCCTTCCACAAAAAAAAAAGTGAATCTGTATAACTAATATACGGTTTGTTAAATTGTAGTAGTCATGATAGAATTGAACACCCTGGATGGCTGTACTGCTAAGTAGGGTTAATGAAATAAATTATTAAAAAAAAAAAGTCAAACCATTAGACTACCGTGGACCGAGTATAGTTGGCAGCGAATGATAAAGGAGTTCGATAGTTAAACTCTCGCGTTGCAGCACCAAGCTAGACTCCACAGTACTCTACAGAGTGTTCCGCGACTCAACCGACATACTTCGCCAGCGAGACATACATATCATTGCCAACAAAAAAAATCTATATACACAAGTAGGCTATGCAGCACCATTTCAGAGTCACAGGGACGTAAATACAGTAAAACGCAGATTGGAATTACTGAATATCTCTAATGTAATTGACTACATTCACGTTGTAAGTCCCACACAAGATGTTCAAAATGTGCCCAATTTGACGGTAAGCAGACACTGCTGGCGTGGCCAGTCTTTGTTAGTGTCTCGAGGCGAGTGGTTGTGCAACAATGCCAGGAATGTTTACACGTGCTGAGTACGTATACAGGATGTCGGTTTACGGATACTGTGACGGAAATGGGCGCGGTGCGGCAGCTGAGTATCCGCGCAGATGGATTGGAAGATTGTAAGAATTGACGGGAAAACATTACACACGGTATTTACGTTTTAATCAATATTAAAAATTTTACTCGGTAACTCGTTTGAACAATTAAAATGTTAAAGCTCAGATGTAACCCAGATTTTATCAACAGATTGTGCCTTATGCGTATCGAATATTTTAATGATTGCCACAAAAATTATTGTTTTCTTTTCGCATTTATACGAAATATGGTTCAACCCTCATACATTACTTATAAGTGCGATTTCCTTGCCAAAAAAATTTAGGCCGCCTATTCTTTTGCATATTGGCATGTCAAAATCACTCCATTAGTTTTACGTACAAGTAATAAAAAAAAGCTCGCATACCAAAATAATATACTTCTTTTCTTCCAGAAATATTTTTTAACATGGTATGAAAGTGTTTCGCAATTAAAAAAAAAAATACGAAATATAAGGAAGGTTTTTTCGCATATATTTGAATGATAGCAGTCCATGATTTTTTTATTTTTTTAAATAAATTTCGCTGAGTAATATCTTAAAATAAGTTAATACATTACAATTTAATTTTTAAATCCCGATACACTAAAATTGCCATTTCTGACACGCCATGATTCAAAACCACACGGAATAATTTTATTTTATTTACTTACAAGTAATGTCGACGAGGGAATGGCATTTTTTTTGCAAATACAAAATAATTAATATTTTGGTGAACTGTGCTCTTAATAGTTCAGGTTGAAAGGCGATCGCTAGAAATCAAGGATAAAATCATTTTCCCGTGACCCTATAGAGCTTAGAATGCCTTGTTTCGCTATGGCAATATGCACGAGTAGATTGCCCTCTCCATCCACAACTCAACTCCGGCAACCGAACTCAAGAACCAGTTGGCCCGTATCGAGGGACATCGAGGAAGTCTGCAACCAACCCCACAGAAACTTTCTTTGTGTGTGTGTGTGTGGGGGGGCAGGGGGGGGGGGCAACATTTTGCGTGTATTGCAAAGAATGTTTTTATTCGGCCAAAAAGAATTACGTACGCAGGCTTTGTTCTTTTCAGACGTGACCCCTACTAGCCCGTATTCCCCTTGCCGGCCCGCAGGACTTGTGTGCGATCTCGTGCATCATGACCAGAAGTGTCCTCTTCTTAAGCTTGTATTTTGGTTGATCGTTATCGCGACCGGATCGAGGCGAACAAAAGCAGCGCGGCACAGGAATTCGGTCACGGGTGTGTGTGTGTGTGTGTGTGTGTGTGTGTATATATATATATATATATATATATATATATATATATATATATATATATGTTCAAATGAACTCGGCAGTGAGGCGAAGTGATCGTGGAAACTGGAGACGGTTGATCGTGGCACGGTTGACGTCTGATGTCGCGCACAATAACTCTCATAGTGTTCCCGTCAGAGGTTGAGCGTGCTTGCCAAAGGAAGTAATGTTAACCGGTCGATCTCGGCAGACCAAACAGTTCGTACAGTGGAGTATGATTGGTTCATACACGAGAACATAAAACGATCCGATTAAATTTAAGAGTCACGTCCGTTTAAATTTTTTATTTATTTTTCCCTGAAAATTACGCAAAGGCTGTTCGACATAAAGTGATCACTTTTGAAATCAATCTCACAAAAAAGTCACCGCCCCTGCCTGCATTTATTTTAAAGGGTGCAATGATTTACATGCGCACAGTAATGTTGGTAATGATGGAGGGGAAAGTATTCCCATATATTAACGTCGAATACAAAGTGTTAGGTTAACAAATTGCCATAACTTAAATTATTTCTTACGCTTTCTGTTTTTTTTTTCATGTGTCGAAGTGTAAAAATCAGCATATTGGTTAGATATATACTTTTATGATAATTTCACAGTATCACTTGACCAATACATGAGTAAAGTGATGAGGCCCATGGCAAAATTAGTTTTACATACGGCTGAAAAACACACAACGTGTATACAAGTAGATCTTAAGCAGGGCTTTCAAAAGTGCTCATTTTACCGTGAACAGCCTATGAAAACTTTTGTTAATTGTCACGTTTCCTAAAACTAGCTAATATAATTCTTCCCAAAGAACTATAAATTATGTCTCGATACAGCAGCTAGCTGTGTAAAATATCTTATTTTTACTGATTATCAAAAATGAACTGTATCTACCTACACAATTTCACATGTCCAATTTTTTTAAATTCATATTTGATATATTACGAGAATATATGATATTATCCGCTGTGCCATGCTCCCTTCTTCTTGTCCAGTACATCAACAAAAATAAAGCGATTCTTTGTAGCTTCATCTGTTTCTAAGTTAGTTGCGTGTTGCGTAAAGCGAATTAGAATTTTGTGATAAATATAAAAAGTCAAACAGACCTTCATTTAATAAGATATCTTGCATTAAATACAGCAATTGCTTACATTTGCCATTATTATGACAGTTCTTATTCTAGGGGCTATTCACGGTAAAGCGAGCACTTTTGAAAGCCCTCTCACTTGGAATAATAGTCAATACATATAAGCAGTGGTATATAGTTCCTCCGGCCACACACGGGATTCGGGACTGGCTCGGTGGCTCGACCTTGACCCCAATTTTTCCCGTCCCCCCCCCCCCCCCAAAAAAATCACTAATTTTCGCAGAAAATTGTACGTTTCATTCCAAAAAAATGCTTTAAAATGTCCCCTTTTTCCATACGAAATTTCAGTTTTCCCTTCAACATTTCCCGTTTTTCCCTCAAAAAATGCCATGTCCCAGAATGTGTGTTAGCGAACCCCCGAAAGTCAAAAACGAGCCGATTTTAAGATGTTGGAGGGCTCGCTTCATACTGCCAGCCTACATCGATAAAATTAAATTATTTTTTAATTCATAATTTTAAAAAACTTTAAATTTTTTAATTATAAAAACATTTATAAGTCGTAAGTATTGAGTGTTATGTATCACCGGACTCGTCTTTTCAAGGCGCATACGATCGTCATGTCACATCGCCATTTTGTCTCGTATTTTCATGTTCTATCATTCAATGCTCTCTCTCTTTCTCTCTTTCATTTCTCTTTCACTTTCTTATTCTATCTCCTTCTCTCTTGCCTCCCTCATTCAATATCTTTCTCTCATTCCATTCCTTTCTCCCTTTCTTTCGTTTCTCTCGCTTCCTCATTCAATATCTTTATTTCATTCCATCCCTACTCCTTCTCTTTCGTTTCTCTCTCTTACTTCCCTCATTCAATACCTCTCTCTCATTCCATTCCTTTCTCCCTTTCTTTCGTTTCTCTCTCTTGCCTCCTCATTCAATATCTTTCTCTCATTCCATCCCTTTCTCCCTCTCCTTCGTTTCTCTCTCTTTCTCTCATTCCATCTCTTGTGTCTCTCTCTCTCTTGCCTCTCGTGTCTCTTTCTTTCTCTTCCATTTTCCAATCCCATCTCCTCTCTTGTTTCTCATAATCGCTTTCTCTCATCTCTTGTCCCTCTTATCAGTCCATAGGTTTTCTCGGGCTTCCTCCCCATTTTTTCGCTGTTTCGTTTCTCACATTCATTCCCTCATTCCATCTCTTTATCGCCATCTCTCTCGTCTCTCATTCCATCCCTTTCTCTCATATTCATTTTTTCTCATTCCATATCTTGTCTGTATTGTCTCTCTTTCTTTCTCACATTCGCTTTCTCTCTTTCAATCCCTTTCTCTTGTTCCATATCTTTCTCTCTTTCGATTCTCTCTTAATCTATATCAGTCCATAGGTTTTCTCCGAGTCCTCCCATTTTTGTTGTTTAATTTTCTCTTTCATTCTCTCATTCCATCTCTTTATATCCATCTCTCTCGTCTCTCATTCCATTGCTTTCTCTCTTTCGCTCCACTCTTTATATATATATATATCAGTCCATAGGTTTTCTCCAAGCCTTCCATTTTTGTTGTTTCGTTTCTCTCTTTCATTCTCTCATTCCATTGCTTTGTCTCCATCTTTCTCGTCTCATTCCATCTCTTTCTCTCTTTCGTTTATCTCTTTCTCTATATCAGGCCATAGGTTTTCTCCGAGTCCTCCCGTTTCTTATTTGTTGTTTCGTTCCTCTCTTTCATTCCATCTTGTCTTTCGCTCTACAGCTTTGTTTACATTTATCTCTCACCAATCATCACCAAAGCACTGGAGGTACTGCATTTAGCATTGCAGGCACCGCACTTAAGGGTCATCGGGGTCATATGGAGTCATTTGGATTCAATTAGGATCATATTGGGGTCATTTAAAGGTCATTGGGTTCATGTTGGGGTCATTTAGGGTAGTTTATAGTCATTTTTAAGTCATTCTGGAGTCATTTGGAGTCATTTTGGAGTTAAAGAATCAAGATTCAAGGGTCAGGGGTCAGTTTGCAAATTGAATTATTTCGAGCTCTTTGCGTTGATGATGTGTGTAGGTGCGTGTATGTGAATAGGTGCGTGTGTAGGTATAGTATCTTCGTTTTTTCTGAGTGTCTGAAAACAAACAATTAAATTACAATCACAACACACCTCAAGGGTGTATTGTCCCTACAGTTCACCTTACAGGTGAACAGGTTTTGCTGTTGTTGGTCCCAATATATATGTGTATAACATTTTTAAAGTGTGTGTCACATGGCGCTCACGTGTCATTGCTCATTCGGTGAGTATCATTTTAAGTGTGCCACATGGCGGTCACGTAATATTGCTCGTTCATGATTGGTTGTTGCTCACGTGACATCTCAGGCTCTGGGGGTATATAAGGCGGACATATTCACGCATCGTCTCAGTTCTTCGTCTGATACGACAGGTGACGGATCGTCTTCTCTCTCCTGACTTTCTTAGCATTCTGACTGGTAGGCATTTCTTATGACCATCTCTTCCATAAAATTCTGTAGGGAATTATCATTCATCGTCGTAAATATGCCTAAGTATGATACAGATCCTTTATACCTTTATATTATCATATGTATTAATTCTGTGTTTTTTCATGCAGAGATCAAGATGAAGCATGCATTTAATGGGTGCGTGCAAGTGACGTCTCGACTTAGTCTTTGGCTGTACGATCAGCGGCCCCAGATGACCTGCATATATCGCCATCGATGTCGTTCGTGGTACCCTCGCCGGCATCTTCAATTATATCGGTGCCATCTACTGAACCGTTACATCGTCACTCGTGTCGCTTCTGCAATAAAACCTTTGTGTTCAACCACGACGCACGCGAAGTATGGCTGTGAGTTGAATACAGATCGAGTGGTACACAAGTGCAAGGATTGTCGACTGTCATTTGCTAGGCGCGATAACTTGCAGAGAACATGCGATAACCTGCAAAGCTGTAGGACCTTCACCTACCAAAATCACTAGTGTACAGTCTCCTTCGCCACGATGTATGAGTGCGCATCTTGCAAACCAAGGTTTCAAGATGTTAATCCACCTTCGTGCCAGCGACAATCGCGTCCAAGAATCGTTGCTTGGTCTGGGGCTGTTAATTACAACGATTTCGTAGAAGCTGAAACTGTTTTCCACCGTAATTTAAAGACATGGGTGGCTGAAAACGCAAATGGTTCGTCAAAAGATATTTGTAACTTTTTGGCTCACATGAAGATAAATATCACGGACCAGCTCACCGACGAAGTACGAGAGCAGGGTCCAATTAAATTTAGTGCGTGGCTTGAGTGTAACTATACGAAACCAGAACCGTTCGTCGAAGGTACCGACAAGAGAGCTTTCAAAACAAAACATGTAGAAGTATTCGAGGCTAGCGATATTGAGAAGGCGGTAGGAAACAGCTTAGAAAAAATATGTGAAGAGGAGGACGCAAACAAAGAGCATGATTCGGGGTGGACATTGTCGTCAGCCAATCACCTGCAGCTCCGCATAAACAAGCTGGACCCCCTTCGAGTCTCGTCGTACACTGACTTGCCAGGATCTATCAAGAACAAGAAGGCTATGAATAACCCACAAAACACTGACGACCACGTGTGCTTTAATTAGGCCGTTCGAGCGGGTTTTGTAGAAGGAAAAACTGCCAGAAAACCGACCACCGCTACAAAGGTATTGAAACAAAATCTGACTTTTCTGGCCCCGAGTCACCTACACAACTACGGCATATCACAGTTTTCGATAAAACCAATGCGTCAGTGTCTGTGAACATTTATGGTATAGGCGAGAACCAGAAAATTGATCCCATACGAGTAGCAGAAGAAGAAAATGATCGGCACATCGACCTCCTTCTCCGCACCACCGAAGATGTGAACGCTCACTACTGTTGCACATAAAGAATTTCGAGCGTTTGGTAAGATCGCAGCTGACAGCCCACCAGGCTGAAATACACATATGTAAGCGCTGCTTCGAGTATTACGACGTTCAGGCGATGAAATCCGGGCTGACGTGGCAGCAGTGCCTATAAGATCACAAGCAATACTGCCAGAGCCAGGGAAGGATGGTAGTCCGCCCGTTTTGGAATTCAAGGATTACCACCACATGAATAAATTGCCGGCGGCAGTACATGCTGATTTCGAGTCAATACTCAAGCCGGTTCAGACCTGCGAACTGGACCTGGGCCATGGCGATACATATGACAATCAGAAGCGCGAGGCCTACAGTTCTTGTATTTACGTGCAAGTCAACAATAGTGTAATTCCAGCAGCACTAACATCCACCCCGATACAGGAGCCCATTATCTATATAGGGGAAGATGCGGAAAATACATTTATGGACACCATAGTGGATATTGGCACAAAAGTAAAAGATATTTACACCACTTCGAAGCAAATGATACCGCCCACCCCCACATAAAAGTCAAGCTACTCATAGGCGACAAGATGCTACTACTGTGAATTACCGTCCACACACGAAGATTATAAAGTAAGAGACCACGACCACTTCACTGGGCGCTACATAGGCCCTGCATGCACCAGATGCAATTTGCTGCGTCGCCGCCCTAAAAAACTACCTGTATTGTTCCACAACCTCAGCTACGACGAAAACTTTATTATAAATCATCTTGACTACGACGACAAGGAAATCTTCATCATCCAACATACAGAGGAAAAATTAATAACGTTCTTGAAATCACTGGGAGAAAAGTTTTCTATACAGTTTATCGACACATTCCGCTTCACGGCCCGCAGCCTGGCATCCCTGGCTGAGTACCTACCACCTTCAAAATTGATCAACACTGCGAAATTCTTCACCCACAACCAATTACCTCTCGTCACGCGCAAAGGCGTTTTCCCTTACGATTACATCGACTCGTGGGAGAAGCTGAACGAGTCAGAGCTACCTCCTAAAGACGCTTTCTTTAACAAGCTAACGGACTCGGGAATCAGTGAAGAAGACTATATACACGCCCAAACAGTATGGCAAGAGTTCGACTGTAACAATCTTAAGACATATTCAGAATTGTATTTGAAGGCTGACGTGCTTCTTCTGTTCGATGTTTTTGAGAACTTTAGAGACTTCTGCATTTCCACGTACAGGCTCGATTGCGTTCACTACACCAGTGCTCCAGGGTTAGCTTTCGATGCTATGTTGCGTATGACGGGGGTCGAGCTGGAACTTCTAATGGACTACGACATGCATATTTTTATTGAAAAATTGAATTCGTAGAGTGGCTCAGTGTGTTAAACGTCATGCGGTAGCAAATAACATCTATGCACAGGATACATACTACCCCAGCAAGCCGACAACATACCTGCAGTACCTCGATGCAAACAACCTGTACGGCTGAGCTTAGAGTTAACAATTCACAATACGTAATTTCAGATGGGTCAACACCAACATCGAACTCATTTCCATTCCAGACGACAGGGCGGCCAACAGGTTATATTCTCGAGGCGGATGTCGAGTACCCCATGTCCCTGCACGAAGAACATTGTGATTTACCATTTCTTACCATCAACCTGGCTCCAAGCATTCGAAACTGATGACTCTGGAAGACAAGAAAAAATACATCGTCCACTACCGCAACCTAAAACAAGCCTTCACCCATGGCTTGAAGCTTACGCAAATACATCGTGTACTTGCGTTTGAACAAAGTACCTGGCTAAAACCCTACATCGAGCTCAACACTGCGAAGCGACAGACTTTGAGAAGGAATTCTTCAAATTGGCGAGTAATGCAACATTTGGAAAACTCATGGAAAATAAAAGAAAACGCCTAAAAATGGAGCTAGTGTGCAGTGAACAGCAACTTAAAAAAACTGGTAGCAAAACCAACATTCTTAGACAGGACAGTATACAAAGAAAATCTTTCTCTCCTCCATCTACAGCATGACTTCATTCTCTTTGATAAGCCTATCTATGCAGGGTTCACTCTCCTCGACCTATCAAATATTTTAATGTAAAATTTCCATTACAAAATGGAATATAGGTATAATTATGAGTATGAATGATAATTCCCTACAGAATTTTATGGAAGAGCTGGCCATAAAAAAATACTTACCAGTCAGAATGCTAAGAAGATCAGGAGAGAGAAGACGATCCGTCACCTGTCGCATCAGACAAAGAACTGAGACTATGTGCGAATCTGTCTGCCTTATATACCCTCAGAGCCTGAGATGCCCCACGTCAGAAGCAAACAGCCAAATCATGAACGATTCATTATTTACATGACCGCCATGTGGACACATTAAAATGGTTACACGAATGAGCAATGACATTGGTGACGTCATGTGACCACATTTTAAAAATATTATACTCCAACATACTGGGACCAATGACTGCAAAACCCTCACATCTATAAGGCACAACTATTAAGGGACAATAACCTGTAGGACGTGTGTGATTGTAATTTAATTGTTAGTCCACATACTCGAGAAAAAACGAAGAATATCCCTAGACACGCACCTATGCACTTACACTACACAATCTACAAAAATGAGCACACTATATAAAACCTATGGGCTGATATAAAGTAAGAAAGAAGCGAAAGAGAGAGAAAGAGATGAAGTAGAACGAAAGAGAAAAAGTGAGAAAGAGTATACAGTGAAAAGCTAAGATGGAATGAAAGAGAGACACGAAACAACAAAAAATGGGAGGACTTGGATAAAACCTATGGACTGGTTAGAGAACGAGAGAAAGAAAGAGAGAAGAGGAAAGAGAGAAGAGAAATGAGAAAAGAGATGGAATGGAGATGAGAGTGATGGAGAAAATAGATGAAGAAGAGTGAAGAGAGAAACGAAACAACAAAAAAGGGAGGATTCGGGAAAACCTATGGACTGATATAGGGTAACGAGAACTGAAAGAGAGAAGATGGAATGAGAGACAAGAGAGATGGAGATAAAGAGATGGAATGATAGAATGAAAGAGAGAACGAAAAACAAAAAGGGAGGACTCGAGAAAACCTATGGACTGATAAGGGAAAGAGAAAGCGAAAGAGAAAGATATGGAATGAGAGGTGAGAGATGGAGATAAAGAGATGGAATGAGAGAAAGAAAGAGAGACTAGGACTTAATGAGAGAAAAAGAGAAACGAAGAGAGGAAGACACAATAGATGGAATGAAGAGAAAGGAGTAAAGCATAAAAAGAGAAAGATATGGATACGATAAAGAGGGGACACGAAAGAGAGAGAGAAAGAGCCACAAGATATGCAATGAAAGAGAAATAGAGAGAAACGAAACAGAGTGAGAAAGAATGGAATGAGAGAAAGAAAGAGAGGCAAGAGAGAGGCAGGAGAAAAGCGACATAGAGAAAGAAAGTGAGACGAGATAGAAAGACAAGAGATGGAATGAAAGAGAAGGAGAGAGAAATGAAAGGGAGGGAGGGAGAAATGGATGAAATGAGAGAAATATGTTGAATGAGGGAGGCAAGAGAGAAGGATATTGAAAGATAAATGGAAGAGAGTAAGAGAGAGAAATGAAAGAGAGGGAGAAAGGGATTGAATGAGAGAATGAAAGATAGACAAGAGAGAAGTAAATTAGAGGAAGAAAGAGAGACAAGAGAGAGAGATAAAAGAGATGGAAATAAAGAGAAAGAGAGAAACGAAAGAGAGTGAGAAAGGGATGGAATGAAAGAAAGAAAGAAAGCGTGGCAAGATACACAAGGGATGGAATGTAAGATAAAGGAGAGAAAGAGATGAAATACGAGGAAAAGGATGGTATGAGAGAAAGATAATGAATGATGAGGCAAGAGAGAGAAAGAGGTGGAAAACGATAAAGAGAGAGACACGAAGTAGGCAAGAGAGAGAAACGAAAGAGAGGGTCTGGAAATGTAGTTGAGAGAACTTTTTGCCATACTCTGTGTACTATTTCGATACAAAAAAAATTAAAATTAAAATTAATATTTATAATCGAATAATAAATACAGATTTACGATTTGATATACCCTACGCCTATAAAACCAATATGGCTAACAGAAACATAGATATATACTTGAAGAAAATTATTGGACGTAACTGCCGAGCACCTACGGTTGCGTTCGACAAACCCAATCTGAAGGCTTCCGAGCACCCCCTGAGTCGAGCCGAAGATTGCCGAGCTCGTCCCAGACGAGCCGAAGACCATCAGCCGACCAGCCGCACAATCTGCTGCGGCTTCCATTTAAAATACGTTATACCAGATCTCTCTATATTACACTACTAATTTTTTTTTTTCAGCCTTAGACTTTAATTTCTGAGTGCTTTGGAATATATGCACTGTGTTTTTCACTTGAATTGCAATACTTAAGTAAAGAGATGGTTAAAGGACAAAAAAAAAACTTAGATTCACTCTGCATGCAGCATTTAGTAAACCACCCCATTCGGTCCTGAAACTGTACATGAATGGAAACTTTTAATAACATTCATATAGTTAACGGTTAAGTGAAATTCAACTATCGATAATGTACAGGCTTAAAATAAAATTGCATCGGTTTGGAATTTGCTTTGCCAATAATACAATTTGATAAATATTTTAAAAAATTAATGCCGACGTTAAACAGAAAACATTAAATGCGCTTATATCTGGGTAATAACGCTTATAAACCATTCACGATTACTTCCCACTTTTATGAAGCACTGCTAAAGTTATACTTCCAGGATATTCCTCCGCCTCATTCAAACAAAGCTTAATCAAGTCTCGGGAATCACTCCAAAAGGACAGCGCACCGCATTCAGGCGCAATCAGGAACTATTTTTTACTAATCATTACCAACACACATTTTTTCTCACTGTTTTTTCATTTAAATTATATATTACATATTATAATTTATAAATAAAATGTAAGTAAACATTCTATTTAACCAACAATAATGTAATCTTACATTAAAACAAATATAAAACGTTCGTGATTTACGGTATGTATAGCAAACAGCCAAACACACAAAACACGGGGTGATTTTCCAAAGGTTCGATTCGAAAAGGGCGAACAAACCACGAATAGAGTATAGCACTAAAGGCTGTTCACGATAAAGTGATCACTTTAGAAATGAAACTTGGAAAAAAGTTTCTGGCCCTGCATACATATATTTTAATGGGCGCACCGAGTAACATTCACCTAGTAAAGTTGGTAACGATGGACAAAAAGTAGTTCCATATCTTAACGTCGAATAAAAAGTGTTACGTAACCATTTGTGATAATTTAAAATTATTTTATTTCACTTTCTGGTTTTTTTAATGCATTTAAGTGTAAAAATGAGCAGATTTATTAAGTATTTATTTGCTTTCTTAATTATTTCACAGTTTCATTCGGCCGACGCATGAATAAAGTGACGGGGCCTACAGCAATGTTAATTTTACATAAGGCGGAGGAATATACAACGTGTATACAAGTAGACCTAAATCAGGGCTTTCAAAAGTGTGCATTTTACCACGAATAGCTTATGGCTGGCTCGCGTCCGGTCTTATCGAAATGTCAATACTGCCGTTGAGACGAACTCCCAGTACGTATGCAGCTCTATTAGAGTGTGTACGCTCACAAATTGCTTAGAGGAAGAACGGCAGCGTAATAACCTGTCATTTGTCAAAACGGAGTGAAAGAACCCCGAGGTACTTTATTCGCCACAAAGAAAACGCCATCTATTTTTCATCCATTCAAAGAGGCGGAACAGTAGACGTCAGGTGAATGTAACAATGAGGCTAACTTTAAAACCTCGTAGTTATTCTACAAACGTTATTTCCAACGAACGGAAAAGAAATTAGGAAAGTAAGTTTTGCAGGGCACAATTAGAAAAAAATAATTAATAAATGGGTTTACTGATAAGGTGTTTAGAGAAGGTAAACCGGTAACACTCGTTATCAGTTTTATTCGTGACGAAAAAAAAAAATCTTACTTGCCGTTATCGAGAGTCAGAGAAGTATTCTAACAATATTTAATAAATTGTATCATCATTAACCATATGGCAAAACAAACGTCGAAAAGACATCCGTAACATTTCTTTCTTAACTTGATATTTTAAGTCCCACTTTATTTTATGGTTTTAGGTATTGCAAATAAAAAAAATGCTTTAACACGCCTACGTGCTGTACTTAAGGATAATGGTGCACGAAAATCGTATATTTATATAATATTCGTCACAATTTGTTTTACAGGGTATTTTTCGAAATTTTTCGTTCGACTAGACGTAAGTAACAATTTTGAACATCTTATTAGATGGTTAAATATTCCCTGCGTTCGTTATTCTCGGAGTTCTGATTGAAGATAATAATAAAAAAAAAAAAAAAAAAACTTCAGTTTTTCCACCAGAGCTCCGAGAATAATGATGGCAGTGAAAATCTAACGACGTGAGAAGGTTTCGAAAATTATTATTTACTTCTCGTCGAACCAAAAATTTCAATAGACTCTTCGGAAAACGACTTATATAAAATATCGGCCAAATACACTGCTTTCATGCAGCAATCCCCTAAAGCTGGCATTTTAAAAGTACTCACTCTACCTTGAACAACCTGTATTAAATTTCGCCAATAAAAAGTACATCATCCAGATATTTATTTATTTTCAATGAATATGTGAAAACAACACGGAAAAATAGGCGATAAAAATTTATTTTACTGCTGACATAACAAAGAATCATTATATCTGGACACGAGCAAAAGAGTCGCCCAGCGTTATTTTCAGGCATGTGATACAAAAAAGGAGAGAGTGCTAAAAAAAAATTTACAAATATGAAAACATGACAATACTAAACATATTACTACTTTCCCTGTGTTTCTCTACTGTAATGCCAAACACGCCAATCAAAATAAATATTAACTTCGATTGCTGTGTTCAATCAGTTTTATTGGAAATATCTGTGTTAAGTCCCGAGAAATACATTCACCGCACTCATTCAATTAATTAATTAATTTTCACAGATTGCTGCGAAACTGCGATGTAATCATTAACATAGTAGAGTGCATCAAAAGTTAGGCATCAGTGCGTAGCAATCAATGAATAATGCGTAGAGCAAAAAAAAAAAAAGCGAGTCGGTTTCATGAACATACGAATACAATGTGACACGACTGGGACTTTACAAGTCTTTCTGTATTACGTCCATCAAATACTCTAAAGCTGGACTGACATCTGCCAGTCGCCTGTCTGTCCGGCGGTCACGTGGCCTTCAACCAATCGCAGGGTTAACTTTTTCGTCGTGAATACGGCAATCTAGAAAATCCCATGATAACAAAATGGGGGAATACATTTCAGCATTGCAGTTCCGAATATATCGCCTACATTCAAAATTCAATCACACCACTCGATTGCCAAAGGATCGAAAAATATGTTAGTTTGAGTGACGACTTCAAAGCATCGCGCACGTATGTCGGGTAGGAGGGGGGGGGGGGCACAATTTTGAGTTCGTTTCGCCGCGTCTCATATATAGGAGAATCTACGAAGCTCGTTTGAGTATAAATCGACAGCTCTCGTCAAGATCAATCGATTGCGTGTATAAAAACATTTGCGTGGCGTGGTTATGGTGAAATTGTATGTCTTTAATGTAAAAAAATTTAACAAAAATTAACGCAATTTCGGACTTTACTCTAAAAAAGCCAAGTCGAAATACAGAAATCGTATACGGTTGGAAAGAGCATCCAGCGAAGGAATTCAGTACTACCCATAAAACCCATATGATGGAGTGAAGCGGTGCCGGGAACCCAGAAAAGTATTCCGATAAACTAACAATGAATTACGTCACAATTATATTAAAAAAAACATTAATTACCCTAGAACTCTAATTCGAGAAACTAATTATGGAAAACATTATCCAATTTCCAAGAAATATAACACATTCAAAATACATTCTAAATAACATTAAAACAGAATCGCATACCAAATGCTTTAAGTTGAGAAATTACACAAGAAAATATGTCAATTCCAGGAAATTACAACTAATTAAACAAATCATGTCTTAAATGTCTTAAAGCTGTAAAATTCCACGAAATTTTATCCCGATTCCAAGAAATGCAACATAAAAAACAATCAAATACGTCGCTTTTAAAAAGAATCTAATGCATCGGATTACAACCCAAACACAATTAATTACAATACATACCAAATACATTCAATTAACACCTAAATGCAAATTTCCAATCTATCACAGGTATCAATTGAATTATAAATCAAATGTAACGGATTTTCACCTAAATGTGACTGACCTCAGAATTAAAAAGATTTAATCACACTGGATTGTCGTTCCAATGTTAATCCAATGAAACGATAATACAATTAAAAAGGGATTGATTACACAATAAATTGTACATCCAATACCCATTCAGGGGTTTATTAAATCAAATAATACAAAAAATAAAGTTAAAATTATTTTATTTAGTATAAAAACAATTCACAAATATTATATTACAATATTTTAAGGTCTTGATTCTTAACCCAGGAGTCATGTGCTTTTGAGAATCCTCTCCATCGAACCAAGGACATATCTTTCTTCATTTTAATGATTTTATCAACCAAATATTAATTTGGAGAACTGACTTTTTGCAGTTCATGTTCGTATAATCCTCCTTTATTTTGGTTCTCCATCATATGTTTCTATGTAATACATTCTGGGATGTGTTTGTCTATTTGAAATAATTTTAAATATTTCATAAAACCAATTCACCATAAATTTTTCTCTCAAAGATTCCTTTCTACTTTGAGATGCGTATAAATTCCCCAACTTTTACATTTGGTTTTCTTTCATCGATGACTTAAATTGTTATAAATAGTTTTCATTGAACTAATATCCATAACTTATTTGGGAACATTCTCGATAGTGCTATGGTATCTTGGAATTATAAAATTAAACTATTTCAGGCAAAACATCAACCCAGTTGTAAGTTCCCTTTCGATATTAAATGTTTATATATAAACTGCTTAATCGAGTTGTGAAATTCCACAATACTGGCTTTAAGCACTGAATACATTTCGGAGTTATTAATACCATATTAAGTCATTAGTTTCCGGAATGGTGCAGAAAAAAATTCGGTTCCTCTGTCAGTTTGGAGTGAATTAGGAATTCTCTCTTTCAAAATCATCTTCATTGCATCGGTAACCTTTTTCCTAGTTTTGTTTTTCAAAGGTATACCCCAAACATCTTTCGAATAAACATCTATTACGGTTAAAATATACTTGTATCCCTTATTGTATTTTGAAAGAAATGTCATTTCACACCAATTGGCTTGAAAAAGATCATTTAAACCACGAGTCATAACTCTTCTTCTAGGATAGCTTATCCTTGCAGGAGCGTGGAGCTCTTAAGGAATCTTACTAAACTTCATTTGTCAAATAAATGTCTTCTATTAACTCTTCCATAATAGAAACATTTTAATAATTTGTAAATTACTCACATACTCTCTCGAAGTGATATGAAGTTATAATCTATCGACCAATTCATTAGGATTGTTCCAATATACAGGTGAAAAGCGGTTGTCAATTTCATCTTTATATATTAAACTTCCGACTATATCTCCTATTAAATGTATTTTTGTGTGGTTTTCCTCTCCTGAACGAATATTAACATTCGTTCGACGAATAAGTTCTTCATATTTCTGCAAATTGGTGTCAGAATATCCATTTGGAAAGTTTATAAACCATAGTTCAAATAATCCTTCACTGACATCAGTTATGTAATAACCTGCTTTATTTTATTCTCATGCAAAAATTTAATTAATGAATCTCCCAGGAACCAGTTATTTTCATGTCGATAAACACGAAATGTCATATCGAACATATATGTAGTTAGTTTTAAAACTAAATAACATCGTGTTAATTAAGGAGGGATTGCTTTTTCTTTGTTAAAGCTTCATTTTCTGTTTTAATTTCATAAGTTGCTTCTTTAGGTTTATTCAACACAGAATGCAATGTATCCATTCTACTCGTAACAAGTTTAAATATTTCTTCATTTAAAACATCCCGTTCCACATGGGCTCGTTTGGTTTGCAAATATATCTCTTTCACAGCAGATATAACATTATGTAAATCCGAAACAGAGGCAGACATATTTGATTAAGTTACATTAAATTCAAACTATTTATATATGAATCGAGTTGTTGCTTTTCTAACTGATGCAGTATATAGATTACTATGAGATTTTTCAATCTTATCGACTTTATTTAAAACTATATCTAATTATGTTAAAGTTTAAGCTTTAAAATCATTAATAACATAATTGTTTCATGTTTCCAAATCATTATTTTGTTTCTCAAATCCGATTGTGTAACTAACCCAAATCTTTCATTAATCAATTCATCTCTTATATATTGTGTTATTTGTTCCATTTGTGTTTCAAGTTGTTTCTCAATAGTAGTGCTTACCACTTCACTGATTATATTTCTTAAATTTGTCTGCATTTCTGTAAGTTGTGTTGTAAAACTATGTTTGTCATACCATTGAAATCCGTACTAAATCCATTTAAACATTGTTCTATTCTAAATTCATTATTCTGCTAATCAGTGATAATATTGATTAAAACGTTTGCAATTACACTCATGTTTTTATAAACATTATCATTCAAATGAACCAACTTTATTAATTTATCTTATACATATTTTGTTTGTGATTTAAATACATTTAGCACAATAGCGTTTAAGTCTTCATTGTAATGTTTATTTACTACATCATTATCTTTCACAGCCAAACCCATATTACATAATATATGTCTGTTCAAATCACAATTCCCATTATGATTTTTGGTTAAACAGCTATTATAATGATTACATTTTATACTGCTATGTACAGACTTTGAAACACTCAATGTTCTTCGCCTGGAAGTAAAAAACTGTCAAAACCAAACCTATATCTGCCTTTATATCGCCAAAAAAAAATGTATTTTTCTTTCCAACAGTAAAAACACATATCTTTAAACTTTGTAAATGTAATATTGCCTAAAACATGCTCATTATAAATATGTTGCAGATTCATATTACCCATTTCAAACAGAATTACCATTATTGCATTATTGCATAAATTATGTTTCGGTATAAGTGTGTAACTTTGCTATAGATAGAAACAATCAATGTTTGAATGTTGTCCAAAACTGAAATATTGCTGTATTTCACCCTGATGTTCACACCAAACATCGTCAGAAATAAACACGGAATTGGGTAATTCTTCATTCGGAGGCACTATATCTTCTTTATTTGTAAAAGGGAAATACTCCATTCCTTCAATTAACAACAAAATGTTCGCTAATCGTTGTTATTTCTCTTGTTGTGTTGTATTAGAAAATACATATACGTTTTCAAATTTAAGTCCATTCGGATGTTCCAACAGCGACATAATAACTCATGTTTTTCCTCACGAAGATGGACCACTATATATAATGTATATTTGATGGTAAAAGAATACCACGTTTCTGTTCAATTACATTTCCTTTCATATTTACTATTACCAACAAATGTACATTTTGTTTTATAAGCTTAATTTATACACAATTACACAGTATTGCATAATGTACTAACATAAAATTATAATTGTAGGTCTATATATAGGCTCGCGTTCAGTTGAAAACAATAACCTGCACTAGATGTATCAAAAAAGGACATGGTGTATTGATTACATTGATTAATATATATTACTATTGGAATTACACTTACCAAAATACAATTATTGCAGATCAGGTACTAAACTTGCAAAAGTTTGGCATGGAACAATCAAGGAATAAACTCTTTGGATAATGCATGTAAAGAACACAATATGTCTATGATCGAACAAACAATTTGGATAAAAGACATAGTGGATACAATTCTAGCCAATAAAGCAGCAAATATAAAGAAGAATCCATCTACATCTACAGGTAAAAAGCTTGGAGCTTGGGTTGGTGATAAAGTTATGCAAGCGAAGGTGAAGAGAGGCATGAGCTTAAAATGCAAAACCAAACGAAAAACAAAGAAAGAGGAATCATTCAATTCCTATTTCCAGTATTAACAGCTCCTGGATCAATCCTCGGAGGGGTTTCGACAATTAGTAGAGCAGTTAAATAAAAATGTAAAGGAATGTATTTTAAACCCTATAAAATTGTACAAGTACAAAAAAACTTCAAATGCGGAAAAAAAACACAGAAAGTTTTAAAGTCTTCCAAAAGGTGCTTTAAAAACAAAGGTATTTATGTACTTATAAAGAAACAGGATATTCCCTATTTCTGAGATGTGTATATGAAAGAAGATTTACCAAAGAAACCAAATCTTTGTGAATGTATTATAGTTAATTTAGATTCGAAATAAAATGAAGGAACACATTGGGTTGCATTAATTAAAAACGTAAATCAATCATTGTAGTATGACAGTTTTGGTGATTTACATCCTCCAATTGAAATACGTAATTATTTAAAAAACACACAATTAAGATATAATTACAAAATGGATCAATTACCAAATACAATCAATTGCAGACATTTATGTTTACTTTTTTTGGCTATAGATAGGCTATATAAGAAATTGTAATTGTAAAACATATTAGTAATATGCAATTACATTGATATTAAGGGGTAATTCGTTATTTGCAAGCGGTATATTTACCTGCATTGGAGTTAGATGGAGAATAGCAAATAAGTTTAATAGAAACCATTACTTACAACAGCATACCAAACATTAATATGCATAACCAATCATTTATGGATAATATTGGTGAAAAAATCATATGAGGTTGTGATACTGGTAGGATCTTAGGATGGCATTGAAACATTCATTAAAGTGGCGTTACATGAAGCTGTACATGTCTGATTACGTGAAAATCCAGATATGTTAACTAGTGCAATGTATAGTAATGTTTATATCGATTTCTCGGAAGACAATTCAATTGTAAATATGTTAGGTTACGAATGGAGGCTGTATATTGCTAATGAATTGCATGAATAATCAAAACATGTTAATACATTGTCAGTAAATGTATGTTGTATAAATGTTAATATTGTAGGCGGTTCATATTTGAATGGAAACCAACAAATACACTACACAGATTCATGTGTGCTGTAGCTCCAGGATATCAAAAATCGAAAAACCAAATACATTCATATATATTCCAGTAATAGTTAATCGTGTTGATGAAATAGTTGTTACAAATGTCGATCAAGATGCTAAACTCATTAATTTTAGAAACAAAGAAATTACACTTCATTAACATTTTAAAAAAAACTATATATACAGGTGCATTCCATTGTTCATTACAATCATAATGGGTATTGCGTATAATAGTACATTCGGATGTAAAGTAGGTGGTCCTTTTACAAACTATATTAGTAAGGTACATATTTCGAAGACAGGAAGTATAATAAGATGTAAATGCAAGCATAAAATGCTCAATTCAAATAAGTTACCCGTGAAGTTAGCAGGAGGCAAAGAATTGTATTTAAAAGTATTAGGATATACTGTTAATAGAAATGGAAGACATACTTAATGTTAAAGAACCGATCACTTATGAAAATGCAATCACCTATACGGAAATACATGTGTATGAACCTTTCCAACCAGGTCTGTAGATGTTCCCTTTGGAAATAAGGTTTTCTATATAAAATCACGATATTCACACGTTACCCTCGAAATCAAGTTTAAGGTTTAGAGGAACAATTATAAAGACAGTCGATGCAAGTAATCCAATAAGTACAATAATAATAAGAAATGGAATACTTCATTTAATCGACAGAATTGCATATCTGTTTGATGATGCAGAAATCGATCAAACATGAGATGTCGGAATTACCTCTATGATAAAGAAGCATCTCTAAGGAACTGTAAACAATCTTTATAGAGGTATAATGACTGGTTTGAACAATGCCATAGATTATTCTCTACAAATATATCCAGGTGGAAAATACGAAGTTGTTATACCATTAAGTGTGGTTTTGGGATATGCTAAAGACTACAAACCTATCATAGTAAACGCTAAACAATAATTAGTTATTATATTATGCAATATGCATTTGAATGCTATATACAATTCGGCTAATAATGTGGAAGGTGTAACATTTGATTCAAGCAGTGTAGAATGGTTGAAACTACATAATGAAATTAACACTCATGAAAATGTAAAGTTTTAAAATTATATCGTAAAAGGGAAGAATCTAGACATTGCCTTCAGATTGTGGGCTTTAGAGGTTTTTCCAACACTGCCAAGATCGGTAAAAGTCATTTGGAATGTGAAATCAAGTTTTTCATTGGAAAAACAAAGATATGTCATTATTTATTTTCAAACAAATCGACAAAACAATTTAAAAGCTGATAGATCAGTATTCTATCATTGTGATATGAAAAATATTAAACTATATCTAAACAGTCAAGCTTACCCCTATATGGATTTAGATATGAACTTTGAAAATGGGGAATTCATTATTTGATATGATATGTACTCTAAGTTTCAGGACGTGTATTATAATAAAATCAGTTTACCAATCCTAGAACATAAATAATTTAAAACCAGAGGAACATTATTTGTATTTGATGTAAGCAAGCATGACACACAATTACAAACAAAATGATTAATTCACAAAATTTAAATTATTGCAAATACACCAATTCTAGCACATATGCAAGCTTACACTCTGATAATTCACGATAGATGTAAGAGATAAGTTGGTGAAAATAATTAATTGAGTCAGCAGGCGACAAACCACTGCTACAGTAAGATTATTTGCAATGTGCAAGGATTTCAGTCTGCAGAAAAAAAAAGTATCATTAAATAATTAGCTATTACTGATATGGAAGCAAATACAACTGTATTCTGCTTCAAATCACCATTTGACTGGAAATATCTAACTCCTAAATAAAAAAAAAAAGAAATAGATGGTTTACCAAATACTGCCATGATTTAACCTGGGTAAGTGGATGTATAGAGTATGAGAACATTGAAGACATTTGCAAACATTACCTAAATAATAGTGAATAGTGATATATATATATATATATATATATATATATATATATATATATATATATATATATATATATATATATATATATTGAGTTGAGCAAACGTGCATTTTAGAATGTGTGTATAACGGAAAAGTAATAGATATTAAAAAATAATACAAGTGTCTATTGTTCAAACAACAATGTAAAACATATGGATCTAATTCAACAATTTTCTCTGCACAGGAAAACTCAAAATTAATGCTAACTTGGGCAATGATGACAGTGGAGTGAAACAAACTACGATGATTCTCCTCCCGAATCACCTGTGGTTATTATTCGAGTCATATCACATTATTTAGGATGAGTGAAATTTAATATAAAAAGTTTTTGCTTATAGGATATCCACTAGTTGTAAAGATCGCTCTACTAGATAATGAAATCACCTGTTCTTGCATACAGAAATCAAAATTTTAATTGAATATCAGCAAGTTATTCACATGTTGGAGCAAATTATTTCGACTTTATTTTGAATGAAATAATAATGGGTCATCCTATACTTGATAGTGTTAAAGTGATTTAAACAAGTGTGCAATTTGTATGTTTTTGAACATAGTATGCTACTTCAGTGTTAAAATGTTTTTTTTTACGGCTTCCATTTGTATATATTTTGTAAATAAATAATTGTTTAAAAATGAAATGTTTCTAAAAAAGTAATTTACCCTACACTTTCTTAGAAGTGCTCTTGTTTTGGTAAGAATAATATTTTCTCCCCGGAGGCTTTGAGAGAAAAGTTCTGGATGTGATCACTATAACCACTTTTCTATAACTAACTTTATAAAATGCCATCCCAGATAAGGTTTTATTGATATAAATTGAGTTCGAGTGTGGGTTACGTCATGTAAAAATGTAATCTAGTTTTCTCTAGTTTCCCTTCTAAGGGTTCAAACACAATAGATGATATGTAATAGATGTTACTATGTATTACATTAATACATAACTAACACTATGTTAGTATGTTAAAATATGTTGCATTATGTTACACTACATATTACTGTAACATTTTTCCATGGAATAACAAATGTAACACTGTTAATTAAAATAATATAAATTTGTTTGTCCACGTGAAAAAGGTAGATATGCTCAATTTTAAAAACGTTTAAACTTAAATGAATTGCGTGGAATTTTCCCACTTAAACGCTATTAACTTAGTAAGTTATACCTGCTACGAAATCTTCTACATATAGCCCTTGCCAATATCTCAAATCTGTTACATTCTGCACCATATCCAGACTCATAAACCTTCAACGTTAAATTTGAACCTACTACAGAGACCAAGATTTCAGAGGTTGTCAGCCTGAGTCCAACAACCCCTGAGAACACAATTTTTTTATTATACCCTGTACACAATACAGGTGTATGGCTTCTCACAAAGGAGGTAGGCAAGGACATTTCCATCCCCTGGCAGGGAGGGCAATTTAGGTCAACAATTTCTTCAACCATCGAGATATCAAGGTCAAAATGTCTTCCTAGCTTTTTAAAATCTCTTGAGCAAAATATTTTGTATTCTCCTTGAAAAAAATTATATTAATTTTGCAAGCTCCATTACGCAGGCCAATGTATATAAATTAAAAGTATACGCATAATACATATATAAAAAACAAACTAATATTTACAAAACAAGTTTTACTTCTCTGTATACACACTAACCTTTACCAAAAAATATCGATGGAAATACCTTATAAAATAGAATTTTAACCAAATTGGAAACATGTTCGGACAATTTAATGAAAAAAATATCCGTATATGCTTGGCATAATTATGATTAACAATATACGGATTAAGAAAACAGGAGCATATTTACTAAAATTAGATCATATCACTTCTCTTTATTTAGATACGATATATATTGTGAATAAGAAATAACATTACCTTAAAAGATTAAAGTAATATTAGACAAGCTTAAAAAGGGATTATACCAGGGTTTTTATGGATAATATTACTTTATTTTCTTCTATAAATGATGTTGCATTTTATTAAATATGTTGATCCCTATTACATTTCTAATCATTTTTAATGTATCATTAAATATACTTTATTTGTTGGTTATGTTTCAGAAGTTATTTTACTGTTAGAAAATAAATGTCATTCATTTCTGCGAGCAAGAAACTTAGCAGAAAGGTTTGTCTTCAGATGTTTGTCAGTTCGGTTCACTTTGCGATGATGTGCCCATATGAAGACTACTTTGTTGTCTTATATACGCAAGATTTTAACAAAGATCTGAATGATTTTGATTGGGAGTATTTCAATAGACTAATCAATGGTTCATATGATTTAGTAAGCGGTTACTTTAATTCTTTAGAGGAAGAGGAGTTTACCTTCACATTGCAACCTGCGATGGAGTCATTATCCCTATCTAAGAAAAGTGTCCACAGTGCCTTCAAGCACTGCGTACACATCTTCCAACATTGCAGCACCGTCCACCATGGTGCCCATATCTAAAAGAGTATCTACAGCACCGTCAGCTAATGCATCCACATCTTTCAAGTTTGCAGCATCATCCACCACGGTGTCCATGTCTACGAGAGTGTCCACAATGCCGTCAGCCACTGCGTCCACAGCTTCCAAGTTTGCAACAGCGTCCGGCACGGTGCCAATGCCTAAGAGAGTGTCCACAGCACCGTAAGCCACTGCGTCCACATCTTCCAAGTTTGCAGCACTGTCCATCATGGTGCCCATGTCTACAAGAGTGTCCACAATGTGGTCAGCCACTGCATCCAAATCTTCCAAGTTTGCAGCACTGTCCGCATGGTGCCCATGTCTAAGAGTGTCCACAGTGCCATCAGCCACTGCATCCATATCGTCCAAGTTTGCAGAACCGTCTGCCATGGTGCCCATGTCTTCGAGAGTGTACACAATGTTGTCAGCCACTGCTTCCACATCTTCCAAGTTTGCACCACAGTGCACCATGGTGCCAATATCTAAGAGAGTGTCTACAGCATCG
Organism: Dryococelus australis; assembly: GCA_029891345.1. Taxonomy (NCBI): domain Eukaryota; kingdom Metazoa; phylum Arthropoda; class Insecta; order Phasmatodea; family Phasmatidae; genus Dryococelus; species Dryococelus australis. The sequence continues at coordinate 89,909,651 of CM057004.1, read as the reverse complement.
TCAGCCACTGCATCCACATCTTCCAAGTTTGTAGCACCATTTGCCACTGTGCTCCCACCTACAGAGTTTGGAGCTTTAGACTTAAGAAGAAGAAAAATAGGTGAGCAATGACTGCCAATATCGAATATTTGCACCTGTTGTAAACCGTTACATTTAACATCTCCCTCTCTAAGCGTCTCTCTGAAAGCTGTATTTACCAATGGTAATTTGTTGCAGGAATTAGATGATATTTTACATTTTAATTTTGTTGTATCACATGCTCCAAGTCAGACATCTGTTGAAATATTGTCACCTGAAACACCACGAGATAAATTAATTTCTCTGCCTCCACCTATATTCAATCCGTTGCCGCAATAAATAATTTATAGCCCAATCTTGTTACCTCCATCTCTATCAGATCCTTCACCACTAGTTCTTATTCCAGTTAAGAAATGCAAATTAACCTTATGTCTTAACCATAGATGTAAATTGTATTGAATATTCACATTTTTACTGATGAATGATTCTTTCCATAGTATAATTTCTGAAATTTTACACAAATTTTTTCATCATTAAAAAAACTGTAATGACTTTTTACATGTAATAGGATGAAAAGTTTTTTTACAGTTAAACGATTGAAAATATAAAGTTCTCACAATCTTTTAAAGAAAACTCATTCAGTTGTAACAATTATTAAAGAAAAATCATTCATTTCTAATGATTCTTAAAGAAATTCATTCAGTTCTAACGATTTTTAAAGAAATTTCATTTCTGGTGTAACGATTTTTAAAGTATAATCATTCTGATGTAATGATTTATAAAGAAATTTCATTCAGTTCTAACGATTTTTAAAGAAAATTCTTTCATATGTTACGATTTATAAATAAAACTCATTAAGTTCTAACTATTCTTAAAGAAAATTAATTCGGTTCTAATGATTGTTAAAGAAAAATCATTGTGTGTAACAATTTATAAAGAAAATTTCATTCATGTTGGAAAATTTCTTTATAAACTTTATTATTATTTCAATACGATAATGATGTAAATTTTTTCCACTCTTAACACATTTTGACATTGTAATGGTGAACAGGGGAGTTATTTACGGTTAAAAAGCCTGTTTGGCTTGTACATGTAAATGATAGTGTATTTGAATATTTTTAAAGTCGTACCAGGATATGGTGTGATTATGGTTTACAGTTGTAAGGACGTAAGATGGATTTTTGGTTTTAAAATGCCTGTTTGGCTTGTACATGTAAATGATAGAGTATTTGAATATTTTTACAATTGTACCAGGATATGGTGTGATTATGTTTTACAGTTTTAATGACGTAAGACGGAGTTTTGGTTTTAAAAAAAAAGTCTGTTTGGCTTGTACATTGTAAATATTAACATGATGAGCAAAAAATTATTATATTTATTTCTTAATTTGTGATGCAATATACAATACAGATTTTGGTATGTATCATTTTTCAGAAGTCAGTGGTAAACAATGTTTGTATTTCATTTAAGGTTTGTGATGTCACATAAAGTATTGATTTTAAATTGTGATGTATTTCAGAAGGCAACGGAAAAAAAAAAGGTGGTATTTCATTTAAAGTTTGTGATGTAATATGTTTAATGGTAAGACGTATAATTTATTCTGTCTTGAAAATGATTATGGATTTTTTAATAAAACCATTTTGTTGCAAGTTAAAAACAAATAGTGGGACTTGTTATTTGTTTATAAATTCAACAGGTCACTAACTTTTTTCAATAATATCTTATGTACAAATAATGAGAAAACAATCTTTTGTTGCAATTCTGTGAGTGTGTATCTAACAGTATTGGTAATCTGATGAATTGTATTAAAATTCTAATATATTAACTTTTTGATTGTTTTCATGAAGAATTTGCAATTTACTTGACTTAAGAAAAACTTACAATCATTTAAATGTAAACTTGATTGAAAAAACTAAGTTCTTTGAAGGTCTGAGGGAAAATTACAAAAAAAAAAATGGAGAAAATCTAACAGAATGAAGTTTTGCAAAGAAACGAGGCAGAAGGTTAAAAGTCTTCATCCACTCTGGCTATTCAAGTTGAAAGTTGGAGTAGGACATGACGATCTGCTGACCAACATTTGGGACATCCCAGGGAGAAATTTTGTAAGTGAACCCCAAATACTTTTCCAGAGGCATGTAACAAATACCTCTGTGCCTCCTTGCTACAAGAAAGTTTCTCCAGCTAAAACTTTTACGTCTGCAGTGAACACAGTCTAGCAAACATTGTAAATATTTTATTTTACATACACGCACGCAAATTACACCTCTTCAATATACAAAATGATGTCTGGAGAAGAATACAAACACAATATAATATATTTAAACTAGTTTTTAAATAAAATAACTTTCAACTCATGATATGTAAAATAGCAGTATATATTCCTGCGGCTTTACAAAAATTTGGACATTTTAGTAAAAAAAAAAGGTAAGGATCATGTTGAAATCCGAAAAATATTATTTCCACCTGTATTCATACTATTTCGTTAAACTTACTTCGGAAAAAGTTAAAATATTTAATAAATTGAAAAATATATATTTTGCTATTGGAAAGTTTTTGGTTAGACTTAAAGAAAGGAACTCAATGGTTGAGTGCTTAGCATGCTCGCCTCCCCAGGCGGGTCACACCATAAATCTTTCTCATAATGTGTGGATGTCATGTTAGGCGGTGCCATTGATACAAGGGCTTTATCAGATACTCTCTCATTTCCCCTAGTCTCACGCACACGACCTGGTCCAACCCAGTGCTTCTCCAACTCCAAACATTTGCCCCTCATCGGCTCCCAAGACCTCGTTAGTAGAGATGGGTAAATCTCTCCCAATATTTTTTCTCTCCTATATGAATAAATATATGTCGTTTTGACAGTAAAAACATTTCTTAAAGAGTGAATAAAATTTATCTTGTTTGAATACTTGTAAAAATAGTTCTGTTTTAACAAGTGAATAAAACAAGTCTTGAATTTCTATATGGTTTTTAAATTTATAAGTTTCCTGGATTATAGTTAAATCTGGGGATTATCTCAACGCTTATACCAGGAACTTGATTTCAGGGACTAATAATTTTTTTTCCACTGATCATATAGTCAACCTGTTGTGTAAGGTCGAAACAACAGCGAGTCAGGCGAAATCTCTCGGGGTACGCATTCAGAGGGCTATGGGTCGAAGCAGGGAAGCCAGTACTAGACAAAATGTGTTCTGAACACTGCAGCAGAGGAGGGGCATGTTTTTGTGAAACATACTGCAGGAGTGCCAATTCACGAAAAAATACGAAAAAGTATTTTCAGGGCTGATGCTAGGGTGCGTAAAACAGGTTTTTGTGAACACCACTCTGGGTCAATAACAGAGCTCTTCAGAAAAGTCGCCTTCAGGAGTAGGGATTGGAGAGGAGCAATATCCAACAAAAAAAAAACATAAAAATTTACACTTAGTCCACTCTTGCACTCAACTCAACACCTATACAACACATTGCAACCCCCCACTCTGGTCATCCGACTGCCAGAACTCCAAGGGCGAGGACGTGTCGGAGCTCCTGCTACCCCCTACCAACCCAAAAAAAGAAAGAAGTACAGAATCGAGAAAAAATCGATCGGATTAAAAATGAACCCTTTCGATAAAATTTAACCCTTTAGAATTTTGATCGGATTAATATCTGATTAAGGATTAATCCTTTCTATCAAATCGATAATCCATCAATTAATCCTAATTAATCCCTAGTGAAGTAGAACCCCTACTCAAGACAATGAGTGTGTCAGTGCAGATATTTATGGGTGGCTCTCAACATCTAGATCTTGAGAGCCGATTATGGTGAAAAGAGTTTTGGTATGGAGCAGCGCCGGAATGAAAGGGCGGGGAAACAGGATACCCTCGAGAAAACCCGCCGACAATCGATACAGAAAACGAAAGTGAAAAATATTCTGGTGATAATTACAACATGTGAAGACACTTACTTTTAATTGACAAGTGCAGTTATGTTGCAAAATTCTTTTCGTACGACACATTTTCAAGCTCTTTAAAAGTGGAATTTTTGTTGTAACACACATACTTTTGCATTTCGTAATGTCTGTAAGCGTAATTTCGACGGTTTACCGAGAAATATATTAAGAAGACGAATAAGGCTGAAGATATCAATGGATAATTCATGCTTCTTGCCACCTGTTCACAGACTTACAGAAATTGTCTGAGCCCTCCATGCAAGTTACATTATTTATGAGAGTTCCTCGTATACCTATGGCTGTAACAAGGTGCGAATTAGAAATTATAGGCGAGGAGGATACAAAACTTAAGTAGTAGCATTATAAGACAGATTACTGAGTTATGGCATAACTAGTAAATAATGGAGCAGGTGTGAGAAGTTTAGAAACTTTTAGTGCATTAAGTGCATCGTATACCAAAGATTTATTTGAGCGAGGCACGGAATTAGCGGAACTCTAAGGGCGACACGGACCAGCTCGTATAATACGATATCACCTTTATGCGCAAGTCATTAAACTGCTGAGCAGTCTCTTTAGTCATGAATGTGTTAACTCTTCGAGGAGTATGCACGTATATACTAGCGCAACGTTTATTTGGAAATTTCTTTTCTCTTGAAGACAAATCTCACACTTATATGGTTTTACTGTTTCGCTGGACTTTATGAGAATATTAGTAAAAAAATTACAACTAATCACCATTTCAATTCGTAAGATAAAACTGTCCACTTTAATAATTTCTCAAATGAACATGATGGATTGTGAAACATGTTACATCAGTCACGACAAGTTGATTGGCACACAGTCAACAAGCAACTCCACTGGTCGATGAAGTCAATAATAAACGTAGCAGAGTACAGTAGGCGTGTCTTGTGTGACCAGGACAAATAGGAAGTAGGTAGTAGAAATACAGAGACCAACACAACTGATATTGATGTAATGGAGAATAGAGGCAGCTCACTTCAACCTTGTCTTCAGGGACAGTAAATATGTGCCTTCCTAAAGGGTTAATAATTGAACTTGAATCCGTAAATATAGCATATTATTGATGTGATGATTATATACAACCATCTATTGCAGTCATCTTATAGTTTCACAAACAACCAGATAGAATTTTCTCACGTGCATTATCGAAAAAGGTCATTCTTTGTTGTTTACTTAGGACAAAGCAAAAACAAATTCGAAGTTTTTTCTTCCCTAAACGAACAACTTTCATTCATCACAGCGCAAGTGAGTCATTACAAAGCCGATATCCAACTGGTAGACTATGTTTAGTCGTAGGCTTCCGAATTTCCCAGGGGCCACGGTGGCAGAGCAGTTAGCCTGCTCGCCTCCCATCAAGGCGATCCAGGTTCAATCCCCGGCCGGGTCACTCCGGATTCTCGCATGTGGGAATCGTGCCAGACGATGCCGTTGATCGGCGGGTTTTCTCGGGGTTTCTGCCGTTTCCCTCGCCCTTTCATTCCGGTGCTGCTCCATGCTCACCTCAATATCCCACATCGCCTCTCAAGACTTCGATGTTAAGAGCCTTCCAAATCTCTTCACTCTTCACTAACCCGAATTTCTCTCACTTTTAGTCCAACTCGCCCTCTGGCAAGACTGACGTGCAGCATTACTGCTGCCCGGAACTGAGATAGTCGAGGTAACTATAATCCATTCACGGTTACTTCATACTTTTCTGAAGCCCTGCTGAAGTTCTACTTCCAGGATATTCCTCCGCCTCGTTCAAACAGAGCTTGACTAAGTTTCGAAATGTACACCAAAGGGACAACGCAACGAATTCGTGCGCACTCAGTTGTAATAACATTCTGCATGAGAACTATATCTTACTAGCCCCCACCAGCGCACATGTTTTCTCACTGTTTTAATTCATATTTATTGTAAATTAAATATTATAATCCATGCATGAAATATATGTGAAACTTCAATTTAACTAAAAAATAAGATACTTTTATATTAACAATAAAACTGTTGTGATACATAGTATATTTAGGAAATAACTAAGCCCGTCATAGTTGGGGTGATTTTTCAAAGGTTTGATTGAATAAGTGCGAAGAAACCGCGAATACATTATACCCTCTGTTCTTACTCACTACGAGGATTTTCTGAGGAAACAAAAGAGTAAGCATGCCAAGTGGCCATAGTCCAGTGGCATTTTCTTGTAAGAGAGTTTCCCAAATAAACATACATAAGGTAGATACAAATATTTCTGAACATACCGTTACAAGTCGCCTGAAGGGCGTATGTGAGTGCGTGAGGTATGGAGGTCTTAATAAAAATACAACTAAAGTTGATTTTTCAAATTTATTCACGCAGCTATCATTTACAGCTTAAAAATATCAATCTCTACTACTACTACTCTCTTTACTTCTTAGTGAGAGCAATATTTAAGTACTATTTCAACTCTAGTTAACGTCCTTCTTAATGTCTCTGATTGGTTATAGTAAATTAACTCGTACTCATGTTTAATACACGTTCTGTTTGTTTGTTGCCATCATTTTTAATGTCTCCTCTCCACTGCCAGTCACTTCTCCCGCCGCTCATCTCTCTTCTCGCTCGTCGTCTATCGCTAAAACTCCAGCCACTCGTCCACTCAACAACTCGGCTCGGAGGCCCGTCGCACTTATATACTCGCTGGCCTTGACCTGGAAGGTTCGCCGCACACCGAGTCGCGCTCAGAGAAACTAGGGCAGAGAAACCACGAGAAAATTCTTCAGACAAACACGTAAATTCAAACAGCTGAAGGCCAGGAGAGCAAGCCGAAAAAGATTTATCGCGGGGCCACGCTCGGCGACAATTCTGTGTAAGCTGATCTTTATGTTCGCGCCCGCTCTTGTTTTACATGCGTGACCTTCACGCATTTCTGCTCCTGCAAGGGATGCGAAGCAGCGAGCGCGTAACAATAAGTTAATCAGATTTATTCACCTAAGTAACGAAATATTATTTACAGGCAATAAAAAAAATTTCTAAACTGATTTACTTCCAGAATATGGTTTCCAATTAGGCGGTATCACTGTCTTCCGGTGTTGTAGTGTTTAGCTGGTATGTAAAAGAATTTACGGACCGCATAACCGTAATAAATCGCACGTGTACCATGATGCAAATGCTATTCTTATTAAATAAGTCTGGTTTCAATCCACAGTGTGATCTGAGCTACACTAGGAGATACCGACCGTACACACTAAATCATTAAGAGTGAAATAGTGAAATAGTTGTTTGCGAAATAGCGTTATTTGTGAAATAGTTGTTTACGCGAATGGGCGTACCTCTGTAAATAAATGTTCTGCAAATACGAATTTTTGTCAGAAAAGATAAAAACAATTATCTATGATACCATTTTTCTAATTTTGTTATATTAAGTGTATTCTTGGATTAAAAAAATCGTGAAAACGGTCTAATGTGGACATTTTTAAAGCTTGCCTATGCTGTTTCCTTAAGCGATAGGAGAAAATTACGAAGATAAGGGAGTAGTTTAATCTGTTTTACTTTCATCGCGTGTAATAAAACCCCACTGTTACAGATCTAATTTGCTAAGTATATCGTCACGACGGAAACACTGCACGCCTTGCGCGTAGGAGCGATGAGGCACTAGGCGTGCGTGTTAGTGTCGCCCGTATTGCTCCCTCGCTTCTTGACCTTGGACGCAGGGTCCATCGTACTCTTATCCCACTCTTACACACTTCATCAGTTTGCATAAAGAACTCGTGAAAGAATTTGCTTTAGAATTTCATAGTTCGTAGAAATTTTATAAATGCTTTAAATTATTGGATTAACAAATTTCCAACCACTTGGATACAGATTCACGTCAATGCACATTTGGGAACCCTTCTGGAAATCTTTTTGAGGTTATTTCTTGGGTATACAATGGTTAGAAAATTTTATTTAACGCATTCTTGAAAAAGACTCCTTTGTGTGGTAACTGCCCTAATAAGTGTGATCGGCAAAAATTTATATCTGAGAAATAAGGAGAATAGTTTAATTGAAACACAGTTTTCTGCGCGATATTAGAATGTCTGATTGATATTCTCCCAATCAAATATCATTGTGGCAGGTAATAAATTCGATATTCTTCGAATCTGTTGTTATATAAAGATTATAGTCTATTCGAGGTTTCTTCACACTTTTTAAATCAAAACCCTTTGTTTGGTTGTTTACTAAATAAATCACGTATTACAAGCGCTTTATACTTGGGTTAACATAAAAGTACATTATTTATGGTTAAATATAACTTGTACTTATATTTTATCTAATTATAAATATAATAGAATGGAATAAAATTTAATTTAATAAAGACAGTGACAAAAGAGGTGTGTTGGTAATGCCTAGCAATAAATAGTTCTTATGCAAAGCTATTATTATACTGAAGGCGCACGAATGCGGTGCGTTGGTCCTCTGGTAAAATTTTTTAAGCTTTTTTTTATATGAGGCGGAGGAATATCCTGGATGTAGAACTTCGGCAGGGCTTCAAAAACGTTTGAAGTAACCGTGAATGGATTATATTATTTTAATTCATAACAGCTATAGTTCCCGCACTGTAAAGTTCTTTCAATATCCTGACAAGCATTAACGAAACTACATCATTGCGAATTTTGTTTCCAGTGACAGAAATTTTCCTTGTCAGTGTACCACGAGTTAACTTGGGCACAGAGTTCCGACTGTTTTGTTCCGTAACACACGAGTACAACACCACACTATATTTATTTATAAGACACTGTATTTTCAAACCCATTCCGTGCTTACAACTGAGCTCATACATGAAGGATATTTGTTGCCGATGCTATGTGCTCTGAGACTCAATCCCTAATGATCTTCTTTGTGGGGAAGTGATTCGTACACCCTGTTACTAATCTAGGTTGTGACTGATTCATATCTCTAAAGCCTGAACACGAAGCCTGCTATTCATTGGTTGTGACAACGAAGCGAGACCTATGTCGACTTAAGTACAGCACGCATCATAGAATTTCTTCTTTGCAGCATCTCAAACCGAAAATTAAAGTGGGTCTGAAATGGCTACTGGGAAATATCTGCATATGTCAGGTGTATAAGTCAGTCTGAAGGAAAGTACATGTGATGGAAATTTTCCTGAATCGGGCTGGCTGCGCACATTATTAAAATTTCACTATGAGACAACCACAAATGATTACAGTTTATATTACGAATTCTATTTCTCCAGGCAAGAACGCTCCCGAATGTTCGCTCGTGATAATCGTGCCGGACAATGCCGCTGGCATACGTGGATCTTATAGGGGATCTCCAGATTTCCCCTGCTCTAGAATTCCGTCGCTGCTTCACACTCATCTCGCTTCACCCTCATCGGCTCCCGAGATCCTTGTTGAGGGTCACTTAGATCTATCTGCTCAACTCCATTTTCCGCATCGGCTTAGTTGCACATTCGAGTAGTATACGTAGCTCAGACCTACTCGCTAAAATTAAAGTACTCGATAAGTGGTGGAGTGGGGGGGGGGGGAGGACGCGTGTGGTGTGCCCGAATGGCTACGCCCGCGGAAACTATCCTGCAACTGGGGCACGGCTAATTAACGAGTCCTCTGCCATAGGAGAACTTTATTGCTCTGAAGGGAGTCTGGCTTTTTGTGTTGGGGCCAGGCTTCCAGGGGGGAAAACGCTACACACAATGGACAGTAATTTCGCTATCAGGCAACGCCCCAGTTAGAATGAATTTCAAAACAAAACCAAAGTCTAGGAATATTTTATGTTCAATCGAGTGGAAAAAGGAGAAAACTCCGAAATCATTGTGTGGAAATGTGGCAAAGTTCGTTAACACCATGAAGAATCATCTAAATTACTTAATGCTTATGATGATTTCCGTGGTATTTAGTGAAATTTTACGTAAAATCAAACGATGTCACTGGGAAAAAATTTGCATGAAGTCTTTTACATTTTAATCTCTGCAAATGACTTCTTTAGTGCCCTATTTAAAGTCTAGACTGCGAAGTCAGAAGCATAGGTTCTGTTTCCAGGAAACTTATTTCACAAACAAGTCTTTCAATAATAACAACACTGTATTTCAACTAAATCAGTGAGACGATTGATTTGATTGCACGAATAAATGTTGACAAATACTTTTCATAATAAATATCGCGTATGTGTTCAAATACACGTGGGTCTCATTTTCTGGAACATTTTGTTGCCGATTTCATTTTTTGGACTACATGCCAAACTATTTGAATACACACCACACAGCGGCCTTCTTTCAAAGGACAAGTAACAAGATCGGAGGAAAAGAAATTTGCAATCTAAAAAAAAACGATATTTCATAACTTTTTTTTATCTTTATGCTACATTTGTCAGTAATATTTTAATGGAAACGATTTGATTAATGAATCTGGAAATAATTGAGGCATCTTTTCCGGACATTCTGCAGGGCGATGTCATTATATTCTGAGAACACTGAGGTAATACCGTCGCGTGCCTCAAGCCCATAATTTGTCCCTTCTGTTCCATCCACTGTGTGTGTGTGTGAGGTGGAAGAAGGTGTAGGTGGAGGGGGGGGGGGGAGGGACTGCCGCGCCCAAACGAAGCCAGTGTTACGTGTTTCAGCACCGAAATAACCTTGAATTTATTGGTGGCACCGAAGCATGTCGCATCACACGAACATGTATCTCGGTTCCTCGACCCCTGGCCGGACGCGACATACGAACTAGATACTGCACGCGCGACTCGCAATGACTGATGAGTATAGATCTGCTGAACTCGCGTTGTTATTTGAGGACAGTTCAAACTTAAAAAACTTTACCATTGCTAATACGCTTGCAATTAGACCATGCCTTATTTGACACGTCCCGGTTATCTCTGCGCCAATAAATGAATACTTCACAATCGTGTGCCCCAATCACTGAGAAAGAGCGTGACTTCACATTTGGGCAGCAGCCAATAAGGGGACGACACCGGCTAGAGTATATACAGTACTGTGGATTTTAGCTTTGAAGTCAAAAAATAGGCCCCTACTGATGAGTAGAATTTGCGGATTCATTTTGGGTCAAGCTATAATTCAGAAACCCTTACGTTCAGGTTATCATTGCAATTCGTCCATGTTTTATTTAACACCTCTTAGGAGTGGGATGTACCCCGCATTTTTTAGTGAAATAGTTGTTTGCGTGAATACGCGTATCTCGGTAAATAAATGTTCTGCAAATAAGACTTTTTGTCAGAAAATATAGAAATAATTGTCTATGCCACTATTTTTTACTTTTGTCATTACCTGTAATCTTGGATTTAAAAAATTATTGAAAATCGTTAATAACACATTTTTAAAGATTGCCTATTTAGTTTCCTTAAGCGGCATCATTCGCCAGTCGGCCGAGTGATGCCGTGGAATTACTAGAATCGTAAATACATATTTTACAAAATTTACAAATTCTTACACCTATATATGCATTAAAAATATAAAGCAAATGAAATAATTTCCATATATACAAATGTTTACCTAGCACTTTTAATTCAACGCTGAGAAATAGAACTAATTTCTCTATGTTGTGAGAAACTTTACTGGGCGCTTGCCAGCGAACGCGTCCGTTTAAATTTGCGCAGGTAGGAAAAACGAAATTTTCAAAAGTTTATTTCCAAAATGCTCAAATAGTCGTGAAGAACCTATAGTGTGTAATCGCCTCTCATAGTCTATAGGGCCGTTATGAGCAACCTATAATATCTAAGACATACATACATACACGAGGCCATGCGCATGGCAAACGAAACCCATCTCCCTCTGTAAATATCTGCAAATGGTTGGACACACTCCTGCGTCACACAAAAAATGTTGGCAAATGGCAAATGTCGAGTGAGCGTACACCATATTGCAGTTCAGTTACTCGCCAGAAAATTACGCGAATTGTGCAGGTGCCTACGTATTACTGTAAAAGCAATCGAGAAAGGTAAATAATGCTGTGTAGTGAAATCATTCCCGTAGTCTAAGGCTCTTGAATAGGTGGAAGGGTGGATTTTCACAACCACACGACGATGGAGTAGTGGTTGAGATTTCTTCTTTGGCGCACGGGATTCACTGCCTCGAGGGAGTGGTTTTTTTTTATTTGCTAGAACGAGAATATTTAAGTGGATTTGTTCGACAGAGCTCGCAAGTTGGGACGCAAAGCTCTTCCTCAGTTCCTTTCAAGTAAAGAGCATGAAATCAATTAATAATGAGCCATAACGGGTATGAAGTTGTTGAGCAAGCTGTTGAGAAGACTTGGTAGCTTCGCGTTCAAGGTCAAGAAGCGAGGGATCCGTACGGGCGACACTAACACGCACTCCTAGCACCTCGCCGCTCCTACGCCGCAAGGCGTGCAGTGTTTCCGCCGTGACACTGCACTGCGCAAATTAGATCTGTAACACATGGGGTTTCCGTTACACGCGATGAACGTACGCAGATAAAACTACGTGCGCTTGCGATCAAATTTTGTCTTATCGCACAAGGAAACGTCGTGTAGTTGATTCGCGATATCTTCGGCCTTTTTTTTTAAGCCCTGCCAAAGTTCTACTTCCAGGATATTCCTCCGCCTCGTGTCTGAAAGATTACACCGGAGGGACAACGCACCGGATTCGTGCGCACTCTGTTGTAACAGTATTCTGTATGAGAACTATTTCTTACTAGGCGCTACCAACACACATGTTTTCTCAATGTTTTTATTCAAATTATTTATAAATGAAGCAATATAATTCATAGATAAAATATGAATAACACTTCAATTTAACAGAAAAAAAAAAAGTAACTTTTATGTTAACAAAAGTATAAAACGCTTGTGTTACATGGCGTATATTGGAAACAACCAATCACGTTATACACGGGAAGATTTTTCAAAGGTTTGTTTCAAAAAGGCCGAAGAAACCGTGAATTGACTATAGGTGAGCTTTAAGAATGCGATATTTGACCACTTTCACGATTTCTTTTCTCCATTAATACACTTAATATGATAAAAGTAAACAGATGGGGATATAGGCAATAGGTTTTTATCCTTTCTGGCAAAAGTCGTATTTCCAGAACTTTTATTTACCGAGATACGCGTTTAGGCGCAAACGACGATTTCACAGAAAACATTTCAGCACATAGCCCTCTTAAGGCCAATGGTGCACGAAAGCAGTATATTTACCATATTTTCGTGGTAAGTTGTTTTTCAGCGGTGTTTATCGAAATTTTTGGCATGACAAGGCGTAAATATTAATTGTTAACAACTTCTTGCATTGTTAAATACTCACCGACTTTATTATTCTGTGAGCACTGATGGAAGATGAGAAATAATATATTCTTGCTTATCTTCCATCAGTGCTCCGATTATTGTAGCAATGGTAGTGAATATCCATCGATGTAAGAAGGTGATCGAAATTATTTTTCTGAAAATAACTTTCGACCAAAATTAAGGTAACTACAGCTCTTGCATGCACCATTCCCCTTAAGCAGCTCTGACGTCAACCCACGAAGCCGTAAAAGCCACGGAAAATTAACATAAATGTAACATGCCGTCATTTCTTATATTTGTGACACACAACCAGGAAAAAAAAAAAATCATTTCAGAAGGAACATCGGTACACTTATTCGTCGCTTTTCCTTCGAAGTGTTTCCTTGCAAGCAAAAATTCTTGAAATACCCACTGTGGGGGCCCTAATCACAACGTGGTTTTCCTTGGAAAACAACCATAAGTATCGTAAAGCACACAAATACTGCCATATCTATCGCAACAGGCAAGTCAGATGATTAACACAACTTGCGTTCACGTTGCAGTGACACAAGCCTGTGCGATAAAAAAAGTTCTTTATACCTCGGATTGACGTATTCTTGCAAGGATTTTTACATTTCGATGCTCGCATTTTTGTAAGTCTGTGCAGTATCCTGTCCGCTTGCATGTGCACCACTCGCGGGCGGAGAGCGATGGATCGTTGTTTCGATACAAAACAATCACCAAACATTTCGCATCATTTCGGTCACGATTTACAGGCATTCCACCCAATCTGAGGCTTCTTGCGGGTAATTTTTTTTGTGCCTTACAAACAAAATAAACAAGACATCTCGTAAGTTCCAGCAGAAAAATTATGACAAATATTACATTGTTTTAAATTTTCAGTCCAAGCGTGGTCTCAAATTCCCATACCGTCACTTCCGCGGGTCATAAAATTACTGTAATTTCACCATTTTCCATCGGACCTGCTTTCCTGACCTCTGTGTATGTGTGTGTATACACACACATATATATACATATATATATATTTATATTTATACATACACACACCTGGTGTTGCTGAATAACGCCAACACATCCCTGCAGTTTATTCCTCCCGAAAATGTAAGACGAAAATGTATAGACAGTTTCCCCTTAAAGGGATTTTAAGACAGCTGTACACCAGCACAAAAATGTTAATTCAAGGCCAGGCTTCACCGTGCATCGACGTATAGGAAATTAAATGCTAAATTCCGACAAGGATCTCACAGCCGTTTTTTGTGGAAGTATTTTCAACTAAAGATTTGTTAGTTATTAAACGCATCTAGATATGCAAACCGTTTTAATTTTAATTGTATATTATAAATTTTTTTATTATTTCTAAAAAGTAACAATTTTATAAAAATTTAAAAAGTTCATTTCAAATTAAAAAATTAAAAAGTTTACAAATCTAGATGCGTTCACTCTCTAACAAAAAATCTTTAGTTGAAAATACTACCACAAAAAAACGACTGAGAGATCTTTGCCCGAATTTAGCATTTAATTACCTATACGTCGATGCATGGTAAAGCCTGGCCTTAAAATACCTTTCCGTGTAAAGGCTGTTCACGATAAAGTAAGCAGTTTTGAAATAAACCTTAGAAAAAAGTCACTGCCTTTACCTGCATATGTTTTAAAGGCCGCACTGAGTGACATGTGCCCAGTAAAGTTGGTAACGATGGCTGGGAAGTAGTTCCGTATCTTAACGTGGAATAAAAATTGTTAGGTAACCATTTATGATAAATTTAATTATTTATTTTGCTTTCTGCGTTTTTACTGCATCGAAGTGCGAAAATGAGGAGATTTGTAAAATATTTACTTTTCTAATAATTTCACAGCTTCACTTGACCGACGCATGACTAAAGTGACGCGGCCCATGGCAAAGTCAGTTTTACACAAGGCGGAAGAACACACAACGTGCATAGAAGTAGATCATAAGCGAAGCTTTAAAAAACGCTTGTTTCGTCATGAACAGCCATTCGCAGCAACTTAAAACTTTTCTGCTGAAAGCCCTGCTGAAGTCATACTTTCAGCACGTCCCTCCGCCCCGTGCGAGCAAAGCTTCAGTCAAGTCTAGAAAATCACACCAAAGCTACAGCGCGCCACATTTGTGCGCACTCGGTGTAATGATATTCTGCACAAGAAAATGTATTACTGGGCGTTACCAACATTCCTAATTTGCTCCGGTTTTTTGTTCACATCTTACATAGTATAAAACAAAGTCGCCCGGCCGCGTGTGTGTGTGCGCGCGCGCGCGCATTCGGACAAGGTTTATAAACTACTTGATGGAATTTGATGCGATTATCGCTATCGTTGAGAGAATTTCTCGAGGAAGGCACAGGTATATAATGCAGTAATATTTAATATAAGGGTAGTAGAGAAATGTGGACGTTTTATAATTAAGTCGGAAAAAAAGTCGCTTTTTCGGGCGCTTGCGTGGTTTACGCCGAACCAAACCGTAAGAGATACGCCAAATTAATGTAGTTCTAAAATAAAGTCCGCGACAGCATGTGTTGTTCTTTTAAGGACGACCCATGGCAACCATCGTTATCTTTTTAAAAATAGGTCTTCACTGACGAAGACTTTTTGAACAACACTGTATTAATCCTATGTTAGTTACCTTAAGCATTTGGCGTGTATACTTGCTGTTAACCTAAACAACGCTGTATTAGTAAATCGCACCCGAGCGAGGCCGGGGCGGGTCGCTAATAAAATATAAGTAAATTTTCTATTAGCCCAAAAATATGGTACTTTTATGCTAACAGAAGTATCAAATGCTTGTAATGTATGGCATATTTCGTAAGTTCGTAATGCATGGGGGTGTTTCTATTTTTCAAAGGTCTGATTCAAAAAGTGTGGATAAACCGCGAATAGACTATCGCTCAGGCAACACACGTTCTATTTTGAGAGTGTGTGCATAAATTTCTCGAAACTGTTCACCTGAGAGTGTTCTCAGAACACATGTTGTTAATTAAGACGCGGTGATTCATAAGGTATATTTAAAAAAAATCCCGTACATCTTAGGGTTACAAAGTTTTGTCCAAAAATGAGATTCCAAGTCCCATTTTCAAAATTAGACAGGACCCCCGCATTTTTTTTGTGAAATAGTGTTTGCACGAATATGCGTATCTCGGTAAATAAATGTTCTGCAAATACGAATTTTTGCCAGAAAAGATAAAAGAACAATTATATATGTCCCTTTTTTTTTTTTTTTTACATTTGTCATATTAAGAACATTCTTGGAGAAAAAAATCTCGTGAAAATGTTTAAACATCGCATTTTTAATGCTTGCCTTTGTGGTTTCCTTAACCGGCAAGATGTAAGTACAGTGATAGGGTGCAGTTTAATAAGTGGTCTTTCGTCGCGTGTAATGAAACCCATATGTCACAGGTCTAATTCGGACAGTACAGCGTCACGACGGGAACACTGCACGCCATGCGCGTAGGAGCGGCGTGGCACGAGGCGTGCGTGCTAGTGTCGCCCGTATCGCACCCTCGCTTCTTTTGACCTTGGACGTGGAGTTCCCACGGGGATCCATCACACTTTTAAGGGGGAAGATATTTCTAAAATGCGTTTCCAGAGGTCTACGATCTCTAAACAACATTCACTAATTTGTTGCTCTTAATTCAAAGTAGTTTTGATAGTTTAAACGAATATGAAAATAAAATATTTTTGGAGGTGCATAACCTCCGTTATAATAATAACATTAGAAGTTAAATGTTACACACACACGCACACACATATGTATGTGTGTATATATATAAACAAACACGTCCCTTCTGCCGGTGTTATTGATGTGGTTTAAAGTCACCCGTTAGTCATACAAAAACAAAATATATTATGTATGTTATTACATGTTCATATATACAAATATGTATGCTTACGTATGTGTGTTTTTTAAGTAGTTCATTCTTCACCTGCTTTCTTCTTCACAGACAGTCACCGTTTTAGGTGTAAATTTAATTTTACAATTTCCAAAAAAAATTTATTTTTTTATTTTGTTAATTTCTTTAATACGTATCTGCCTAATGGTGTTGTACATTATATTTTATGGAGACAAGCGACATGTTCGATCTCCTCTCCGAAAGTATTTCGATATTTATGAGAACGTCTGCATACTGCGATGAGATGTGCGTCAGTTTATACCTCAGAGCTGTGTCTTTGTGGGGCATCTCCGCGCCGACGTCGCGACGTTAAGCAGTTCTGAAATACGTTCGCTGCCAGAGTCGGAATATCCATTGCTTCTAAGATTAAAACCCTCGACGCGGCGCGTGCTTTTGTCCTTTTGACGAGCCCAGCAGGCGTCATTTGCATCCTGCTGTCTCTTCTGCTTCGGAATTTTGGTTGCGACCCTTGTCGACGTTTAAAAAAAAATCGCTGGGATTCTGCTTTCAAAGCCAGCGGTGCTCAGAAAATTAAAGGAATTTCCTGACGTTGAAATTACTGTAGTAATATTACAGCCCACGCCGAGAGAAATAATTTCTCTAGTCAGCAAAATTAATCTCTGTACGTGGCGAAACGAACGTGCATATTAAATTCACGACTTCTTCGCGCTTTTTGAATCAGACCTTCGGAAAATCGCCCCGTACATTATGTGTTTGGTTGTTAAAGCCTGTTCACGATAAATTGAGCACTTTTGAATTCAAACTTAGAAAAATTTCACTGGCCCCAGCCTGCATATATTTTTACGGGCGCACTGAATTATATGCGCCCAGTAAAGTTGGTAACGATGGAGGGGAAAGTAGTTCCATACCTTAACGTCGAATAAAAAGTGTTAGGTAACCATTTGTTATAACTTAAATTATTTATTTCCCTTTCTGCTTGTTTAATGCACTTAAGTGGGAAAATGAGCAGATTTTTAAAATATTTACTTTCCTAATAATTCTACATTTTCACTTGACCAACGTATGAATAAAGTGCTCAGGCCCGTGGCAATGTTGATTTTACACAGGGCGGAAGAAAACACAACGTGCATAAGTAGATCTTAAGCAGGGCTTTCAAAAATGCTCATTTTACCGTGAACAGCCTATAGTTAAATACATTATGTATGACAAGCGTTTTATATTTCTTTTAACACAAAAGTATATTATTTTTGGTTAAATTGAAATTTTACCGATAAATTATAATATTTCATTTATAATAACAATAAAATTACACAGAAAATATAGGTGTTGGTATAATGCCTAGTAAAAAATCATTCTTAAGAAAATTATGATTATAAAGAGTGCTTTGGTGCAATTTTCTAGTTTTAGTTAAGCTTTGTTTGCATGAGGCGGAAGAATATCCTGAAAGCAGAACTTTAGAAGGGCTTCAGAAAAGTTTTGAGTAAACGTGAAAGGACAATACAATATCAATTCAACCAAATATTAAGATTGCTAGCAGATGTAAACACAAATGTATATTTTGTTATTAAACTAAACTACTATTCTTTGTGTTTCGAATATTTTTGCCAACAACGAGAACAAATGCGTGTTTTTAGCCACTTTCTTACAGTTAATTTTTCAAAATAAACGTCTTGGTGTCAGAACCTAAGGTAACAGCCAACATACAGGGTCTTAAATGTTTAAAATGAAATAAGCCGGTGTTTTAGCTCCACCTGCCACAGTGAATTAAACATTTGCACAGGTCTTTATTTTGTTTAATTTGCGTGTTTTAACACAGTAGCGACATAGTAAATGGAGGGCTGACATTTTGTCCACGCATGAGCTCGGCTGCAAAACCTCGACTAGTCTCGTTAGAATAATGTGATTACAATTATGCAGTTTAACTCTAGGTGACAATATATAAAACGTGTAATGTTAACATGTTATGTATAAAAAATTTAAAAAAATCTATCTTGGAGAAAAGATTATCGACGAAATATGAACAAGAAAAATCTATAGAAAAATTAATCTCTTAACTCAATTTCTAATACATATCCTCGGAAGTGAGAGAATATGACGGATCACAGAGATTTCACTATTGCTCAATATGTGATATTTATTTTCAGAGAAAATCTACACATGACTGCGTCCTTTAAAAAAGAAAAGTATAGTTTTGATACTGAGTTTAGTTTTTGCCTGCTACATTTAACCAACATTCCTGTAAGTTAGGATAAACAGCAAAATAGATGTCTGGAAAGAAGCATTTTTTTTTTGTTCAATATCTGTCAGAGGTCCGAGTTAAATTCTCTACTGACGTCCGTATTTTCTGGCGAGGTTTTACAATTTATTGGATGTAAATCACGGTGGTGTTAAGGTGGCCACGGGTTCAATTTTGGCTGGTTTTTTTCCATCCCCACTCCAGAAATATCAAACAGGAAAGCGTAGAATAAATAGCTGAAGACTGCAAAAATTGTTAAAGAGTTCAAATGAAAGTAATAAAACCATACAAATCGCATGATTATTTTCACTATATTCGTTTGTTGTAATATTATCTATTGATTCGCCATTAGAAAATTTTCTTGCACCAAGTATTGAGTATAATAGACATCGTTTAAATTGTAAGAGTTTATATTGTACAATTTAACAGCTGTGATATGATTTATCTTAAGACGCACCTTGCAAATTTCTCTTCTACTGAGTAAAGAGCCAGATTACTTTAGTAGAAATATAAGAAATAAAGATTGTAACAACCGCTTAACGTAATAATGCTACCATTTCAAGGCTTTTGTGTGTGTGTGTATGTGCCCTAGCGATTTACGCGTGGAGCTACTGCTATAGGATGAAGATTGATAGGACTTTGGTAATTACATATTTGGCAAAACTGTTCGTATTTTATACATCTCATCTCCGTAAGGCGTCGCTGGTCACGGTAAACTAATTATCTACAAGCCACAGCTAATTTTCTCAACGTGCAATGTTGCTGTATCTAGAGGCTGGGGCTGAATTCGTCCGAGAAGCCTGGTGAGGTGATCCCTCATGCAAAATCAAGTGGCAATCATCGGCACAGCCGATTTTGGCGGACAAGGTCACGCGCATGCAGTGCATATTGCCTACTTACGAGGCACTGTATCGCGGCAACGAAACCTAGCAGAATCTTCGTGCGAGTTTTAAATGAGAATGGCGGGTCCTAGGCAGTTGCAACAAGGGGGCCAATTTTGTTTCGTAGGTCATACTGCTCAATAAACTAGCTTCAAACGTTGATAATTCCCGACGGTAACGGAGTTGCTGGTAATGTTATTTTCGTAACGGGACATGTTATTGTAACTTGGATCTAATGTTGAAGATCCAGATAATATACAACAATGTTCCGCGAATTGTAATTTCATCTCACCTGGTTTCCGATATTTCGCAAAGATAGTTACCTTCCTCCTCATCGTTCTATCCCTGCCTTCTCCACCTACACTTCACCCATTTTGCTGCCCTTCTTTGCACCTTTTCCAGCACTCGCACCTCCACGTGTGTGTCCCATACTGCCGCAGCATGTTCTAACGTTGGCCATGCCATATGCCTTCTCCTTCACCTAACTCCCTTCAGCACCCTATTCAACATACCCAGAGCCATTCTTCTCTTTGCAACCACCCTCTCTACCTGTTTTTTTTTTCCATATGAGGTCTCCCTGCAGTACAGTCCCTAGATACTTATATTCTGCTGCTTCTTCTATCTCTTGTCCCTCCCATCTGTACATGTCCCTGCTTATCACCTTCTTCCTTGCAAACCTCACTACCTTAGTTCTCCTTGTCAATGTCCACTAATTACAAAATCTTCATTTCCGGGGACTTATTACGCCCTTAATATTTAGGTTAGGTACAAAGTGTCCTGTATATTTTCCACTTGATTTTGCATAATGAATCACCTCCCGATGTTTGTCGGTCGAATTCAGCCCCATCCTGTATAACGCCAATGGCTGAGCGCAAAGATAAAACAAATACTTAAGAATTTTTTCTAATCTTTATTTTCAGCTGATAAATAACCGCCAGCGTCATATTCCATCGAAGTAAACCTAATGGCCTTATTTCCTGGAAGCAAGACTATTTGCGACAGTGTATACGAATTAAAGGCTGTTCACGATGAAGCGAGCAATTTGAAATGAACCTTATAAACAGTCAGTGAACTTGAAAACATATATTTTAATGGGCTCACTGAGTGACATTTGCCCAGTACGGTTAGTAATGATGGATGAAATATAGCTCCATATCTCAACGTCGAATAAAAACTGTTGGGTAACAATTTGTGATAACTTATATTATTCCTTTAGTTTTCTTTATTTTTTAATGCATCGAAGTGTCAAAATGAGCAGATTTGTATAGTATTTACTTTACTAAAAAATTTCAAAAATTTACTTGACCGACGCATGATCAAAGTGATGTGGCCCATGACATAGTTAATTTTACATACACAACCTGCATACAAGTAGAGCTTAAGCAGGGCTTTCAAAAGTGCTCATTTTACCGTGAACAGCCTATAAACATTAATCAAGTGTACCAAGTATTTCGCCTGCTTACCTGCCTTCCCCACGGAGAACAGCGGAGCAGCGACACTCGCAGGCAACGTTCACACACCGTCCGCGGTAATTGAGAGAGTTAAAGGGAGGCAGGAGCGCGGTTATCAAGTTACTCGCGAAAGCCAGCAGTAAAGTTGTTCGAACCGCAGACGCCTCAATCGATGCCAATCTAGCGGATCCCCGCACAGCTCTGGGCCAGGAGGACCCTTCTTCCCTCGCGAGCTTCCTCTGCAAACTTAGCCCCTCGCTTCATTACGCGCGTTCGGTCCGCCGCCCCGAGAACATGTCTTCATTCCCGAACCGGGCCCGGTGCGGCGTTCGCGTCTTTCCGACGCCGTTCTTTGTGCATGGTTCGTGCAGAGGGATCTCACAAACAGGTTTTCATTCCACTCCTCTGGGACGCTGATTTTCACTGTCACTGACTGTTCAGACGTTTGGGGCAGCCCCAAGCACACTCTCCCGTGACGCACAGTCTTTGGCCAACGATGTTATTCAAGTCTTAAATTATTTAAGAAAAATTATCTAGCTCAAGGCGTACAAAATAATACAAGGGAAATAACCCATGCAAATAATAACGTTAAGATCAAGCCACCAGCATCGGTATAACGCTGGCCCGAGCGCGTATTAAGAGGAGCACGCCATCAGTGAGAGTTTTCGATGACGAGCGCTGAGGGACTGTATAACCTGCAGGCGCCGCCGACCGACTCTTCCACCCCCGAGGATACCCGAGCGACAGGAGCCGAGGACGACCGAAGCGAGCGAGGCGAGCGACTAGCCTAGACTGCCCTTCCTGAGCGCGCTCCAGCGGAATGACGGGGGGCGCGCGCGGACGTAGCTCGTGTACGCGCATGCGCGCTGCGAACTCGTGCCCCACGTCCGCGCAGGCGCAGTGCTGTTCCTGCACGAGAAAAAACCCTGGCAGGCGCGCCCACTGTCTTAAGGGTGTTTGATAAAAAATAATAATTATTATTTTATAATTGTATCAAACATTGTCCAACTTGTACATATAGTATGTAATGCCATTTTCCCCGTACTTAAAAAAAATTACATATCACGTATTTTGAATAATTTTATGTCAAATCTTAATGATTATGTTTAGTTGCAGCCTTAAAAAAATACTGCGTATGATGTACAAATGACAAAACTTACGATGTAAATTAATGACGTGCGCTACTACTTGACATGTATGTAATCACCACATAACAACACATGCATTAAAAAATTAAAATATACAATACAACATTTATATTTAAATATTTTCCTTGTGTAAGGCAATTCAAAAGAAATGATTCCAATAAAAAATATATATAAAAACAAGTGTTCTTCAGTGTTGCTTGCCGAGGCAATCCCCAAAAATAAATATTCAAGAGGTTTATAATCTACATGAACACACTTGTTGCTTTAAAGTATTTCCCACGGCCACGGCCTAATAACATTACAATAAATATTACAAAAATGGTGTGAATGTAGCTGTATTAGAAACATGTAAAGTTAAGCTTATTGGTTGCTCGCAACTAGACACTTCTTGCATACAACAGGAGCCAGCAAATACTGCGCGGTATAGGCCTACAACTCGTAAAACGTGACTGATATGAAATCGAATCGTTTAGCTCTGGATAAATTGCGACAGCCCGTGTCAAATAAAGCACAATGATGGTATTACTGCCAATTTATCAACTCCTTCCAATCACCGAGAAGGTTCCTCCAAGCACCGTTTCAAGACTTGCCTACACGCATTACGTAATTTGTTATTGTGTCCTATCGATTTGGGTTTACTCGCGGCTCAAAATTGTAATCATACGTTCAGAATCTTTACGCAGGGAAGTAACCCATATGAAATAATGGTTCGGGTTTCATGAAGTGCTTATAAAATCAGCCTTCGAAAAAAATATACTGGATTTATATGCATGACTCATAACGTGAAGAATGCCTGAATACAAAGAGTATATTATCGACGAAAACAGGAAAGGCAATGCCAGGCCTTACATCTCACCAACACTGCAGAGTTTTTAATTATTGACCACAAGAATCCGGTAATTTTTTTTTTAAATGTAAATTCGAGTAAGAATTGGGAAAATTCTGACGTATCTGTTCGTAATTATTTCTCGGTGTCTATTAAGATTAGCATCAGTATTAGTTGTTGAAGGCTGCTCACGATAAAGGGAGCAATTTTGAAATCAACCTTATAAAAAAGTCACTGTTCCTACCTGCATACATTTTAACGGGCGCGCTGAGTGATGTGTGCCCAGTAAATTTGGTAAAGATGGATGGGAAGTAGTTGCATATCTTAACCGTCAAATAAAAAGTGTTGGATAATAATTTATGATACTTTATTATTTCTTTCGTTTTATGTTTCTTTGATGCACCGGAGTGTAAAAATGAGCAAATTTGAAATATATACATTTTTATAATAATTTTACAGTTCCACTTGACCGACACATGAATAAAGTGACGAGGCCCGTGGCAATGTTAATTTTACATAAGGCGGAAAAATACATCAATGTGCATACAAGTAGATCTTAAGCAGGGCTTTCAAAAGTGATCATTTTATCGCGAATAGCCTACATCGTCCATGACGAATTTAATATTTGCATATGATGGAAGGAATGCACAACTGTTTGAAACAATTAACTATACAGGACTTCCAGCAGTGCTGACCAACCGCTAACAATGTCTAAATGTTTTTTGAATATATGAGATATTCGTGGCGTAGTTGGATGGACACCATGTTACGATGATACAGGTTCTGAGTTAGAGGCCCACATAAGGAATGGGTGTGATATTTTTGTCACGTGTATCCGACTTACCACACGCCCCAAAGTATGCCGAAGAAACACTAAAAAGTAAATAATAAAAATAAAAAAATTGTTGACATTTTCACTTCGACGCCATATTCAAGCGCCAGGGTAAAATTGGTTTCGGTTTCGAACCCAAAATCAATGATCACTTACACATTCCCAAGTACCGAGCTACGAAACCACACTGTTAAAATTTCACTTTTAATTAGAGGGATGCGTAGTCTTTACTATTTCTGTACATAAACATGTGACTTGAATCCAATTATTTGTCTGGTTTATTACAACACTTAACATTCAATAAAAATTTATATTTCTTTTTTTTTTTTAAGTTGTTATACGTGCGAAATTTCTTAAATTTTGTGGAGGTTAACAACAACGTAAGAATAATTTCAGTCTATAGTAACATATATGTTGATGTAAATATTTCAACATTTCGTTGCGGTTTTTTTATTGATTAGAGTTATTTGCGTATTATTTTCAAGTCTCCCGAATGTGTATGCACGTAATAAATGTATCTGTACTGTATGGAATAAATATTATATATTTTTGTTTTCAGCGCACTTTGCTGTAAAGGTACATGGCGGATGTGTGACACGAATATTCGCGCCCACTTTAAGCCACATTAATCCTGGACGAAAAGGTGATAAAAAAAATCTAGCTATAATCTTATGATGTACAGATTTTACTAGGGCAATATGGCAACACTCTCTTTAGTGGACGGAAGGTTATTTCAACGTCTAGTGCTTTTATAGCCTATTATCGGGCATTTGTTCGTAGCTCATGCTTTTTTTAAACATTGATTTATTACGTAACTTTATATTATGATACCAATTTTAATAATCATATTTTATTTTCAAATTAAATGGTTGGTAGTTTGGTTTTTTTTTTTTTTTTTTTTTTTGTTCATTGAATTAATTTCATTCTGATCTATAGTACTACCAGTTTGATATTACCAGCATGAAGTAGCGTAATTAAATTTACTCCGCGTTCATACAGTGTTGCCAGATTGTGAAAGTCCAGTTTCATCACGCGCGTTCGTGTCACATCGACCCCAGCTCTATTCTTTCTTCTGAAAACCGCTTGGTACAGGCCACACTCGCGAGGTCATTTAGTCGCTGGCTTCTGTGGCAACACATTTCTATCTCGTGTCGTACGTAGACGTCAGCGTCTTCTGTCCACTAACGAGGATTTCCGCGTCGAACAACTGTTGTCTTGTGGGCATTTGGGTATTTAGATAAGCCCAACCAGCGCAGTGAACTTCCAGTAGACACAGCCTGGAACTGACCAGATGAAACCAGGGGGGGGGGGGGGGGGGTCGAAGCCCTATAGGGATTTCGTGGGCCACTCAATTGTAAGGTGGAATGACTTCGCCAACTGTTGAAAAATTGCAAATAATGCTCATTAATAAAGGGAAGCGTACATTTTATAAACAATATAATTTTCTTTTTAAATATACTTAAGTCACAAGTAAGTTTCGTCCACGACTGAGCGTTGAATTGTTTTGTTTCCGTTGTTATGTTCGTTTCTGGAGAAGGTGGAGTTGATGTTTACAATTGATTGCAGGAATTGGAATCGAGCTTTATTGAATTTTCAAATGGCGATTGCCTAAGAATAAATGGTACAAGATTTATTGATATCAGCGACAATGCCTTTTTAAAAGAAATAAATATCTACAATTAGCAGTTTAATAAACGATTGTGCAGTTAACAGAGTAGCCAACCTATTTATTCTCTGCCATCATTGTTAAACACACATTGAGTGCCACATTACCGTTTGTACATACAGCATTTAATTAAAATATTTTTACCAAATTGTTATTAGCAGTAACTAAAACGTACGTCTGAAAATTGAAATAATTATGTTTAAGAGTTGTATGGTTGGCAGCAAATTATACCTAGTAGCTCAAACACAGAAGAAATAAGGGCCCATAAAAATAGCATTGAGCTTCGTCTATTATCCTTACTTGCTTTGTGGATAAAACTATACGCAGTCCGGTGTTTCTCTTTGCAATTGGAACGACCGCCTCTAAGCTGAGAACCAACTGTGGTATCCTGACATGTATTTTCACCCTCCTTCTATGTCCGGGTGAATCCTGGAGCTTTGCCGTACTTCGCTGCATTTGCATCTCATTGGGAGGGTATGCGAGTGAAGATATTTGAGCGGTTCTTCACACCGCGGTCTTGAGAGCCATTGAAAGTGAAGTGAGGTGAGTATGGAGCGGCGCCAGAATGAAAGGGCGGGGGGGGGGGGGGGGTATCCCCGGGAAAACCCGCCGACCAGCGGCATCGTCTGGTACGATTCCCACTTGCGAAAATCCGGGAGTGTATCGGCCGGGGAGTGAACCCGGTTCGCCAAGGTGAGAGGCGAGCAGACTAACCACTCAGCCAGTCAGGCAGTGTTTCAACTACTGTAACCACATGTCAAACCTCAGCTGATCAACGGATCTTCCACCCGACAAAATCTCTGGTAAAATCAACCGATCGTGATGTTCCTGGAAGCGTAGAAGTTGTGTGTGTGTGTGTGTGTGTATATATATATATATTAAAAATAAATAAATTCTTACTGATATGTGTTAGTACAAATTTTCTATTATCATATTCTTAAGGAAAAAATTAGCAATTTTTTTTACGTAAGGGGGAGCGATGAATGTGTAATTTTCCTATAAGCAGACTTACATTACCTCAACGAGATATTAATTAATTAAATTGGAGAATAATTAGTGAGCTTCCATTTTTTCTTGAAATAACTTATGTAACTGCAGAGAAAAAACATTTAGTTATAGAGTGGATGAGCATCTGATTACAGATTTATGTTATCCTACTGATGAATATTTGAACTCTTTTAAGTGTAATACCAACAGTCAAGTTAAGAAAGAAAGTGTCTAAACTGTTATTTGCTCACGCCACTTGTTCGCCATATAAATGTAAATACTGGCATCAACATTTGTATTGTGTATGCACATGATATACGTCTATATAGTCGAAAGGATAATACGTGGTCTTCGAGATTCGTCGCGTTGAATTTCGGGTTTTTGAACCCCGGCGGCTTGAGTGGCCAATAGTCCAATACCCCATCTCTTATGGGATCTGGATTTATTAAATGCCCATTCATGGCTAGCGGAGGTGGGGGGGGGGGGTACCAAAGCCACGGCGAGTATAGAGAAGAGAGCTACAGGATACGATAGATGAGCTACTATACGTGAGCACAGCGCTCTCCTGAGCATACGCAACCCGCCAAGTAGCTGCAACGTGCAGATAACCCGTACGTTAGGCGCTACTGATACACTATCCATTTTGAAAGCGCCGTTTGCCTAGGCAACCCAAAAAGTTTATGAACTTCAGTCATATTGCTGTCATCTGAAAACGGTTCAATATTTTCGAGTACCATCTGCTTACGAATAGCATTCCAGAAAGCTTCCACGTCCGAATGGTACTTTCTGTTTTATATTTTCGTCTGTAACGTACATTATTTTTTAATTTTAAAAGAGGCAATATGAGTGAAGTGAAGTGAATATATTTGGGCTGCTCTTTAACAGCGAGATCTTGAGAGCCAATGAGGGTGATTGAAGTGAATATGGAGCGGCGCCGGAATGAGGCGGCGGGGGACACGGGAGATCCGGGGACACGGGGGACCCGGCCGGGGATTGAACCCGGTTCGCCTTGGCGGGCGTGCTAATCGCTCAGCCACCGCGGTCCCTGGCAATATGAGTGTTTCACTATAATTTTTAAGTATGAGACTTCCAACACTGGGCAACAAAAATTTCATATGATCGTGCAGCACACCTTTGTAATAAAGTGACCAGTGGCAGTCCTGTAAAGGCGAACTGAAGACATACTACACGCCAGCTCAATACCTTGAGCTTAAAGGCGACCAGACATTCCATCTTCCAAAATACTGTACCTCCTGCCCGTATTCCTCCAGAAATGTTGGCAATGGCAT
This sequence comes from Dryococelus australis, assembly GCA_029891345.1. Lineage (NCBI taxonomy): Eukaryota > Metazoa > Arthropoda > Insecta > Phasmatodea > Phasmatidae > Dryococelus > Dryococelus australis. The sequence goes on along the minus strand of CM057004.1, from coordinate 89,881,305 downwards.
ACTTCCAAATTCGCCTTCAGCAGTGCAATAGCAATGAAGGACACCGCTTGAAAGACTTACTTTCCAAAACCATTTTAATTGTGACTTGGACACGACCAGAATACGTTTTCTTTACTTTACACAATTTTTTTTACTAGGCCTTCAAATTAGGGAGAGTGTTTTGCCGCACTATGCATAAAATAAAAAATCGAATTTGAAGTATTTAATATCTTTCGATTGATTGGTTTAATTTTTTTCTTAATTGGCAAACCAATTAAAATCAGCAACAGTTTAAACAATGCATGGCATTAGAATAAAAGTTAGTTGAGCGTTTTTCTAGCAATTACATATCGAAACCACAAAATCAGTGCACAAGTAAAAATAATAGTTTCAAATTTTTTCATGGAACAATTAAAACAATATCCTCTTTGTTAGTTCTAGCAGAATTTCGTGTACTTGAAAGTTACTATTAGATAATTTTACTTTGAAAAGTATTTTTTCTTCACGCTGTATTAATTTAATCCAGCCTACAAAGAATAGAAGTAGAATTGTTTAGTTAATTTTAAGACGTAAATTTTGGCACATTTACTGACATTGTAGTTTATGCCCGTATTTTTTTCGCAAAAATGTTGGATGTTTTAAAATAAAAAACAAAAGTAGGTATCATACATTACTGCATATGATAGTTACCAACATTTATATTTCTTGTCAATAGAGCTGACTCCATCAAAGTATATTAATTAATCCAAATTCTGTTCTTGATTTTAATTTTCGGTAATGTGCGTTCTGCGAGATTTTTCCATAATTCTTAAACAAATGCACTTGTGATAATACGTAACACATGGTACACCATTTCTTAATTTTTGGCTAGAAGGACTTCCAGAAACTGAGTATACATTCATGTTAAAATATATAACGCCACAGTGATGTTTCTAAAGTTATTTTCAAAAGGATGACTATACGAGAGTATAGTAAATTTAAAATTTAAAAAAGCAGTTGTAAACAAACTGAAAATTAATTTAAGGATGATAAAAAAAGCATTGATACTTTTTTCGCAAATATTTAATATATTACTCTGCAAACAAAACTGTATATTATACCGCTCTATTATGTCATAGTTACGATGAAAATAAATTTCCCGCCCTGTATTTGTTTTCATGTTTGACATTCTTATATGTCAATCGCAGATGTATTTTTTTATTTGGTATTATTTCGTGTCGGAAATTTTTAGCCTCAATGTACAAATAACGTGAAGCTGGTGTTAAATTTTCTCTTTTTCGGAAACAACATTATTCTTCAGTAGGATCATAAATGCGTTATTTATTATAATGCAGTCAAAAAGTCATCGTTATAGTTAGAAACGAAAGACAAGCGTGAAAGTGTGCAGATTGCAGAGGAAACAAGAGTTCTTGCACTTGGTCGGTTGTTGCGCCGCGCACTTGCGCAGGACTGATTGATGCCATGGTTTATCCCGCGCCTTGTGTACGAACTCTATCAGCCTGAAACTCTCCGCCATCTTGACGTGAGGTAAAGCTGCGTGATTTATGCCAGTCCTTTGCCATCACATGCCGAGTACAAAATTTTCTCTTTCTTTTCCTCCGGTAACAGATACAAAGCCCTTATTTTCGCCTAACTTTTCTCCCTTGCGCGTAGAAGTTCGGATTACTTTTGTGATGGTATGCGTTCTATACGATATTTCCTGCTGTGAAGATACATAAAACTATATCTATACACGTCTTCAGTTTATAAATAAAAATTTCAGCTCGTAATTTGTCACACGGGCTAAATTATTTTGCTGAATAAATTTTTTGCGTGCATGAAAACAAAACATTATAGCCTATGTTCCCGGACTTGTTCGTATCACGAGCGCGTGTAATTTTTCGCGATATTTGAAGTCCCCAAGGGAAAATAATCTTCACATATTATAGACTTTCGTGATTTCAAGTGTCGCGTAGATAACTGTTTCTTACCGAAACGCCTGTTCAGTTTGACCTCAGGACGACTATTTCGATAGACAATGCAGTGTCCAGTCTCATTTATAGTATACGAGGTACACTAAACAACCAAAAATACGTCGTCAGTAATTTTTGTTATCTACAAAACAGTATTTGGCAGTGTGAATCACAGTGTATTGACAAAAACTACAGGTTCGTGCTATAGGATAGAACTACAGAAATTTGCTGGACTTATTGCGGACCCTATGAAAACGAACTGCAGCAATTCCAAATGATACCTCGTCTAGTAAAATTATCTTGGAGGCAGGATATCCGAAACATTTTGTTCCTTTGGACTCGGTTATAGGATCTCTATTATTTCTTTTTCAGATGACAAGTCATTAACATTTGATAAGCAAGCGCTTTGCTAATAACACCAGCAGTTTAATTCAAAATCAATTAAAAACGCAGTTAACAAATGACGCCAGAAATGTTCTCGGAACATTACAAACTTGTTTAGTGCAAACCAACGCTCTCTGAATTGAGAAAATATCTTACTTTCCAAAGTCGTAAGAAGGAAATGTAAGAAGGAAATGTTATCATATACATTTCGTGTAAAAAAATACACAGCAAACACACAAATCAAAACGTATTTGTATTCTTATTTATGAAAAACTAATTGGAAGATGTTATTGAAATAACTCCTAATAAATCGAACACTCCAGTTTTGTTCTGCGCGGATTCTCTGCCAAACTCAAAATTTAAACTATGCTATTTATGTAATTTGTATACTTTCTTTCCATAATGAAATATTTTGTCATATCATGGGTAAACTCTACAAAAGCAAAAATGAACGATCTTCTTTATGCAGAAACGATATCCTTAAGAATGTTATGTTATTGCTAGAGTAAGAAATTATGCAAAACATTATCACAGCAGAAACGATATCCTTAAGAATATTATGTTATTGCTAGAGAAAGAAATTGTGCAAAATATTATCACAAAAACAACGAATTCTTCTCATCAGTTGTCATTAGAACTTTTCTTTTCTCATATCCTTAAGGGAAATCTTAAACATTTTCAATCCCCAAACATTACTTCACTGTCATCACACAAGATGAAGAGGTGAATATTCATTTTCCTCTAAGCAGGTTTTAAAAAGGTACTATTTATCCTTTATTTTAATACACTTCAATATTTTTCTTTACGTAACTTATGTAATAGCAGAGACGAAAATCTTTAAAGATAGTGTGAATGAGTATCTCATTACAAATGTATTTTTTATACTGATGAGTACTAGATTCTTAATCGTGTATTACCAATTGTAAAGTTAAAAAAAAGGGTTAATATTTTTTATTTACATGCACCCTTTTCTGGTCTGTTTTTTCTATTTACTTAAGTATTTATATTATTATAGCAGTGAATGTTATAAAAAATTACCTCATGAATAGATTAAATTTCAATAAAGGTATTAAGAAATCACTAAACATGGTCAATATTTGTATTTTTAATAATTTTGTGAAAATAGAAAACATTTCTATGTACGTTAGTAGTATGGAATGGCCGTCTGACGGCCAAGAGCATGGAGCATAGGAGCACAGGGGCCGACCACCGCCATCTTGTTACGTCACCGTCCGCAATCTTGGATGTCATTGACCTTTACCCCGGTGACATCTGACCCCAAACAAGAAAGAATTTTTTTTATTCTAAAAAACATGATAAATTTAATTTCAAAAATCGTTAAAAATTTTTAAAAAAATCGATGAAAATTTATAATTAAGAAATTTAATAATATTTTTTTAAATAAAAAAATTGTTTAAAAATTTATTTTTATAAAATTTTATTTTAATAAATTCTTAATTTAAAAGTCTTTAACCCCGGCGGCCATTTTTCCCTTTTTTCCCCTCGGAATTTCTATTTTATCCCTCAAAAATTCCCTTAAGAAATTTTTATTTAAAAATCGTTTTAAAATATTTGTTTATTAAAAAGTTTTTAACCCTGGCGACCATTTTTACCTTTTTCCCTCAGAATTAATATTTTTCCTAAAACTTTCCCTTAAAAATGTTTTTCTTTTAATTGTTTAATTAAAAAACTTACGTTTCCGGAGGTCTCCCCGCACCGCCAATTACTCACCTATGTTCGAATCCAGCAGACGACTGACTCCCTCGCCTGCACTCCCCTCACATATACTCATTCCGCCATCTTGCATTTTTCATTCGTCATTTGTTTACATGCTACTGCAGATTGACTCTCGCGTTCGCTCGACTGCCATCTTTGTTTACATGCTACTGCAGGTAGCCGAAATTGTTTATATGTTACTGTATGCTGCCATATTTGTGTGTATTTTACAGGAGGTGGCCATATTTGTTTTTTTTTTTTTCGTACATCATTTGTTTATGTTACTGGAGGCTGCCATGTTGGGAGCCAATCATCTTGCTAGGTGCAGTCCTCCATATTTTTTTAATTGTCATTTGTTTTATAGTTTGTCTCTCACCTTCGTGCGGCAACCAAATTTTATATCATATGTTTACATCACCTATGTACCGCCATATTTGTTTATGTGTTTAAAATATGGGTTGCACTGTCGACACTCGCAAATGTTTTTCATTGGCTAATTAGTGTTTAGTCGACAAGCCTCCACCACCTTCGTAATTGTAAGTCAGTTTACAATTTTTGCGCAATCCAGCAGGAGGGCGCAAATTCCCAAACCCATCGTAATAGTCTGCGTGTTTCCCTTTTTTACGTAGGCTACCCAGCGCGTGCCAGGCCCTGCTGTCGTATCCACATTAATTACGGCGCATTCTTCTCTCTTGGGTTTAGCGGGCAAACCATCTCTCATAAACACTCCTCGAAAATGAGGTATTTTCAATTTGCATGCAAACAGTTCCAAATCCACATTCGTGAGTGCTCTCGTTTCGGTAGAGATTTCATTACTGTTTGTTCCTGCAGCGTCGCTTTTGCACACTTCCGCCTCCTACTGGGTAGGAGTCTTAGGTAGAGGCCGTACCCATTTTTTTACCCATGGCGATAGCTTCCATACTTGCATTGTGTCTTTGTGCCTCGGTCAACTGCTTTCGTTCGGGCGATACCACTCGTGGCTCCGATTAGGCCTCCGAGGGCCGCGAGTGCAGGCAAAAGCAATTGAAAAAATCCACCAGTAGATGTTTTCTTAGACTTGCCGGCTTTTGTTCTTTTTGTAATTACTTTTCTTTTCACTTGTGCCTTTCTTTTGCTCTTATCACCCATGCCCATCTCCACTTTGGCATTCATCAAGTTGTAAACATCCCGCGCTGCTATTTTTTCTCCGAGCCCGGCATCTGATGATTTTCAAATTTCGTCCACCTCCTGTGTAAGTATCTTGTCTGCCCGATGTCTGGCTTGCGGATCCTTGTGCTGGGAATAGGCGATGTCGTGCTGCTTGCACGCCTCGTCCAGGGCGTTTATGCCAGTCTCGTTGCGTGACAGCCTTCTAGCTAGCTTGGTGCCTGGCCCGCAGAACCTGTACCAAGGAATTTGCAGCTCTAATGGTAGATTGTTGATCAGCGTATCTACGACCCCGGTTCCAGCTACGAAATTATCTCTTCGAGACACCGTGGTGAACTGAGCGAGAAAAGTATAACTACGGCCCTTTTATACATTTTCGTTCCAGTATCAGTCTAGACTTGGAACAGTACGGACGTATCACGTACTGCAATATGACATTTCAGTGCGATTTCTGCGAGAGACAGTTTACTCGGCGTGATAACTTGAAGAGACATTCTAAAATGTACTTTATGTCGCGAAGAGACTTGTCTATGCTACCTCCTCTTTCTCCTCCTCCTCCTCCCTCAATGTATGATATAAACCAAGCAGACGAAAACAATATACAGATCATTAAACAAGATGTTACTCTACCCATGCGTATTCATGCTGAAGATGAAGCTGTCTCCCACTAATCGTGGCATAGAAGCCTATTTCCGAATACATTGGGGTGCATCATCGCGGGACCATCAAATTGTGGGAAAACATGCATCCTACTGGGCCTGCTGGAAGAAGAGAACAGTCTCCGGTTCGAGAACGTTTACCTATAATCCAAATCTCTCCAGCAACCGAAATGCCGGCGATTGGCACGAGTACAGCAGGCCGTGGAAGGCATGGGTTATTTCCCATGCAGCGATAACGAAGCCGTTGTATCTCCGAACGAAGCACTGCTGCGAAACTCGATATTTATCTTCGACAACATTGCCTGCGAGAAACAGACTTGCATTCAATAATACTTTAGCATAAGACGGCATGCATGCGTGGATTGCGTGTACCCTGCACCAAACTTATTCGCGCATATCAAAACAGATGCTTCACGATAATGCTAATGTGTTGGTATTGTTTCGCATGGACGACACGAATTTGCGACATGTTTATGACGATCATGTAAATACGGACATGACGCTATCAGATTCCAAACATATGTGTGCTTTGTGCTGGAAAGACAAATACGGATTTTTGACGATCGTAAAGGACTGGCCCCTATATAATGGGAGGTACAGGAGCGGGTTCAATCAGTTCATGGCCAGCCGTCGAGAATGAGTTACAGCATATCGAAATTCGGGCAGAGTAGCCTCAAGATACGCCATAATAAAGACAACAATGGTGGCTGTATCCTACAAGGAGATGATGGAACTTGTGATGCTGGTAGAAGAATAATTCGAAACGTTGGTGAACCCGAATGATCTGGAGATGCTGCTACTAAACATTTCGTCCTCGAAACTGGTAATGACATCATTTCGAAACTGTGCAGAATGTTGGCTGAACAAAATGCATTCTTTCGAAGCTACCTGTCCGAGCTCGGAGTGAAGATGGAGCATGTGAAGATGGGGATCGTCCGCGATATGGTGGCCATGGACGAGCACGTGACGAGTGTTTAAAGGCAAATTATCGACAGGTTGAATGTAGCATCTGCACAAAATGAAGAGAATCTGAAAAACCTGGAAGGATACATGACACATAAATTCGATACTTCGATGTCCCACCTCGCCACGAAAACAGACATTCAAAATTACAGCGAACTACATCACGTGATTCAGTCTGTCCGCTCAAAATATTTGCTCGCCAAAAGCCAAAATTTCACACGACCATATAAATGAAGAAATTCGTAAGTCCATTACTCATCGTCTCGATGTACTCAGGGAGAGCTATTGGGCAATTGTGGCTATAAAATCCAAAATCGACAATATCACTAAGCCTTTGCAGAAGCGGAAGCATGATGAAGTACAGTCAGATCAGAATGATGGATCGGTTGCGGATTTGCCATACAAGAAGAAAGTACGGAAGAGAGCCCTGAAATCTAATGCTTTGGGTCGATGGAACCTACGATCGTACACATCTTGTAATAATGATACGACATACGGCGTACACAGGCATAATGATAAATTGGTCCTTGGTGCTGCTGAAATAGAGCATCCGAGTTGGCAGTTTCATGGTATGTGGAACCCCCAGACTATACGAACTTTTATTTCGCAAGGAGTCTACGGACTTTACAGAATCCTAACTCTTGGAATACAAGACTTTGCTCGAACTCACACATGCACTTTACCAAGACAACAATCCCGAGACCGGTGTTTATAAGGATGAAGATTACGAAAATGTCGACATTCTCGCAGACCTCTTCAGCGGCCTAGCATTGAAAAGCGGTGAAGGTCTGAAGAAGATAGACGACAGCAAGAATGTTGATTACGTGTTTTGGGACAATCCGAATGAACTGGTCTATAGGCTGCAGCTACTGCTGCAAAGTTTCGCAAAGTGTTGGAAATTACTCCCACACCAACGAGGTAGTTTCAATCATAGAAGAACTTAAGGAGGCAGGCTAAATACGATGAATCGATTGAGTATCGTCAATGAACTGCATGTGGCTGCCAGGTGCAACTACCGCCATCGCAAGGCCATGATTTGTGGGATGAACGATCTGTTTCAAGCCGACCTTGTCGAGATGATACCATATGCTCCAGTCAACAAAGGCTACAAATGTATGTTGAAAGTCATCGACGTCAAGAGTATAATTCTACAGTGCACTCGACCACTCGCATGAAGCCCGAAGATGTCAAGGACGGCTCCCTACTTCGGACTGTGTATGCTATTCCGAAGAGGAAGGACCCACACAAGAATAAAACCAAAATCCGTGACCTCGTGCGCATCTCCAAACAGAAAGGTGTCTTCGAGAAAGGGTTCACAGCTAATTGGAGCCCCGAACTGTTTCGTATGCGATGTATACATAACTATGCTCTGAGGACCTACTATCTCGAAGATCTGAACAACGTACCCATCCATGGCGGTTTCTACACCAAGGAGATCCGGCCGACGAAGTTGCCAGATGTGCATTTGGTGGAAAAGGTGCTGAAATGGCAAATGGAAGGGCCTACATCAAGTGGTGGGGTTTCCCTGCCCACTGCAATTCCTGGGTCACCGAAGCATACATCGAGCGGTGAATGTCAAAGAAGACTAATAAACCTGTATATTTTACTATGTGTACAATACATTTTATGTACAAAAGATATGCTGTGTTTCTTTCAAACAAAAAATTTCCCCACTTCATATATAAAAATAAAAAATACTTTGCAGGAATGGTCAATGTCACCATTTGTTACAGGTGACATAATCGATACTACATATGTGTGTTGAAAAATATAATCTAACATGGAGGGAGTCAAACTAAAGTGAGAAATTGATGGAATGAAGGTGGTGGAGGCTTGTCGACTAAACACAAATTAGCCAATGAAAATCATTGGTGGGTGTGGACAGTGCAACCCATACATTAAACACATAAACAAATATGGTTGTCACCTGGTAGTACATATGTGATGTAAACATACAATATATAATTTGTTTGTCGCACGAAAGGTGAGACACAAACTATAAAACAAATTACAGTAAAAACATGGAGGACTGCACCTAGCAAGATGGCTGCCTCCCAACATGGCAGCCTCCAGTAACATATATAAACAAATAATGTACGAAAAAACAAACAAATATGGCTGCCTCCAGTAGCATGTAAACAAAGATGGCAGTCGAGCGAATCGAGAGTCAATCTGCAGTAGCATGTAAACAAATGACTAATGAAAAAATTAAGTTGGCGGAATGAGTATATGTGATGGGAGTGGAGGCGAGGGAGTCAGTAGTCTGCTGGATTCGAACAGAGGTGAGTAATTGGTGGTGTGGGGGGAGACCTTCGGAAATGTAAGTTTTTTAATTAAACGAATTTTTAATAAAAAAAATTAAGGGAAATTTTTATGGAAAAAAAATGAGGGATAAAAGGGAAAAAATGGCAGCCAGGGTTAAAGACTTTTTAATAAATATTCTTATTAACAATTTTTTAAATAAAAATTTCTTGAGGAAATTGATGAGGGATAAAAGAGAAATTTCGTGGGAGAAAATGGGAAAATGGCCGCCGGAGTTAAAGAATTTTTAGTTAGAATTTTTTTTAAATAAAATTTTATGAAAACAAATTTTAAAGCGATTTTTTAAATTTTTAAAACGAATACTTAGTTAATTTTTTTAATAATAGATTTTTGATAAATGTTTAACTAGATTTTTTAATTTTGAAACGATTTTTTTATAAAATTTATCATTTTTTATAAAATTTATCATTGTAAATTTTTTATATTTTTTTTCGAAATTTCTTTGGTTTTCTGGGTTTAGAGGTCACCTGGGTCAAGATCAAGGTCACGGGTCAAAGGTCAAGGTCAATATAATCCAATATGGCGGACTGTGACGTAACAATATGGCAGTGGTCGGCTACTGCGCTCCTATGCCCCATGACCGTGGCCATCAAACAGCCTTTCCATACTACTTATGCTTTAATAAGTTTGTTTAGAAAACAGTCGTGAATTCTTATGTTTTAGGTTCGAGTCCTAAACCATCAATTCCTGCGGATCTACAACACTTTTTTAATTCCGATGACGCTGACAGAGATCCGAATTTTTACAGTGATGACACCTCGTTGTCATCAAGTGATTTTATCGGTGATGATATAGCAACAAAAATTCATATAGACAATGATGAATTGCAACAGTAGTGAGGCCAATGTCATTGTTGAAACTAGGGATTCTGAAGAAGGAACCAACATCCCAGTTACGAAGAGGGGGCGGCCTCGAATACGCTATATAAAAGATGATAGTAGGAAAGGTAGGAAGGCAAGAAATATTGCACGTAATTCGGGGAAAGGATATGAAACCTTGAAATTAATGCTAGTGAAACGTTGGGAAAAGAAGCCTTTGGGTGACCATAGGAACGGGTGTGCAAGCGGAATTTTGAAAGAGAACCGGGAAAGTTTATTCAGTAGTTACTAGGAAATGGAAGCTTTGATAACAGGCTATCTTTCATATCCAGTAAAAGAAGAAGGGCTGAAAAGAACAGTCATTTTCGCCAGATTTCTGTGGTGTATGACATTGAAGTAGGACAGAGAAGAACCGTCTGCAAGGCCTATTTCATGAAAGTGTTTGGAGAGAGAGCCGGCGATTTATTGAAACAGTGATTCAGAAGAAACGCTTCAGCACATCTGGGATTGTGCAGCTGGGTGCCAGAGGATCCCGTGAGAGAACAAAAAAATAAGAAAGCTGAAGAGGACTTTAATAACGTTAAACAGTTCTTCTCTTCGCTTCCAGCTTACGAGAACCACTAGTCTCGAGGGGACTGCGAAAAAAAGTTTCTACCTTCGTACATGACACTGGCTGGACTATATTAAGAGTATACAAAGAAATGTGCTCCAGCATTCACTCCAGTTAGCAGGCGACTTACTTTTCGAAACTCTTTTCGTGAAATGGTTCCTGCGATTTACAAACCTAAAGTTGACAAAAGTGCTATTTGTGATAAGTTAGCACTTAGTATCAAGAAGGGGGTGAAACAACGCACTTGCGGAAACTGCTAGCTGAACATCACAAATTCGCTAAAATTGTATATGATGCCAAAAAAAAAAAGGTTCATATTTGGTAGCAATCTGGCAAAAAAAAAAAAAAAACAATAACGTTTGATATGCCACAGTGCCTGCCAACACCTGTTCAGAGTTCTACTGATTTTTGCAAAAGAAATCTTTGGACCGACAATCGTACCGTACACGACTATGATGATGGTCAAACATATTGTTATCTGTGGCATGAAGAAAGGCTGGAAGAGCAGCTAACAAAGTTGGTTCTTGTTTGCTTAACTTTCTCAAGAATGCTATAAACCCGAATTTACGGATGTACCAATGTACTCAGACACATGAGGTGGGCAAAATAAAAACAGCCATATTGCTGTAATGTGTATGGTGGCATTACAGCATTCTCCAAATTTACACACTATGGATCACACATTTTTATTGCCTGGTCATACACACATGGACTGTGTTTCATACCTTAGTTTGATTGAAAGTAAGGAGAACAAATACAATAGAAATAGTGAACATCCCTATGACTGGGCGCAGTTGATTCGGCAGACGGGAAGGAAAAAAAGGGTTTATCATAAAGGAAATGGCTCGAAAAGACTTCTAGACTTTGCTGGCTTATTGGAAGGTCCGCTCCAACTGCGTAAAATGGATACAGATGACAATGCTTTCAAATGGAGACAAATCAAGTGGCTGCATTTTGAATAAAAAGAGCATGTCATTCTTGATTACAAGACAGAGTTGGATGAAAGTGATTTTAAAAGTGTACGTTTCAGAACAAGGGGAAGAAGTGATGCGAAGCTACACCCACAACTGAGAACAAGGGGAAGAAGTGATGCGAAGCTACACCCACAACTGTGAACAAGGGGAAGAAGTGATGCGAAGCTACACCCACAACTGAAAACAAGGGGAAGAAGTGATGCGAAGCTACACCCACAACTGAAAACAAGGGGAAGAAGTGATGCGAAGCTACACCCACAACTGAAAACAAGGGGAAGAAGTGATGCGAAGCTACACCCACAACTGAGTCACAAGGGTTTAAATGGAATAGCAGTCGACAAAAAGAAATATTGAATAGACCTCCTGAAATTTGTTTCTCCTGTATTTCACCAGCTTTACAAGGACCTGGAAACATCAATGTCTGCCAGATATGTACATCCAAATACTATAGCAGACGGACCAGACAACAATGAATAAGTTTCCATGTTCAACACAATTTCATGGAATTCTTGGCAACAAAATTATCATGGAAATAATCTTTTGTGCAACTATCAGAACACAGCTTCATACGAATTAACATAATTTAAAGTGTGGCAAACTAACATAGTTTAAAGTACGGAGAATGTGTGTCATGGTGGTGTGCACAAAGTGTTATGGCAACATTAATTGTACAATTTTTTTAAATCACTACTATAACCTAATGTATTGATGCAAACAATAATGTGAACTGGCATGTATATTATAACTGCATATACTTACTTCATACACAGTGCAGCTAGCAAAATGTTTGTTTAATGAATCTGCATATTTCATTGAACATTAAAATACGTTTTATCGCAGTCATTGTTTTGTGATCTAACACACTTTATACAACCACCACAGTATTTACAGGCGAATCACTAAATTAACTTCCGAAAAAAAAAAAATTGGGAGTGTTTACACTCGCATTTTGGGGAGGGGGTGGGGATATAGCAAAATATAGCGATATAGCAAAAGGAAATTTGCGTAATTTCAGATTCATAGTAATTTTTGGAAATGTACTATTACAGAAAATTTACATTTTACGAGTTGTTTAATACCTTTGTGCGTAATTTTAATTGCGTGTTATCTACTTGTAAAAAGTCAAGAGTAAATTTATATTTTATCAATAAGTTCTTGCCATTTTGCTAGCAGGAAATAACACATAGGGAAAATTATATACAAATGTATTAAACGGCTAGTAAATTGTACATTTTTTATCATCAAAAATTTCCAATAATACTTCAGAAACTGAAATTATGAAACGATAGGTGAAGCCAAGCCTTAAACACAATTTTAAGGGGTAATGCAATTTCGCGAAAATATTTCAAGAAATTTTTTATTTCAAGACACTGTAGGGTCGTTTACCTATCTTGATGGCCTGAATTACGCTCTGACACGTGTTAACTGCTTGCACACGAATCACGTAAGAGCCGTATCTGATTTTGCCGAATTCTAAGGGGCTCGGTCAAGTATGAAAACACCTTCTCAAGCGGACAGCAACCAATGGCATTAGACACACCCGCTGCTGGGTGCCTACATTATTGAAGTCTACCGTGTACTATTCCCCCCCCCCCCCCCCAAAAAAAAAAAATTTCACTCGCTATAACAATTTGTGATGTGACACGAGTGGTCAAGCGTCGGTGTTAGATAAAGATAGAAAAAGACTGAAGATCTAAGGGAGAACGAGGACGTAAGTTAAACTCTGGGCTCACTCTCTCGCTCTGGTCTGGAGTGAAGACACTACTCCCAAATCGCCGTTCTGGGACAACCACTCCGGAAAGACTGTCGCCAACTGCCTCCTCACCCCCCCCCCCCACACGGATGTCCACAGCACTCCGGGTTCACGCCCACCTCCTCCGATATTATCGACTCCTATTGGCTCCTCCTTGTAGCCTGGGCGGAGTTACTAACGTCAGATGTTAAATTGCCGCAACCCCGCTGTGCCAGCCAGACCTGGTTATTTTATTCCTCGAGCTTTTGCAGACTGCTGCGTTTGTGACTGTCGCGTTGTGTTTATATCCACTGGCTGCGTTCCGCCTTACCTGGCATCGCTTTTCGAGTTGCAATTGTAACATCGTGTCGTAGTAAACATTAAAAACAGCTCGAGCTGTATGTAAACATTTTACTTCCATACCAAATAAAACTTTTTGAAAAATTACTGCTTCAAAATGTTTTTACGTTATAAATTATTCAAAAATTATTTTTTACTTTTTCTTAACTCTTAACACTTCACAATTTTATACATTAGAAAATGAAATTCGCTGTTTTTCTGAAACTGTTTTTGGAGACTCGAACATTTAAAAATCTTAACCTGAACAACCTTAACCAAATGAGACAGGTACTTTTACAGTTATGTGAATATTGGAAACTTTTTAGTTATTTACTGAGTGGCAATGCTTTTTAAGATTAATGTAAATTACGTTAAAACAGTGCACAGCACGTTATTAACTACAGTTAAAACAGACAAGCAATTACGTTCTCTGCGAATATTGAGTTTGTTTTTCCAATTCACAGAACAACTTGATTGGAAAATTTCTTCTGTAAAACCCATTATTCTCACAAACAAGTAGCTTATAACAGAACTGACACGTTTCATCCAAGAAACGAATCCTCGAAGACAAACTAAACTACGTTTAATGTCTGCCGCGTTGGACACGACGGGTGATAGATGACGCGCCGCCAGTAAGAACCTTGAAAGACGTCCAGGACTCCGTGGGTAGGGGGGGGGGGGGGTCTGCAATCTTGTCTCAGAGGGTGACTGCTTTCTCTCCACTTGTCTCACCCACCCGGCCTCTCTTCAAAATTCTGTCTCGGAGATGCTACAAAGCCTCGGGCCATGAGGGGAGACAGTCTAGTATTATCCTCGCGAAGACTGCAGGGCTCGCCTAAAGGACAGTAATTAATATAAATAGTTAATACCGCTTATTTCTCCGTAGTTCACGAGGACAGGGGTAAAAAAAGGACGTGGCATTAATGTAATTAATCAAGCTTTGGTCGGGAAGTTGCTTTTTTAATTACCAGAGGGATGTGGCAAATTGCTGTTCGAACTATAAAAAAATGTATAAATCAGTAGTTTAGTGTCAATCTCATAAACATGCAACAAGAATACTGTTTATAGACTGTGCAAGGTTAATATAGTACATTTCAAATTAACCTTAGAAAAATGTCACTGCCCTTACACATGCATATATTTTTACACGCACACTGACTAGCATGCGTTCAGCAAAGTTCGTATCGACGGAAGGGCATTAATTCCATGTATTAAGGTTGAATTAAAAACCTTAGGAAAATATTTTCAAATATTGAAAATATGTATTTGTCTTTTTCCTTAATGTATATAACTGTAGGAATTAGCAAATCTGCACGATATTTACATTTCTAAGAATTCCACAGTCGTACTTGACCGACAAATGGCTAAAGTCAGCAGTCCCATTACAATGTTAATTACACATAAGGCGGAAGGAGACAGAATGTGCATACAACTAGATCTTAGGCGGGGCTTTCAAAAGTGCTCAGTTTACCGTGGACAGCGTATGGTTACGCGCCATTTGTCATCGCGCGTGTTAGAAACTGAGCGAGGTGGCGCAGTGGCGAGGCACTGAACTCGCATTCGGCAAGTCCCAGGTTCGATTCCCAGTACGGGCATCGAGATTCCGTTTTTCCAGGGTTTTCTGAAATGGATGGTTCCTTTATTACGCACCCTGGCCGATTCGTGCCCCATTCCTGAATCCCTAGTGTTCCTCTACTAGGGGAAGGTTTCCTAAGGCGTACCATTTTTTACATTATTGCATTAATTTGGGCCAATCTTCAATGTACTGCTCCAATATTGATTTAGTACGAAACAGCATACATATATGCATACATATCTACATTAACATGTCTAGTTAGCTGAAATAGCTACCAAGAAAAAATTTCTTAGTGTAAGACTGCAATCGGTACGATATAGGAAACCAGTATCCAAAATCGTACCGCCAGTATCGTAAATCGTACTGCTACAAACAGAAATAATCTAATACTAAATGTTGTCCATGGAAACAGCTATAATGATGTTTTAAGTGTATACAAGTACATATTTCACCCTAAATAAAACAAACAAGCAAATCATTTATATGCAACATAGATAAAACGTTTCGGGCCTGATTTAATCCATGCGCAGGTTTCACCATATTTTCTACGACATTTCCCTCAAATACTTAACATAACCAATCGTCTTGCACAAGTTCTATGGTTATATTGGATGCGAACGAAGTAGAAGGTGCAGTGTTGTCTGGAGTTGTTCTTAAACGCTTGTTTGCACATGCAGAACACCCCTTCCCTTTTGTTTGTAGATTTACTATCTACTTTGCTGGTCGTCTTCCTTCTTCTATCTTTTGCAGCCATCAAATCACGTTTGTACGGACTGCTTGTCAGCACGTTGAGCTCCCCGCCTTGCTGGTGTGGACACATGTTTGGAACATGTTGGAATCGGAGAAATAACTTCAATAGAAACATTCAACTTCGAGATCATCTCCTGATGAGTAGGCCTATCATTAGGGCTAATTATCTCACTACCTGTTGGATCGCTGATGTTTTCTGTAGGCTTACAAGGAAGGCGTATCAATCTCATTTTCATCGGAGTGGCATTCGTTTTCTTCCAGATTTCCAACTGCTAAAAAGTCGGAATCGTTAAAAATATTACGATCTACTGGCCAGATTCCACAAACACGAAATCCATTAATGGCGTTCTGAATATTTGCTGCCCTTGCATAGGCCTCTGCTACAAGTTGGGTAACCTGATACTGGGTAACACACAAACCGGGATTTGTCCGAAGGCATTTTTCAACTGCTTGGGTGTGATAAGTTTCTAATGGCTTGAAGAAGGACCCGTCCAGAGGTCGTAGCCGATGAGTAGCGTGGGCAGGCAACTGCAACATTAGGACACCATTGGCTCTTGCAAGTTTCAAAGCTTCTACACTCTTCGAATGTGTCGAATGGCCATCTAAAATGAAGAGAACCTCGTTGACGATGTTTGGTTTGATGACAGCAATAAAATGTTGTAACTATTTTACAAAAAGATCACTGTTAATGTACCCTGTTTCCGATATGTCAATAATACCTCCAGGAGGGGCACCAACCTGCAGCTCATGCACCATTCTCATGCGTTTAAAGATTATCATAGGTGGAACATACATCCCCGACGCACTCGTGCAACGCACTATTATTGTATTGACACATATTTCCCCACTTGCAATAGCTCCCACCTGACGCTTTCCTTTCAAAGTCAACACTTTCTGCCATCTTTTTGTACAGTGCTGAAACCCGTCTCATCTACATTGAACACACGAGTAGTATCAAATTTGTTTTCATCTATGACTCTTTCCAGGATATCAAAAAATCCTAACACATTCTTCTTGTTGAACCCCTTTGCACGTGCCATGTAAGTGGACTCGGGCTCACGTAGCGCTAATTCCGTAAGGCATAAAACCATTTATTCCCTGCCATTTCTGTCAATATGTTGAAGCTGTGTGGTATTTCATTGCGCTCTGCAATTTGGAATGCTAAGTTCCTGACATCAGTGATTGTTACCCCAAACAGAAGCCCTTCTAATCTTAAAATATGATCAACGAGTTGTTGCTCTACTTCGGGCGGAAGGGTGGTGGTACGACCTATGGCTTTTACAGATTCGTTAGCTACAGCATTCTTCCTGTCTAAGTGCCTTTTCAATGTTGGCTTTGGAATGTTGTATTGTCGACAGCATTCATTAAAACCCATCTCCCCGTTTCTACACGACGCAAGAGCCATTGCTGTCTCCATTTAAGTCCAAGCTCCATATTTCCTTTTTGTCATTCTGTAACACATAACGCATGTGTTTTAGTAATCTTTCATTTACGGCGACTACTGAATACTTTTGCACATGGTAAATATGGAACTTGGCAAATGTAAGGAGTGTTTAACTGAAACCCATTGTCCTCGGATGTTGATGTACGACCATTAAGAAAAATGTTCCGTAAACAATGCACAGATTTAATGCGGAACCTATACTGAAGTTGTGATAAAATGAGAAGTTTGTAATAAAATGAGATCACTGCATAAAACTATGCAAAAGGTTATTTAGATTGTTCAAAGTGTTTACACATACAGTCAGCAATAAACGGGTTTCATTGTCACTTGCCTTGCAGTAGTATCCTAAATCGTACAGGTACGATTTGCGAAACTACGACGTGGTACGACTTAGGCAACTCGTCATCAAACGAAACAAACATATGTAACATAACATCAAATTGTTTGTCATCAGATATAAATGAGTTCAAAATGTGAAGAAGGAGTTGTCTTTACAATAATAAATAAATTAAAACAATCATTACTTACTTTTCAGTTTCGCACAGGCTTACAACCGAGGTACAGAAACTACATACAGAAGTGCAAATAATCATAAACTCCAATAATATCGCAAAACGTGGTTCCACACTCACATTATCCTTTGGACTGGCCGGGAACTACAACAGGTTCATCTCGTAGCCACAAGAGCGCAGTGGTATTCACATTACCACATACGGAGGTGGTACGATCTAGGAGGCGTTACGCATTCTGCTACTTTCCCCCAAAGTCCTTGACGCTGCTCGGGGGCACTCAGAACACTCAATAAATATATAATAAATAAACCACTTGCGGGGAAATTTGCAGCGTTGCTAACGACAAAAATTGTATACAGTATTTGCGGACGCGTGCACATATTTCCCACGGCAACTCCTGACAAATTCTGAATCGTTTCTTAATTAAATGTGTGTTTTTTTTTCCTTCATTTCCTCGTAACAGTAAATTAAGACCCTGACGGACTTTCTGCATAAATATGTAATAGGTAAACGTTATGATTTATTCTAATAAGCAGGAGCATCGTGGTTAAGTGGTTAACACGCCAGCCCCTCCCCTCAATCACGGTGACCCGAGTTCGAATCAAAGACGAGGTGCGAGTCACAGAATTCTTTTCATGTGGGAAACGTGACGGACGTTCTCAGGGGGGGGGGGCGGTTCCCTCCGAGTATTCCCGTTTTCTGCGCCCTTGCATTCCGTCTCTCCTGTTCCAGCGCTCTATTTGTTTCCGTGTTACCCCGCAGGAGACTGAGAGCTGCCTGTGAAAACTGTTCACTTATGTATGCGTTACCCTCATTCTAGTGTTCACCCTCTTAACACTTAGTGTTATGATTATAATCTATTCGCAGTTTCTTCACACTTTTCGAATCAAACCTTCAACAAATCACCTCAAGTACGACGCGTTTAGTTTTTTTCTTAAATATGCCATGTATCGCAAGCGTTTGATACTTCTGTTAACATAAAGGTATCTTATTTTTCCTTACATTAAAGTTTTACCAATATTATATTTATAAATGTTAATATTTCATTTAAATTAAATACGGATAAAAAAACAGTGAGAAAATACGTGTGTTGGTACCGCCTAGTAAGAAATAGTTCTTATGCAAAAATGTTATTACAACTGAGCGCGCAGGAATTCGGTGCGTTGTCCTTTGGGGTACTATTATAGACTTAGTTAAGCTTAGTTTGCACGAGGCGGAGGAATATCGTAGAAGTAGAACTTTGGCAGGGCTTCAGAAAAGTGCGAAGTAACCGTAAATGGATTATTTCCTGTGGCACTGAAATACTTTAACATTGAGGTAGAGGGATGCAGGTTAAGAGACGACTCAAATTAAGTCCACAAGATATTTTCAAAATGTTGCTGGAACTTGGCGCAAAAATTACAAACACATTAGGGATTATTTTATTGAGGATGGATAACAATGGAAAAAAAAAAAAAAAGAACATTCCTTCATTTGACGGAAAAATAATGCTGATGAAAATTTATCGAGAGTTAACCGTAAACTCTCCGTAAAATCACGGACATATTGAGTTTCAAAATCGGCCTTTCCGTAAATTTCACAAAAAATTTTCCGCGAGTTCATGGAACATCTGTGTTAATTTTCTGTATTTACAGTTTAAAAGAAAAAGAGATAAGAGAAAAGGATTTTATTTACTTTACGTGGATTTTCTACTGTGAACAAAAATATTTAAAGAAGTTAAAATATTTTATACCTGAGCAAGATTTGAACCCGAATCGAAAATGTCACAAGGCCATGACCCTAACCACCCAACTTTAGTCGAATTTATTGACATATTGACCAATATATCTGCCGTTGAACAGGGCGTGTATGAAGTTGCAACAGCGCGTGTAGTGAACGGTCGACGAGCTCGAGTTAGCCGACTTGACGACAAATTCACAGTACACAAAGTGCCCGACATACGGACAGATAATCCGCCGCGGAGGAACCGACTACAAGTCGCCTACTCCGACCCTCCGACTACAGGTCGGCCACTTCTACCCTCCGACTACAAGTCGGCCACTTCGACCCTCCGACTACAAGTCGGCCACTTCGACCCTCCGACTACAAGTCGGCAACTTCAACCCTCCAACTACAAGTCGGCCACTTCGACCCTCCGACTACAAGTCGGCCACTTCGACCCTCCGACTACAAGTCGGCCACTTCGACCCTCCGACTACAAGTCGGCCACTTCGACCCTCCGACTACAAGTCGGCCAATTCGACCCTCCGACTACAGGTCGGCCACTTCGACCCTCCGACTACAAGTCGGCCACTCCGACCCTTCGACTACAGGTCGGCCACTCCGACCCTCCGACTACAGGTCGGCCGCTCCGACCCTCCGACTACAGGTCGGCCCGCTCCGACCCTCCGACTACAGGTCGGCCACTTCGACCCTCCGACTACAGGTCGGCCACTTCTACCCTCCGACTACAGGTCGGCCACTCCGACCCTCCGACTACAGGTCGGCCACTTCGACCCTCCGACTACAAGTCGGCCACTCCGACCCTTCGACTACAGGTCGGTAATTCCGACCCTCCGACTACAGGTCGGCCACTTCTACCCTCCGACTACAAGTCGGCCACTCCGACCCTCCGACTACAGGTCGGCCGCTCCGACCCACCGACTACAAGTCGGCCACTTCGACCCTCCGACTACAGGTCGGCCACTTTCACCCTCCGACAAGTCGGCCACTTCCGACCCTTCGACTACAGGTCGGCCACTCCGACCCTTCGACTACAGGTCGGCCACTCCGACCCTCCGACTACAGGTCGGCCACTTCGACCCTCCGACTACAAGTCGGCCCACTCCGACCCTTCGACTACAGGTCGGCCACTCCGACCCTCCGACTACAAGTCGGCCACTTCGACCCTCCGACTACAAGTCGGCAACTTCAACCCTCCAACTACAAGTCGGCCACTTCGACCCTCCGACTACAAGTCGGCCACTTCGACCCTCCGACTACAAGTCGGCCACTTCGACCCTCCGACTACAAGTCGGCCACTCCGACCCTCCGACTACAAGTCGGCCATTCGACCCTCCGACTACAGGTCGGCCACTTCGACCCTCCGACTACAAGTCGGCCACTCCGACCCTTCGACTACAGGTCGGCCACTCCGACCCTCCGACTACAGGTCGGCCGCTCCGACCCTCCGACTACAGGTCGGCCGCTTCCGACCCTCCGACTACAGGTCGGCCACTTCGACCCTCCGACTACAGGTCGGCCACTTCTACCCTCCGACTACAGGTCGGCCACTCCGACCCTCCGACTACAGGTCGGCCACTTCGACCCTCCGACTACAAGTCGGCCACTCCGACCCTTCGACTACAGGTCGGCCACTTCCGACCCTCCGACTACAGGTCGGCCACTTCTACCCTCCGACTACAAGTCGGCCACTCCGACCCTCCGACTACAGGTCGGCCGCTCCGACCCACCGACTACAAGTCGGCCACTTCGGACCCTCCGACTACAGGTCGGCCACTTCTACCCTCCGACAAGTCGGCCACTCCGACCCTTCGACTACAGGTCGGCCACTCCGACCCTTCGACTACAGGTCGGCCACTCCGACCCTCCGACTACAGGTCGGCCACTTCGACCCTCCGACTACAAGTCGGCCACCCGACCCTTCGACTACAGGTCGGCCACTCCGACCCTCCGACTACAGGTCGGCCACTCCGACCCTCCGACTACAGGTCGGCCGCTCCGACCTCCGACTACAGGTCGGCCGCTCCGACCCTCCGACTACAGGTCGGCCACTTCGACCCTCCGACTACAGGTCGGCCACTTCGACCCTCCGACTACAAGTCGGCCACTCCGACCCTTCGACTACAGGTCGGCCACTCCGACCCTCCGACTACAGGTCGGCCGCTCCGACCCTCCGACTACAGGTCGGCCGCTCCGACCCTCCGACTACAGGTCGGCCACTTCGACCCTCCGACTACAGGTCGGCCACTTCTACCCTCCGACTACAGGTCGGCCACTCCGACCCTCCGACTACAGGTCGGCCACTTCGACCCTCCGACTACAAGTCGGCCACTCCGACCCTTCGACTACAGGTCGGCCATTCCGACCCCCGACTACAGGTCGGCCACTTCTACCCTCCGACTACAAGTCGGCCACTCCGACCCCCGACTACAAGTCGGCCACTTCGACCCTCCGACTACAGGTCGGCCGCTCCGACCCACCGACTACAAGTCGGCCACTTCGACCCTCCGACTACAGGTCGGCCACTTCTACCCTCCGACAACAAGTCGGCCACTCCGACCCTTCGACTACAGGTCGGCCACTCCGACCCTTCGACTACAGGTCGGCCACTCCGACCCTCCGACTACAGGTCGGCCGCTCCGACCCTCCGACTACAAGTCGGCCACTTCGACCCTCCGACTACAAGTCGGCCACTTCGACCCTCCGACTACAGGTCGGCCACTTCTACCCTCCGACTACAAGTCGGCCACTTCGACCCTCCGATTACAGGTCGGCCACTTCTACCCTCCGACTACAAGTCGGCCACTTCGACCCTCCGACTACAAGTCGGCCACTCCGACCCTTCGACTACAGGTCGGCCACTCCGACCCTCCGACTACAGGTCGGCCGCTCCGACCCTCCGACTACAGGTCGGCCGCTCCGACCCTCCGACTACAGGTCGGCCACTTCGACCCTCCGACTACAGGTCGGCCACTTCTACCCTCCGACTACAGGTCGGCCACTTCTACCATCCGACTACAGGTCGGCCGCTCCGACCCTCCGACTACAGGTCGGCCGCTCCGACCCTCCGACTACAGGTCGGCCACTTCGACCCTCCGACTACAGGTCGGCCACTTCTACCCTCCGACTACAAGTCGGCCACTTCGACCCTCCGACTACAGGTCGGCCGCTCCGACCCACCGACTACAAGTCGGCCACTTCGACCCTCCGACTACAGGTCGGCCACTTCTACCCTCCGACAACAAGTCGGCCACTCCGACCCTTCGACTACAGGTCGGCCACTCCGACCCTCCGACTACAGGTCTGCCACTTCTACCCTCCGACTACAAGTCGGCCACTTCGACCATCCGACTACAGGTCCGCCACTTCTAACCTCCGACTACAGGTCGGCCACTCTGCCCCTCCGACTACAGGTCGGCCACTCTGCCCCTGCTAAACTTCTATTTCCAGGATAATTCCTCGGCCTCGCGCAACCAAAGCTTAGTTAAGTCTAGAAAATTAAACCAAATGACAACGCACCGAATTTGTGCGCACTCAGTTGCAAATGTATTTTGCACGATAAAGTGAGCACTTTTGAAATGAACCTTAGAAAATAGTCACTGTCCGTACCTGCAAATATTTTAACGGGCGCAATGAGTAACGTGTATCCAGTAAAGTTGCTAACGATAAAGGGGAAAATAGTTCCTCATATAAACGTTCGAACATAATGTGTCAGTTAACCATTTGTGATTACTTAAATTATTTCTCTCGCTTTCTGTAATTTTTTTATGCATCGAAGTGTAAAAATGAGTAGATTTTTATAATATTCACCTTCCTAATAATTTCACATTTTCGCTTCACTGACGCATGAATAAAGTGATGAGACCCATTCAATGTTAATTTTACATAAGGCGTAAGAAGACACAACGTGTATACAAGTAGATCTTAAGCAGGGCTATCAAAAGTGCTCATTTAATCGTGAATAGTCTACAGAACATTTTTTTTTACGAGGCGCTACCAACTCACGTGTTTTTTCACTGTTTTTATTCATGTGTATTATAAATGAAATGTTATTGTCTATAAAAATATAAGTAAACGCTTGTTATACATTGCAGGTTCAGTAAATAACTAAACACGTCATGCATGGGGTGATTTTTCAAAGGTTTGATTTAAAAAGTACGACGGAACCGTGAATAGACTATATGAGGGTATAGCACCTACAAATCACACATAATATCAGTGTAAATTTGGTATCTCTAAACCAGTAATAATTTTTTTTTTTTTTTTTTTTTTTTTTTTTTTTTTTTTTCTATTCAAGTTAGTGTATTTTGAATATTGGTAATTGTTACAGACGCCTGATGCTACGTTGTAATATTTGAAATAATTGGTCATAGCGACAAGGATAACCTAACTGGAGAAGAAACGAAAGTTTTCTGTTTTAGAGGCGAAAAGAGTTTCGTGTAAACTCGGCTTTGTTCGTGCCTGAAATCCGAAGCTATAGGAAATACGAAGACTTTTCCATATTTCGCATTTACGTACTTAATTTCGTTTTTAGCCATTGCGGATTGCGTTTGCGTACAGGCGTACATTTCCGTGAAAATTTCCGTAGACACTGTATAGGGCAAAATTTTAACAGCGCAGTGAGAAATATTTCACAACACCCAGTAGGCAATCAGACTCGATCCCTGTTACCAGATACCCGCGGAGCTAATTAGACAATGGGTACGCATACGCCCACATCAAAGGTACCGCCAATCTATTACACTTCTGTCTAATTGCTTATTCTGTGGGCCTAACCGGATTCAAAAGAGATTTCCATCGCGCATCGAATTCTGCCGTGTCGTCGGTCTTTCGAGTTCGTGTAAGCTCGGCTTTGTTCGTCCCAAAAAACCCGAAGCAATAAGAAATACGGAGACTTTCCGTATTTTGTATTTACGGACTGAACTCCGTCTTTCGTCATTACGGATTATGTTTCGGTATGTTTACTGTACATTCCCGTAAAAATTTCCGTACATATACGAAATTTTTCTAACAATACAATTCTACATTTAACATGGTAGCACATCTATGATACTCTAGCTGTACAATATTTCGGAAATGAAAATTCGATTTTTTGATACGTCAGCTCACATCCACACTGTCAGTGCACGTGGACACATGAAATCTTTTGCCAGTAATTGAATTTTTAAGTATTTCGTTTGACAGAGTGAAAACAAAAATACTCCAGCTATTCTCAACTTACCCCGAAACATTTTCTATTTCTTCTGTGCATATAGTTGAATTTATTATCGAAGGAATTCATTTTTTTTCTTTTTCAAGTTGGCAACAACACTAGTTATTGGAGCCACATAAAAAGGGGCAGGTTACATAATTTAAATTTATTTAAAGCGAAACTCAATAATTGGTTCTTAAAAAATTAATTAAAATGGTCAGAAACGGCAATTTCGCTGCACAATTTAATAAGGTATTACAAAGCATGACCAAAATACAATTGACAAAATTCAGGAGGCGAAGGGGAAATGTTACCCTGCAACCCTTGTTCCTGCCGCCTTGTAGGCATACTGTCTAACTTGGCCATGACTCCATCGACTGTCCTTAGGTGGCACGCAATTTTGCAAGAAATTAATTAAATTGTATTATTATTATTATTATTAATATACGTTCAACAGTTATTTTTCTTGTAACACCGCGAAGAAACGGTTCCTTCACACTTTTATGAGGCCCTGCTAAAGTTATAATTCCAGGATATTCCTCCGCCTAGAACAAACTAAGCTTAACTAAGTCTGGAAAATTACATTAACAAACAAACAACGCACTCAGTTGTAATATTATTTTGCATGAGAACTATTTATTACTAGGCGCTACCAACACATATTTTTTTCTCGCAGTTTTTATTCGTATTCATTATAAAGGAAATATTATAATGTTTAAATAAAAGATAGGTAAAACTCCAATTTAACGAAAAATAAGATACGTCTGTGTTCACAGAGGTATAAAACGCTTGATACATGGCACATATAGGAAATAACTCAATACGTAATACATGGGGCGATTTTTCAAAGGTTTGTGTTGAAACGTCCGAAGAAACAGTGTTTGAACTGTAGCAATGTAATGCCATACGCGTTACCCCCGCTACGATTCTCTACCTCCTCCTCCTACGATTGTAACTGTTTAGTCCATGTGATCTTATTTATTTCAGCAATGCTATCCAGTTTTACAGCGCGTAATATTTTACTCGCCATCCACGAGATGGCGCAGTGTGATTTTCGTGACCATCGTTCCTGAATGACATGGAACCTGTACAGGATCCCGTAACGTGAAGTCCGTGTCAAATGGCGCACAGATTTAGGGCCAATAGCAGGATAGCAAGCAATTGCTGTGTTTCTGGAACAGTACAGCGAAATGTTACGGCGCACCCACGTGTTTTACGAAGCCAGTCAACGCCCACGCCCTCGTAAGAACGATTATCGCGTAAAACACCTGAAGACAGCACGTCTCGCAGTGGGCGTGACTGTAATTCGGTACGTCGTACGATAAAGCCACGTTTACGGCGTGCGAGTACGAATCATATCGTGTAGCTCACCAAACTTAACAACGCTCTGGAAAGCAACATTCTGCAGTGATGTTGTACAAAAAAAGAACCCTCCCCCCCCCCCGAGTTGAGAACTTAACACCCTGATCAGGAAAGCTGAGATCGTCTAGTCGCTATACCACACGTTTTCCGACTAAAGAAATTTCCTGCTAACGGCCAACATCCGTCCGCGGAAATTGTCATTGTTATTCCAGACAGTCTGCATGAAATAACAAACACATGAAGGCAACAGCCGTTAAATATAATGAATTGGATTCTGATAAAATACTGATCACGTCGAAATCGGCTCAGTGCTCTGACGCCACAAACAAGGGTTTTGTTACGTGGTACATTTTTAACTAGCTAAAATGGTAGGACACTGAAATAATGGTGTTCTCTGTGTTCAAAAATGCATGACTGAAATGCCAAAGGAGTAACATAACTTGCTGTAATGAATTAATAAAAAAAATATAAAAAAGGCTGAAAAGAAAACAATCACGTGATATTAACCCAGGCTTCTCAATGGCGTATGGAAATCCTGAGGTCTTTCATTTAAGACAGGAATCTTGCTGTGAAATCTTCGCCAGTTCAGGGAGAGAGACTGGATTGGGCTGGGCTTGTTAACTTACCCCGCTGTTGTGTCTGAAAGTTTATCAAGAACGGCTTACAAACCAACTCATGACGACGTAACTTAAACTAACACCCATGCCTCTCCTGGGATTCGAACCCAGAACCTCCCTCACGCCCGCCCGACGGAGCACGGACCGAACCCGCTACGATAGGTCGGCTAGGGAGAGTGAACAGACACAACTGAATTAATTTAAACATTTCAATATGATGTATAAACATATTTCAATTTTTTTTTTTTTTTTAGATATCTTTCGAATGCGGTGAAATATATACGCTGTGTTCATTACTTACTTGGCAGTATTTATTTAAAAAAAAAAAAAAATGGAAGGACAAAAAAAATGGACGATAGTAACCAGGGCCTCAAAAGTGCTCACTTTACCGTGAACAGCTTATATAAACACATTTTTTGTGGACTATCAATTTTCCGTTCAGTTCGTTATATTTGTTCTCGACGAGGGATTTATTAGAGTGCAATTTCGTGATTTCGAAACCAATAATTACTTGCCAATCCGTGGGAGAACATTATAATTTAAAATTATTGTGGTGCTCTCAGAAACTAGCAATTATCTGTCGCAAAAGTTAATGCCGTCATATTAGTGCGTCAAATTTAATCTCAAATATGTTATTAGTTAATGTGTTACGTCAGAGTCAACAAGTCAGCAGGTATACGAGTCATTTATAATAGTCGTGAATAAATATCTCTATTCGTATTTTGGGGATGATCTAGATTTAAAACGAATTATTGCGCTCGCATGTACTTAACACTGACATACGGAAATATGCAAGTAAAAAAAAGAGGAGGGGGCAGTGCGGAAATTGAGCAGATTTATTACGAACAGGAACGAACCCGTGATCAGGGACACGCCTTGCCACAAGTAAAACAAAATGGAATCAAATGTTTAAACGTGCTGCTTCTGCTGGGCGAAATTGCAACACCGACCAGTATCCCAATTCCAGTACCAACATTTCCCTAGTAATTCAATTATTTCTTTACTGGTTTGCAATTCGCCCTATTTCCGGCACTGCGAACTGGTAATTTAAAAGAGCCGCTCGATGTGGCGCCCATGCAATTTGTTCCTTACGTCCATTCTGGTCATGGTTTTCAATTTTGGGAGCATTGTACAGAATCATTAGTATTTTCTCTTTATATCTCATTAGAATTTTATGTTATCGTCACTTTTAACGTGTTATACACGAGATATTTTTCCTCCTGAAAATTATATTACGTAACACGCCTGACTGCTTCCCTCATATTTCTAAAGACATCGTCACAAATACTTCACATAGTAATAATCACCTTCGAAGAAGAAGAGATTTGGGCGGCTCTTAACAGCGAGGTCTTGAGAGCCGATGTGGGTGATTGAAGTGGATATGGAGCGGCGACGGAATGAAAGGGCAGGGGAAACGGGAGATCCCCAAGAAAAAAACCACCGACCAGCGGCATCGTCCGGCCGGGGATTGAAACCGGTTCGCCTTGGTGAGAGGCGAGCGTGCTAATCGCTCAGCCACCACGGCCCCAATCTCCTTCGAGGTATGTCTAAAAATCATATGTCGTCTTAAGAAACGTATTAGCAGGGGTATGAAAAATTCGCGAGTTCAATAACCTTTAGGCTAGACTCCACAGTCCTGTGTACACTCGAGCCTCGGATGTTTGTTCATTGGCTGCTGCCACATAGAGGCAGTGTTACTCCACATCTGGCAGTATGACACTCGCTACTTGTTTCCTTGCAAGTCTGCTATTGGCTCAGAGACATCCAGGGCGCGTCTAATGAATTGTGATACAATTACAAAGGTTAATTCAGTGTACACGTGTTTGACGTCTATCTTGTCCTGAAATGAATTCGCGAAATTTTCCTATCCCTACGAATTAGTTCTTTGCGTTAGTGAAGTACACGAAAAATAAAATAAAGATATAAGATTATCTAAAGTACTGATCAAAATTTTTGCTGTGCGTTCATAGATAGAACATTTTTGCGACCAATTACAAAATATTTCAATATTCCAAGAACAAGAGGGACACTTAAATGATAAAGCGATGTAAATATTAGAGAAATAAATTTGTACGTAAACGGGTAAAAGTCAAACTAAAAACTTTTGAATAGTGTGTATCCGTGTAAAAAGTATTTCAGTTAAGAGAGACAAACACACTCGTGTGTACCCAGGTAGGGGTGGAATTCAGTAAAGTTTGAGAAGTGATTCTTTATGCAAAATCAAATGGAAAATGTACAGAGCTCTGTATACCTAAATAGAATATTAAGTGAGATGCGCGAGCCCGTGTAAATAGAGATTTTAACTGTATTTTTTTTTTTTTTGCCAAATATCGGATACGAGTCGAAATTATACTACAATTCCCCGAAACCCTTTTTATGTTATTTGGATCTACAGCGTTAGAGCACACTCTCATTAATGCCGCTCCTAGGCAATAAAAATATCAGGGGTGGCCATCCTCTTTTTTGTCGGTACCTTTTTACCGCCAGGAAAAATGAACTTGTAATACTGGCTTGTTAAGTAGTATGGCCTACTGTAATTAACAAAGCTGTTGCTCTTGTAACTGCCAAGGACTCGTCATTCTGTCGTAAAACACACCCAAAACTTTAGGCGGCTGCAATACATTTCTGTAGTCCATTCAGTGTAATGTCCAACTTTCCTTGAAGCCCTGCTGAAGTTCTATTTCCACGATATTCGCCCGCCTCGTGCTAACAAAGTTTGACCAAGTCTAATAAATTTTACCAAAGGGACAACGCCCCGAATTCGTATGCACCCAGTGTTATAGTATTTTAAATAAGAACTATTTTTATTAGCTATGGCTAGGGCCGCCTGTTTTTTCGCGAAAAAAAATTTCAGGACAAGTTGTACTCCGAAACACTAGAGCTCAGATCCACTCCCCTGATTGGATGATTGAACTGTTGCACATTGCAGATGTTTGCCCGACAATCACAGGCACTCAGTGTCGCACTTACCTAACTCTGATTGGCCTAATCAGGTAAGGAACTGTCCCCGACAAACACACGTGGCCAATAACCAAAGGAAAACTGCACATATACCATAGGACATTGGAGTCTAGCCTGCGCGTAAATCTTTTCGCGAAAAACAGGTGACCCTAGGTATTACCAACACACTTGCAATCTCACTGTTTGTATTGTTATGACGGTATTTTCGCGATTTTTGAGAGGTTTTAGTTTTTCGTTAGGATACCTGTTTTTTTTTTTTTTTTTTTTTTTTCGTGACGCTCCCTGTTTTTTGCTATCATCCATTAGATAATCTGGGTAATTTGCATAGGATTTTGGGAATTTTTTAATTATAGCGTCCTGGTTAGGAGTACTGTTCAGAGCTATCCTAGGCATGGCTCACTTGCTGTCGTTTTGGGGCTAGGTTTGAGATTTTTTTTATTTGTCAAGATGCGAATCCTTCCTGTTTGGTGTTTTGGGTAGTGATTTAATAATTCTAATTTTTAATTGGGGTTTAGGTTATATATTTTGGAAATACGTTTTGCTTCTGTTTTGGTGTTAGGGTCTAGATCATTTTGCCCTTACCTTAGTAGTCGTGGTTGTTTTGAATTTTATTCGGTACTATCCTATTGATAAATTATTTTTATTAATTTCTCTAGGCAGGGTCCTTAATGTTCTTATTTGAAGCAGTTTATAATTCGTTTTATCCCTTTTAAATTTTGTGAAAAGTTCGAGCTTGTAACTTAGTTACGTTTAGGATGAGATTTAATTTATTTTGAAAGGGACTGGGACTTCAGACGGTTAGGTGGTTTTATCTGTCATCTCGGAAAGTTCCTTGAGCTTGCGAACGACAGTTTCAGAGTTGTTGCCGGAACTGTTCGCCACGAGTGCAGAGCTAAGTCGGCCGCTGCACTCTCGGTAATCGGGCAGCTGTGTTCCACTTGGTGTGTTCGCCGCTGCGCCCGGAAAAGTGGTAGTCATCGCGTGCTGAAACGTTCCTGGAGTGGTTAGCCGACGTCGACGTATCAAGTCGACAGCTGCGTGCGTGTCTGTGGGCCTCAGCACAGGGAAGTGGGGAGAAGTAGTGCCGCGGGCCGCGAACAGAGTCTAGACAGATCTAAGAGGACACGTCACTCGGTCTCCCAGCCAATCACGTTCCTCCCGAGACAGGTGGGGCCGTCCACAAAACAGAAGCTCACAGCACCCCGCCTCGTGCTGGGGGTGCTATCACAACTTAGAAACACACAAGTTAGAATTTTCTAAGTTATGCCTGTTCTAAGTTGTGTAGTTCTAACTTGCGAACTTTCTAAGTTAAGAGTTTCTAACTCATGACAGTTCTAAGTTGTGTGTTTATAAGTACTGATCGTTCTAAGTTATTATTTTCTAAGTTACGACGTTTCTAACTTATGTGGTTCTAAGTTGTGTGTTTCTAAGTTATGATAGTTCTAAGTTGCGTGTTTCTAAGTTATGATCGTTCTTAGTTATGGTTTTCTAAGTTATGATGTTTCTAAGATATGCGGGCCTTATTGGTAAAATAGTTATTTGTGTGATCGTGGCGAATGTTTCCATACGGTCTTAGTGCCGGCCTCTGCCTAGCTCCCTTACTTTCGGAGTCAGAGGCTCCGAAGCTCACTCTATGTGCGTTTTTAGAAATCGCATTATTCAGCTTTGTGTGTTTCCTAGTAGATGGCATTTTTGGAAGGTCGTGAATTCGTCGATGTTGATAGATAAGGAATGGAGCCAAGCAGATCGGCTGACGAGCGATCGAGAAGTTCTGCGCCTTGTGTGTGCTAGGCTATTTATCAGTAAGTATTAAACATTTTCGCTGCGAAAATGGAATTGTTTGTAAATTACCAGTGCTTAGAAATGTCTTTTAGTATACATGAAAGATTTAAATATTGACAGTGAGGTTTTACGTAAGAGAAATTTTATATTTGGCAAGTAAGCAAGTGTTCTTTTGGCCCAATGGTAGCTCGCTTGCCTTATGATCAGTTTTCTTTTGAAATTAGTTGTCTAAAGCTCCTGTCACACTGACAAATTTTTCCGACAAACTGTTTCCAATAAGTTTGGTCAAATAAAGTTGGACAATTATCATCGAAACGTCATAAACGTCGTTATTTTTGTCTGAGAAAGTTGGATGGCTTCAGTTTCCATCAAACATTTTAAAAATTGGACCGGTTCTAAAATTTGTTTGATGTTTGATGGTCTCAACCAATTAGAATCGTTCATGACAAAATGGACTTAAAAAAAATTAAAAGAACGAATAATTGCTGGAAACGAATTAAGTTATGAAGATAATTTATGTAGAAGCTGTCTGGGCATGAATGCTATTTTAAGTGAATATTGCACATAATATTACAAACTTAGAGGCCTTAATTTCATTCTACAGGAAATATATCCTATAAATAAAATTTTAATTTCGTAAAGAAACGAAAATAAATTCCAATATTACTTACATTTCTTCCTTTCTTGGGCTATGAAAATAAATAAAAATTAATATTTCAAATCTGGGTATTCCAATAAAAAATGTTGACAGTGTGTCACATTTTTACATACATTCGAGATTATTCGATAAAATTTGTTGGAAGGAAAAATTTGATGGCCGTATTTTGTCCTCAAATTTTATTGTCAAGCATAGTTGAAAATTGTATAGTGTGACAGGGGCTTAACGATGTTCCCATCTTAGTATCATAATATACAAAAAAAAATGTGGTAAAATCGTATTTTCTCAACTCATAAGAGAAAAAATTTTATTAGTCATTCAATAGAACACTTAGAAGTTTTTCTCTCGCAAAGAAAATAAATTATAATCCTGCCTATAACCTTAACCCTTTAAGTCCCCGCGCGTGGTAATTGTTATGGACATGTTGCAGGTAAATTATATGTATGACCGGTACTGTACACAGAAAATAATCAGTTCACGGTGTTTTGGGCGTGGCCTTTGAGAGTAATCTGATTTGCCGAAGTTTCTGTTGCTCTCGCCTGTGGTCTGACATCAGTGAACACACAAGCAGCATGTTGCTCACTGGGTCTGAGAAGCACGTTCCACACAAGTACAGTTCATCTCAAAATATTTCACGAATGCAACACTTGAGCTCGTCAATTAATCCAGGACCGAACGGGATATAAAGTGTTTTTATACTCTACTGTGATCTTATTTGCTCACTAAGAAGCTTCGGTTTCGCGAATCACTAATATCTGTATTTCATATAATCTCAAGCCTAAGAGACCACATTATTGAAATTTTAAAAAATCTTTGTGAAAATAAAACATTAAGGACCGATTACAAAATTAATATTTAAAGTATTAGTTATCTGAACACATGATATTTTCAAATAGAAGTTTTAATCACTGATTAATCTCCTAATGTTTCTCAATAAACATTTCGTAAATACTGGTAAGGTTTATTCTACTCAGGTTAGAAAGCTCAATGATATTATTTTGACAACTGAAATTTTTCTCCTCTAGGTAGACTCTATGTTGCAGCATACCAATTTCCCCCCCCCCCTTTATCTACGTTAAAAACCAATTAATTGCAATAATCATAAATCAATACATAGTATAAAAATGAAGTCACTGGCGAGTGCGTCTGTCTGTATGACTGCGCTAATCTCGAGAACCACAAAACGGATTTGGATACGGTTTTTACCGTTATGATCTGCATTTATCGAGGAAGGTTTGTGCATATTAAAATAGCCCTAGCACTTATAGGAGCTGAGCATTAACGGTATTAGTAAATCAAGTCGAGAAAAAAGTTTGCCGCCAGCGCACACCATGGATAGAGACCTGGAAAATTCACGTTATTATTTGGGGGGCATGTTAAACATGAAACCCACGTATCTTTGAAATACGTTTTTCATTGGACGATACTTTATGTGACACACCCTGGACAACTCTGCGCCAATAAAGGAACATTTCACAATTGTGTGCTCCCAATCACGTGTAGTTCAGTCAGCGAGGGATTTTCTTCACATCTATGCAGCAGGCAATGGAGAAGCGACGCCGGCCCTAGTGCATACAGTACTGTGAAGTTCAGCCTGATGCCAAATAATAACGCGAATTTTGCATGTCTCTACGCATGGAATACGCTGTCTAATCCTTTAGAGATAAAACAAAATAGTGTACGAAAGATTGGTGTAAAATTAAATTATCTTCAAATAGTCAGCGGTAGCATATAACTCATTAATAGATAAGTAGTAATAAGCGTGTTTACAATTTAAGTTACGCAATAAAAACAAATGTAAAATTCACTGTCTTTTATAACTACGAAGAACTTATTTTTTATCCAAATAAATTAATTTATATTTAAAAATGTTTAACGAAGATAAGAAATGTCCTATCGTCATTAATTCAAAAGTTATGGAAAGTTTTGTAAAAAAGTACGTACCTGTAATTTCTAAAATAGATACACGTGCTCATGGACCTGTACGTGAGCGGTAGTTGAGATAAATCTGGCAACCACGCAGTGACGTATATTTTGCGATTATATGCTGTTATGTCTTCAATCTGCGTTTATATTGCGCTGGTCAAATAAAGTGCTTTGTATAACACGAAAGATTTGATCAGGAAATCTTGATACTCCAGATTTATTAATCTCCTTTGTTCATAGATAAGTAGTTACTAAGAACACCAGATATACTTATTAAAATATGAGTGGTATGAGACATGTGATTCAAATACATAGGAGTTTTGAGCCTACTTTCCGTAGGAATGGCAGGGTAATGCGTGGCATGTGCGTGTGTCTGTGTGTGTCCCACCTTTCAATTTGTGTATTTGTGAACCAAATTTACCCCCAATCTCGGTGGACCTACACATATATTACCTAGTAAGTACGCCTGAATCCTATAGGTTTTTCCTTCGTCAAACACCTACTTTAAAACTGTCTGCCATTTTGGAAGATAGCATCACATGAAAAAGCAAAAAGTTTGTTATAACTAGAAAATTACTTAACCCACTCTCGCCAAATTTAGCACATGAGTAGTACTCGGGTTCAAATTCACGAGGCAGTTATTTTCAAAATGATGACAGTTGTTCATATTTAAGGTTTATTTGTTATAAATACCATACAATTTAACCAATTTCGACGAAATTTTGTATGCTGGCAGTTTCGATTACAAGCATCGTATATGTAAAAAAATAACTTTTGTAGGCCATTTTGTAAGACTTCGCTTCATGAATTAGGTTTTTATGTCATATCTCTCTGGAAACAATTAAGTACCCTAACCTATTAGTTCGCAATTTTGCAAAAAATAGTAATGCGGCAGGTTATGTATAAAAGTATGTTCATGTAGGTCAGACAATTATTTTCAAAAATGCTATTTTAGTTTAGTATGCTATATCGTCAGAACAACGTAATCAATTCCAACTTAACATTTTATGCTGAGAGTATATTACAACAATTAAATTTTTTATATAAAAAGACATTTGTTCACCATTTTGTAAGATAGCGCAACATGAAGCAGTAAAGTGTTTATCATATCTTGGAAAACAATTGACAAATAGCTACTAAATATGCCAAACAGAAAGTACCAACAGAACGGAAATGATGAGTTGGGCACAAGGGCATCGGGCATAGGAGCGCAGGAGCCGGGATGCTGCCATGTGGTTACGTCACCGACCACCATCTTGGCTGTCATTAACCTTTTACCCCTGACCCACGAAATTTGACTTTGACCTTTGAAATTGATCCCGGGGACCTTTGACCCCCCCCAAAAAAAACCCTTTTAAAAAATCCCAAAAATCCCATAAAATTCGAAAATTTGTTTAAAAAAATCCTTAAAAATTCCAAAAAAAAATGTATTGTTAGAGAGTTATAAAAATTACTTTTTAATATTTAAAAACGATGTCCAAAAATGTCCAATGTTTCTCGTAGCAGGCGAGAAGGATCAGCGACCCAGAGTCAGACCCAGATGACCTTGGGGTCAAGGCAAGTGGACCGGTCGGAACCTTTGACCTTAACCTCTGCCCCAAAAATAAAAAAAACATATAAAACATCACAACAAATTCCAAAAAATACCAAAAGAGATTCATTAAAAATATTAATAAATTTATTAAAAATTATTCAAAAATAATTTCTAAAAAACTTAACTTTCCCGAGGTTCCTCCCACCTCTCTCACCTAACGAATTAGTCGGCAGGCCTCCATCCCCATGCCCATTCCCAGTTAGCCATCTTGATAGGCGATCATCATCTTGGTAGGCGACCGCTATCTTGGTATACATCACTTGTCCACCATATTGGTAGCCAGTGCCCATTAGCAATCGAACTTTGACATGTAACCATTGATCCCTGACCTTGGCGTTGACATCTTGAGCTTGAATAAGCTTGAAAAAACTCGAGAATAAATACATACAAGTCAACAAGCATATGACATTACAGACTACTGCCACCATATTGGATTCAGACTACCTCGACCTTAACCCCATGACCTTGAGTGACCTTGAAAACAAAAACTCGAGAAAAAATACATAAATGCCAGAAAGGATAATACATTTCAGACTACCACCGCCATATTAGATGCAGGTAAACCGACCTTGACCCCGTGAATTCGAATGACCTTGAAAACCAAAAGTCAATAAAAAATACATAGAAGTCAGCAAACGCATTACATTACAGACCACTATCACCATATTAGATGCAGGTGACCTTCACGTTGTATGCTTAATGTGACTAAACCAGGCCCATCATACTAATAGCGACCACATGCACGACTGTTATAATCATGGTATGGATTAGCATCTATATAGGCTAAATTTACTTCAATTTAAATTTCAATACTGCCAGGCTCTGAAGGCTTTGAATGTACGAGGGCAGCTAGTACGATGATCATTCGTACTCTTTTCAGACACCAATCCACATGCCAATCCACACCACTCAATCCCAATCCACACCAATCAATCCCAATCCACACCAATCAATTCCAATCGACACCAATTAATCCCAATCCACACCAATCAATCCCAATCCACACAAATCCACACACCAGTTCACACCAAGTCACACCAATCCACACGCCAATCAACACCAATCAATTCCAATCGACGCCAATCCACACACCAAACAACACCAATCAATCCCAATCCACACACCATCTTCACCAATCCTCACCAATCCATACACCAATCCTTTGATCAATCCCAATCCTTCGATAGATCCTTCAATCAATTTTTCGGTTTGTCGTCTGCTTGTATCCATACATATAAGAAAAATGGTTCACCTACTGTCTCCAAAATTTGTATATGTCGGCAGAATTAATGTTTGTGTATGCAGTCAGCTGTCCGTGCATTTTTATACTAAAGACTGTATTATCATTTTATTTCCCTATCTTAATGTTTGTAAGCGAGTGCTCATAGCACCACTTTAAAGTTGAGGGATAAAATTATATGACCCACAAAAAAGTAATGTAAAAAACAATTATTTTATAATAATATTTTTTATAATTT
Organism: Dryococelus australis; assembly: GCA_029891345.1. Lineage (NCBI taxonomy): Eukaryota > Metazoa > Arthropoda > Insecta > Phasmatodea > Phasmatidae > Dryococelus > Dryococelus australis. Next base: position 89,844,138 of record CM057004.1, on the reverse strand, counting down.
TTTCATTACATTTTCACAAGAGAACAGTTTACCTCTTCATCTGATATAACTCCGATCCTTAAGATTTTAATTCATTTTTTCGGAATTTTTTCTACTTTTTTGCAATTTTTTGGTAATTTTTTTGAGGATATTTTTTTGGGATTTTAAAAGGGTATTGGGGTTTTTTTTTGGGTCGAAGGTCCCCAGGGTCAAGGTCAAAGGTCTTGGGTCACGAGTAAAAGGTTAATGACATCCAAGATTGCGGTCGGTGACACAACAACATGGCGGCTCCCTGGCTCCTGCGCTCCCATGCCTGTTTGCCCTTGTGCCCAACTCATCATTTCCCTACTACTAGTACCAAGGCAGGAAATGTAAACTAGTATGTTTTAAGTAGTTCTGGCACATATTTTTTTATAATGGAGACGTATAGGGTACCTGCGTGTTTTCTTCTGGAGCGAACGAGTACCTATACGGGTTTTCTCAGAGTGCTCTCACGTATTTTACATTCAGTATGTATGAAATAATGGATTCTGTGGGCAGAAGCCGGGCTTTTTAATACAAAACGAATCACTTTTGTGTACACAAGTGGTAGTTGTCGTTCTGAAACCATCGTTTTGGAAGGGCTCCCTCGTCATACAACGAAGATGAACTGTGAATAAGAAGGCCTGCCTTTTACCTCAACGAACATGAAGACGCGACCTACATTAACGCCACCTTATTGTACAACACAATCTACGTCAATGCTTTCCGAGTCGAAGTCTAATGTTAATGGTATTTCCTGAAGCGATCTGCATTCAGGGATCTTTTTAAATATTATGTTTCACCGAATATGTAAATTATATCGAATAATGCTTGTTGGTTCATGTCAAGTATGAAACCTAATATGATAAACCAACTTATCTATGAGGTGGACAAATGTGGTGGTGCAAAATATAATATGTTGCTGGACTGTAGCCATACGAAACCAGAGCGCCACGATGATGGATATTGTACTAGAGCATTAAAGATATCGAATGTAATAGAAAGCTCTGTTGGCGATATTATACAAAAGTAATGCAAAGAGGAAGAAGAAAAAGTTTCCAAGGGTTCGGGTTTGACCTTGGCTTCATTAAATCATCTAGAGCTGAGAAGAAGTGAGCTCAATCCACTTGAGAAATAGACACTTACTTATTTCCTTATACCTGAAGAGAGTTGCAAAATAAGATATCAGCAAACCACAACAAAAATGCAAAGCCAGGATTGTGTGAGGGGTTAGTAGTGGAGCATGAGGTGTAATTTACCGAGTATGAGGGGTCATTTGAGGAGAGTGAGGGGTCAGTTACGGAGCATGAGGGGTTAGTTGTGGAGCATGAGGTGTAATTTACCGAGTATGAGGGGTCATTTGAGGAGAGTGAGGGGTCAGTTACGGAGCATGAGGGGTTAGTTGTGGAACATGAGGTGTAATTTACCGAGTATGAGGGGTCATTTGAGGAGAGTGAGGGGTCAGTTACGGAGCATGAGGGGTTAGTAGTGGAGCATGAGGTGTAATTTACCGAGTATGAGGGGTCATTTGAGGAGAGTGAGGGGTCAGTTACGGAGCATGAGGGGTTAGTTGTGGAACATGAGGTGTAATTTACCGAGTATGAGGGGTCATTTGAGGAGCTTGAGGGGTCAGTTACGGAGCATGAGGGGTTAGTTGTGGAACACGAGGTGTAATTACCGAGTATGAGGGGTCATTTGAGAGCGTGAGGGGTCAGTTACGGAGCATGAGGGGTTAGTTGTGGAACATGAGGGGTAATTTGCGGAGCATGAGTTAAAGCTTCAAGATGAGCGAAAAAGTTGACTGGAAGAAACTGTTGAAGATGTAACTGCATGGTAATGTTATCAAGGAACTAGACAAAATGTCTGGTTGAATGGATGCATAATGATGTTTATATCTCGCTGAGGATGCAAGCCAATGATTGTACGAAGTCTACTATAGAGCTTTCCTCCATGGATGTACCTTATCCCAATGCTGGAAAATTACATGGAAAACAGTGATACTACTGTGGAAGGATCTTCAGCAGAAGCTGTCATGCTTGGAGACATGAGAGAACCGCCTGTACGAAGGATCTTTTCGCGCGATGAAACATTACAGCAATGGACACGTGCAGTTTATGCAAGACGATACAGTGAAGGAACACATCAAGATTTGCAAGGGTTCGTCTACTGGGAGCCAGCAAGTGATACCAACAATACCAACTCGCTGCCTCGATGGGTACTGATTCCACAGATGATTATGGCGAGAGAGTTAAGAAACAAAATAATAATAAAATTGATAGACCTACGAGGCGTGGTAGATTCGGTTTGTATGGAACATACACTTGCAAGACGCCAGCATTAAGACGACGATCTTCAAAATAAACGGTCGTTGTCTCTAAATACTAATGATGGCCATGCAACTTCTAAAAAGAAAAATGAACTTTATATTTAGGATAAAACCGGAAGTGAATACGACCATAAAACAGCATTGATCATTATGGCTATGAATACACTGATAGTGTTGAAGATGATGATTATTCTCCTGGCATTACCATACATTTCTCCGAGTTTCCTTCGAAAGTCGTTTTGAAGAACACAGAAGGCGCCAGAACTACTTATTACATACTTCCCTAAGATCCTAAGGAGCTTGTTAATAGACTCATACATTTGATTGACTTGCTAAACCTCGGGGACCTCTCACACATTTTTTTAGATATATCCAATCATCGATGAACTCATAGTTAGGAGTTGTATTACATGATGATATGAACTGCTTTTTTCTGGAATCATAATTACCAAATAATAATAATAAAATATTCTTATAAGATAACTGTTTTTTCCTTATTTTGGTGTGTTGTATTCTTTTTCCCTCACAAATTTAGAGCGGTGCTATGGGCATTAACTATTAATGCAAAGAACTGCATAAATAATATTAATGAGGAGTTTAAGTACAAAAATGCATAGATAGTGCACTGAATACAAAATATTAAGTCTATCACCCCGCACAAATTTGGAGACAGCTGGCATACAATGTAATTGATATACATATGGGTAGGAACCACCCTATGGATTGATCGAAGGTTCGATCTAGGTGTTGCGATTCATCGAAAGAATGATGGAAATGTTGGAAGACTAAGGGAAATATTATGAGACTGATGGAAAGATTGCGATATTTATCGAAATATTAATGGAAAGCTTGCAAAAGATTGCGAAAGGTTGATGGAAATATTGTCGAGGAGGAGGAGGATTGCGATGGATTGATGGGAATATTGGAAGATTTATGGAAAGATTACTGAGGATTGCGGAGATTGCGGAGTTGATTGCAGAGCATGCAGAACTGATTGCGGAGTGTGTGGTGCTGACTGTGGTGCGCGTGGTATTCACTGGTGAGGATTTTAAATGATTGATGGAATGGTTGTGAAAGATATATGGAAAGATTGGAAGGTTTATGGAAGTATTGGAAGATTGTTGGAAAGATTGCGAAAGATACTGGAAAATTGATGGAAAAAGTTTTTCTTAAATAATTTTTTTAAAAATATTTTTGGGTTTTTTAAGTTCAATGTTATCCAAGGGAAATAGTACGGGTTCACGGTCATAAATCTGAAGTCAAGGTGAAGGTCACACAGATCCATCATGGTGGTCGGAGTCATCAGCGCTACCTAGATATTGGAAATATGAACAAATGGCAAACGAAAAGCCGATATGGCAGGTGGAGTACATTCGACAGAATGAGCAAGGGTGAAGGGGTAGGAGAGGGGAATTTAAATACAGTGTGATTTATTGGAGGGGGATGACAGATATGGTGCTAGGAGGGAACCTCTGTAAATGTAAATTTTTTAAATAATTTTTTTATAGATTTTGTAAATATGTTGGAAAGTGTTTGTATTTTTTTGAGAGTTTTTGGAATTTTTTGTTTTCATTTTTTGGATTCAAGGTAATGGTTAAAGGTCAAGGTCACTTGCATCCAATATGGTAGTTGGGTAACATTAACATGGCTGTCGGTCGGCTCTGGCTCTAATTCCGGATCTTGTTATGCCCGAGCAGTCAAGATTTTAATTAGAAAAATGTTATATTTACACATTTTAATTTTCTTTATGTTTGTTGAAGATTTCAGAATTATATAAAAAATTATTTTATAATTTGTTGAAATTTTTGTGTTCAAGGTCAAAGGTCACTGGGGTCAAGATAAAAGGTCAATTCAATGTCACTGACATACAACATGGCAGCTAAGATGTCTGACAGAACCAACCGGACCCTGGGACCTGTGTATCTATTAGGCATACCCTATGCCTATAAAACCAATAAGGCCGCTACTACTCTGCCCTGGAAAACGATCACCCCAAATTCCTGCCAATGGATCAAAAAGTGTTTTTCGGGGGATTTTTTTTTTTTTTTTTTTTTTTTTTTTTTCAAACTTCGCTAAATCATTCTACTTATGTTGTTAGGTATTAATGTTACTTCTAAACTAGATAAAATCCTTGCAAGTGGCCAAACTTCAGTTCGCAGACTATCACATCACGGCCTAGTATACATATCGTATTCTGTAAGAGTAACCAAACTCCTATCGAAATTTTTAACACACAGAAATATCACATCCTTCAACATAAATGCTTGCAGACTTGAAAGAGGTTTTAAAATGGGTTTCATAAAACGAACTGATATTAAATCCATTGAAACCAAAGTGCATAGTGGTGAGTTTTCCTGCACTAGTTGCGACAGCCAAAGTCACTTAAATGCTGGACATCTGGGTCGATGACGCATATATAAATCTCTCGTCGAGTGTTTAGAATCTTAAACCTTGCCATGGATCGACGTACCCACTGGATAGAACATGTGTCTGATGTATGTACAAGAGTTTACTACACGATTCACGTCATACGGCACCTTAAAATGTTTCTACCGCGAAAATTTTGAGATTGGAAAGGCCTGTCATTGATTACTGCGATACTGTGTATGATTGAACTCTGCTGCTAGCTAGGAGAATACCGCGAATTCTAAATGCTTGAGTATCATTAATCTTTAATCTAAAATTACAGGGACAAAGTTAGTTACTTCTATACCGAAAATTCTTCACCCACACTAGAAAATCGGCGCACACTTATTACACTTGTTGCAAAACTCAAAACTCTCCTCACTGGCACACCGGCCTACCCCTGTGATCGTTTCACTTGTTTGCTTGCATATCATGCACCAAGAGAGTGAACCTCTAGAAATGTACACAAACACGAATATTAATTAATATTTTTAAGATGAAATGATATTAACAATGTTTATGTTGACTACAAGTCAAGAGTACGGCGTCTTTCAAGCCTACTACCCAGTGTAATAAAAAATACTATGAAATCACTTTTCTGCCAGTGTGCATGTGTGTGACTGTGTCTGTTGTGTGTCCCTCTTCCCCCACCCCCCGCCCTTTTCCAAAATTGTCTATTTTGATAGCCTCAGAAGAGTTTAACCAAACCCAATACACATACGTAACTAAGTAAAGACACATGACTTTTATAGTTTTCGACCACGCTGGGCACTTATTTTCAAAATGGCGGTCATTAAAAAATTTATGTTAATACATATATATGAAACCATTCACCCGATTTAAACCAATGTTTTTTTTCTGTCATTCCAAGTTGCAAGCATTGAATTCATATGTGAATATTGCTGTTGGTCCGCCATTTTGGGAGATAGTGCCAAATTAATATATAAGGCTTTTATGTTATATCTCGAAAACTATTCAACCTATTTTCGCCAAATTTGGAAAGTATGTAGTACTATGATATGAGAGGTAAATGTAATTGATTGAACTTAATTAGGTACTTGTTTTAAAAATGGCGGCTATACAAATATTTTAGGTTTATTTCCTACAACTGTTATACCATTTGACTGAATTCTACCAAAGCATCATATAAACCTAAAACAATGCATTTTATCTGTCATTTTGTAAGGGAGCACTAAATGAATTAACAAAATGCTTGTGTAATATATCGGGAAACAATTTGCAGATTACTATCATCTTCGGCAAACATTTAGTACTACGGCAGTTGGCATCTACAAATATGTTTCAAGCGTGTCCGACACTTATTAACAAAATGCTTGTGTAATATAACGGGAAACAATTAGCAGATTACTATCATCTTCGGCAAACATTTAGTACTACGGCAGTTGGCATCTACAAATATGTTTCAAGCGTGTCCGACACTTATTAACAAAATGCTTGTGTAATATAACGGGAAACAATTAGCAGATTACTATCATCTTCGGCAAACATTTAGTACTACGGCAGTTGGCATCTACAAATATGTTTCAAGCGTGTCCGACACTTATTTTCAAAATGATTTTTGAAAGACCTGCTTAAGATCTACTTGTTCGCATATTGTGTATTCTTCCGCCTTATGTAAAATTAATATTGCCATGGGCATCATAACTCTATCCATACGTCGGCCCAGTGAAACTGCGAAATTATAGGAAATGTAAACATTTTACAAATATGTTAATTTTTACACTTTAATGCATAAAAAAAATCAGAAAGCGAAACTAATAGTTTAAGTTATCACAGATAGTCACCTAACACTTTTAATTCGACGTTAAGATATGTAACTACTTTCCATTCATCATTACCAACTTTACTGTGCGCATGTCTCTCAGAGCGCCCATTACAATATATGCATGCAGGATCAGTGATTTCATAAGTGCTTACAGAGCCCTTTCTGACCACGTTTTTTTGTGTAATAACCTGGGAAACAATTGACCGATTCCTACCAAATATGGCATATAAGTAGTACTGCGGTAGGTGATGTTAAATTAGACTATTTATGTATTTTAGACACTTATTTTCAAAATGGCGTCCACATAGCTGTTTTAGTTTTGTGTGTTATATCAATCGAAACCAAGTAACTAATTGCAACGAAACATTGTATGCTGGGCATATATTAAATGCCATCAAATGTGTCCAGGAAAAATCTCTTTTGTCCGCCATTTTGTAAAATAGCATCACATTGCAAATCAAAATTAAGTAATGTCTCCGAAAAACAACCGACTTCTACTAAATCTTCCAAATAAATATAACTATTGCAGGTCATGTAAACTGATTAACTTCGAAAAGTCAGACTCACATATTTCCAAAATGGCTGAAATGTAAAAAATTTTAATCAAAACTTTTTATCTACGAAACTACGAAAAAAAAAGTCAACTTAATTTTGTGTGCTGAAAGTATCAATCCATCAAAATTGTCAATGCAAGGCTTAATTTCTTCGTCGTTCTGTAAGATAGCCCTACATTAAATAATACAATTTTTATATCATATATTGAGAAAATAGTCAACCGATTTCTTTCCAATCTGGCGAAGGAATTGTAGTGTGTTACGCCATATTAATTTATGTTGTATAAGTGGGTCTTTTATTTTCCTAATATCACCAGAATAGAACAAAGTGTGTCGTTTCTACGAAACTAAGTAAAATATTTGAATTCAAATTAATTTATCTATACAATCATGGAATGTTATCTATGCAACTAAATAAAATAGGAGTGTCTGTCTGTGATTTTCGAATTTTCCAGTTTTAATTGTTTTCATATAGTATAATTGATTACTAAGCCATATCTAATGTTAATTTTTTCATGTCTATCTCTCTGTCTGTCCGACCAGATTTAACTGAAAAACTACTGAGCGTATTGACGAAAAATTTTACACAGTCTATGTATAACAACCCCGGGACTAACTTAATCTTTGTTTCATCGAGATATCTCAAACGGTTCCGAAAATATGACTATCAGGAATGCACATAAGTACTGGATTAAGCTTTTCTTAGGATTGCTGCATAAAAAAGGTATTGTTAAAAAAAGTTTCGTCATTTCTCCTTTCTTTTTTGTCCATGAGCCGTCCTCCTTTCTTTCCCAAGGGCTGTAATGGCCCAGTGGCTAGAGTTATTCCAAGTGGGGCCTTAGTGGCTCAGTGGATAGAGCGATTCCAAGTGGGGCCTTATTAGCTCAGTGGATAGAGCGATTCAAATACCCAAATGTCATGCTAACGAAGTAGCGCCAGTCAGCTCGTAATAAATAAAACCTTTTTTGTTCTCCATCTACAAAGATCGTCACATGAATAACGGAGGTTTTATGACATATATCGAAGACAAATGAACCGGTTCATACAAAAAGTTCACGAATTTTTGCTGCAGTTGAGTATGTAAATTAAGAGTGGTACGTAGTCCCGTCTGGTATGAGAAACCCACAGTGGTTTTGTAATAATGGTTGCTTTGAAACTATTAAAGATATTGCGACGAATTTTTTTTCCATATAAGTGAAATATTTGATTGTTCAATCCGTGGTTATACTTTGCTATTCTATTAATGTTAAATATATTTTTTTAATGATGAAATTGCGTAACTTCGCGCATCTTTTTTTTGGAAAATAAATACTTGAAACAGAAATTATAGTGATATCAGCTATAGTTTTCCGAGAAAAATCATGCGAAAAAAAAAGGGTATTATCACGGCATTCAATTTTTATACCTGTATTTAAAACTGTAGGTATGTTGTGCACATTTTAAGACCCGTGTCATGCTGCTCTCTACTATAGGCTGTCCATGGTTAAAGCGAGTACTTTTTAAGGCTTTGCAAAAATTTTCCTTTTAGTCTATTTCCATCTTTCGGCAACTTTTTAATACAACCACTGTCATGTAACTAATAAACACAACGTATACACTTCACTCTTCTCAAAAGTTAACGTCTGAAGATTAAATGAAATATATATATTGTAGGTTAAAGCCTGTTGGAAGTGCCTTCAAAAAGTTCTCACTTTACCGTAAACAACCTATAGCTAGGCGATTCCCACATTTCGTCCGTAGTGTGCGACAGGGAGAGGGGCGGTAGAGTGGGTGGCTGTGGCCGGGCGGAAGGGAGGCATTGTATGCTCTCAAGGACATGTGTGGCCCGTTAGGTGAGCCCAGGAACTAGGCTCGAGCTGAAGGGTTATTCCGAGAGATCGCTCGCGCGATTGTTTGCCGTACTGGCTGGAGTGTTGCCATGCTTCACTCTGCTGCATCCCTTGCCTTCTATGAACGAATATTTAGGGACACGTTTTTTTTGTGCCGTAATTTATCAAACTACTGAACATAGAAATGTTTTCCGCTAGTTCCGATGAATTTATTGAAGCGTAGTTTGATGCGTGAATGAAGAATGTTTCACACACACATAGACGAATGTTGTGTTTTCCAAGTCTAATGCAGGTCCGTGGTTGGCACAGTGGCTAGGGCTCTCACCTCTGGCAGGTGATATCGGTTCAACTCCCGACATGGTCACGATCAGATTTTGGCACGTGAAAATAGTATTTGAAGATACCTCTGTTGGATGGATTTTCTCGGGAGTATCTCGTTTTCCTTGGCATTGCATTCCAGCATTTATCCACATCCTTCTCAATTTCATCCTCCCTGGCCCTCGCACAAGACTATTGATGCCACCCAAAATCTCTTAACGTTCATATTAAACACGGAACTGGCTTAGCCGGCTACCTTGTCAAGTACCTATACAAACTTCTTAGTGACAATATAAGAGCTAAAACGATTTACAGGCTAACAACAATATAACAACTAGAAAGTGTATGCAAGTATACGAAAGTTTATCATACTCTACTTTCAAGTGTGCCTAATTTATATTTCCTTATTTTCATTTTTTAATTATTTTTTTTTGATAGCCATACGGAGATAATGATGAGGAGCCTTTGCTCGATTACCATTTCTCAATATGGAAATACGTAGGATAGTGAGTGTTACCCTGTGAATCATATAGCTACAGTAAGGGAGGTTTGTCTGTTTAGGTAGTTACATTTCAGTTCCAGGCAGATTTTACATTTTTTTTTTTTTATATATATGATTGTAAAACATTCCATATATTTGTTACATCCAATGTGTGTCTCGGCTACTGATTGGTCCTCGTATTATTCATGTTATAAGTACATCTGAAAATAGCTTGCCTTATATATATTACTTTTGCACAACCCAAGATAACTTTTACAAAGAATCAACGTATTCTAGCGCAAGTGCACTTTGCCAAAAAAAAAAAAGATGGATTTGTCGGAATGTTTATTCTCGTGCTACATATAATTTTTTCCGCCGATGTTGATCAAGACAAGTATGCATTAGCCTTGCTGGAATGTTAACAATACAAAATCGTTGGGCAGATCATGTAGGCCCTACATCATATATGTAATTAAAGCATGTGTTTTACGTCCCACATAAAATTTATTTTGTCAGTGGTTAGTGTAAGAGTGAATGCCGCAATAAATTAATTTTAAATTCGTATCTAATGTAATAATAAAACATAATATATGAAAAATATCAGCCGTAAACAAATAAAACAAGTTCATTGTTATAAAGCATGAATGAAATTTGTTTACTGTTCGCAAAAACATGTTGGTGTAGCCACAACTAACGTGATAGGAATTAAGCATCGAATTCTAAGATACTACGACTTTTATTTTAAAGGGATGTTTATAATGTCATTGAAACTTTACGTATCATATAAAATTTAATCTTCTTTTAATTGCGAAGCATTGCTTAAAAAGCTATTTAAAGAGGGCTGTAGTTTTTTTTTCAGCTAAAAAAGTTACCGTTGTCCTGTAGTTAAAGTGTGAATAAACTAGGCATAATGAATGTCTACAATTACATTTATATTATGCACAATTTTGCAGTACCAAACGCAAATGACTTCGAAATTGTCATATTTTATGCGGAAACAACTTTTCATAAATATAATTATTTATATTAATAACAAAGACACCCAATTTTATTACGAACGAAATGTTTGACTTCGATGTTTAATCCACAAAAGTGTTTCATAACTGAGTCATGATGATGACAGAAGCTGGTTTGAGTAAGTTAAATGTAACACTCGCCTAAACAAATGTTTCCATTTAGATGGGTAAATATACAGTTGAACCGCAAAAAAATTGATACAAAATGTTCCTCAACGGATTATGACTGCAACAGATGTGTTAAATGACATACTAAAAGTCTAGTTTACTCGGAGCATTAGAAAGGGGTAATTTCCAATATGGTGCCCAAAGAGGCTGCCAAAAGATTAAAAACAGATATGTTAAACACAATTTAGCATAGAAAGGTGGTTTTGGTGTTCTAAGCTTATGTTTTAAGACCCAAGAAGATGGATGAAATCTTGTAAATTACTCTCAATTTATTTTTAAATAAGAATTAAATTTAATTAGAATTATTCACAGTCTATTATTGACAAGTTATGGACGTTTAAGTTACAAAAATTTTAAGAGAAAAAAAAAGTAAAAGCAGTTTTCTGTAAGTATTTACAGTAAATTATGGTTTTAAAATAATTTAGAAGCCATATATTACACCCAATAGAATGATATCTTTTCACCTAAATTACTTAATACTCAAAATCGCTTAATACAGTTGGGTGGTTTGTGAGAAATTTAGTTATTTCTTGAACATAGAAGTTTGCAGATTTCAAATAATTATAATGACCTGCTGCAGCGAATTTGGAAGGCAGTCAGAAACAGCACGTAAGTGCTTCAACCAAGAACCTGTTCGATCTGCCATTATTAATGACCTGGCAACTGCAACCAACCTTTGATAATTTAACCATAATTTACTTGTCTCAGACTTACCACATAGTTCGAGCTGCCTTTTCTCTAAATTTATTTTAATTTGACTGAGTGTTTTTTATTTTAATAATGTTTCTAACGTCACTTCACCATTTAATAGTGTACTATACTCCTTCTCGCATGTTCCAATCATTGTTACAAAATCTGGGTCTTCATTCGTCATCTCGGACACCATTATACGATTTAAGCAGTTTTCTACAAGAATATGGCCACGAAATACTCTCTGAACCGATTTCTCTCTCTGAATCGATTTCCCGGTCATCATATGAGCTACTGCATTCTCACCATAGACTACTCCTAGAATGTCTGTACGTCCTGTGCCTGCCATAAATGAACCAACTACTCCCAGCAAATTCATGAACATGTGGAAGCTCCCTAGGAGCAGGGCAATGGATTTCAGATGGCTGTCTAATGATGAGCCGGTGATTATCTCTACGACCTTCCAGTCCAGAAGCTGATCGAATGTGACTATATGCTCAAGGTGGTGCTTGGTTGCAAGCCTACAAAGGAACTACAATGATGAAAGAATGCAAGTCTTGTCCCCGAAATACATGTCTCATTGGTAGATACCTGATTGAAGACTGATCTGGGTGTTCGTTTCCCTGATGAATAATGTGCCATCCCGTGACAATCTGGCAGTGCATTTCTGAGACTGAATCGTAATTCCCACGATATATCCACTTTCTTTTCACATTCTGGAAGACTCGGAAGTACTGCGAATTTTACATCCTGATGGAAGTTTTTTGTTGAAATATGATCTATTATCGGAACTGGTGAAAGCTCCACAATGTTAATATCCATACTTTTGTGCCTAGGGAAACTGTACACTCTCTACCCATTCCGTGAAAAGTTCCTTGCCCATTGATTGTAATAATGTTGTGATCAACATTGTCCGCTGCAAACAGCACGGCTATGTTCCTTACATTAATATCGCTTCCAAGTATGTTCGGAGTAGCGAAAATAGCAGCATTTTTTTCAAACCTGTGCATTTCACTATATGAAGATCAGAACCCCATCTTACACAAGGTGTCCACAAAAAAGTCGACGTATATAAGTGTTGCATATTCACTACAAGATATATTTGCAATGGCCGAACTGCTTGAATTATTGCCTGACCTATGCTGGCCACTTTCTGCTGAATATCTTTCCCCACAAACATTGTGTTTAACAGAATACGGAGGGATTCGGGAATGTAATCAATAGCTGGATGGAGACCGACAGTCTCTGTTGTGGGATAACGCTCTTTCACTGATGGCACATTTGTTTTAATGTCACTTTTAATGAGCCTTGCTGCTGCCTCAATTATTGCTCTCTTCTGTGACTCTTCATCTTCTCCTTGTTTGGAAGTGTTGAAATATGCCCTGAGAATGTGTGCAGTTTTCTCTCTCATTGTAACTATATCATCTAAATCATCTCCTTCTGCAATACGTTTAGAAGTCCCATACAGTTCTCTTGGGTGCTTTTTTTTTTTTTTTTTTAGATAATGATTACCATAGGGTAAGGAATCAATATCTAACAAATACTCCTTCATTTTGCTCTTCATGTCAGATACTGTTAGCTGTTCTTTATCATTTGCTTCTAGGTAGGCACACATTTTTGAGAATGCTTGTTCTTTATCTTCATTCTTAGGCCTTCCCGATTTCCTTCAGTTTATCTCAGGGTTACTTCAAAATAGCTGGAGTACATTGCTACAAGTGTGATGGTACATGCAGTTAGCAGCATGAAGATCACCATTAAAGTATTCGATTCTACCTTTTACTTTGGCTGTCCACTCATCACGGCGACTATCACAACATTGCAAGATTGTCTTTGTAAAGATATAAGTGTTTACATTACTAAATCCTACACAACTCACTTCCAGAACACTTTTGCCACGGAAAAAGCAGTCAGTTTTGCTATTGAATGTACCTTCAGACACTCTCGTACTCCGAGTGTTACCAGATTCTCCAGATGTTTCCACTTCAAATGAAGTTATATATCTGTTTTATTTACGTACACTTTGCGACAGTTTGTATGCACTTTACTGCCAGCAGTCACAGTAATCGTGTCACCTCTCTGCGCACTTGCTGCATTTATTCCATCTGCGCCCTTCTGTCAAATATGGACTACATCATAATCCATCGCCCACTTGGATATGGCAAATAAGATAAGTTTCGTCAGCACTGAATGCACTCATTTTTAACCTGGAAGAGTCAATATTAATAACGTAAATAGAAACCCTCTTGACTACATTAATATATTTATTATTAGTGCCTTTAGAAATAATCATGCATGCAAATAACCAGCAAACAGGTACATATCCCATTAATAACAGCCCATTCCAAATTATTAAAATGTAATATAGAACCCAATATTGAAATGTTGGTGGCAAATTCCAAACCGAGAGTATTTAACTTAATTTCATTTAATTTACTGGGTCCATAAACATGGAGTTATACACCAAAATTACCTTACACGGTTGATTAGTTTTTGAGATACAACACTTTTCATCTCATGATAGGCTCCTTGGACGCCACCTTGAAAAAAACAACATATCTCAAGGTCACAGAAAACTAGACTCTTACTAGATTTTTGACCATATCCCTAGGAGCCGAAATAAATTTAGAAACTTTTTGTATCAATTTTTTTGGGATTCGGCTATTATTTTTCGTATATTAACCCGTCTAATTATGATTTTGAAAATATTGGTGCGTATTAATGTCAAAGATTCATGAGAAGCTAACTATTGCGTCTGTGTTAGGTTTACTCATAATTATGGCTATTTCCTTCCACAGCGCACACAACCAACAAATGTCCATAAATTATCTTTTCTGGAAAATCTCGCAACATTGCATTCATTTTGCTAAGAAATATCAAGTCTTGAATATACAAAGAATCTTTAATTATTTGCTTTATCTACGCTCATCATTACACTAGTCACTATGCAAAAAGAATTCTCAGTGAAACTAAACCGTTGATGTTTTAGTTCTACACCTATAAAAACTGTTGCGTACAGAAGTTATCTATTTGATAAGCTTGTTGTGTGTGTGTGACGTATGTTCCTGGCTTATTTTAACTATACCTATTTCTGAAAAGGACCGGAGAGAAACCAGACTTGCTGAGAACACGCCTGGCTTTTAATATATTCGGTATGAGGTTAATATTTTTATTATAATAAAACGTTTTTCTTTAGATATCATTAGGCGTTTGTTACAATAAAATACCCCCAATGGTATCTGTTGCGGTGTCAGAGTAAAGTGATTGTTGTATGATAACTGCACATGGCCTTACTTCTTTATCAAAATGTGTAAGACTCGTAGTAAAAAAAAAACAATAATTTACTGATAACTTACTGATAACTTTCTGATAATTTACTTTCCTCTACATCGGTGGAAATAAAATTTTAGTGACTTCCTTAAATCTTAGATGGTAGGTAGGCGTTGACGTCTCATTTACAGCAATATCATCAGAGATGAAACCAGAAAGATGTGAAACAGTACCAAGGCAATTAAAATACACGAGTGACTTACCCTGGATTCGAATTCAGAAAAACTCTTAAAAATTAAGATAGTTTGCTATCAACTGTATCACGCAGGTAGGATTCGCAGCATTCAAACATATCAGAATGTTTATGTGGCCGCCATTTTGAAAATCATTATCTGACCCCATTTAAATAATGTAATTTTGCATGGCCTTTTGCAGGTGTGGAAAAATTTGGTGAAAATTAGTTGAATTATTTCGAAAATATGGCAAAATGTTCAATTTACTCACCTGACACTACTTTGCAAAAAAAATCCGGCAAAAGAGGATCTCTGTACGCATAATTGATACTTCTAATTAATACCATTTGCGTACAAAATTTAGTTGAATTATATTGAAACTATTGATAGATATAATAAATTATTCTAATTAATTTATATAGACCCCCAATAAAATATGCCTGCTGCACGTAACACATGTTATTTTACATACCCTACTGTAGCAATACTTGCCTGAAATGTTGGTATAAATCGGTTGATTGGTCATCGAGATATTGCATTAAACCTCCATTGTTCATGTGAAGATTTTCGTAAATGGAGGACAAAAATGTATGTATTAGCACATTCGATGATCGTCATGAATACAATGCACAAAATTAAATTTAAATATGTTCCATAGTTTCGTTGATAAAGCACACTAAACTAAAATGTTAGTATAAGTGCCATTCACATAATTAAAGACACACACTTAAAACATATTAATTAATATGGCCTACCACAGTACAATATCTTCGTCAAATTTGAAAGAAATAGGTTAATTATTTCCTGAGAAACGGCATAAAAATGTATTATTTCTTGTGGCGCTATCTTACAAAATGCCGGAGAAATGAGGCTTTGCATATACAATTTATAAATCATACTGTCAGTATACAGAGTTAAGTTGAAATCTGTTTTACAGTTTCGTAAATAAAAAATTCTGGGCTACAATGTTTACATGGCCCCCATTTTGAAAATATGTGTATCTGACACTCTCAAAGTTTATCAGTCGACATGGTCTGCCATAGCGCTACTTGTTTGCCAAATTTGGTAGAAATCGGTTGTTTATTCGGAGATATCGCATAGTTTCAATTTGTCACATGATACTATTTTACAAACTGGCGGACAAAAGAGATTTTGTCCGCCAGCATGCAAAGTTTCATTGGAATTAATTGCATGGTTTTGTAACGATATAACTATGAAACTAAAATAGCTATGAAAATTTGAAAATAAGTGTCTGGCATACCTAAGACAAAGAAGTTGGCGTAACCTACCGCAGTACCAGGCCTACTTGTTTGCCATGTTTGGTAGGAATCGGTCAATTGTTTCTCGAGTTATTAAACAAAAAACTTCATTTATTCACGTAATGCTATTTTACAAATATGTATCTGGAATAATGCTGTGCTACCTCACAGCGGCCAATCTCCATAGCTGTAACAGAGCATATTTCGACCGTATGCCGTAAGTGCACGGAGTTTCGCTGTGTGTGTGTGTGGGGGGGGGGGGGAGAGAAGTGACCTATAAATACGGTAAGGTCTGTCACCAATTGAAGCATCGAACCACACGACACTACAAACCTCTACCTCTCGGCAGAGGCGGCCTTGGAATCAGCTACAGCGCAGGGCCAAGCATACTAGCAACTGGCTGGGATGAGAGGTTAAGTCTATGTTAACCTACAATATCTTAAATAAAAATAATTAAAGTGGAGTCGCATGGTTAATTAATCTAGGATAAGCTGCCCCTTCGGGGATGCTCAGGTTAAACTACTGTTTATAAATAAAAGGCTGCGCAGGGTCTATAATGATTGGCAAGGCAGTGTGTTACACGCAGGGCTAAGGGGGCCTGGGGGCTAGAAGCGACTTGGGTCGCTTATAGCTTTGGGTCTCATCGATATCATAGTCCCCTATGACAGCAATGAGAGGATTGGCGTGTTCTTCGAGAGACTGATAAAATGTTTGGGCCTGCTTGAGAATTACATCTTGCAGCAGTTCTTGTTTAAGTTCTGCGTGCAAGTTTCTGATGGGAATGTACCGTGGCGGATGAGAAGCCAATCTGAGGCATTTATTCCGCACCACTTGTAAAGAATTTAAATTAATGGGAGCACAGTAAGCCCCACGCAGGGGTTGCATATGTGATGATGCGTCTAACCAATGATTGGTACAATTGTATCCCATTTTTCTGTGACAAACTGGAACTACGACTTAATATTGGCTACAAGGCAGACAGGCGGGCATAAGCGAGATTACGCTTTGTCTCCACATGGCGTCGCCATGTCAGCTTACTATCCATGATTAGGCCAAGGTATTTAACCTCTTCCTTGAAGGGAATATTTTCTCTGAAAACAGTTAAATGTAAATTTGGTGGAAGGTTTCGGGTGCGTGTGAAGACTACCGCTTCGCTCTTGCCTACATTTATCTTAATTCTCCACAGGCGAAAATAATTTTCGATCTCATTGAGTTGTGCTTGGACTCGCTGAATTGCAAGTTCAGCTTTACGGGAGTGTTTGTAGATGACTGTGTCATCGGCATAGACACCCATAGTAATAAGTCGATTTGGGGGGGGGGGGTATTTCATGAGTATAAATATTGTATAGGACTGGTCCCAGGGTGCTGCCCTGGGGGACGCCAGTCTTAATGTATATTTTTGGTAGATAGCGTTCCTTCAATGGAAACCGAGAAGGAACGTTGATCTAAGTATGACGCCAGAAGCTTGATGTAGCAGTCTGGGAATTTAGTTTGATATAGCTTATATATTAGCTCTGCGTGTAACATCCTATCAAAGGCCTTTTCCACGTCTAAAAATACTGCTACCGAAAACTGGCGACAGTTAAAAGCTTTTGTTATGTATTCCGATAAGCGGACAAGTTGATGCACTGTTAGCTGCTTTTTCCTAAAACCAAATTGCTCATTAGCAAATAGATTATTATCGCGAATATGTTTATTTAAACGGTCCAAAGTATTCGTTCATGTATCTTAGAGAGCGTGGACAGAAAACTGAAGGGGCGATAATTTTGCAATTGGGACGGGTCTTTGCCCGGCTTGGGAAATACAATTACTGTGGCACTTTTCCACGAAGCGGGGAAATGGGGCAAGATTAAAACTTGCTTTGATGCACTCGGCTATAGCCTCAAACATGCTGTCAGGCAGTTGCTTGAAAACTATGGCCTGCAGGGAGTCGAACCCAGGTGCTTTACGGGGTTTCATACGTTTAATAATGCGTTTGACCTCCTCAGCGAGCGCGGGGTCTGGCTCAGCCACCGTAGACTGTTTTAGACGCACTCGGAGGTACCTATAAATTTGGGATACAAAAGCTGCATCGGATGGAAAGTTGTTGGGATGAAAAGCTACTTCTAATTGGTTTGCCATAGCCTCAGCTTTCTGCTGGGGCATGTAGGCAACACCTGCATTGCCTTGAAGAGGCGGGATTGGAGAACGCTTTTTTGTAAACGATTTGGTCATATGCCACAGGCGGTTATCCTGAGTGCATAGGCGGGATAATTTATTGGACCAGATATTAGATTGCCAGGCAGGTGATTTCAATGTCGATACACTCTCTAAGACTGTTAATCTAGGCTTTGGTTTGCCTGGATCTAGTTCGAGAAAAGAGCCTGCGCAGACTATTTTTTCGTGAGATAAGTTCCCTGATATGGTTCAGGAAGCTTATCTGTGTTAAACCGCGGTGTCGTTTCCGGCACGTACTTATTTACTCTCGTCTGAATTAGCTCTGTGACGTGTTCGACATCAGAGTCCAATTCCTTGGCAGTACGAATAGGAGCTGTGAGATTTATTCCCTCATCTAGATATTCCTTAAAGCCGGGCCAGTTCGCATGCTTATAATCTTTAATTTTACGAATTGGTGTGTTGTCAGTTTCAAGTTCACTGAATGACAAGTGGACAGGATAATGGTCCGAAGCCAACTCATCTAGCACATTAAATTTTAAGGCCATATTAAAACCTGTATTTAGCACGATATCAAGAATATCGGGCCTATAATTTATATTACGAGGGTCAAAAGTAGGTTCGCCAGGGGCGTAAATAATATAATTACGGTGTCTTGATGTCTAAACAAGGTATTCCCATTGGTTGTGTGCGTGAGACAGTCCCAAGCGGGATGTTTTGCATTTAAATCGCCCACAGCGAGTAAAACTGGATATGCATTAGTTAATTCGTCTAAATGCGCGCGTTAAAATGTGCGGCCTGGCGGGCAGTATACTGAATAAATTACAACGTGTTGATTCCCGAGTTTAATGGTAGCACTCACAGCTTCAAGTCTTTGAAGTTGAGTTACTTTCGCTGGATTACATACTATTGAATTATGTATTAAAATCATGACACCTCCGCCGTGTCTTTCGCGATCAATTTGAATGCATTTATAGCTTGGAATTGAGAATCAATGGCTGTGGATCCAAATTAGTTTCGTTTATTGCAATTATAGGAATCTGATGTCGAGAAATAAAATCTACCAGCTACTTTTTTTTACTGCGAATGCCGTTCACATTCTAGTAAATAAGACTACTGACTGAATTAAACCTAAAGGGCAGAGCATTTGGCAACTGTGTATTAACAGCCATAAGGCTGTTGCTGCTGCCCTTGCACGATAGAGAGGGCTGCCCCAGTCAGGGCTCGCCCTTTTTCTTCGACCGATTTCGTTTGGTCGGTCCAAATCATTAGCAATGTGCAGAGTGCCTCCAGCACTCCGTTAAAGGCGGGGAATTTTTCGTTGAGAGAGCTAGCCCTCGCCTCCTGCAGTAATTTCTGCATATCGAGGGTTTCAGTACTGGAGGCAACTGGGGTTGTGTCCATCTGCCCTGCTGGGCACACCAGTTTTGTCTGACTGGCAGAAACCTGCTCGCCCAATGGGAGTTGAGTTGGCTCCTGATTGGCCGCGCATGAGACAGTGACTGCTGGGGCCGCCGTGGTGCCGGATGATGGGGCTTGAGGCGGCTGTTGCGACTCGGAAGGCTGGGAATGTTTGTTACGCGATTTATTTACCTTTTCCCCCTTATTTGATAAGGGTTTTTTTTTTTTTCGCGAGGCTGCCAGTACTGACGACGATATGAATTTTCAATTGTTGGGAAATCTAATTCTGATGGCTGATAATATGCCAGTGCACCACAGGCATTGGCAACTGGAATTGGGCGGTTTTGTGCTAAATGTGGTACAAAAGTCTGGGCAGGTGCGCGTTGTTTCCTTCCCAGGACCTGTGTCCAGTCATCTTGCGGCTGCACTGGGCCCTGTTGGGGGGAGGCTGTGCTTGTTGTGGAGGCTGTGTTGACTGGATCCAGGGGGCGGGAGTCGAGGCGAACAGCCTTGGTTGAGTTGCGATAGCAGCAGAGTATCTGTTCTGCTGCTCTCGTTTCCTGCGCTCCTGTGGGGCGAGATATCTTCACTTTTCTTGTTTGTAAGACTCACAGGCCTTATGATTGCCTCCGCAACTCACGCATTTTCGCAATGCCCTGTCTTCGCGATCTGGCAGGTCACATTGCAAAGTGGTGTGTCCTTTGCCATATAGCCTACACCGAAAAAAGGGGGGGGGGGGGGCGACATACTCTTGTCTAGTGTCCAAATCGCTGGCAGTTGCTACACTGCGCTGGTCCTACCGGGCGCTGGTACTCTTCGACCTTGATCACAAGGCCGCAGAGTCCACGAAGTTGACAGATAGGTCGCGACTCTTCGCTGGCAGGGAATTCTACAATAAAAGTATCTAGGGGCTGGCGATCGCGCATTGAGAGTTCTGGCATGATTGCAAGTGGTTCGAAGCCGAAGGAAGCGAGTTCTTCGCGAATCCAGGTGCTCGGAATGCTCTTGTCTAGCCCTTTAAGGGCTACTTTGAGGGGCATCTCGCTGCGCGGGGTGAGGATAGAATACTCTACTTTGAGGACATCTAAAATGGATATCGCTTTGCGATAGCCTTCGAAGGAGGCAGGGAGGTAGGAAACTCCCTGTGGAACAACTCTATTTTGAGTTCTTAGGCTCAGCTGTTCTCTGAACAGCTTACAAACGTCGGGGTAAGTGCACTGCTGTGGTGCGATACACTGTCAGTGGACTGAGATTGGGCCTCTTCGCCCTGATTGGCTCTGCGTTTGGATTGGCTGGTGCGGAAGTGGGAGCGCCCTGATTGGTGGGGCCTTGCTGGCTGGAATTTCCTCCTGCAGAGGTCGATCTGGCTGCCTTTTCGCTGACTTTTCTCTTCTTAGAGGCGATGTCTTCATCCACTTTCTCCTGTAAATCAACCAAGGTGTGGCGGGGTGGGGGGGAGTCCCCGAAGGAACTCTCCCCTACACTCTTCAATCTTCTCAAATGGGTGGAAAACTAAGTAAAATCCCTAAAATAAAAATTACCTGGTTCTCAATTGGCCTCTACAAAACTAATTTCCCTGATCTCTCCCATCTACAGGAGACAAGGCTAGGGGAAACCAGCCGCTTAACAATATTTAGGTTACACTGGAGGGGGGTGTATCTCTAACATGTGCCCTATAAGAGAGCACAGGCCTGGTGTTGCAGAGAAGCTTGCAGTCCTCTTCTAAACAAAATTACACCTCTTCTGATCGTATTCAATACAAATCGGGCGCGCTCAAGCAGTTTGCCTGCACTGCACAGCAAACTATCCTTTCATAAACAAGCAGGGCAGAGCTACTGCAAAACACGATGGCGGAATGCAGAGTGCTGTTCTGTGTTGGTGACATTCTGAAATCTGATTCGTCTACGCTGATACTACTGGTAACATGGGCCAATAATATTTCAAAATGCTACCAGCATAGCGCAAAGCATTCTGTGGGTATTACCCAAGGAAACACACACGCACACAGATAATCCATTAGAAAACATTAGTTTCGCTATTTATTGTATACTATTGACGAAGAGAAAATATCAATCACTCCCTATTATCTGTCAATTTAAAGCTGAAGTCACAATTATTTATGTTCGAAGAATAATATTTTCGGAGCAAAATTCGCTTCATTCAAAGGGTAAAAAGATCCTAAATGTGATATTATCAACTAATGTTATTGACATCAGACACACAAGTGTGATTTAAATTGTTATCTCGTACAAAATACAAACGTAATTACTTTGGTGTAGTGGATATTATTTTTATTTACTTTTATTTAACTCACACAATCAATACTGTATATTGATGTAATAAATTGTAACATTTTCATTTGATATAAATGCATGTTTTTTAAGTATGTCACGTTTTATTGTGTCCTAATTGATATGAGACACTTTTAACAAAATTGATGTTTTTATAAGATGTTATATTACCATTTAAAAAATAAGACATTTAAGAAAACTTTTTCTTCATGTAAGAATAAGTATCGTTTAATTTTTTGAACTAAACAATTATAAATTTCGAATCGTCTTTACTACCTTATTTGTCGGGCGTGTAACTAAAAATTTGATAATGGACTGACTTGTGAGAATTCTGTGGGACTCATTTGAGGATATGCAGTAATTCAAGGATGCATGTCTTTGAGTTACATTCATAAGTGGACAGCAATTTTTTCAGATACACCGTGAAGAACTATACACCAATAACAAATCTCGAAGTAAACAAGTTCCGAACCCCACACAGTCCGAGGTGAAATGAACTACACTTTAAAATAAACGTGTGTATTTACACATGGAATTTATGCGTAAATGTACTATTTGGCATTTCGGGAAAAGATTACCCTCACATGCTTATAGATTTCAATACCATACGGGTGTGCCGAAGTTTTATTTCACATATTGGCGACGTGTCTTTGTGAGAATGCAGCTTCCTGCTTGACTAGCCAATCAGAATTAGGTAACTTCAGTATTGTAAGTCTGTGATTCGCGCGCAGGTACCTAAGATGCGTAAAACGCAAACCATCCGTTCAAAAATATGGTTCTGAGGTGAAGTGTTGTGAGATACAACTGACCACGAAGTTTTTTTTCCTGAAAATTGGGTGTCCTAGGTATGAGACATTTTCAAAGACAGCTGCATAGTTGAACTGATACAATAATGTAGCTAGGAATCCAAATGCAGCTACAACATAAAAAGGTAGGGACAGGTGTTTTTTCGCTAAAAGATTTCAATACCAGTTTTACTCCAAAACACTTTTGTTCAGACGCACTTTCGTGGTAGGGTGGGTTTAAATGTCGCGTGAATCAAGTGTCTGCTGCCCATGAATCACGGATGTTCAGTATCGGAGTACTTTATTATGATTGGCCCAGTAAAAATAAGAACGTGTCTTCTCACATAGACACGCGGTCGTGGTTGAGAACGTAGGATATTGAAGTATATATAGCATGGCCATAAATCTTTTCGCGAAAAACACCTGTCCCTAATAATAATGTAAGCATTTTAATATTTGCGTAAAAATACACCATCACGATATTAATAACCTATTTGTGCATTGTTATCCCTACTGTATCACTGTATTAAAATCATCGTGCCACTTGAACAACGAAAGTTCACTGTGCAAATTCACCATGAAAATACACACGAGTGCCATTTTTCAATGAACATACTTGAGCAAACGTATACTAAAAAAGTGATAATATAATTGAGTAACTTACATTTACAGCATGAGTATTTTACACGTGAGCAAAGTTACGTTGACAAATGTGATTTTACAATTATCACCCACGAAAAATTTAGGTTGAAAAAATATAACGGAAACATTATCTTAACATATGAGTATAGCATATTTATACAAACATTTAGTTTGATTGTGCGCAATGACTACTAGGCAAATTATTAAAAATACTTTTTCTTTCAATTTGCATACTATTGGATTGCGTACGTAAGTACAAAAATGTACTAACACTAGTGACGAACTTATACACAGAAAAGTTACCAATAGGTAAGTTTGGCACAATCCATCAGTGCGAATTTTTGTTAGGGTACGTTAAAAAAATTAAGAGTCTTACCTAACTTATTCGTTCATTTCGAACTAATTATTATCATATTTTGTCAAACGTTGTAAGTCAAATATTTATTCAACTGTTAGTGTGAGCACGTTTGCGGTTGACGGCGAGAAATATATTAATATTAATATTAATATTAATAAGGAAACATTTCTGTAGCAGTTTGTATGTGAAATCGCACATTTTCAGCTGTAAAATTACTTTCAATAAAAGATAAAATATAAGTATACATTTAGTTTGCTTTCCTTTTTTAATATAGGCCTATATGTTTGCAGTTATCATTAGTAAAAGTTTTAATTATTTTATTTCAACTAACCAAAAATAAGTATAAAATTAATATAGCCTACATTTATATAGATAACTTGGTTGTAACACGCCTGGTCAATTGTTCACATTTAAACCTTGGCATTTGAATACTTTTTTCTGACTTATAACTGTGAGAAAGGGATTTAATTCAAATATAAAAAAATCCAATGCCTACAAGTGTTTTCTTGTTAGACCTACTTGCAAAACTGGGATAATCGACCATGAAGTTAAAAATGAATATGTTTCACACAGCAGATGGAATTCGAAAACTGCCCAACAAAGAAAACGATGGCCATCAGTGTACGGCACGTGAGCCCTCTGGTATAACTTGTAGGACTGTGCCTGGTAAAGGCTGTCACAATAAAGTGAGCACTTTTGAAAACCCTGCTTAAGATCTACTTGTATGCCCGTTGTGTATTTTTCCGCCTTGTGCAAAATTAACATTGCTATGGGCTTCATCACTTTATTCATGCGTCGGTCAGGTGAAACTGTGAAATTATTAGTAAAGTAAATGCTTTACAAATCTGCTCGTTTTTACACTTCGATGCATTAAAAATAACAGGAGGCGAGAGAAATGATTTAAGTTATCATAAATGGTTACCTAGCACTTTCTAGTTGACGTTAAGATATGGAACTACATTCCTTCCACCATTACCAACTTTATTGGGCACCTGTCACCCTGCGCGCCCGTTAAAATATATGACGTTAGTAGCAGTGGATGTTTTCTTAGGTTGATTTTAAAAAATTCTCACCTTATCGTGTGTCCCAGTACGACTCGCCCGGGGCGGGAAATTTTAGCCAACAATATGGAAAACATCTTCCTGATGCATTTGTCTAAATTGCAGAGTTAAATCTGTGGACAGTAAAACGCTAGTAGACCCTACTGAATTTGTTTGTACAAAATACAAGTAATTTTTTTTTCGAACTGCTTTCAGAATTAGGCACACATGCATTGTGTTTCATTTCATTTTTGCAAAGAAACACGCTCCAAAAGTAACTGCGTATTTTCAGCATAATAACTCGGGAAATTTGACTGTTGGATAGCAAAATAGAGAAATGTAAATTTTGCTTTTTGATTATCTTTTACTTTTTTTTTTTTTTGTGTAAAATCACTCCTAAATTTTTTATGTTAAAATTTACCCACCTCAGTGGAGACGCTCTGCAGCGTACATTTGCGTTTAACAGTTTTTTTTTCTCACCAAGGCAAGAGTTAGTGAGCCACGCGACAGCTAAGGCTGGGATGTCTATAGTACATAAAAATCTCACTAGCTGTCATCAGACCAGCATAGTTGTTTCAATGTATTCAGCGATACTACCAACAAATCGAATGCCAGCACGCAATAATTCAAGCTAGTAAATGGCAACCATAAGTAAATGGAAAACTCTTCTGCAGCAGGATTCAAGCAGTTCATAAATCAGGCTTCCATTTCCATTACTAATTTCTAATTAACTGAAAAATTAACAGATTCATTTGGGGACCAGCTGGACGTATTATTTATCTACGTTGCTGTCGCGACTCGGACAGTTATTTATTTGACATACCAACCATAGAAGGCTCATGTTCTCTTAGCAGATCCGAAACAAAAGAAGTGATCAATCACAGACAATCAAAGAAAATGTCATTGACAACTCGATGAGCTTGAAAAAAAAGTGCATTCCACTATGAAGTCTAGCCCAAAAGTCTTTGAACCAGGGAGTTGTTGAGGTTTGTAATAATTTTATTTCCTTCTAAAAAAAAAAAAAAAAACACTTGCTACAAAACTAATGTGTAATCCTGCTTTAAAATAGAAGTTCCCTTGATAGGTAAACCATGAACCAGGCCGTATATACACATATTAAAATAGGATAACGATGTTGTGGTTACTTTTCCTGATTTTCTATGTGCCTCAACGTAACAGTGCGTTCATAGTAAGCACAACTGCATTAAAATGTACATAGTTTTAAGACAGCTATTTCTTTACCGCTTATGTTCATTACATCCAGTAATGAGTAGATTACGTCGGCCCAACTGCAGAACCCTTATGTATATATGCCATAGATGAGAGACGGATTTTGACTCATTTGAAATATATATCACATGTTGTAACATATGACTACTATAGATAATCAGCAGTAGGTAAAGATTGGCTTGTAATGCACAACAGTAATGCTGGAATTCAGTGCGTGCTGGTGCCACACAAGTATTAAATCGGTTTTAGTATAGTAACACAACATTAATTTGTTAGAACCATATTAATATACAACCATGTGCGATTGGCTGGATGCGAGACGAGCAAATTCTTTGAACAACCACTAACAATGTCGTTCACGTTCTCATGCACTTGTTTTTCACTCATGAAATATAGTCCATTCACAGTTACTTCAAATGTTCCTAAAGCCCTGCTAAAGTTCTACTTCCAGGATATTCCTCCGCCTCATATGAACACAGCTTAACCCAGCCTAGAAAATGACACCTAAGAGACAGCGTAACGCGTTCGTGTGCACTCTGTTTAATGTAATAATTTACATAAGAACGGCTTTTTACTACGCATTACCAATGCACATTCTCCCTGTATTTATACATTTTAGTTATAAACGAAATATATAGTTTACAGATAAAATATAATAAAAAGTTCGATTGAACAAGAAGATTTTTATGTTAAGAAAAGATTAAAAAGTTTGTGATACATGGCATTATTTCGTAAACCACCAATGATGTCATACATGGGGTGATTTTTCAAAGGTTTAGTTCAAAAAGTGTGAAGAAACCACGAACAGACTATAATCATAAACCTATCAGTACGTTGAATGGTCAGACCACAAGCGCGGGACTTGGACAGGTAGTTGGAGACAGCTACAGAATCCATGTAAAGTTACATGATTTAAATATGGCCAGACATTGATTTTCAAAATGGTGGCGATATAAATATTTAGATACGTTTGGCATATCTATTCAACAGTTTAAACCAAATGCAATCAAAAATTTTGCTGATAGTATCTATTGGAAACATCTATACAGAAACTCTTGTAAGGCAGTTTTTATAAGATATCCCTGTTTAAAAAATACAATATTTATGCCATTTCTCGGAAACCAATCAACTAATTTTTCCACGAATGTCTTAAATACAAGTGGCGTTATGGAAGTCCATGTAAACTTATGTGTTTTTAGTGGCTCAGACATTTAATTTCAAAATTGTTGCCATTGAAATATTCCAGGTTAGTGAACCCTATCATTCAAAACATTAGACTGATTACATCCGAATTTGATGCTCCGAATTTCACCTCCGTGAAGCAGTTGATTGCACGCTAGCTTAATTTTAAGAGTTCTTCTGAATTTGAATCCCGGGTAAGTTACTCGGGTACGTATTTCAATTGTCTTGGTTCTCTTTCACATGGGTTTTTTTTTATGTGATGATATTGCTGTCAATGAGACGTCAACGTATGCCTGGCATCTAAGATCCTAAGAAATTCACTAAAATTTATTTCCACCAATGTAGAATAGTTATCAGTAATTTCTTGTTAGTGCCAACAAATACTGCGAGATAAATCATTGAAATCAGGTAACCTGAAACGAATAGTTGCTATCGTATGTCCTGTCAGAGTGAGAAAGATTGTGATTTTTAATATTGGGCGAGACATTACCGTTTTTCAGTTGTTTTAAATTATAAGTTATTATGTATAGTTTACAAATAAGTTACCTACTTCCGGTTAACCTAACAGCATAAATGTGGGAATGTGAATAAGTCCAGTACCTCATTAAATCAAGTAAATTCAGAACAACAAAAAACATAATAATTCGCAATATGTCTAGTGTATATAATTGGGCTCGTATGTATTGCTGTATGTGCAATAGTAGTTTCTGTCTTTTCATTTTTAAACATTGTTACATCTATTAGATTTTTTATATATCCGATTATTTCACAACACCATTATTCAAAATTCCAAGTTGCTTTACATTGTCATTAAATCCCACAGTATCTAAACTATTATTCCCAGTTCAAAGAACTCATACTTTTTTAGGTTTGTCGTGGTTGACAAAAATATTAATTTATTAACATTCCGTCCATCCCCCCTGGGCCACAGTGACTGAGCGGTTAGAATACTAGCCTCCCACCAAGGCGAGCCGGGCTCAATTCCAGGGCCGGGTCACTCCCGGATTTTCGCAAGTGAGAATCTTGCCGGAAGATCTCCCGTTTCCCTCGCCCTTGCATTTTGGCGCTGCTCATCCATTCACGCCTAATTTCACGATCATCGGCTCTCAAGAACTCATTGGTAATAGTAACCCAAAGTTCTCCATTCAAAATCATTCCCCCCTTTTCCTCCCCCTCCCGCCATTCGCAACGCGAGTCAGCCTTTTTAGAAGTTGTATGTAGCACATTCTCGAAGTTGTTTCACCTAAACGATATTTTTTTCATTTCAGTTGGTCTTATGTAAGTTTGATACCATCCAGCTCATTATATTATGCCTATATTATATTAATATGAAAATAGGCTCCTCTTGTATGCACTCATGATATAAAATTTCTTCGTATCCCTAGTTTTGGCATTATTTTCCGCCAACAATAATAATTTTATATTGTTTCTATTATGTATGGATAAAAAATACCTATATAAATGAAGATTTATGTATTGATATTTAATGTAATAGGCATCCTAATGACATACTTATAAATTACCCAAAATAAAAGTAATATTTTTAAGGGGTTGAATTTCAAGTAAATATTAGCATATTTAATTCCAGGAAACCAATTTTTTTTTTATTTAATTGACCAGTGGTATACTTAAATTGGTAAATGTTATCTCTTTTTATCACTGTTCTTTCACTTTAGTTTGCAATTCGGTTATTCTTATCGCAACATAACAAAATTGTTAAAAAAGAAATGACTCTGAATGGCAGTTAGGCCTAAACAATTATTATTATTATTAAGTTTGATAAACTATGCTGGTTTCTTCGCTGCTGCAGATATCACAGGAAATGCAACAAAAAAAAACAAAAAACGCATCATATAACACAAGAAACATGGTAGAAAACAATCAATTTGAACAAGAAGACTACAATAGATGCTAACAAAATAAAGCACAACACAAACCAAAGGAAACCAATCGTCAACACCACAATAGAAACCAACAAAGCACAGCAAATCCAAATAAACATTCAGAATACAAAATAGTGCAAAAAATACACAGCAGAATCCAATGGAATAGACTAGAATGTAACAAAAACCCACAGAGACCAATGGAACGCAAAATAAGCCAAAGAAATCCACTAGAATATAACATAAAGAATAAAACGACACCACAACAAAACCCAATGGAAACTATTATAATACAACAGAAACAAACTGAATACAATGCAACAAAAACCCAACAAAACACAGCAGAATCCAATATTAACAATCTTAATACAATAGAACCCAAAAGACAAAACAGATGCCACCAAACCACAGCAGAAACAAATAAAACACAGCGAAAACCAACGGAACACAACATAAATAAACAGAACACACCAGAAACCAACAGAACACGACAGATAGAAACAGAACACAATAGTACACTATGGAAAACTATTAAGGCCACTACAGCACAACAGAAACCAATAGAACACAACATAAATAATAGAAACCACTAAAATACAACAGAAACCAACTAAGCTTTCAACAATAGAAACCAACAAAACACAATAGAGTTCAACAAAACAAAACCTAATAGGAACCAATAAAACACAATTGAAATTAATCTAAACCACTAGAATATAACAGAAACAAATTGGCTACAGCACAATATAAACAAAAAACACGACAATAACTAATGGAAACCACTAGAACCCAACAGAAACAAACTGCACAATAGGAACCAGTAAAACACGATAGAAACCAGTGGAAACCATTAGAATACACAGAAACAAAATGACTGCAGAACAATAGAAACCAATGAAACACAACAGAAACATACTGACTACAGCACAATAGGAATCAACAAAACACAATAGAAACCAATGGAAACCACTGGAATACAACAAAAATCAAACGACTATAGACAAAAGATAAACCAGTGGGAGCTACTAAAACACAGCAAAAACTAACAGAACACAGAACAGAAACTAGTGAAACTGGTAGAATTCCACAGAAAAAGGATAGACTACAGCACACTGAAAACAACAAAATGCAACAGAAACTAATGGTAACCACTAGAATACAACACAAGCTAACAGGATATGGCACATCAAATATCCAACAAAATACAACAGAAACCAAAAGACGAAGTCAATGGTGTTCGGTCATAGCTAGTGGTAGAAGTTTTGTTTGTGCAGTTGACTTCCCATTGTGATTTGGATGAATGTTGGTGGGACTGTAAGCTGTCTACATTGGTAAGATGCTTAGTTTTATTGAACTGTATTACTAACATATAATTACTGGTCATGGCTTCCGTATCGAGTAAGAAAAGGAAAGTTACAGATGAATGTAGGACATTTCAAGTGCAGTGGTCGAACCAATATTTCTTTACTGAAATGAAGAACAAACCAGTTTGTTTGATATGCAATGAAGCGGTTTCAGTTTTCAAGGCGTTTAATCTTAAGAGACATTAAACACTAAACATACATCTGTGTTTGACAAGTTTAAAGGTAAATTTCGTTAAGACATAGTATCTGAACTAAAACGTAAACTTTCAGTTCAGCAGTTGCTTTTCAAGAATGCATCCTCCCAGTAGGAACAATTGGTCAAAGCTAGCTACGTAGTAGCTGAAATTATCGCAAAAAAATCAAAACATTTTTCAGATGGCGAATTTGTAAAATAACGTTTTGAGCATGTTGCTGACATAATATGTCCTGAGAAAAAGTCTCAATTTGCTAAAAAATGTTTGTTACGACAGAGAGTTGCTCGCCATATTGATGAGTTAGCCACCAGCAAAGAGAGCACTTTAATATCAAAAACTTCGAATTTTGTGTATTATTGACTGGTGCTGGATGAAAGCACAGATGTCAGCGACACAGCCCAATTAGCAATCTTTGTTCGTGGGACTGATAAATGTTTTAATATAACGGAAGAAATGGCGGCGTTAGTGCCTCTGAAAGGTACCGCAAAAGCTAGTGATTTATTAGAGAAGGTAACTCCAACTTCGAACCGCCTTGGCTCGAAGTATACAAATCTTTCAGGTGTAACGACTGATGGAGTCCCAGCAACGGGACTAAAGAAGTTAATTCAAGAAGAGGCAACTAAAGTTGGAAATGACTCTGTTATGCGATATCATTGTTTAATTCACCAAGAGAACCTTTGTGCAAAGTTCCTGAAGGCTGAAAGAATAATGGCAGTAGTTAAAGTAGTGAACTTTATCTGTTCTAAAGGTTTGTACCACAGGCAGTTTCAAGATTTCTTGAACAGCTTGGAGACAGAATTTGCAGATGTAGTTTACTATTCTGAGGTCCGATGGCTCAGCCGTGGGAAAATCCTGAAACGAGTGTTCGAGCTAAAGGATGAAATTCAAATATTCATGGAAGGAAAAAGGTAAACCAGTGGCGGAATTCAATGATGATGAATGGATGTCTGAATTTGCATTTCTAGTGGACATAACTACCCACTTGAATGAACTGAATCCACGCCTCCAAGGTAAAGATCAGTTGATAAATTCTATGTTTTATCACATCAAGGTCTTTGAAAAAAAAATGCATTTTTGGGAATCACAGATAAAAAAAATTACTTTGCATACTTCCCAGCTCTGAAGAAGCATACCGTTTCCGACACTCAAAAATATGCCAGAATTACATCGGAAATTATGGAACAATTCGACACCAGATTCCAAGACTTCAAGAAGAATACTGCAAGTTTCAACCTCTATTCCTGTCCATTCTCCATTGGTATCAATGACGTTCCAGAAGACCTGAGGAGCGTGTTGATCGTCAATGTGCGTCAGACTTGAAAGATAAGTTAAACAACTTTTCTTTGTTGGATTTCTACAACAAATACGTCTCGCAGGAAACTTATCCTAGAATTCCCAAACATGCCATTTTAAGGACTTCATTATTTGGTAGCACATATTTGTGTGAGCAAGTCTTCTCTAGGTTGAAGCATGTCAAGTGCACGTCAAGATCGAGAATCATGGATGGTCATCTGGACAGTTCACTGCGTGTTGCAACTTCGTCGATAATGCCTGACACTGGAAAATTTATTGGTGGAAAGCAGTGCCAACTCTCACATTAACATTATATTTTAGATATCTGTGTAAAAACAAGTTCTAAATTTTAAGCTTAATTACATTCGATGTGGATATTTTCTGTAATTAGTATTTCGAATGTGAAGGAGTAGTGTGTTCTATTAATAAAACTAGATTTTTTTTCTTTCTTTCCAAACTATGTATTTGAGGTTATGATTTTTAAACTTGCGCCCGCGATCAAGTCCAAATTGAGAGATGCAGTCCTTTGCACAAAAAGGTTGGACACCACTGCACTAGAAGTTGTTTAACCCAATAGAAAACAATTAAAACCAATTGTTCCAGTGTTTTCTGACAACAGGAACCAACAGAAGACCATGAAATGTTCACTGTTCACTAAATTTGTATTCAATACAAACTACTGGAATTCAATACAAGCTACTGGGTGACCAATGGAAAACAACAGAAACCAACAAAAAATACATTAGAATAATGTTTCTACAAACACTGAAATTTCTGTTGGATTTCGTATGTTTTATTGTAAATTTTTGGTAGGGTATAAACAATATGGAGACACTGAGAATGACTTCAATTAGAATTAAAATATACATTAGATATTTCGCTCATTGAGAATAATAAGAGTATTGGTGGCGATATATTAATTTTGAAAATAATATGTGCTAATAAATTAAAAATCATATTTAATAATTTAATTTTAAGTAAGGCCTCCATCCTCGCGAACTCTGTTATGCCCCTCTGGCATCTTGTGGCAATATATTCATTATTTGTCAAGTTTTGATGCTTATTTGTTAAAAAAAAATTAGGGGACGATGTTTAAAAAATTGATTTAATTGCTAAAAATAAAGAGAAATCTATTTAATATTCTAAAAAAGATAATAATGGTTTAGAATGAAATGTTTTAGATATATTTATATACATTAGTTATAATATATGTAGATAAAAATGAGCAGTTTGTATGAACATGAAAATGTGTCAGATATAAATAGTTAGATATATTAATTAGAACGGTGTGAAGACATGAATTCAGAAGAAAAATTTAATGAAATTGTACTATCACCACAATGAAATTTATTCAAATTTAAATACAAACCAAATTTCTGATAAATATTATCATACAAAAAATTTCGAAAGAATTTAATTATAAAATTAATGCAGGGTATACTAAATCCTTACTACTAAACAAATGCGAAAGTGTGTTTGTTTGCCCTTCTTTCGCGTCATAATGGACGGATCGACGTGATATTTTGCACAGATATAGTTGGAGGATCAGAGAGCGACATAGACTACTTTTTATCCCAGGAAAATATTTCAAACGGTTCCAAAAAAATGATGATTAGGTGATGTACATAGATACTGGATTAAACTTTTCTTAGGATTACTGCATAAAAAAGCACTGTTAGAAAAATTCCGTCATTTCTCCATTCTTTTTTGTCTGTGGGCTGTCTTAAATTCCTTCCCAAGAGCCGCAGTATCTCAGTGGGTAGAGGACCCAACAGTGTGGCCGTAGTAGCCCAGTGGCTAGAGCACCCATTAAGGGGGCCGCAGTAGCTCAGTGGCTAGAGCACCCAATAGTGGGGCCGCAGTAGTACAGTGGGTAGAGAACCCAGTAGTAGTGCCGCAATAGCCCAGGGGGTAGAGCATCCATTAGTGGGGCCTCTGTATCCCAGTGGATAGAGCACCCATTAAGGGGGCCGCAGTAGTCCAGTGGTTAGAGCATCCAATAGTGGTGCTGCAGTAGCCCAGTGGGTAGAGAACCAAATAGTGGGGCCGCAGTAGCTCAGTGGGTAGAGAACCCAATAGTGGGGCCGTAATAGCCCAGTGGCTAGAGCACCCAATAGTGGGATCACGCGCGAAGCAGCGGGTAAAGCTATTTTGTAATAAATAGATGTTTTAATTTTAGCTGCCCTATTACATTTTTTTAGAGATGTTTGTTTAAACACATTAATTATAGCCATCTTGATATTATAAACTGCGAGATAATCTTGGGTTTCAACGCAAAAACAACTACAATTTATTTGAGTTCATTAAGTGATTTTGATATAAATTAATTCCGGTAAGCGCTGTTACAGAATAATGTCTCTAATGTTGCAAAATATTTGTTAAAACAAATAAATAAAATCTTATGACAAAAATACATTTCCTATAATTATTTCATGTATTTTGATGCTAGTAGTTTACATGGTTAGCCTATATCAGAATATTTGTTCTATAGTATATTTGATTGGCCAAGAAAATTTAATATAGAAGAAATAAAACGAAAAATTAAATATCTTCTGAAAGATTCAGAAAAAGGCTATAATTTAGAAGGTGGTTAAAAATCCTTATTAATTTTTGTAACAATCATCAAGCTGTTTATTTCTTCCAGAAAGATAAGTATCATATTAAAATAAAGAAAATTCGCTTTACGCAGTAACACTGAAAATGGAAAATGGTACAATATTGAAAAAATACTGATGAAAGTGATAACAAAAAACGCTTCAAAATATAATAATTTTATACACAACAGAAAACAAAAAGGATTTTTATATAAATTAATTAAAAATTCGGTTTTTTAAAAAACAATGGAAATTTTGAGTGTGATTATATATCAAATTATATAATAATTCTAGAAAATTAAAAAAAAATTGTAAAATTAATTTTAAATAAAGCTACTAATTTGAGTGAAATTTGAGAAGCTATTTTTTTAAATAACACGAAGTAAAATTTTTACAGCAAAATTGTCAATTTTGAAAATTCGAAATTAATTAATGTATATAAAGATTATTATGAATTGATGAAACGAAAATATATAACTGTGCTCCTAAGATACTATTTTTAATATATAATATCAAAATTAAATATTTTAAATTAGATATGAAAAAGGAAATAATATATTTTGTACTAGTTGTTATTTGAAAGATAATATATCGAATATGCCACAAAGAAACAAAAAAAAATAGGTGGGATGAAATATGAATGTAATAGTATGATTATGACTGAATAAGTTGATTAGAATTAATAACAATGATAGTTTAAGTGTTTGTTAAATAAGTAGACAAATCAAAAGGAGTTAAAATGTTAGTTGTTAAAAATTAAATAATATTTAATGAATACTTAAACTGTATTTCGGAAAAAGAAAATATTTAGAAACATTATTTAAATATTATTTTACAAACCTGAGGTATATAAAGTTCAAATGAATAGAATAGCTCTAAAACATGGAAATTATAAACATATAATTTTAGAAAACAAATTTGACACTGTATTATAAGGACACTACGACATTTGAAATACACTATTAAAAATAATATTTTCATTATTATATAATATTTGTAATAAGAATGTTTTATTCAACAATAATAAAGTACCAATAACAATTTTAAAAATTTAAAGTTAAATAATGATTTGTACCATATTCCTGGGTATATTCATAATCCCCACCATTGCAACAATCTAAATCAAAATCATATTTAAAATGTGCACATTTAATATATCTGTTACCTTTGTATTAATTTTTAGAATATTTTGAAATGAACAATATTATTATTAATTAATGTTTCACTTTTCATAACTTTACTATTAATCATTCAAGATTCTAAATATCTAGTGATATTTCCATTTATTGAAATAAATGTGTAATAAGAAATTTAAATTTGCTTCATTTCTAAGATAACGTCTTTATCAGAATCATCGAAATTGATTAAATTTTCATCTTCGTTGCTTGTTTAGAAATCCATATAATAAATCCTTTGATTATTAATTTTTTTTAATAATGCAAAAGGTTCGTCAACAAACTAATCACGAAATAAAAAAAATTGTTTTAGGTCCAAATCTAGCAATAATAACGGTTTATAAGTAATCCATTTCATCATATTTGATAAACACAAAATATGACTGTGTTTCATTAAAACCTTAAAATATTTGGTTTTCTATCATCCAACTTTATATTGTTTACAGCATTATTCAGCTAAGATTTTCACCTTAAATAGCTTCGAAAATTTGATTTTGAATCCATAAATGGCACTACGGGGTCATAAAACACCGTCTATGTCTGTTTCGAGATGTAATTAATTACTGCGGTAGCGATATCAACTTTAGTTTTTTTTATGGAAATATATTTATTTCTTCCAAGAGCATAACATGTAATTAAGCGACGAGTTCAGTGTAAAGGTTATTTTGAAAATCCGACGAGCACTTTGTTTTCATAGGTGCATGCATTTCGCTGTAGCTGTGGTACGGTTAGTTGTGTTATCCATTGGGAGATATTACATGTAAGAGAAAAATAACATTTTTGCACACTTTGTACATGAATGTTTTCAATGCAGTTTTGTATTTACCAGTTAACTCACATTGCAAACACCCCCTTCGTTATTTTTAATGCCAATATTCTGAATAAGGTAACGGGCATAAAATTATATGCTGCGATGTTTTATTTGTTTTAAGTAAAGTATTGTGCGAATTTTACTGAATATTCTTGAAGAGTCTACAATGTTATTTTATATTTCCAAAATATATATATATATATCTATTGCAATGTCTGTTGGTGTATTTTCAATTTACATTTGTCGGTGAAGTGTGGTGTTTCACAAGCAAAAATTTCTACGTGACATTCACTTTCATATCTTCACAAAATACCAATACTTTATTTTAATTTAAAGAAATGCGTATGGTTTTAAGCCTGTGTTATTATATGTGTCTCAATTTACATTTTACAACAGTAAACAAACTCATCAGAAATTAATAAATATAAATACTATAAAGTTTAATTCTAGTGAATACACATATTTAACAGTACTTAGACACTACTCTGATCTTGAATCATGTCTTTGAACCACCATATTCGGCAGATCAAAATGAAGTTTATCTCCATCTTCAGTCATCCTCTGAACTCGAATGGTGCAACAGTATTCCTTGAAGATCTTGGATAAAGTTCGGACATAATCTCGGATAAAACAATGAACTTCAATGTTGCAACCGGTCATTGGCCAGGCAATTTTCCCTCGTCTTGAAGACATAGTCTTAGGAATTCGCTTGTGTTTATGACACTCGCTGCCCGAGAGTCACCCCGAGAGGCCTGGCGCGTCTACTGAGGGCGCAACACCCGCGTAGTGTTTTTGATTAGGCCACGCGCTGGTTGAGAGGCGCACTGACATAGCAAGGGCGGCCAGCGAGAGCGCACAGCCCGCTACATTTTTTATTATATTAATTGTACTCTCGCTCTCAACAAGTTGGCCGGATAGGTCGGGTTCCCACGCAAGAAGAGGACCATATCGGGCGTCGTCGGGAATCATTAAGGTGACAAACAAGAGCGAATCTCGGAGAGAACCGACTTTCGGTTTTGAACAACCACGAGGAGATGTGTATGTGTGTGTATCATTCCTAACTTCCACCTCGTAAAGGAATCTTAAAATTTCGGATTAATCACAGACAGAGTGGCAGTATAAATGTGCATGTCTAACCAGAAACTAGAATCCAGTGAGGTAAAGGCAGTCAAACATTACATTTCGGGAAATAAAGTGGAGCACCAATGATTTCCTGCCCGAAAGCAGTTATTCAAGTAGGTGACGTTGCCCTCGAAATTCAACAGCCAACTGTAGTTTGTTACAGACACACGAAATAATATGCGCCGTAGAGCACCACAGAGCAAAGGCGGAGTCTAATATGCGCCGTAGAGCACCACAGTACAAAGGCGGAGTCTAATATGCGCCGTAGAGCACCACAGTACAAAGGCGGAGTCTAGTATGCGCCGTAGAGCACCACAGTACAAAGGCGGAGTCTAATATGCGCCGTAGAGCACCACAGTACAAAGGCGGAGTCTAATATGCGCCGTAGAGCACCACAGTACAAAGGCGGAGTCTTTAACACAACTGTTGTGGGAACATTTTTACTTTGATGGTAGTACGTAATATATTTTCATCTGTTTCGAACGAATGTTTAATTTGAAAGAATTTGTTCATTTCGAAATGTTTTTTTTTTTCAATATCTATTTTTGATGTTTCTTTTCTATACAAAAAAACGTATGTAGCTGACTAAACAGTTGCCATTGAGCTAACACTGCTCCGTTAAACGGCCTTCATTTACACCCCCTGCACTGTTCGACTCAAGACCTCGCTGTTGAGAGCAGCCCAAATCTCTACACTCCACTCCCTCCGTAACAAACATAAGTTGTAGGAGTAATTTGTATATGCCAGTCGGATAATGATAAGCGAGGGCACTCACATTTAACTTAAAATAATATTATTCGCAATGAAAATTATTATTAAATTAACTCATAATTCATATTGTTTTAAATGCATATTTTTCATTTCACTAACTATAAATTGATACTAATAGCTACGCTTATATAAACATGCATTTTGTAACAGAATTTTGTAATCAACTATGTTAGTTATGAATAAAAACTTATATATTTCAAAATTGTTTGTAAAACATTATTTGTTTTATTTGTATTTATCAATACAAACTTTAGTAATCATAAAATGATGTGTATACGTGTAGCAAGTTGGTGTTGAACATTAGTCAATAAACGACTTTTGGCTTCCAAAAACTAGAATTGCAGGTACAAGTTACAGTTTTGTAGCCGTCAATGAAATGAGAGAAAAAGAAAATAGTATTTCGGTGAATTTCTGAGCTCACAAGCGGTATTTAAATTCACAAAGAGATCAGTTCTAAACCCAGTCCGAGAGCCGAAATGCAGAACAATTTTTTCCCTAGTTCTTGCAAGCAGAATCCCATTGAAACCACAGTTATTTATTCAGCCGGGAGGAGCCTGCAGATCAAGGTTCGGTTCCCCCTCCCTCCCTTCCTGTCCCATCACGAGCAAAGGATACGGAAAACAATCCAGTTTTTGTAAAAAATTTAAGCCTAGACATGTACAATTCATATGGCTTCCAGCAGGCAATACAGGAACCTTTTGCCTAAACTCACCATGTACGTGGTAGCATCTAGTGCGACAAACCACCATCATAATGGTGTTCACTTGTAACTCACCCCCCCCCCCCATTTTCTATGATTTATTAGGAAAGTTATAGTCAAAGCACGTTCATTGGTTTGCATTACATTTCCCACAAAATTTAAATTCTATACCAGATAAGAAATTCTATCCACCATAAATACTATCATTATATTCACATGGTTGATCCGCGAATTTTCGCGGTTATCGATAGCAAATAATGTAAAATCAGTGTATTGGTGCTCGTGGTTACTCTGCTGTCTGTAAACGCTTTGCAAACAGTTTGTTACTGTTTACCAAATTTGGTTACAGTAGTCGGAAGGTGCGTAATTCGGTTTGGTAATGGGAATTAATTTTATATTTGTTACTGTGCTTGTGTTTAGTTTCGTATAGTTCAATCTTTCGGTGTAATGTGTTGTGCATAATTTATCTATTATTGTCATTAAATTAATTGTTTACCTGAAGTCGGAAATGGATACTTCTTTCCAGCATCGGTACAACAGTGTCAACATACTGAAGAATATCCGCGTCTACATACGAATAGTTTACTGTGTCTGTACATTCCGTTTCTATTTTTGACCGAGCTAGAGTAATTACACAGTTTTAAAGTTGCCGTCCAAAGAGGGCCATCTGTTAATAATGTGCACTTTTGCGCTGGTTTGTAAAAGTAAACTGTCGGAAACGTCAGTGATCAGCTTGTTGCCAATACAACAGAGAAAATTTGCCTAATGGTTTTTGTTCTATTCATGCTGACAGTGCCATCTATAAAATACACGTGTAACTAATTGTAAAAGTAAAAATGTTCTCGCTAGACTGCAGAACTGAATGCGAGGAAAATGCACAAGGAAAACCCTCACTACAATCATTAAAAAATATATATACTTTCACTCCCCACCTTCTAAGATATGTGATTCTGCTTTGTGTGTTTCTAAGTTGTGTGTTTCTAAGTTATGGTCATTCTTTCTAAGTTATGATTTTCTAAGTCATGACATATCTAAGTTATGTGGTTATAAGTTGTGTGTTTCTAAGTTATGACAGTTCTAAGTTGTGTGTTTCTAAGTTACAATCGTTATAAATTATGATTTTCTAAATTACGAGGTTTCTAAGTTATATGGTTATAAGTTGTGTGTTTCTAAGTTATGATGGTTCTAAGTCGTGTGCATCTAAGTTGTGACTGTTCTAAGTTATGACGTTTCTAAGTTATGTGGTTCTAAGTTGTGTGCTTCTAAGTTTTGTGTTTCTAAATTGCGTGTTTCGAAGTTATGATACTTCTAAGTTGTGTAATCTAAGCTATGATTTTCTAATTTACGATGTTTCTAAGTTACGTGGTTCTAAAATGTGTGTTTTTAAGTTGTGATAGTTCTAAGTTATCATCAATCTAAGTTAAGCTTTTCTAAGTTATGGTGTTTCTAAGTTGTGTGTTTCTAAGTTATGATAGTTCTAAGTTATGATTTTCTAAGTTACAACATTTGTAAGTTACGACATTTCAAAGTTATGAATTTCTAAGTTATGACAGTTCTAAGTTATAATAGTTCTAACTTGTGTGGATGTTTTCAAGAATTCTAAGTTATGACTGTTTTAAGTTGTGATTTTCTAAGTTATGCGTGGTTCCCGTGTGTGGTGACGCGAGGTGCTGTGTTTTGTGGTTGGAGACCATCTGTGGAGGGAGGTCTGGTTTTAAAGAGATGTAGAAGAGTGGGGAGTGGAACACACTGGAACGGATGGAGAGACAAGTCAGACACGCGCTCAGTCAGACAGGGACAGTCGGTCAGTGAGGAATTGTCGAGACAAGTCGAGAAGTCGAAGCAGGCCAGGAGGAGCCTGGATGAGCAGACAATCATGTAGCTGCTAAGAAGATAAGTTCTCTGGAACATGTAGTTATAGTTTGATTTGTAGAGGCTCCAGTTAGGCGGCATTAGGTGGAAATTTAGTGTTAAGAACAGTAATGTCTAAAAGCCGAATAAGTCTAAAGTTAATTAAGAAATAATCGACGGAGAGGAGGACTATGTAATGAGTTCTTTTATAAATGATTTATTTTTTGAGGTCGACGCCGACGAGAGAGAGTTCCAGTTTGGTCGGTAGGTCAGTAGGTTATTTATTGTCAGTAAAGACCATAGTAAAACAGTATTGAGAGTTTTTACATTATCTGCGTAAATAGACGTCTTCCTCCCATCGTAAATTTGTGTCCAGTTGCCTTAACGTCGAGCATAAAGAAATGATTATTAAGGCAGCATGTTAGAATTGATTAGGAAATTGCTGTTTATGGCAACAATTGAACAGACCAAAGCTACTGTAATTCTTAAACGTTGTTAATGTTTGTGATTTTAATTCATTTGTGAGTTGGCCAATAGTAATAATCAACTATTAAGGGATTCTCCATTTTTTTTGTGAGGAATAGATTCCAATCAATTATTTGTGTAGTACATCCACGTCGAAATTATATTAACACATATGTTTTATTATTAAATGTAATTTTAAAACAATGAAGAATTGGTAAGAAATTCTGTTTGTGATTTTAATTTCTATGTTAAAGAAGGTTATTAATTTTATTTTAAGAGAAACTACTTTTCATCTAAATTCTTTCCATTTCATACCAAAGTCTGGATGATTGTAAATTTATATATTTTTGTATAAATTTTATTTATTCGTTGTTTAAATTAAATAGTAACATTTCTCGAAATCATAATCGTTTATTTCTAAACAGTTGATTTCACCCCTCTTTTTTATAAATCTGGTTAATTTTAAAGAATTTATTTGATTCACTGAAATTATCTATTTTAATTTTACATCATTTCAGTATTTCATCCAGTCAGTGATTACCTGTCTAAGATCGCGCACAACCTCTCGCAGGCAGTATAAGTGTGTTTGTGTGTGAGCTCTACCAAAGTTTAATACAGAATTGATGAAATGATGAAGTTTTGGGCTTCAAGGTCGCCCCAGTTGTAAAATTGCCTTGTGGTGGAATGCCCCCTGAAGTTGAAATCACAGATCCATACTACTTGAAACCGGCGTAGAAGTTGAAACAGATGATAATGCAGAGGTTTTCAGAGATGGTTAGTGAGGATATGTAGGATGGTGACCTTTAATCTCCAAGCAGTGTTGAGTAGACTATAAGGTGCAGCTGAAGACGAGCTGTGGTGTACAGGAAATCGATAAGTTGAGGGAGTGTGCCCCAACTTAAGGTGTTTACCCCTACGAAGAGAGTTAAGGGGTTTAGTAGTTTTAAGTGAGTAATTGGGTTTCTCCACATCTCCCTCCGCTACGAATCGTCGAGATTTCAGATACTATTTCAGTCATTTTATTTTAGGTTTTGAACGAGTTGATAAAGTTGAATTTATGAATGAACCACGCAAATAATCGATAGAATGATTAGATTTATTGAGTAAGATCAAATGAAACTGATAGAAAGATGAATAAGTAACAAGGTTAAATAAGAGTAGAGGACTATTGCAGATCTTGGTGCAACTCAATAATTTAACTAAAATTCAACCAATTTCAAGCTAAATTCAAGCAAACTTCTGATTCCCCGTCAAATCTTTCATATTTAAGGTCAAAATCAAAATCAATATTCAACTTGTGTTCACTCTTTGTGTGTGGTTCTTCAAACACTCATTTTCATGCTAAATCATAATATTTTTGATGAAATTCCAAGAATTTTCACACTTTTCTTGTGATATTATTTTTGACTAATTGATTTGGCTCTCAAATTTGAAGTAAATATTTACCCTTTTTGGACTAAATTTATCCACATTCAACCTGAAAATGAACCACTGATCAAAGAGTGAACAAAGTACGTTTTAAAAAAGTGCGCTTAATTGAGAATGAAAATTTAGGTCAAATAATCTTGATCTTGGGGGTGAGATTGATGGGATGAATCGTGTTTGAAGAAGAGATTGAAACATTGTTGTTTGAAAGTGAGAAATTTGGGTGAAATTTAGATAATTATTGTGCTGCCCCAAGATCTGCAATAGTCCTTTACTGATTTATAAAAAATGCGTACATATAAACACAAGAGAAAGAAAAAATTTTCACTTAGATTTAAAAAAAAAATACATTTTTTATTCGCTAAAACAACTCAACCAAATATCTACAAATTTGTATTAATATATCGAAACAATTTCTTGTTTCTGTAAAATCGTTTACATTATCCAATTAATAAAATAAAAAATTAATGTCTCTTCAGTGATATTTTCTTTCAAATAATCATAAGTTAAATTTCGTTGGCTAATTAAAATAACATTACAAATTGTATTAGCCTCAACAACTTTTTTTATAATCTACACTAATATTTATATTTGTTTTATCTTTAACTACTGCTGTTTTTCTATATAGGCAGTCAATAACATATATAGGTCTTCGCCCCCAAAAAGAATAATAATTGATATCGCCATGATAGTTTGTAGTTGGCTTATAATAGAGTTCACTATTTTTATATATAGTATCTAATTCTGTGCTGGAATTTCTAAAATCATTAAAAGCGAGAAACATTTTAAGACTAAGACCATTTTCAATATCTAGATTCCAATTTTCTTTTGGAAAAATTTCATTTCTACCATTTTTAACCAAAATATTTCTCACGTTACAATGATCAAATATTGAAGCATGCACATATTGCACGGCGCGATTTTTTCTGTTAGTTTGGAAACCCACAATTACAAAATCAGGCATGTCAAATTGCAAATTATCGAACTGATCTTTTATATCAAAGTTAAAAACAGTTGTCCCAGCAGGAACTTCTTTTTCTAAAAATTGCTAATACTTAAAACCAATATAAATTTTAGGATATATATATTTAATTTCAATTTATGAGTTAGCTTCGTATTCAACAATAGCCCACAAAATTTCTAATTTTTGAATAAAAATTATACCTG
Source organism: Dryococelus australis (assembly GCA_029891345.1). Classification (NCBI taxonomy): domain Eukaryota; kingdom Metazoa; phylum Arthropoda; class Insecta; order Phasmatodea; family Phasmatidae; genus Dryococelus; species Dryococelus australis. The sequence goes on along the minus strand of CM057004.1, from coordinate 89,799,907 downwards.
GGTCAGCATAAGTTTTATCAACCGAACGATCTGCTTTTTAGTTTCATAAACAAATAAGCAATTGTTATCAGATGAATATCGGAAAATAAGTGATTTTATAACCGCCTTTCCAGTAAACTTCATTATTATCTCGAATAAAGCCAAACAATTATCTTAATGGATACATTATTTCATTTATTTTATCACTATGAACAGATTTTACTCTAAATTTATTATCAACACCAGAAAATAGCGTGAATGTCTACTTAGTACAATATGGCACCTAACACATGCTAATAATCAAATTTCATGATGTCATTATAGTTAAGACAGAAAAACTCGAGTCCGAAATTTATAACTCTTGGTTATTTACTAACACAATCCTATACTATAAAATCCAATATGTCGTGGGTCATAGTCACATAATTACATTCTCTAATGTCATATCCCAATCGGCCCTAAAAGGCGAATGTGCAGTCATGTCACGTAAGTACACTTATTTTAAATTCGAATAAATTTTTTTAAATAAAATAAATACATTTTATTTAAAAAATATGCTATGCATAATTGATGGTTCTGGCATCAATCGTAATTCTCCTCTAAAATAAGAGTCCTCAGACATGTGGCTCGATACACTTAATTCTGTAAGTTGTATAAGTTAAATAACGATTTAAATGTAATTAAATATATAACTTCTAATTGTCAAATTATGCTATGATTAATTAATGTTTGTGACTGTGCAGTCGAGTTCTTCTTACAAAATGATTCTGTAAGACACATCGGTCGATACCTTTGTTAAGTTTTAAAATTTAAATAAAAACACATGAAATTGTATACATATTGAATTAAATGGGTAACTTTTATGTATGTAATAATGATTTGCATATTTGGCAGGTGATATGTTTAAATATAATTCTATTCGAAAATATGATTTCCTGAAATCGCTCCAGGCGAATGCTGGGATGGGTCCCCAACAGAGGCCATGGCCGATTCCTTCCCCATTCCTTCCCCAATCCCTCTTCCCTGTGCAACTTGCACCGTCTCTAATGACCTCGCTGTCGACGAGACGTTAAGCCCAACTGCCTACCTACCATTTACTCGAAAATACGAGTCCGTAGACACTCAGCTCGATATACTAAATTTAAAAGTTAAAGTTAAATAAAAACATAAATTTAATTACATAAATAAATTGATTTATATCCAGTCGGATTCAAAATAGAGCATGAATACTTCAATTCATCATCACTCAAACATAACAACACGGTGTCACTGAGACATATTGAGAAGTCATGCTATTTTTAGCTAAATGAGATATTCTTTTACAAATTTAAATAATATTATTAATTTTGCAGCTTAACATTCCTAGGAATGTGATTTTAGGAGGTGCCAGTGCACCGGATTCACAGCAGCAGTGGCAGGAAAACGAGAAATTAATTTACACGAAAATTTTTTACGACGTAAGAGGGAAGAATCCGTAGGTTTCAAGGGAAAATGGTAAATCTGAAGGGAAATAGTTTAAGGCGAAATAAGAAATGTTGAGGGGAGTGGAGAGATTCTGGCGGCTCTTAAAAACGATTGCAGCATACCGGTCGTACGGAAAATACTGTTTTTGACGAGTTCGGTTGGTTTATATATATCCACCGGTACAAACGGCCTGAACTGTCAGTGGGTCTAGTGGACGTGTGCTAGAGTATCAATCGATGAATATTCGAGCACTGTCCCACAAATACATCATCGGTGATCGGCGAAATGAAATAAAGGCAAGTGGCCGAGTTTAACGGCAAAGAAAACATTTTATTTCTTGAGATGTGCAAAAACAGCGCAGAAAAAAATGTACAACTTGATTTGTACTAAAAACAAAACGAAAGGATATTTAAATTAGGAAATATGTTAGCACAGTGTTTGGCCTGGTTATCCTACTTTATATAAAGTTTCTAGAATTCGTAACAAATGCAGACACAACCAGTGATTGATTCTGAATCGCCGACAAGCAGCATTTCAAGATGGCGAACACGCCGCGGCGTCAGCGATGAAGGGCTGAAGGAGGAGGAGGGGTGGGTTTGGGTTTGAGGGGAGGGGGGGGGGCTGACCTCGATAGAACGACATGGGCTTCTCTTGTCAGGGGTGCCGGACAAAGCATCGTTGCCGCCTTGCGATATGAGGGTGTCGGGAAAAGGGAGGGTCCAGGGCCAATCTGTCTGGTCGCCCCACCCTCCTCCCCCGACCCCATCCTTTACAAACAACACCGGCGACTCTGGGCGCCCGTCATGGCGTTGGTGGTCGTGCTAGCCAAACAGGAACCCAACCGCCCGTCCTCGGTCTGTGTCCCTCGGAGCCATGCATGATTCATGCGGCCTGCCTGCCTGCCGGGCGCGGATTAATCCATTTTCTCGCCCTCTCAGACGTCACCTCCAACCCCCCCTCCCCTGTCCACACCAACCCCACTCACACTATCCCCAGCGACCAGCCACATGGTCTCCACCTAATTTTCGAGAACTCCTGTCGGGACACGGCCGCGATTGAAAACAGGACGCGATGAGCCTCGGGCCTTGCCCGGTGTTCCAAATACAGCCGTCCACACTCCCGCATCACGCCCGTTACACGCCGTGCAGGATACCATTGCTTAGTATCTACTTGTATGCACGTTATGTATTCTTCTGCCTTATGTAAGATTAACATTGTCGTGGGCCTCATCGCTTTATTCTTGCGTCGGTCAAGTGAAATTGTGAAATGATTTGTAAAGTAAACATCTAACAAATCTGCTCATTTTTTACACTTTCAGTAATCAGAAATGGTCACCTAACACTTTTTAATACGACGTTAAGATACGGAACTATTTCCCATCCATCGTTACCAACTTTACTGGGCGCATGTCACTCAAGAGCACCCGTTGAAATATATGCAGACAGGGGCAGTGACTTTTTTCTAAGGTTGATTTCAAAAGTGCTCACTCTATCGTGAACAGCCCTTAAACAATGTTGAAATGCCTCAAGGTCAGCGTTCGTCCGCAAGGAGGCATTACGACGGCGATGTCAAAAAGCATAGAGAAACTCCGCGTACGTTGTTTTTCCTCTGAGTTTTCCAGCGGTGACTGTAGTGCTTTAACATGGCAACCTGTTTCATTAAAGACACAGCATGGTCGCTATACTTTTTAAGCATATGTTTCGCAGATGAAGAAAATATCGTAAACAGATGGCTACTTGAACAGGTTTTTGATGACTTTGGCAGTTTCCTACCATCACATTTGTGTACCAGTTAACAGATTTATGAATTTACGATAAAGGCTGTTCACGATAAAGTGAGCACTTTTGAAGTCAACTCTAGAAAAAAAGTCACTGCTCGTACCTGCATATATTGTAACGAGCGCCCTAAGTGACATGTGTCCAGTAAAGTTGGTAACTATAGATGGGATATAGTTTCGTAACTTAAGTCGAATGAAAAGTGTCAGGTAACGATTTTTGATAACTTTATTTCCATTCCTGTATTTTTTTTAATGCTTCAAAGTGTAAAAAGGAGAAGATTTGTTACATGTTTACTGTTCTAAAATTTTTTTTTCAGTTTTACATGCTCGACGCATGAATAAAGTTATGAGGCCCACGACAATGTTAATCGTACATAGGGCGGGCGAATGCACAACGTGCATACAAGTAGGTCTCAAGCAGGGCTTTCAAAAAAGCTCATTTTACTGTGAATAGCATATAAAATATCGACTTTCACTTCTCTATTGGAACAATTATATTGAAATATTTCATGTACCAAGGGTTAACTTATGTTACACACCCTCGTGATTACGGTATTAAGAGGCGTGCCTAGTTGCCATGCACGTCACATTGCAGCAGTTGTGTATATTCTAATATAAAAAAAAGAATACGAGATATTCCAACGCAATTTTAATACAGAAATAAAAGTCCGTATTTTTTCGCCAATTCAAATGTGTTAGTTGAAACAGCGATCATTTGCCTGTAAAGAATAAGTGGGCAAATCTTTTTGACGTATGTCTTTAAATTTGCGACCATAGTGAGAGGCAATCCAGAAAATCCGATGATAACAAAATCAAAGAATATGTTACGTTGAGTGAGGACTGCGAAACAATGTTTGACCGTAGAAGGGGGGGGGGGGCAGTAGTGGCGTGATGCTTTCAGAAACAAAGGAATGCAGCTTTTATTAATCGGATTAACCCTTTGATACCAAATTAATCCGATTAATTATTAATATGATCCTAATACTATCAAAAAATTAATCCGATTTTAATCCGATGAAAAGGTGTTAATCCTTAATCCTAATCCGATTTGATCGGATTGTTTGATAAAATTTCTCTGATGGAATTTTTTTGTATAGTTTGGTGTACTTTCTTTCTATATTTCTTTTTTGGGGTGGGGAACAGCTCTGGTACGTCCTCACCCTTGGAGCTCTGGCATTGTACAGATGTGTGGTGTGTTTGGAAAGGGGTGTATATAGGGGAGCGATGTTGTCAACACGATGACTGGCACTCGGATGAGGTGTGATGTGCTGGGGAAGGGTTATGTATGTGTTTGGTTTGGTGCAAGAGTGGCATAAGTGTTTTTTTAATGTCTCGTAGATGGTGTTGGGGGATAGGCGACTTTGAAAGATAGTATTTACATGGTGTATGTTACGATTATTCCAAATGAATAAGAGCAGTGACATATTACACAATAGAAATTATGAAACATCGCACAAGAAAAACAAATGACGGAGCCCAGCTATGGAAAGAAATAAAATGATTTTAAAATATGTCATCCTCTTCATCTCTTGTAACCTGACTGTCGCCCGCTCTTCACCTACTCAGTTCTCACGTGCCCACTACCTGACTTTGTCCATGAGGGTTTAGGGTTTACTCATCCCCGGTATCTTTTGTGAACACATCGCGCTGTTGAAAACTATGTGAGTGTGCTACTTTTTAAACACACGAAGTATTTGTTTACAATAAATTTGGAAAAAAATTATTACTTATCATAGAATATTAAACTTCAGTGAGAATAACAGAAAATCTCACATGCAATCTTACTGAGAAATCTACACCTGAAATACGTATTTTTCTCTGCTGAATGAATATTAATGTTTAACATTCCCTGAATTAAAAGATATTTAGTTTTAACACAGGTTTGTTTTACCTAAGTTTTCAATAGTTGAAAAAAGTTTTACTAGTGTATTGATTATCGAAAGATGCGTGTTTTCCATTACTTACAAATTTTAGTGAGAGAAAGTAACTCTTGTATGAAATGGTTTTTTCCATAGATATCTGGATTACTTTAAACTTAAAATTAATAAGTTTGCTGGAAAACAGGATAAAATGTCTTGGAAGTTTACAGGATTAAACTTAAAATCAGGTTCTTAGGAAAGGTTGATATATTTTGATTGAAATTTATTTGATGAAATATCATTTCTTGGATTAACATATAAAATTTCTTGGAATTTTATCTGAGGATTAAAATATCGGGTAAGATTTAATTCCTAGTGTTGAGGAATATAAATTTCATCATCGGGACTTTTATAGCAAAATTTGATTTCGTCAGAAGTAAGCCATCCCTTGCATTTCGAATAATAGGAGAAACCTTCCTTTGTGAACATGTCAATGTACAGGCGAAAGTGAAAGCTTGGGGAGCAGAGGGAGGAGGGGGAACTTTGCAAACAGGTTAATGCTTTCAGGCGAGTTCAAAATTTGCTGGCGCGAGAGGGTGTTCGGCAGGTAGGAGTCTCTGACGTGGTGCACAAAGATGTGTTCTGGGGAGGAAGAGTGGGAAGAGTAAGGGGATTTAGCTGAGGCAGGTAGTGCTCCAGCTAACCAAAAACGTGTTCTGGCCTATCAGAGTTGGAGGGCTGGAAGGGAAGGGGGCACATACCCAAAAATCATGCTCTGGTCTAGGGGAGGGAGTTGGGGGAGGGGTGTAGCACTCTCCATTGACAGGGTAGAGGTACTTCCGACCGCAGGTCAGAATCGCCATGTTAGTTCATCGTGAACCCTTGTTCTGAGTACACCACTCTCTCCTCTGAAGCACAACTTCTGATAACATTGGTCGAGGCGTTCTCACGGGGTCCTGTGCGACGGTCGAAGGGGTAGCAGACCCACGACCAGCAGGCTTTGGAGAGCCTAGGCATATCATACGCCTGACTGCTAGCCGCGATTCTTGTTAAGCAATATTATATCCTCCGGGTTCACATCTCGCTCTACATATCTGCTCACAGTCTTCGTATCAATATTTTTCGTAATATTTTTCAGTACTTTTTATAAGCATTAATTTAACGGGAAAAAATTTTTGTGTGTTAAAACCAGTCTATATACTCCATTTGTGTTAAGTAACTTAATATCGCTTTCATTCGAGGAAGTTTGTCTACTCAAAACATGATTATATCTTCTCATTAAGTATGTGCGATTTCCATTTTTACGTTAATCTTCGTCATAAGTATACTGTCGGCTTCGACAAGAGCCGAACCTCGCACTATTCATCAACAGAAATTAAAAGTGAATTATTCTTCTTCTTACGATACGAACATTTGTTTGCACCCGTAAACCAGTTCTCTAGATAAGTCGTTAAATAACGCCAGTAATTTATTTATTTAAATTCAAGTAGTGCAATTTATATATTAATATATGTGTCATAAACATAACTTTCATCCATTCATGTAGTTGTGTGTGTTCAACTCTCTTTTAGTTTAATTGCTATTTAATAAACATTAAAAATGTTTCCTTCATTTACGAGTTTTTCCCGTAATTTCAACTCAGTTGTTTGCCAGATGCCGACCATGCTCTACGTATATAGCCAGGCTCTCGACACACAGCTTATAAGTCGAAGTAAGAGCTACACTCAACTCATTCCTACATCAGACTCCACAACAAACAGACAGGTTTTAAAATCATTTAAGGTATGTGTGCAAATGAGAGGGAGACGTATGTGTATGTCTATTATAATATTGTATTTGGTTAAAATTTAATTCGTAAGGAAATCGGATATGTTTTCGGTATAACTTTTAATGCGAGCTATGAAATCTTTAATTGCCTGTGTTAAGTTGTCTGTTGTAGTGTATTCAGATCAGTTCTTAGTAAGATTGTGTGTTTCGAATGTGTACTTTATTCCATGTTTAAGCTATCAGAATGGGTGATAAACGAGTTTTCTAGTGAAATATTAATTCGTAAACATAATTTTTATCCACTCATGTAATATTGTGTTCAACTCGGCTGCTAGCTCCACGTCTACAAGTCTATCCTTGACTGATCTCACAGCCGGACAGATATGTTTTGGGAGAGGTGCTTGTGCGATTTCATTAATTTAATTCAAGTAGTGTAATTTATATATTAGTACATGCATCGTAAAAATAATTTTTATCCATTTGTTGGCACGTAGTTGTCTATTCACACCTCTTTCCGACTATCTATAACCTCATTCGACTGCCTGATGCCGGTGGTCATGCTCCACATCTCTAATCATGCTTATAAGTCTCCGCAAATCCTACACTAGCGCCATTCATTCAGTAACCTCGCAGCCAGACAGAAGTGTTTTAAAATCATTTAAGGTACATGTAGAACTGACAGGCATCACAATAGTCACGTACTTGTGTTCTAGTAATTTCAAAATGCATATCTAATCAGAGGGGGTACATTTTATTTTAAATGAAATATAGCGCCTTTAAAACATACATTCTGCGATCTTCCAAACCCAATGGACATATATTAAAATCATTTTATTTCTTTCCATAGCTGGGTTCCGTCATTTGTTTTTTCTTGTGCGATGTTTCATAATTTATCTCTTGTAATACATCACCACTCTTATTCATTTGGAATAATCGTAACATACACAATGTAAATACTGTCTTTCAAAGTAGCCTATCCCCCAACACCATCTATGAGAAATAAAAAAAACCTTATGCCACTCTTGCACCAAACTCAACACATATATACCCCTTCCTCAGCACATCACACCTTAGTCGAGTGCCAGTCGTGCTGACAACATCGCTCCCCTATATACACACCTTCCCCAACACACCACACATCTGTACAATGCCAGAGCTCCAAGGGTGAGGACTTACCAGAGCTGCTCCCCACCCCAAAAAAGAAAGAAAGAAAATAAAGTACACCAAATTATACAACACAAAAAATCCATCATAGAAATTTTAAAAACTTTTTCATCAAAGAAATTGTATCATATTTGTTGATCAAACAATCCGATAAAATCGGATTACGATTAAGAATTAACAACATTTCATCCGAATAACAATTTTCGATCGGATTAAGATCAAATTAAGAATTAATCCGATTAATTTGATATCAAATGGTTTATCCGATTAATAAAAGCGGCATCCCTTTGTATTTGAAACCATCACGCCCCTACTACTTGGGGGGGGGGGGGAGACGCAGCAATTTTGAGTTCTTTTTGCCGCGTGTCATAACTTCCGCATAGGAGAAGCTACTACTCTCGTTTAAGTTTCAATCGACAGCTCTCGTCAAGGTCAAGCGATTGCTTCTATAAAAACATTTGTGTTGTGTGGTTATAGATCAATTGTACGAGTTTAATAAAAAAAATTAAGAAAACTTAACACAATTTTGGCCAATACTCGTAAAAAAGCCAAGTCGAAATATATAAATCATATTCGGTTGGAAAGAGCATCTCAAAAGCAATCCAATGGTACCCATAAAACACCATATGATCGAGTGAAGCGGTGCCGGGAACGTAAAATATACATTAAGGCGTCCGAGCGCGTCAGTGTAGACGTATTCATGCAAAATCATCGGCCGTGTCCTTAATACAGTCGAACTCAATTTTTTTAAAATAATACCCCAAAAGAGTACAAAGTAGAACAAATATATTCCGAGTGCCATTATGTTACCAACTTATTAAAAACACACCAACATTGTCATACAAAAATATATTATTATGAAATCCCTCATATGTAGAGGTAAAGGTTACATAATATGGCCAACATAATTTACAGGTTCAAATCCTCTAATATTTTTGACATTCATACGAATCATAAAACTTTATAGTATTTGGACACAGTATTCGTTGTATCTCTCCCCCCCCCCCCCCTGGGTCAGCTCATAAAATACGTATATTTTTTGCGGTCTACTCGTCAGTCGCACTTGTCTTCTTGGACGCTGCCTGTCGCTGCCTGAAGACGAGAACAGATAGCAAATTCCCGAAACGTCACATTCTGTCAGTTCTGGAAAAACAACTGTGTTTGTGCGACTTCCTTCGTTGTGTTTGTTTTATTTGTGTAAGTAGATAATTAGCCTGTGTCGTCTTCGTTGTGTTATCTTTTGCTCGTATAAAGTTTTTTCGTATACGTGTATAGTATATTATTCTTCCGCATTTAGCTCGCTGTACTTTTTTATTTGTCTCGATTCCTTCATGTAATATTCTGGCTTTGTGCATATATACTCTTGACTACAGCATACCTGGCTTGCATTCTGCTGTGTCTGGTAAAACTGCTGTGTTTGAGTGCGTTTCTTTGTTGTGTTGTCCCATTTTGTTCCTACTGATTTTGTGTGTTGTCCTAACTCTTGCAAGCAGGTTTATAGTATGTCTGTTGGTCCTGTATATATTAGCCCGCGACCTTCTCTTCTATTGCCACGGGGCTAGAATAGTCACCATGTTAAAAAATGTTGATTATCATACAAAGACTGAAAAAAAATATTACATAGATATACGTAGGTAATAATGAAATGATGTGAAATTAACTCAATATTGAAGCAACTGCTGTCCTATTTGATATTTCTCTATCCACTGAGCCACTAAGGCCCCACTTGGAATCACTCTATCCACTGAGCCACTAAGGCCCCACTTGGAATCACTCTATCCACTAAGCCACTAATGTCCCACTTGGAATCTCTCTATCCACTGAGCTACTAAGGCCCCACTTGATATATATATATCCATTTAGCCACTGCGGCCCCACTTCGTATAGTTCTATCCACTGAGCCACTGCGACCACACATGGAATCTCTCTATCCACTGAGTCACTGCGGCCCTACTTGGAATCTATCGATCCAATGAGCTGCGAAGGCCCCAATTGATATATATCTATCCACTAGGCCACTGGGGCCCCAGTTGATATAGTTCTATTCACAGCCACTGCGACCCCACTGAACATAGTTCTATCCACTAAGCCACTAAGGCTCCTCTTGGAATCGCTCTATCCACTGAGCCACTGTGGCCCCACTTAATTAAATCAACATTGAAGCCGCCGAGTCTAATCATTGCCGAAGCTCAGAGTGGGGGGTAGTCCGGGCCCTTGTGAGGGCCCTTTACCACCCAGACGGTTTTCATATTTAATGTGGGAGGAAGGAGAAGATAGCCCCCTCCCCCTCCACACCCATCAAAATTCAATCCAGCTGCGTTTGTTTCAAGTAATGCCGAGTTGCCCCAGCAAGCCCTGGTTCCCAAAGCTGTTTCCCCTCTCCCACTCCCCTGCCTGCATAGGTTCGTGGGAGGAGGTAACAGTGATGCTGTTACCTGTCGTTGTCCCTTAAATACGGTTATTTAGAAAAATGCATGTTAAGTTATAGACTGGACGAGAGTTTGTTAGACACCCGGCCAGTCTTTCCTTGTAAAAGCTGAAGCTAAGCCTAAATAATCCCGTGAATCTAATCGCGAGAGGTCTGGGTAAAGGCGTTGCCTGCAGTGAAATGAGGTGAGATGATTGTATACATGAGTCGGTAATTATCTTAAAATAATTGTTTGGGTAATTATTCTATTATAATCAATCTTCTCAATTCTCTGAGGCGCTATTAGTATCCGAGTCCTAAGACAGGCTGTAAACGTACAGTGGTAGCACATTTATAATATATAATAGATAATGTAGGAGGTTTTTACTTGTAATTTCAATGATATTAAGATTTGTTATGGTAAAAGGTTAAATCGGAGGCGGCATTTGCATTTTACTGAGCTTCACGTAAAAGAGGAGACAGTGCTGTCATCTCTGGGTGGAGAAATCAATGCCCCACCTCGGGGAAGTGAACAGCCAATCAGGGCAGGCCCCACTAGAAACAGCGTTTTCGGAGCAGATAAAGGTGTTTTTAACTTATGTACTTATCTTTTAAAAGCAAAATTACGTTTGAAATGGCTTGTAGTTTTACGGCTGCATTGAATTATTAACTTGGTTGAGTAGAGTTGCACTTAGGAAATTAAAATTTTACATCTGAACTGTGCGGTGATTGTGGGCTGAATGAGCAGCTAAGTGCTGTTGCAAACTAGTTTTATTAAAATGGCCGAATTTTGTCCCGGACCGGCAGGAGATTTCTGACTAGTATCGGGGTTTTAAATTAATTTCCTATGTTGCAGGGGAAAGTTAATGTTTGATTAAACTTGCAATCTAGGCATTTTAGGGCATCTGTTCGCCGATTTGATGTCTGGGGAATATCTACCGATTCTTCTAAGTATTGGATTATTATGTAGAGCCATTTTATCGTAGAATTTATTGTTTTCAGACATGAGTTTATTTCCGATGTAAGAAACCTTTAAAACATTATGCCAATCAACTGTTCTTGTGAACCTACGGACGTTTCCTATTATTCTAAGATATTTATTTTGTACAACTTGAAGGTGGTTTATTGATATTTTAGCTGAATTTCCCCAGACTTCGTGGGCGTACATCATAGCTGATCTGACTATTGCAGTATATGTTAAAAGCTTTAATCTCGTGGGGAGTTTAGGATGTTTAAGTAATGGGTATAGCTGCCTGATTTTACTGATAGCTGGTAGGCGGTAGTAGTTGTATTTATATCGCGAGTGAAATTGGGCTCTCCGAGGTCTAAATTTGGTGTGAACTGGTTGGCGAGAGAGTCTGACGGAGCTAGGATGGGGATAGAATTTGTTTTATCTTTTTTTTATCGGAGAATTTTTAAAATTCGCCAGAAACCATTAATACTATCTGAAATTTCTGTTATTAAAGTTTCCCAATTGTTAACACGTAATCGAGATAGTTTATAGCGAATGTCTTTCTGTAGTTTATTATATCTGGCTTTTAAGTCAGGGGTTCTATATTTTTGATATTCGTGCCGGGCCTGTCGTTTCTCAGCTAGCAGAAAATCTACGTCTGGATAGTTTTGCTTTAAAAATTGCCTTCTGGTAATAAATTGGGTATTCTTTTTTAGCTGTAATTTAATTGTATTTTGAAATATCTCTAGTGCCGGTTCTATATCAGTTTTGTTTTTAATATTTATTGGTTGCTCAGTAAATATTTAATCCAGGTCGGTTTTAAAATATTCCCAGTTAGTTTGCGGCAGTTTGTTGAGAATTGCTTCGGGGTGTTTTACTAAATGAGTGTTAAACTTGCAAAATACCGGTTGGTGATCAGAATCTAATTCGTCCAGGACTGTTAGTTCTAGTATTGGATTAGCTATGTTAGTTAAGATGATGTCTAGTACATCTGACTGTAATCTGCATTGTGGTGGATAGTGAGTGGGCCTGTCTGGGGCATGAATGAAGTAATTATTTTGTTGGGGATGGCGTAAGAGAAGCATGCCTATCGCATTAATCAAACGGCTATTCCAGACTGTAGTCTTTGCATTTACGTCCACTGCAAGTAAGAACGGGTACTGATGTGCGGTTATTTTATATATATCCGCTTCTAACATTGTTTTACGGGGGGATTGATATGCTGATATTAATGTAACATGCCCGGAATCGGTTGTATATTAATGGAAGTGGATTCTACGTTTTTGCAGTCTGGATTAGCATTTAAATGGTGATGAATCTTGCTATTTATTAATATCATAACACCGCCTCCTTTAGTTGCTCGGTCACTTCTGTAAGTTGCATAATTTTTAATCGCGCATCTTTTAGTGGGTTTCAACATAGTCTCCTGTATTAAAGCGACTTCAATGCCGTACGTTTCCAGTAGTCGTTCGAACTCGTAAAGCTGGTTAAAAACGCCGTTGCGGTTCCAATATAGAAGCGACAGGGAACCATGGTTTTGCTGGGAGTTATGGCCCATTAGGGAGCGACTCGGAACGTAGGGAAGGCCTCCAAGAGCAGCATTGTTTTTGCCATGGGATCGGTGGCCTGTTTGGCTGCATCCATGACGGAACGGAAGTGCGCCATCAAAGCCTTGAAGTTGACCTCACGCGAGAAAGCCAGGAATTCCTGGATCTCTCGCATCGTGTCTCCAAATTCACTCGTTGAAGGTGCAGCTGTGGTGTGGATGAGGGTAGAAGAGGTGGGCGTGTGTTTTCAACCGGAGCCTGTCTGGGAAGTGTGTAGGATTATGTGTGACCCCCGGTAGCACTCGCGTATGAAAATGCAGGATGCAGTGTCCGTGAATCGAAGAGTTTGGGGTAAGGCAGAGCGGTCTCGGCCGGGGGAGGGGGGAGGAGGGGCTGCAGCTGCAGCCAATCTGTGTTGTGCCCTCAGTTCGGTTTTTCGCTCGACAACTGCCTGCCGGCGTTCGACTATTTCTTTTACCTTCGGACACTGCTTTGAGGAGACAAGATGACATCCGTGACTGTTACAGCAAGTCGGGTTGGGGTTTGATTTGGTGCAAACATCCAGGGCGTATGAGCCAGGGCAGTGGGGACAAACTGCAGGCAGATGGCAGTAGGCTTTCGTGTGATCGAGGGAAAATCAGTTCTTGGATTGGGTTACGTCTGACAGCGGCTTGTGGTAGGGGCGTCATGTTGAGCCGTTTGACTTCGAGAAGTGGGTGCAGGGTGTCGTTGCGAGCGGCTGTCACACTGAAGAGGCGCAGCGGAACCAGCTGAGGCGTTTGTGTGGATCTACTCGCAGGGTTTTGAACTGGTTCACGTCCGGCACAGAGTAGCCACGCGGATGGTGTCGAGGGGTGTGTCCGCCGGCAAGTCGAACACGACTTTCTGAGGTTGATCCACATTGAGGCTGAGTGTGAAACACGGGATGTGGTTTTCCTTTAGGAGGTTTTTCGCTGCATTGCACAGTATTAGGTCGGAAGCCACGATGTGTAGGCCGTTGCGGGCCATGGAGAGGGTGAACCCGGAGGCGTGGATAGCACGAAGTTGTGTTACAAGGAATGAGTAGCGAGTGTGTCTCGCAGGACCAGTCTATACTGTGTTCTCTTCGTGTTGATCCACATTGAGGCTGAGTGTGAAACACGGGATGTGGTTTTCCTTTAGGAGGTTTTTCGCTGCATTGCACAGTATTAGGTCGGAAGCCACGATGTGTAGGCCGTTGCGGGCCATGGAGAGGGTGAACCCGGAGGCGTGGATAGCGCGAAGTTGTGTTACAAGGAATGAGTAGCGAGTTGTGTCTCGCAGGACCAGTCTATACTGTGTTCTCTTCGTGTTGATCCACATTGAGGCTGAATGTGAAACACGGGATGTGGTTTTCCTTTAGGAGGTTTTTCGCTGCATTGCACAGTATTAGGTCGGAAGCCACGATGTGTAGGCCGTTGCGGGCCATGGAGAGGGTGAACCCGGAGGCGTGGATAGCACGAAGTTGTGTTACAAGGAATGAGTAGCGAGTTGTGTCTCGCGGGACCAGTCTGTACTGTGTTCTCTTCGTGTTCGGTGCGAAGCGCCGCTGTGTTGTTTGAGGTGGATTGCCGGGGGGCCCAGGGCTTTTCTGAGAGTGTGTGACTTCGCTCAGGGCGTCGAACCGATTCGAGATCGGTACACCGGACTGCACAGCCTCTGGTTGTGAGGGACGGTTGTTTCTTTGGGTTTCTCTGGCCGCAGTCAGTCGTTCGCGAGCTCCAATCGCTGTTTCTTTCTCATACTTGATGTCCATTTCTGCCTGGCGCTTGCTCATTCGTCTCATTTGCTCGTTCATTACCAATTTCCAGGCTGCACTACCGTTTTCCAACACCATACTGACGTTTCCGTCCATCTAGAAGTCGAGCTCGGCGGGAAGAACCATGTGTTCTGGTGGGGTGTTGTTTTCATGCTCAGCTGGCATCAATTCGTCAGTGAAGGTTTGTTCGTTTATGTAATTAACCAGAGCGGAGCATGGTTGGACATTTTTGGAAATGGATGTCAGTGTGGCCTGCTGATGGAGGCCATCGCCCGTCGCCAGAGTCGTGGACCCGTCCAGGGCCTGTGGGTTTTTAGAACAGCAACGTCGGAAAATAGTACGCAATAAAAATTACGACTTAAATTAAATATTTGTGTGTCAGTTACAACCTAGTTCGGTGAACAGAGCCTCGCCGCTGATCCAAACGGGCTAGGCTCGAGGTGGCCTGTTGTCGAGCGCAACAGGCCGGCAAGAACTCTTTGTGTCCACGAGCTAGCTGCGAGGAACCTGAGAAGGCAAGTCGCGCACACCCAGCAAGACACGAAGGCCAAGCCAAGAGTGTGTGTCAGCTGTGAGTGAGGAACATTGAAACGAGACATTTAAACTAGCCAAAAATGATATTTCCCTACCTTCATATCTCTATGCAATATTCTCTATGCATTAATACAAAACTTTTCATTTCATAGGGAAAAGTAATTTAAAAATTAGTTTTTATGATAAAAGATAATGATTCAGTATTCCGATTTTGCTGAAATTCGAACTTGATCTGTATTTTACCCTGAGTATTCACTCTGCAAAATTTAAAGAAATTCTGTCGAGTGTCAAGGGACTTAGAAGTATTAAAGACGGACAGACAGACAGAGATAGTCTACTTACTATATAGGCTTTTTTCATAATTAGTTGCTGTTCTGTTTCTTTACTCTAATCCCGCTTGAAATTTTCCATTGTTATATATATATATATATATATATATATATATATATATATATATATATATATATATATAATTATTTTCTCATCCATGGGTTACTTGTCTTTTTTAAGTATATATTTTCTTGTTCAGTTCTGTTTTTCCATGACGGATATCTGCATCGCAATGGCGAACGTCCAAAAATCTCCATCTAGTCATTCACCCCCATTGCACTATTAATTCAAAGCTCACATCAATGATGTGGTCTTTCGGATTTGTCGTCGAGGCTCTCGGGCGAAGCCGAATGCTGTCCACGTATACCGACTGGCACTCCACGATGGTCAGGATGTTGCAGTGTCTGTTCGGGACGAACAGACTTAAGGAGGGGGCAGTGTTACGCGCTCGTCGCTTCGCATCCCGCTCAAGCGGCGAATGGAAGTGAAGGACAGCAGTTACACGATGGCGGCTGCAGTAAGCCAAAGGATCGTTTGGAATGACAGGCGAGTGATAGGCAGGCGGCCGCGTATCTGTCACAGACAGCGAGCCGACACGATGATCCATTTCGCGGCGCACGTTGCTGGCCCTCGTTGTAATGAGTTCCTGCGCCTATCCGAGTAACTTCCTAGTTGTTTAAAACCCTATATTCTGTCCCGCATGTCTCGGGGTGCGTCGAACTTCACATGACAAGGCCAGCAGAGTATGAATAGTGCGACGGTCCTCCGGGCAGACAGGTGTTGAATGGACGAGTGACTGAGTTTCAGCGACATACGACGAGCGACGGAAGAAGTGACGAGTGGAAGGGAAATCCGCGACTGCGAGTATCAAGCAGTGACGGGTGTGGCTGGAAGGCTGGCTGGACCATTGGACTGGATGCATGGGTGAAATACATTGCAAATGATGGCAACAGACAGACTGAACGTGCGTTAATGAGGAGTATGAGTTAACTGACTATAAAGAAACAGCGACATTCAAAAGGAGGTTAATATAAGTGATTTAATAAGACATTAAATACTGTGCTCACCAAGAAATAAAAAGAGTAAGAGTGTATATAGATAACAGAAGGCTATAAATAATAACTGTGCGAGTTAATTAGAAATCAATTTAGTTTTTTTTTTTTTTTTTATTGAGACCTCCATCCCTCACTAACTCACATACGCCACTTAGGTATCCCACGTAACATTGCGATGTAAGCTAATGGATTAAATTACAGATGCCAATTTGTTATTTTCTCTTTCCGTTAAGGAAACTGTGAAGGTAAGGCCTAAAAATGGCATTTTTAAACAATTTTACAATTTTTTTTCTAGTGTATTTAATAGGAAAAAAGTACATAACGGAAGCTGTGAATATTTTTTATTTTCCCCAAAAATATTGTATTCCGAGAACATTTATTGACTGAGTTACGTGTATACGCACACGAACTACAAAAAGGCTCAAAACGGCTTTCTCTAAGCGCTGTATCTCAGAATACACGCATCATATAGTACTCACAAATTTACCCAAGAGCCCTGCACTGGACCTTCTGTGGACTTTCCACCAATAAAATGTAATAGGTTCATCGTTGAAAGTCTCATAGATAGAGACATGCAAAATTCGCGTTATTATCTGGCATCACGATAGATTTGAGAGCCCTATATACATCAGAGTCGGTGCCATTTGTTTAATGGCTGCTGCAAAAGCGAGGAGTCATAGTCCCTTTGGACTAGGCGGCACGTGATTGAGCTATTTTTTCGTATCTTGTTCCCGATTGGTTTAAGGCCGCCCGGGGCGTGTCAAAACCAGATGTAGTCCAATGACAAGAGAAATACAAACACACATGAGTTTGAAGTCTATTGTGTCTTCAAATGATAACGCGAATTTTGCATGTGTCTACTCATAGATACGCACAGCCCAAGGAGCACACTGCACGCTAGTTCAGAGCCTTGCGCTTAGCGGCGATGGCGCACTTTATGCGCGTGCCAGTCTCGCCCTTATCGCTCCCGTGCTTCTCGGTCACAAACGCGGAAAAAAAAAACCCCTCAAGGTAGGCGGGGGCCTTAAGAAATACTCGATCATGGAAAAAATAAAGAAAAGATTACTGGAATTTCCCCCAGTGCTGTAGACGTGAAGCGTCAGTGTAATGATTTACTAGCGCGTTCGTCTTTTCCATAAATAAAACCAGAATCTCCGTTTTTTTTTTTTTTTTCTCTATCTTCTGCGTTGCGTTCGTTGAATGGGGCAGGCGGTGATGACGTGCAAGCGCGATGCCGTGGCGAACCCAGCCATTAATAACACTGTCCGCACCTTTTGATTGCGCTCGCTATTCAGCACGTCCCCATTACGTCGCCGATAGATCGAAAAGCTCACTCGGCCCGAAGGAAAATTAATCACGAAGTATTTAATAAAGGCGAAAATTATATATATATATATTCTGCTGAAACTCGCAAAATTACCACTTCCATGAGAGGGTTCATACTACCACGAAAGACATTCGAACCTCTAAACCAAAAAATAACCTTCCTTTCACTTGCGAATATCATATTTTAAAACTGCACTCCAAATAATCTTTTCGACTTATGTCCAAACTTATGCAATGGTGAAAAAAACAATATACTTCGAAAAATTGAACTTCATTATATCGTAAATTAAAAGGATTTCCACAGTTCAGAAAAATTGACTTGAAATTCTATACCCATTTAGAAGACTAATAGGATAAAATTCGTAATTGCACAAGCTGGTTGGTTTCATTAAATATTTTACAACTTCAAATTACTTTTGTACAGAAGTAAGTTGAGATAAATAGAATTATACGCAGAAGCTTTGCAACATATAAGCCACATCAAACAAACTTTATATGATATATTTTCGCAATGAATCAGAGGTCGTGTAGATAGATATGTAGGATGTTTTCATCAATAATATAACAACGGCATTCATTAAATTACCTGAAATATGTACTCCAAGCCATGATAGTGAAAAGAGACCTATTAGTTTACTGAAAGAAACTTTAGTCACTATGTAAGTGTATTTCCATTATGGATTCTTCGGAAAGCACATGTAAAAAAACTTTGATCAAGCACGACCATCATAATGGTTACTCTAATTGATTGCAATAATAAACGCCATAATAATGTTTACAAATATTATAAGTAATACAATTTATGTACAACCACGTTAGTTACGAAAATAATGACTTACGTTTCTAAAAAGAGTTAATTTTTGAAACATTTTTGTAAACATTATTACTTATTATGTTACAGTTATTACGGTTACTTCCAACTTTCCCGAAGCGCTGATCAGACTCCACTTCCATAATATCCCTCCGCCTCGTGCAAACAAATCTAAACCGCGGATGGAAAATTACACCAAAGTGACAGCGCACCAGATACGTGCGCACTCGAGATTTACTGTTTTTGCATTAGAACTATTCCTCGCTAGGCATGACCACCACACCTATGTCCGCCCCTGTTTTATTCATAATACTAATTACAAAATAAATATTATAATTTGTGAATATAGTGAAAGTTGCGACATCCTTCTACCAAGGACGTGGCAAAGGGGCATGTGAAACCAGCCCTAAGCATGTGAAACCAGCCCTAAGCATGCGAAACCAGCCCTAAGCATGTGAAACCAGCCCTAAGCATGTGAAACCAGCCCTAAGCATATGAAACCAGCCCTAAGCATGTGAAACCAGCCCTAAGCATATGAAACCAGCCCTAAATTCATCCAAAAGGAACTTAGAAGTGAAAGAGTCTTAAATGAGGGCAAAAGCATTCAAAACTACCCTCTAACGACCATAGCACATTACTTCATTTGTTTTCTTCAACAATCATCAACACTTTCCAGTACAAAATATATTTTGCAAATATTATTCATCTCAAGATAAATACGTTTAAAATGGCGCCAAGCAAAAACAGTTAAGGCACATTCAAACTATGGCGAACTTCTCTTAAAATCTGGTAGCAAACAATCTCCGGTAAAGATTATATTTCTTCTTCTAGAAAAAAAATCTTGTTAAAAAACAATTTCGGGCAAAGATTACAATTATTTCTCATGAGTAATTTTACGTCCATAAAATGCCATTGAACTCTGCAGTCTAAAACGGCGACAACCTTAATGTGAAACAGAAAAAAATAACCCTTTTCTGAGAATGACTCACGTTTGAATTCACCTAGCTGCGTTTATTTGAAAAAATAACAGCTAAGTCTGAGAATTATTTTTCCGTGTAGTCCACATGACTAAATTTCATCTCCTCTCAAAGTACAATTTATTTGATCACCTTTGACTGAACTTTCACATTTGCCCCACATGGCTAAACGCTACTTCAAAAGACATTAATTAGAATTTCGATATTATTCTTATTATGCCAAACATGGCACCAAGTCTACATTGATTAGAAATACGGGATCTTTATGTTAATGCCAGTATAAAACACTTGTAATACGCGACACATTTAGGAAACAAGCAAGCACGTCCCACATGGGGTGGTTTTTCAAAGGTTTTAAAAATAATGTAAAGAATCCGCGAATGGAGTACATATATCCTATATTACACACTCACATGCGGGCTCCTAGCTAAGTTACCAGCGAATTGGTAAAGAAAGAGTTCTCATTTAAAATTCTTTTGTGAGTGCAAGTCCCCTGTCACAATGTCACATTCCCTCCCCCCCCCCCCCCAATCTGCTTCCAATAAGTTTGGTTAATAAGTATTCTACTCAGGTTGAGCAGCTGTCAGAATGTCAAATTTTAAACTTCAACCATATTTGACAATAAAATTTGAGGACAAGATAACGCCATCAAATTTTTCCTTCCAGTAATTTCTTCAAATAATATTGAATGTTTTTGAAAATGTGCCACACTGTCAATTTTTTTTATTGGGAGAATCTAATTTGAAATATTATTTAAAAATTATTTTCATATTGAGATATTGCTTTTGTTTTTCCATGCTGACCATTACAGGAAGAAACGTAATTAAAATTGTAATTTATTTTCGTTTCTTTACTAAATTAAAGTTTTGTTTATAAGATATGTTCCCTGCACAATGAAATTTAATGCATTTGAGTTCGTAATATTATATGCAATATTCACTTAAAACAGCATTCATGTCCAGATAGCTTCTACATAAATTAATTATCTTCATAACGTACTTCGTTTCCATCAATTGTTCGTTGTTTTAAGTTTATTGGCGTCCATTTTTCTCGTGCACTATTCTGATTGGCTGAGACCATCACACATCAAACTAATTTTAGAACCGGCCCAATTTTCAAATGTTTGATGGAAACTGAAGCCATCCAGCTGTAAAAATTTATTTGACCAAACATGTCGGAAGAAGTTTGACGGAAAAATTTGACAGTGTGACAGGGGCTTCTGGAACAAAACGTGATTTCTTATGAGAGAGTTCGGCATAGAGAAATTTCCGGCGCTAGATGCGCACTGTGTTCCAAAAAGTATAATTTAATTAAAGTTTTACGCTACGTGAATGATAAAAAATGAAAAACTTTACTTCGTAATGAAGTTATTTTATATTTTATTTACGATTGTTACAAGTATCCTGTTTTTTAACGTAGAAAATAGAGTAAATCTGTAGCGGGCCTCATCACTTTATTCATGCATCGGTCAAGCGCAACTGTGGATTTACTAAAACAGTAATTGTTATACAAAACTGGACATTTTTACACTTCCATGCATTGAAGAATAACAGAAAGGAAAATAATTAATTTAAGACATCACAAATTGTTATCTTATACTTTTTATTCGACTTTAAGATGTGGAACTACTTTCCTTCCACCGTTACCAACCTTACTGGGTGAATGTCACTCAAGGCGCCCGTTAAAATATGTGCAGGCGGGGATAGTGTTTTTTTTTTCTGAGGTTGATATAAATAGTGATCACTTTATCGCGAACAGCCTTTGCACATGCGACACTAGCGCTTACCTAGTGGCGAAAATTTTTGATTTTTCAAACTATTAACGACGATCTTCCCAACGTTTTAGTGTAACCTTAGTTATGTTAAGTTGTGACGTCATCGGAACGTCATAAACGCCATCACATTTGTATAGAAAAGTTGGACGGTTTAAGTTTCCACCGAACATGCGAATATTTGACCGGTTCTAAAATATTTGTTTGATGCCGGACGGTCTCGGCCAATCAGAATTGTGCACCACGATAATGAACGTCGCGACACTTCATAATAACGAACAATTGCTACGAACGAAATAGGTTTGCAGATAGTTAATTTATGTAGAAGCTGTGTGAGCATAATTATTGTTGTTGTAAGTGAATATTGCACATTGGATTAAGAACTCGGATGTGCCGGAGACATTTCTGATAAATTGAATTTTAATTTAGCAAAGAAGTCAAAATAAATCACGACATTCGTTACATGTAATCCTGTAATTGACTGCGTGGAAATATAACAGCAGAGTCTCACTTTGAAAATTATTTTCAAATAAAATTTCAGATTAGATACCCCAAGTAAAAAATTTTGACAGTTGGCACATTTTCAAATACATTCAAGATATTTTGACGAAGTTGCAGTTTGGAAGGAAAAATTTGATGATGATATTTAGTCTTCAATTTTTACTGTCATATATATATATATATATATATATATATATACATTTGAAGGTGAAAATTTGACAGTGTGACAGAGGTTCATTGTTGAAATGTATGGCAACTGCACGCACCATTTCTTGTTTTATACGCCTTAAAAATATTATACGCATTTACATTCCTAATCATTGTACGTTTTTGCTTGCTTGGCGCATGTCTAAAATGATCAGGCCCATGGGAATGTTAATTTACACATGGCGGAAGGATACAAAACTAGGAAGGAAAGTAGATCCTAAGCAGCGATTTAAAGTGCTCAATTAATAGTATTCTCTTATGAGCTGCAATACAGAAGGTGCGTGGGAGAAGACACTGTATAAGCAGTTCACGGTAAAATAAGCACTTTTGAAAGTCCCGTATGAGATCTACTTGCATGCGTTTTGTGTATTTTTCCGCCTTATGTAAAATTAACATTGCCATGGGCCTCATAATTTTACACATGCGTCGGTCCAGCGAATCTGTGGAACTATTAGAAACGTAATTACTATACAAAACTGGTAATTTTTACATATATGTGCATTAAAAAGGAACAGAAAGCAAAAGAAATAATTTCAGACATCACAAATGGTTACCTAACAATTTTTATTCGACTTTAATATGTGGAACTACTTTACATCCATCGTTACCAACTTTACTGGGCGCATGTCACTCGGTGCTTCCGTTTAAATATATGTATGCAGGCAAGGGGTGCAGTGACTTTTTTCTGAGGTTGATTTCAATAGTGCTCACTTTATCGTGAACAGCCTTTGCAGATGTTCGCTGACGACGAAAGCTTGGAATTTTCACGTCCGTGTGGGCGATGAGGCATCCTCGTGGGAACGAAACACTCTAAATGAAATTCGCCCTCCCGGCCCGCCGGACGGTTAAAAAAAAAAAATTGTAATTAACAGAAGCACAATAGTAGCGATTTCTGTATATTTTATATTGCCTGCGTATTTTCGCTGATGAATAGCTGCCGAGTTTCTTGTTACATATGTATCAGTGGATTCTTTTCAAATATTGCAAGAATTTTTATCAGTTATTTAACACGTTCTTTGATATTAAAAAAAATACGTTTATACGACAAAAGTGAACACTGGCGTTTTCTAATAGAGAGCGAGATCGTAAAAGGTAATAAACTGTTCCTGGATATTTGTTGTATTAATAAACAATAACTGCAATTACAAAAAATAATTTAATTATAAGACGTGAGCATTGATGTCACTTGATTTCTGCTTCGCTGTTCTCAAAAATGACTATTTAAAATTACGAAGCTGGCGTGGCTACAATAAAATTTCTCTAAAAAAAATATAATGACTTTAAATATATCTAAACCCCGCATAGTTTGTTTACTCTCGATAATGTCACCATTATGCTGCCTGATACGTGATAAATTTGTTTATAATTGCACGTTATGACTAACCAGATACCCGTGGGAAAATGAAGTGGTTCTGGGCGTCTTATAACGTCGGGATCTTGAGAGCCGATTATGGTGCAGCGAGGTGAGTATGGAGTAGCGCCGTAATGCAAGGGCCGGGAGGAAATGGGAGATCCCTGAGGAAACCCGCAGACCATCCGCATCGTCCGGCGCGATTTCCACCTGCGAAAAATCCGGGAGCGACCCAGCCGGGAATCAAACACGGATCGTTCGTTGCGGGAGGATACCACTCTATCTGCTGAGCCACCAAGGCCCCATACACGTGATTCGTGGCAGGAAGCTTATGGTACAAAGCCGACATCTTGGCTTCTATAGGTACGTTGTATTCCGCCAGAGTTGTAGAAGCTTGTAGAAGAATTGCAGTTCTCGCACCGCCCATTAAGGGGACGTGGGACATAAATTAACACCAAGTACGTAAATTGATGTTTACTAGTTTTTGAAAGCCAACATAGAAAAAAGTAAAAATGGCAATCCTAGATAATAGGTTTTGCCATCTTAACAGCCAAGTATTTTGCAGTATTACTGTATCAATTTAGCATTATGTCTTGCGCCATGAAAACACACAAAAATTGACGGCGTCAGAAATATCTCGCGATAATAACGTCACTCAGGTAAAATATTTTCTTTCGTAGTTAGTAAAAACTATTCTGCATGGTTGCTCTTTATTTGTTTTCTCTATTGGCTTCCATAAAATTTGTAAAATACGATAAAACTCAATAGCATTAATTTATGTCTCGTGCCCTCTTAAGGAAGCTTTCACGTAGATTTAAAGAGTTATAGGCTATTCAAAGTAAAGTTACCAGTTCTGAAAGACATCTCATTTGGAATAATAGTCAATAAATATATTTTATTTTTGCTTTAGACGTCAAATTCCAAGCGCGGTGAAATATAAACACTGTATTTATTGCTTAATCGGCAAAATTTATTTAAAAAATTGAGGGCAAAAGATAAAATATGGCTGAAAGTAAAAAGTTACTAGTGTCTTAAAAGTGCTCACTTTACCGTGAACAGCCTATAGTAATCCGGGCATATTTTCTGTGCGCGTATCTCAGAAAATAAATACCTCGGAAATACAACCTTTTGGAAAAAAAAAAAAAAAAACCAAGAAGAAGAAGAAGTTACTGATATAACTAATAAGCCTACTTTCCTCAACATCGGCGCAATTAATTTTTTATAAGTCCCTAAAAGAGCTGAGTTTGGTAGGTAGGACTTAACTTCTCTTTGAAAGTAACGACTTTAAAAATGAAACCAGGAACGTACAAAACATCTGTGAGACAATTATAAAGAAAGGCTGTTCACCATAAAATGAGCACTTTTGAAATCAACCTTAGAAAAAAGTAACCGCCCCTGACTCAATATTTTAACGAGTGCACTGAGTGACATGCGCCCAGTAAAGTTGGTAGTGATAGATGGAAAATGTTTCCATAACGTAACGTCGAATAAAAAGTGTTAGATAACCATTTTTAATAAATTTAAATTATTTATTTTGCCTTTTATATTAATGCATCGAAGTGTAAAAACGACCAGATTTTTAAAATATTTCCATTTCTTATAATTCCACATTTCCACCTGACCGACGCATCGATGAAGTGTTGAGGCAAATGACAGTGTTAATTTTACATTAGGCGAAGGAATACACAACATGCATACAAGTAGATCTTAAG
The DNA here is from genome assembly GCA_029891345.1 of Dryococelus australis. NCBI lineage: Eukaryota > Metazoa > Arthropoda > Insecta > Phasmatodea > Phasmatidae > Dryococelus > Dryococelus australis. The sequence continues at coordinate 89,774,639 of CM057004.1, read as the reverse complement.
CAGGGTTCAAAAGTACTCATTTTACCGTGAACAGCCTAAAAACGCGTGCTTTACGCGGGAATTTGAACCCTGAAAACCTCTTACAGTAAGCTAGCGTGTAATTCACTGCATTACGGAGGTCAGACTCCGAGCACCAACTTCGGATCTAATCAGTCTAATGTGTCGAATTGTAAGCTTTACTAACCTTCAATATTTAGAAGGCCGTTATTTTGAAAATAAGTGACTGAGCTACTTGTGTGAAGAATTTGGTGGAAATCGGTTGTTTGTTCTTAGGGATATGCTATAAAAATTAATTTTACTATTTTATGCTATCTTATAAAATTTAAAAAAGAGGTTCTATATGCGATGCTTCTAATGTATAATGTCTACATACAAAATTTGGTTTAATTTTGTTAAATTGTTTAATATATGTGGCAAAATTACCTAAATTATTTATGACGCCGCCATTTTGAACACTTTTCTGGCCCATTTAAATCATTAAAATTTACATGGACTTCTGTAGCATTTATGGTGTGCACAATTTGTTACAAATTAGTTGAAATGTTCCAGTGTAACATTTGGTGGGAATCGGTTTATTGGTCCTCGAGATATGGCATAAAACCTCCATAATTTTCATATGGCGGCCTTCATAAATGGATGACAAAAAAGTAATATAGTAGCAAATTTGATGATTGTTTACTGCGAATATACGAAGTTAAGTTAAAACAGATCACATAACTTCGGTGATATAGCGCACACAACTACAGCGATTTCGTAGCTGCCATTCTGAAATGCGTGCCATACTTTAAAAATACATATATTAATATGGCCTACCACTGTATATCTTCGTCAAATTTTGTTCAAATGGGCTGATTGTTCCCGAGACATGTGATAAAAACTTTATATTTTATTGTGGGGGGCTGTCATACATAAATGACAGAGAAATGAGACTCTGCATAGACATATTTTACACAGAGTTAAAATATTAATTCCAAATATTAAATCCAACATTTTGAAAATAAGTGCCTGACCTACTTAAAACATGCCAGTTTATAACTGCTGCAGTACTCTTTGTTTGCTAAATTTGGTAGTAATCTGTCTCTTGTTCCCCGAGATGACATAAAAACGCTATGTATTTATTCGCGTATCGCTACCTTACATAATGGAGGACAAAAGATGCTCGGTGTAATTTCAGTAGATAGTTGTAATATCTACTGCCAAAATAAAAATTATGTTGGGGTTGATTACATAATTTCGACAATATAGCATTGAAAGCTGAAATGGCTAGATGGCCGCTATTTTGAAAATCATGGTCTAGTATGCTTAAAACTTATTACTTAACATCATCTGCATCAGTGCTACTTGTCTGCCAAATTTGGTATGAAAAGGTAAATTTGTTACCGAGATATGACATAGTAACTTTATTTATTCTTACAGCGCTATCTTCTTAAATGGCCAAAAAAGTGGTTATTTGTTGGTATAAATGATGCTTGTAATACACACTTTCAGTATGCAAAATTTGGTCGAAATTGTTTAAATGGTATGGCGGATATATCAAATATATATAAAAATGTTGCATGGACGCCATTTTGAAAGTAAGTATCTAATCAAGTTCTATAACTTGCTTTTACTTGGACTAACACAGTATTATTTACTTTCCACGTTGGGTAAGTATTGGTCGAAAATTTTTGGAGATATATATATATAAATTTTTATTTCTTTATTGGTTTGCTATGTCACAAAATGGTGGCCCAACAACAATATCCACTTCAAAATTTAATGCTTACACGATACTCTGCCAGAATAAAAAATTTGGTTTAAATCGGTTGAATGGTTCCCGAGATATGACATATCACCCCGAATATTAAAACTGCCACCATTTTGCAAGTAAGTGTCCGACGGTGTAGAAAACTATAACAGTCAGGTGTTCTTACTAAGTACTATATGTGTATCAAGTTTGGTGAAACCCGGTCACTCGTTCAAAAATTGAAAAGTTGGGGACACACACACGCACAGACGCACACACACACACACAGATCCACATACAGGAAAATGATCTCATAAGCCTTCCTTTACTTCGGAAAGTAGGCTAAAAACCAATCAACAACGCCTATACGGTTATCGTGAAAATGGTGTAAAACCACGTTTTCACAACTTGCCTGCGCATTTTCGTTAAGAGTTAGGAGAAAAAGGATAAACGCACAGTCCAAAGGTGTGCACAAATTTGGTTCCACCTCACCACCCTCAAGGGGGGAGGGGGCGCTGCACACCTAAAAAAAAAAATCGTTTTTCAATAATAGTATGATTTACATGTTCGAAGTAATATCAAATGAATATTACCAAGAAAAAATATCCTGCTTCTAAAAATATATATTTGGTACTGTATTCCAGTAAGTTTAATTTTATTTGTCTTAAAACCATATATAGACCAATCACAATAAATAGGAACGGCGATTATCTTTTGTCGTGATAATCCCAGCTTGTATCTGCAGCCCTGGCCTTTCAGTTTCTTTATCCTCAAAGAAATGATATCATAGTTTTTTCTTCTACACGTGTGTATTAATAAATAAAAAAAAAAAAAAAAAACAGGTGTCAGGAAATTGTACATTTGTTTCCCATATTTATGACGATTCATTAAATATTTTGAAAATTCAGACACCCGTGGACAGTAATGAACATATTTCTCGTTTGTAAGTAGACAAAACATGAAGGTGTTATCGTAATACAATAAAACCTCACTGAGGGCATGCATTTCGAAAACTCCTTTCTACTCGTTGTTTCACATCTTCGGAGTATTTTTTTAAAAGTAGGATTCAATTACTTCGGTGCCATTTTATTTTCGGCGAAGTATCTACGCGAAAGTTTTTTTTTTTTGTACGATACTGATATGAACTGTCAATGGGTTTTGCTGTTTTAGAATGAAAAATAAATACATCTTTGAAACTAGTGACTCCCACCCTGAAAGACTATTGTACGAGGTCCCCCCCACCCCCTTCACAACCCCAACCGTTATCTGGATATCCGTTCCTCCTCTACGCGGGATATTCCGTCAATGTTTTATCCTCTTTTTAACAGGCGATCGCGATAGGTTGGGCGGAGGCTGCAAAAGCGGGAGTAGCAGTCGTTTGTAGGAGATGCATGGCGGATTAAAAAATAACTGCCGGACAGGAAACCTTCCCCCTCTCATTTCCCCTAGCCATCGTTAATTAAACACGAATCACAAAGAGTGTGTCCGACCTTGCCCCCTACCAACCTCCGCCCCCCTTTTTTTTTTTTTCCATTCCCCCCCTCCGGCCAACATACACCATCTCGCTCATAAATCCGCGTTTGTGACGATCTCCCGTTCAAACACGCGCCACCGACCGAATGGGGAAATGTCGCGTCCAATTACGACTGAAATCTATAAACCCCCGCTCCTCTTCCCCTCCTTTACACCCCCCCCCCCCGTCGCCACTACAAGGACACGATTCCGGGCGTTGTACCGGGACAGAATGATGGCGGTGATCAGTTTCCCGCCGAAAATCTCAGGTTCGGAAATCAAACCCCGTTTGCCTCCAACGTACACGCTGCTGTTCAAACCAGGGGACGTTTTCAAGATTTATATCCCGGGTAATCCTCCAGTTGGACAAGTGGTTCTAATTTGAGAATCAGAAGATTTTTTTTTTTTGTTTTTTTTTAACAGTCCCGTAGCATTTTTTTTTTTTTTTTTTTTTTCGCAAGAAGACATTTTTAGCGAAACGTATTAACAGTTCATCAGCTTTGCGTATATTATATTGCACATTTATGTATTATTGGATATTTGTAAAAAAATACTTTACAATTTGTGAACATATACTATCATGTCGCATAAAAAATTTTAGACCTCATATTTTTTGCATAGTGGAATGTCTGAACCACAGGTTGTGGGACGTACAAATAATTAAACTGAGATACCGTGAGTAACTTCAAGAACTATTTTAAATAAGGCTATTAAATGTCATCTCAATCAAACCTAAAAGAGTTCAATATATATCCACGTCAACCCAACAGAAAATAAATAACTATAAAAAAAATGCCGAGAACAAATAAAATAATAAATAAACAAATAAATATCTATTAGGTCTTCTCGTCCTGCAAATTTTTTTTAACCATTTTATCTCAAAGTTTAAACTCAATTAAAATTAATAATCAGACAGTTAATATTTCGTCCAACTATTCATACAAGTCCACAATTAATATACTAATGATTACGCTACCTTTGCACGGTCAAAATTTTATTCCTGATAAATTAAGAATATTTTATATTAAAACGAGAATCACGGCTAACACTCTCCGAAACCCACTGGCCGACGCCGCAAATCGAGGACCTAGCTGCCCCTTGGTCGTGGAAACGTACTCCGGCAGCCGCCCGGGGAAGTCGAGAGAGTTGGTGGCGCATCTATGCAGGGTGAGGGTTCTTGTGAAACTAACATGGTGGCGGATAGCTAAAACTCTTCACGTCGCTCCTCACTGCACCCCCTCCCTCGCCCCTTGTCAAGAAGATGACTTTGGGCGAAAAAAACAGTTATTTCCCAAGGTCACAGAAAAATACCCCTGAGCGCGTCTTCAGTGATCTGTCCCCCTCCCCTTCTCGCCAACGCTGATTTCGTTTCCGGCGGACTGACCCCTGCCATCGATCCAACACTGCAAAAACCTGTTTAGCGCCAACCACCCCCGGCCTTCACCCCCACCCCAAAGTTCGTTTTCGGGTAATTGGCCTACTCACGGAGGGCACTGCAGAGCCCCCCCCCCCCCGGCTACCGGTTCAAGGCCATGCAGCCCTCTCCTCCCAACCACTTAGACCACTCAAGAACGCGTTTTTCGGATATCTTGGGGACTGGCCAGTCCACGCAGCCCCACTCCCCTCCCTTTACCCCCCACAAAAGAGTGAACTTCTGCGACACAAGAGCTGCCTCGGCGAGGAACGGAGGCTTGCTTCAAGGACAAAGTAGGTCTTTTGTGTAAAATGTCGTAAAGGCTCCATCCCTAGGGGCAGCAGCTAATTTTGAACTGACCTGGGCTAGCTCCTCCTCCGCCCTATTGCCCACAAACTGTTATTTTCGCTGGAACACTGAGGCTTCCTCCTATTTTAGAGATCCAAGAGCCTGGCGTATGCCCAGCGAAATAAAAAGTTTCGCAAGTCCCGCCAATCAAAATTTATATCCCTGAAGTTAAATATTTCACGATATTGTAATCCCCACTAGATAATCCCAAAGATTTAACATTCCAACAAAAACACTATATATTTTAATTCTGTAAACTTTATCCCATTTTATAGTAAACTTTTTTCCTGTTTTCCAGCAAACTTATTTAAGTTTAAACTAATCAATGATTAATTTTCATACCAACACAACCACTAAAAACTTACGTGAAACAAACTTGTTCGAAATGTTTTTAAATACTGTGTGTGTATAGTTTTTCCCAGCCTAGAATTTTTAGATAGAACATCTAACATAAAATGTGTATATATTTTAACTTACTTTATTTAAACATTGTTTTCCCTAGATAATAAATTTTTGAGGTGATATTGCTGAAATAGCACATATCCAGCTTCAAATGACTGTTATCGAAGCTGAAATCTGTTGAATTTTAGAATATTTCAACTGAATTGTTTCTTGCAGCAGTTGTAATCTTCTTGCTGTAAGCAAAATATTCTTATTTCAAAGTTGGTTGGTTTCTCCCAGCTGTAGAGTTGTAGGACAGCAGGAAATATTGTGGTATGACACTAAGGGCTCTTTCTACCTGATCCTGAAAAAGTCTTTGTGTGACTTTCAGTTTCGTTAAATTTCGTAGAGTTCTTCAAGTTGCCCAGCAGCCCGGCAAAGTTTTCTCGAGCTCCGAGTATGTTTCTTCCATTTCAAAATTCATTCATTCCGACGTATTCGTTTCTCTCCATCATTTTTGTAAGTTCTTCTCCGCTCTTCAGAGTGTGTTTTAATTGAAATGTTAGTTTTTCTCCCTCATAAAATTATAAGCAAACAACTTGTAAAAAATTTTTCGTGGAAGTGAGCAAATAAATAACTTAGCTTCAAAATATTTCCTACAAACCTCAAACAATTTACCATCATATTATTATCATTTCATATGCAGTCATATTTCAGAGACATCCAATCATTCACATGATATTATATAATGACACTGGGCAAATTCTCAAACTAATTAATAACAAATCACAATATTCGATTTAACATCGATACATTTTATTCAAAATTCTTTTTTTTTCTAAAATATTTATAAAACATACCGTAATTAACATTCATAAAATAAATATTTACATATTCACATCAAACATGTTAACATCGTAAAACTTTAAACATTTTACGACTGAAAAATCATTAAACATATTTATCATTACTTGTGTAAGCTATACAAGATCTTTAATAAAAACACCATCTTACGTCATAAAACAGCAAAAAATTACATTTCCTGTTACTACTGAAAAACTCTCCAACATTTTATGATTGAAATCATAAAGTTTTATTAAAATCGTTAAACTTTTTAAACGAGTCTATTAAATTTTAAAGAAATTTTCTTAAAATCATTTAACATTTTAATAAATCATTAAACATTTTAATGAATTCTTTACAACTTGAATGAACTTTTCTTAAAATCGTTAAAACTTTATACTTTCAATCATTAAAATTGTAAAAACTCCTCAGCCTATTACCAGTGAAAATCATTTTTATTATAAAAATTACACATATTACGCCTGAAAACTCTGTTACCATATTACATCTGAACAACCTTACAATTGTAAAACTGAAAAATAAAAATAAAAATAAATAAATAAATTATGTTGCGTCAGAAAGCACCACTGTAAGTTTGAAATTTATTTTCATTAAAATTTCCGTTTAGAGTTGAGATAAGCTGAATTTGCATTTCTTTACAAGAACAACAGCTGTTCGTGGTGATGATATTGGTGATGTTATAGGAGTATAAATAATTTCCTGTGGTGAAGGTATGAAAGGAGGAGGAGGTGGGTTAAATTAATTTACCCTGCGGTGATTCAGGTGATGGTAAACTTGACTCAGGTGAAAACACTAAATTGAACTCCAAAAACTCTTCCAACTCTCGATATAACTGGCTTTTTGACGTATCTTCCCGCACATTATTAGAGGTTAAATCAAGTGGAGTGCAACACAAACACAGTGGTGGTTTTGTATAAGTGGCTCACCTGACTTGACAACTGGTGATAAATCTAGAGGTTCCAATCTCGAAGTCGAAGTCGTTGAGGTCGACGTCGAAGGTATTGCGAAGGCATTGACGTTGCAAGCATCGCTGCAGACCTCGACGTCGCAGGCGTCGCTGCAGACCTCGACGTCGCAGGCGTCGCAGCAGACCTCGACGTCGCAGGCGTCGCTGCAGACCTCGACGTCGCAGGCGTCGCTGCAGACCTCGACGTCGCAGGCGTCGCTGTAGACCTCGAGGTCGCGGCCAGACCTCGCTGCAGGCCCTCGACTCGAGTCGCAGGCGTCGCTGTAGACCTCGTCGACGAAGGCGTGACTGTTGGTCTCGTTAGTGCAGATTTCAACATACTTGGTCTCGACGTCGTAGTCGTGACTGCCAGTCTCGTTAGTGCAACTTTCAATATTCTTGGTCTCGATGTCGAAGGCATCGCTATTGGATTCGTCTGTGTAGACGGCACTGTTATTTTTCTTAATGTTGAAGATGTTGACAAGAGCAACGGTTGTAGAGTAGATCCACTTTCTTCGTCATCGTTGAAGATATTGACAAGAGCAACGGTTGTAGAGTAGATCCACTTTCTTCGTCATCGTCCAAAAAATCGAACAAATTTTTTTTGCCGAAGCATCTGGTCCATTCAATAGATCATTAAAATAATTCCAGTTAAAATCTGTAAGTTCTTTGTTAAAATTTTGGTTAGATAAGCCAAGAAAATAATCTTTATACGAACGCGACATGCTAAGGCGAACCGAACTGACAAACAACTGGAAACGGTGGAAGGGGGTGTAGACGCTGGAGCCCTATTTATAAAAATTTAAAATTCCCAGGTAAACATTCGAGAAGCCTGATTTCTCCCCTTTAACCAGAAGTCCAAACACCCAGCCTCCTCCCTTCCAGCACCGCCGACTTTCAAATATCCTCAAGCCAGCACCCCAACCTCTGAGTCAAACCTCTCTGCTAAGTTTCTTCCTTGAATAAATGACTAAAAACATTTATTTGTCACTAAAATAACTTCTGCTTCATAACAAATAAAATATGTTTAATTAATAATAAAATATAAGGATAAGCAATGCAATAGAGATAAATGTAGTCAATAAAGCGATATATAATTTATAGAAAATCAAAGTATTATAATACATAAAAACCATTCACATTTGCTACTATCCCTATTGTTCTTCTTTAAGATTACTTTAATCTTTTAAACATAATATTATTCAATTGTTTTTGTGTTCGAAACTTTAAATTTAACTACTTTTTAATAGAATGAAGTATTACTTTTCGTAATATTATGACATCAGCTAATATTTCTGCAAACCTTAAATTTTCATAAAATATTTCTTTATTCAAAATATATCTTATCGTATATTAGTCAAGAACGGTGTTATGCTTTACTATCAAATTTTAGTATATATGTTCCCATTTTCTTAATCTGTACATTGTTAGTCATATTTATGCTACACATATACATATATGTTTTCCGTTAATGTCTCCGAAAATGTTTTCAATATGGTTAAAATTCTATTTTATAAGATATTTAAAAAAATTTAAATTAAATTGAATTGGGTAACGACAAGCGTGTACAGGGAAGTAAACATTTATTCATAAATAATTATTCGTTTTATATAAGTCTTGTGTTTTTTAATTTATTTATATTTTCTTGCATAATTGAGTTTGCAAAGTGAATATTAATATTTATGAAGTAGAAAACACAATAATTTGCGTGAGAGTTTCCAAACAGCTAGGAAGACATTTCGCTCTTGCTATCCTTGACGGTTAAATTCGTTGACATGAACTACCTTCCCCACCAGGATGGACCAAAGTCTTTGGCAGCTTGCTTTGTCAAAAGAGATACTTTCCCCAGGTTATTATCAATCTAAACGCATTCTGCAGAGGTATGTTGGAGTTAGACTGGCAACCTCTGAGATCTGGGGTTGTTTAGTTGGTACTATTGTAAAAATGTTTTAATTTAACCTTGAATGTTTATGACTCTGGAGAAACTCGCAAGTCACACTGCTAAGGTCGTAGACATCTAAACATAATGGTTTTTACAAGTCTGGAGACATTGGCAAACACTATAAGTTTAAGATTTCGAAGCGAGTATAAATTTGTTAGCTAATAATGTTTGATCGGAAATATTTCATGCGATTCATTTAAGTTTAAACATCTTTTAAACATCTATAAAATTGAGCATATATAGATTTTTCACATGCAGGAACAAATTTATAATTTTTTTATTGTGTGTTTCGTTCCTTATTCCTTTTATTATTATGTTTGCCACTGACTTACAAACTAACTATTATTAAGCATGCCATATCTGGGATGGTATATTATATATACGTAGTTTTTGAAAAGCAGTTAGAGTGCTCACTTCCAGAACTTTTCCTCTGGCTTTTTAATTACACCACTCATAAGGAGTAATGCAACATTATTTTTTTCTTAGGCAAACAAGTCCAGTTTTAATAAGGAATTGGTTAAATAAACGTACAAATAAAATTATTTTAAGACATATTTATTGACGAAATATATACAAACACATTTTATTATTTCGACGAAACCAAATATACCACGTTTCGAAACATACACAAGTAACTACATGACATTCTAAAACATTATCACACAAAGCATCAAACAAATATAGGTTGATTCGAAACACATAATCAACTACAGGATGTCACAAAAATGTTTTCTATCCGAAACAAAGTCGAAATGGTTTACTCCAACATGCTAATAACTTGCTGATATTCACTTTACATTTTTATTTCTGTATGCATGAGCATGTGACTGTTTTCTTGATCCATCTTCACAAACTAGTGGATAACATACAACCAAATACTTTTTATATTAAATTTCACTCATCCTAAATAATTCCATATCACTCGAATAATATCCACAGGTGATTCGGGAGGAGGATCATCATACTCTGTTTCACCCATCAGACATCATTGCCCATGTCAGCATTAATTTTTAGTTTTGATCAGCAGAGAAGAATATTGAATTAGATCCATACATATTACAAATTTGTTTGGACGAGGAGCAATTGTATTATTTTTGAATATCTATTACTTTCCCATTATATGCACTTTCGAAAATATGTTTCTGCTCAACTACAACAGATATTTCACAATTATTTTGGAAATTCTTGCAAATAGCGTTAATATTCTCATACTCTATTAAGCCACTCTTCCATTTTAAACCATGGTGATGGTTAGTAACCCATCTATTAGTTTTATTGTATTTGGGAGTTAGATATTTCCAGTCAACTGGTGCTTTGAAGCTGAATACAGTTGTATATTCTTCCATTTCAATAATAGCTCATTCTTTAATGATAATATTTTTTCTGCAGATTCAAATCCTTGAACATTGCAAAACATCTCGTCGTAGCTGTGGCTCACCGCCTACTGACTCAATCCATTATTTTCACCAGCCTACCTCTTACATTATAATTTGCTAATCTATCGTGAATTATCAGCGCATAAGCTTGTGTATTTGCCAAAATTGGTGTATTTGCAAATGGTGTATTTCAATTCATTAATCAACCATGCTAATTGTAAACATGCCATCTTGTTTTCTTACATCGAACACAGATAATGCTCCTCTACTTTTAAATGTTTCAGGTTCTAGGGTTGGTGAACTGTTTTTGTTATAATATGCTTCCTGAAACTTTGTAAACACATCATAGGAAATGAGGAATTCGCCATTAGCAAAGGTCATATTTAAATCCACATTAAGGCCATGCACCCCCAGCCCCCTCCCTAATCCATCAACTCAGAATGGATCTTTTGCCCAACAACTTCAGAGACTCGCCAACTGCTAGGCACTCTCAAGACTCCAAGTTGGACTCTTCCAAAGTGTTTATTTGTTTGCAAAACTACGCTTTACCCATGAAGGGTGTTGGTGGTGGGCTCAAAACCGGTTTTTGCAGTGTTGGATAAATGGCAGGGGTCAGTCCTCCGGAAACGAATTCTATGTTGGAGGGTGGGGAGTGCACAGATCAACGAAAACATTCTCAGGGATGTTGTTCTATGACCTTGTCACACAAAGTCATCTTCTGGAAAAGGGGTTGGGGAGGAGGTTCAGCGAGGAGCGATGTGGTGATGTTTTTGCTGTCCACTGTCATGTTAGTTTCACAAGAACCTTCGCCCTGCATAGACGCACCACCAACTCTCTCGACTTCCCCAGGCAGCTGCCAGGGTACCGTGCCATGACCAAAGGGTAGCCAGGTCCTCGATTTGCAGTGTTTGCCAAGTATGTATAGTCAGCCTCTAGACTTAAGCTCGCTTCATTGATTCAGCAGCCTCCGTAGCAGACAGATATGTTTTGGGGGAGCTCCTTGTGCGATTTCATTACATGTTTAGTCATTTGCATGTACTTGTGTTTGTTAGCCATTTCGTATTTTCATTAAAATCTCCAAGTTGTTAACCTCAGTCTATAATAAAACATAGGTTATAAGTTGACGTAAGTCCTATATCCAAGACAGTGCTGCAGCGACCTTACGAGAGAATGGACGTATATTAAACATTATCTTTTTTTTGTGTGTTATTAAATTAATTAATTTTTATGTGTGGATTACGTTTCAGAAGTTCATCAGTCTCACAGGCAGACAGATGTGTTTTATAATATTGTCAGGTATGTGCGAGTGGCTTCAAGTAATGTTACATATATCTTGAATTTACGAACACTGTCGTTTAATTTATAGGAACATGTTGTAGATCGTTAATTAATTCATTTTATAGTGGACACTCATGCAATTGTGACCGTTTAGCACTTGTTGACACCAGATGTTATTCACGTAATTGTGTTATTTTGAAATTTGCGATACGATGAGTGTGATTTATTGATTGGTAGAACACGCTGAAATTATTTATCTCAATTGTTAACTATACATCTCTTTCTGTTTAATTAACTATATATATACATATATATGTATATATACAGTCTATGAGCAATATCCCATCTTAAAAGTTCTTATGCCACTTTTGCACAAAACTCACAATTATATATATATATATATATATATATATATATTATTACACCCTGTCCCCAACATGTCACACCTCATTGAGTGTCAGAGCTCCAAGGGTGAGGACGTACAACAGCTGCTCCCCACCCCACAAAAATAATAAAATAAAATAATTAAAGTACAAGTATACACTTACCACATAACTAGTATTGATTGATTAATTAAATTTAATTAACTGGATCAACCATTATAATTTTATACCATTTTATCTTATGAAGATACAAAAAATCGTACGTATTAAGGATTAATTCAAGAAATTTCATCGGATTAATGATTAATCCAATCAATCAAATCGATAATCCGTCAATTAATCCCATGTGTGTTGAAACGCCATCGCCCCTACTACTGTAGTAGTCCTACGATATATTTTTTAAAATGTAGTTTGCTGATCATATCTTAACATGATTCAAGTCATGATATTTCGTCAGCTTTGTTAAACTTTATGTAAGGTTTTTGTTTACGTTATTTTTGCGTTTTACCCTCTGCACAGAATACAACGCGAGGCTTGACGAAACAAACAAACAAAAAATACGGAAAACAAAATAGAATCTGTGGCAACGTGCGATCAAATTATTTCCAGGTGAGTGTTTTTCTAATTGCAAATGGTAAGATAAAGTTACGGCACTGATTGCTATTCAAATTCGTGGAAGCTACCATGTGGAATTTCAGTTAAAAACAATATCACGAGTAAGTCTCGCGACTTGTAAATGAAAGTGAAAACTTAAACTTATCTTTGTAGTATTAATATTTCCTTTAACCGACTGGATAACAAAGCAGTATATAAATTCTTCAGAAATGGTATTCTATCCCTTCCCAACTGTATGGCGTACTCTAAATAAATACCGAGTGACACTTTAAAAATGTGTTGGGAATAGTTTTCTTGTTGAAAGGTGTACCTAAATATACTTTGTCGACAGTTTATGTAAAAGTGGTAAAAAAATTGCTAATGAAAAAAAAAATTATACGACGTAACATAAACAAGCGATTTGATTCAATGCTTTATGTTTATAGGAAACACCCAGTTGTTGGTCCCGCGCAATTTCAAATTCGTACGGGTAATTTTCTTTTGCCAAAATTATTTAAATTTTAAGTTATATTTTAAATGGTAATAATGGAAAAATAATGCTCTTTATTTGCATGATCATAAATATTAGAAATAATACAGTTTTGTTTAGGAAACAAAGGAAATTTCAAGAAAGACTAAACAATATTCATATCGTCAATGTAAGTTAGTGAAGAGAAGTATGTTTCGCATTGTTTTTCCAATTTCTCTTGCAAAATTTGAGTTACTTTTTCTATTTTGTAAGTGAAACGTTATCAATGAGTTAGTTGGAAAGATTCCTCCTAAATGTACATTTAACTTCGGGTCTGATTTTCGTTTGCGTATTGTGAGCACATTTTATCGGATGTCTATTTAAATATGTACTATAAATTATTTAACTCTTAAGTCACAATTTATTACAACTGAGATGGACATCAAAATTTTCAGTTCAAAAAACCCTTTGCATGTCCGTTTTCCCCGTGCTTTGTATACAATTAGTAATGCATGCACGCGTAAGGAATGTAAAAAAAAAAACCGCTCAAACGATTTATCCATCTAAATTTGTATTATAAAATAGATGTTCACATATTTGAGAATGTGGTGGAGGTGTGACATGCAACAAATTTTCCGCTGTCTTCAATACCAAGGCCAGTTACCCTCGACAGATTTATATGTCCGCTATATCTTACCTAAAGACTACGCATTCTTTGCCGTAACTTGCTTGTTTTTTGAAGTGTGTGATGAAATAACATTTCATGACGCGATTCCTTCAGTGAATGACTTTTAGCGTACTGGACATTTTGTAGAAAATCAAATTAAACCCCACAATCCAGTGCAAATAACACAGCTGATGCCATCAGACAAAATTACTTATTAATAAATTAGACTTGCACAATGGGACAAGACAGTATTGCGGGTGGAAAGTTGGTTAAACTGCTATCGTACTCGTCGCCTTTAGACTCTCATTCGACCGTACGGAAAAGGTTTTAAAAGTTTCTTAATTAGTTAAACGTTTCGTGTTAGTAATTAGTTCGGCGGTTTTCTATTCGTTTGTAAAATTTTGATTGATTCTCCTCTATTATTTTGAAGTTATTCAAAGGTACTTCAAAGAATAAACAGCATACCCTGTATTATCATGCTAGGTACCAACTTTAGATGTGAAATAATCGGATAAAACTAGTCATAGAGTGTTAGCAAATTTTACACATAAAATTCCGTACGCCGATTGCATAATTAAATACACTGTAGGCTCGAGATTGGGAGCGTTTTGCATATTACTAAAAATTTTATGTGTTTCGTAAATAGTAACGAAAGAACTACTAAATATTTTAGTATGGTAACGTTAATTAATTTTAAGCGATGATAACTGAAAAGTAGCCAAGTGAGACATAAATTAATGCTAATCACGAAATTTAATATATGTAATGTTTGGAAGGATATATACGTGTAAAAACAGAAGAAAGCAGTGTTCCACCTAAAAAAAATAAATATTTTGTTGCAGCCTCAAAATATTTTTATATCTAACACGCAAATATTAAGTGCTCACCACTACATTCTATGCCTACCAAAGAGTGTTTAGTGCTGACCATAGAAATTTACAGGCTTACTTCACTTATAAATATTTTTCTCCGTATAGTTGATGGTTTTTACCATTTTTGTGAAAGTGACGTTTGCATCGAAACGTATGATCGCACATTCCAACGCGGCACAATTTACTACCCTTAAAAAATCCCCGAGAACAATGACTTTCTCAGGGAGGGAAAAATCGAGTTTTTGGCAGAAACGCTAAAGATTGCGCGTCGTTATTTTGCTTATATAATAGGAAAAACTGATTGACTCACTGACATGTCAACGCTCAGGTTCAACCATTGGTCCTAGAAACATGCAATTTGGAGTAAATATTAATTATGTAATGCAGAAAGCCACTAAGGCGGTATTTTTTCCAAAATTCAACCCCTAAAGGACTGATATAATGGTTCGAAGTTTGTATGGAGAGAAAAATATGTACAGCTTTAACAATTATCATATTTGCGGACTTGCATTTTATACTACTTTATAATTTACAATATGTATTCTATTTCAAAGAAATACTTATAATTAAAATAATATTATTAACGGGAAAACGAATTCCACGCGGACAAAGTCGAGGGAAAATGTTAACGTATCATAAATATCTTTCCGTTAGCGACAGTTAATAAAAATCAGTGAGCTGCGATTACGTCACGCGACTGCCTGCATTCACACGTCATCGCCTTCGCTTTCAGAAGGGGGGGGGGGAGAGGGAGAGAGAGATGGGGGGTTGAAACCAATCTTCGAACTCGTTCAATGATTTATTCAGGGCGTTATCAGCCGGGTGGGTCCTGTCGTCACACGAGTATGGGAACTCCCCGTGAACTTTGACGCATCACTCCCCCAGCGCCGTTCAATGATGCACGCGAGCGGCGCGCGGGAAAATCCGCTAACCCCCGCGTGCATCCTTCACCCCGCTGAGCTGTAATTTAACGCCAGCGAGGTGAAGGCCAAGCACCGCACGCTGTACATGGCGAACAACCCCCAAACTAGCTCTCACTTTCACATTACAACGGACTGTGTTGAGTGAAGCCGCGGTTGCACGGGATGGTAGTAGGGGTCTATGGGAATTCACTTCGCTTTTTATTAATCGAAATAAACCTTTGATATCAAAAGGGCTAATCCTTAATCCGATTTTTATCCGTTGGGATTAATTCTTAATACGATATTAATCCGATGAAATATGATCAAAGATATTTGATCAAATACGTTTGATGAAAAAAGTTAGATCAAATTTCTTTGATGGAATTTTTTGTGTGTGTGTGTAGTTATTTATTTTCTTTCTTTCTTCTTTGAGGTTGGGGGGGGGGGCGACTCTGGTACGTCCTCTCGCTTAGAGATCAGCCGTTGTATTGAGGTGTTGGTGTGTTGGGGAAGGGGTGTATATAAGGGAGAGATGTTGACCCTCTGAGCTCTGGCACTCGATTGAGGTGTGATGTGCTGGGGAAGGGGTATATATATGTGTTGAGTTTTTTGTAAGAATGGCATAAGTGTGGTTTTTGTGTTTGGAGGAGGATATTGTTCGTAGACAGTGTTGGGAGATAGGCAACGTTGTAAAATAGTATTTACATTGTGTATTATTCCAAATGAATAACAGTTGTGATGTATAACACGAGAGTGATTTCGGAGTCTTGAAAAGAATATAACGGAAATATATTTCAAACATGTTCTACCTATCAATATAAATAAATAACCCGAGAGAAGTATAAAGAACACAGCTATGTGAATAACCAGGTCTCGTAAAGAATCAAGTGCTACCTCACCAAAGGATCACAACTACATAAGTCTCCAGGTGCCATAAAGAAAACTAAGTAACGAGCTGCAACAAAGCAAGAATGTCCCTATAAATTAAACTGCAGTTTTCTGTGCGACTTGTGAATGTATGACGTGGGTATAGGATTTGCGGACTCCTATAAGCTGTTTCGAGCGCCGCTTGGCAGGCGATCTATCGCAATAAAAGCTTAGCAATTCCCGTATTTAACACTCATAGAGCAACTTCTGAAACGGAATCCACCCGTTATAAGAAATTAATTTATTAAAACGCGTAAAAAAAAAAAAAAAAATATTTAACAGTCAGTGATTTTAATATACGTCCATTCGCTCGGGAGGTCGCTGCAGCACTGACTTGGCTATAACACTTACGTCGAATTATAAGCTGAACGAGGTGTTGAGAGAAACATAACCTGCCTGTGCGTTGGCCTACGTTTGATTATAGACCGAGCTGAAAAAAACTGGGAAATGAACGAAAAGAGACGTGAATACGTCTAAATACAAAACGAGTGTTTCCAAATGAATTAAACTGTTGATGTAACACACGAGAGAACAATAACTACGTTACCATCCTGGGTTTTTTTTTTTTATAAATAAAGTACACTACCTGAATTATAAAACAGGTAATGATATCGCACAAGCACCTCTCCCAAAACATGTCTGTCCGTCTGGGAGGTCAGTCAAGGTATGAGACATGGAGCTTGCGGTCGAGTTGAAATTACGGCAAAAACTCCGAATAATACGATTCACTAAATGATTCACAGAACTTATTTCCCTACTTCTAACGAGTTATTTTCCAACGAACAATTTAATCGCTTCTTCCTAAACGTTTCACGTGAAATTAAAAAAATAAAATAAAAAAAGTACCCAGATTTTCAATGCATGTTTCACTTCCCTGTGAAAATTAAATTTCATTATTCTATGAATAATTCACTGTTAACACAATTTCCATCGAAGCGTAAGGAGACTCGGATGACGTAAAGAAAGACTTAATCCCGCAAAGCGTAACCCTGCAACACTTTACGGAAACGTAGTATATAATTTAACAAGCAATCAAACTCCTCGAAGAAAAATTATTAAAAATAACGGGCGTACTACATCGACCCGAATAATGTTAACACAAATTTCCGCTAAGTCTGAGAAATTCGCCGCACTTGGTAACACGAACGCGAATTGAAAATCCTACAAACTTTCGTCGACCGAACTCAGAAATGGGGTTTACACGATAAAACCATACTAAATTATTTAAAAATAACGGACCCGCTATATCGGCTTAACACATGAAAATGTTTTTTCCCGATAAATTAAAAATTATAAAAAATGTTTAAATTAAAAGCGATAGCTGAAGCCCGTAGCAGAAACTATCGCTTAACGAGAGGTGAAGTCCGCTGACCGAAGTTCGCTGACCGCCTGCCCCTTGGTCGTTGGGAGGGGGGGGGGGCTGGCAGCCGTCGACCCGCCCGGTGAAGAGGTGCTTCAGAGGAGAGAGTGATGTATGCGCGTGTATCCTGGGTGAGGTTTATCGTCAAACTAACATGGCGCCAGCCTGCGAGAACTGTTCAGATCGCTCCTGCCTGCCTACACCCCTTCCCCCACCCCCTCCAACAACACCAGCCCACGTCTTCGGTGATGCATCCCCCTCACCCGACCCCCACCAACACCATAGTCCAGAACGTGTTTTCGGCTAGCTCGAGGACTGTCTGCACCTCCTTGGGACCACCACTCCAACCACCTCCCACACCAGCTCAGAACGCGTCTTTGTTCATCACAAGAGCTGCCCAACTGCTTATAGGCTGTTAAGGCCCTTCTTAATTTTCCCTTTCATCCTATTTCCATCTTCCTACTGCTTTTTTAATATAAAAATTGGAATGTAATAAATAAACACAGTGTATACATTTCACCACCCTCAAAATGTAATGGGTGATGCTGCAATAAGATATATTTATTAGTGGTTAAAGCCTGTTGGGAGGGCCTTAAAAAGTGCTCACTTTACCGTGAACAGCCTATACCTTCCCTCAAGAATCCAAGTTGGACTCTTCCGAATCCATTAACCTGTTTGCTTCCAGCGAAATAAAGTTTCGCTAGCCAAGTCCTGATGATGAAATTTATTTCCCTGAAGTTAAAATGAAGTCCCATTAATGCCAAAGATAATTCCAAGAAAATGACTTTAATCCCCAAATAAAATTCCAAGAAAGTTTATATTTTAATCCAATAAATTAATTTTTAATCCAATAAATTAATTTTTAATCCAATAAATTTAAATCACAATATAAAAAACATTCCTAAGAACATGTTTTTAAGTTTAATCCTGTAGGCTTTGAAGAATATTTATCCTGTTCTCCAGCAAACTTCAAAATAAATGTTTAAAATCGCACAGAAATCCAGGAAACTAAGTATAATTTCACATAAGAGATATTTTCAATTGCTAAATTTTTTTAAGCACTGAAACAAAGAATTAGGCTATCTATCATTTCACTAAACAAGTTTTAACTATCACTTAAAACAAACTTGTTCTAAAAAATTTTTTCTTTAAATGAGTTTTTAAATATTGATCCGTATAGCAGAGAAAAATGTGTATTTCATGTGTAGCTTTCTCCGTAAGCATCCATACGAGAATTTCGACTATACTATCTAACATAAAATTTGTATATTTGAACCTATTGTATTTAAAAATACTACTTTTCCAATGCAATATTACTGAAATAGCACGAATACAGCCTGAAATTACCTCTACCGGAGCTGGAATATGTCAGATTCCACAATATTTCAACTTATTTTCTAAAAAGTCCAAATTTAATCAAATTGAAAGGAAATTGAAGGCCATTATGTAATTTAGGAGAATACGTTTCGACTGTCAACAAATTATTTACATTGTAAAGATATACCCGAAACAAATAACTTTATTCTATACAACATATGGAATCGACATAATGAATTATCAGACAAACAATTATTGGGAAAAACGAAAATCGTATTACATACGTACATTTAAAACATCGTTTAGACAATCAAAGCTAAAAATGGCTTACTCAACAGACTAGCCTCCGACTAACACAATCGTTTAGTAAACAAAGTCTTTTAAAATTCCCTACAAAATATTTCCAAACCCATTTCTCTCCCTTCTACATTCCTAAAATTCAATTCATCTTTATTCATTTTTATCGAATACCAAGTAAAGACGTATTCCGTCTATCATACGTATATTTAATAACGTGGTGAATTATTAGCAATAATTCCGCAATTGACATACAAATGTTAGAGCAGAAGACATTTTTATCGTTATATTTTAAACCTGATACTGTTTAAAACAAGTTAGTTATCATTCTGACATTGTGAGGTGAACATCTATTTGGAAGTTAAATGTCTCCTCACATTGAAGATTATTCATTTAATCTACTTTAATGTTAATGGAGACATCACCGAATTTTCTACAGTGCAAATTCTGTGGGAAAATATACACAATCATTTACAATGTTCGTAGGCATGAGAGGAGTGAATGTTTGAATAATGCTTCTCGTATGGTTTTTAGCTGCAAATACTGTGATGGACAATTTGCAAGTACAGATAACTTGGATCGTATTGTCAAGATCTGTAAAAACACAGAAGCAGAGGGAGTTAACTTGAATACAAGTAATAAAATAGAATCACATCATACGAAATATACACTAACACATGAACGTGACGATTTTCGACATAGAGTACCGCAACTAGTGGCGGAGACCAGTGTCGGTGACAATACACCTACTCTTTCTAAGCAAAGTAAACTCGATATTTACTATGAAACGTTAGGTGAAGACAGCAGTAACGATGCCAGTGATAGTGTTGAAGACCTTCCTTCAACAAATGCTGTGAATAATGACTACATATTTTCCGAAGACCCCAACGAGCTCGTAGACAGACTTAGATATTTATTGGAGTTTTAAAAAACATGGTAAATATTCCGGAATAAAAGAGATGGTTTTCATCATAACAACACTTAAGGAACGAGGATACATCGACTGAAGTATTGTCTGCAAACACCCGAGGAGTATGATAATAAATTTTAGTTAACCCTACTACTTGACCGAAAAAGTAATTATTTCCAGTAAACATTGCGTGACAGGAATATGTTTCAATTTGAAGTATTATGTCTTCCTAAAACCAATTAAGTGGTTTGAATTTGGTTGTAGTGTTAATTTAGTAATAAATGAGGTCTTTGAGGAATAAACTGGCTTAATTGAGGAATAAACAGACTTATTTGAGGAGTAATGTTCAACCAGTAATAAATGAATTTAAAATGAATTTTTACATTTATTTATAAAATCCCTTTTTTAGAGTGAACTTGTTTTCCTAATAAAAAAATACTATCCTTGGTTAATAAAATTAACCTAAGTTACGTTGTTTAAAAGCCAGATGTGTTCAATTTGTAGATGTTTTAACTTAAGTGAATGGCTTCGAATTGCTAAACTTATAGCATTTTCAAATGTCTCCAGACATATAAAAATGGTTATATTTAGAGCTACACAGGTCTATCTGTGCTACCAATCTTTGAGCAGTTACTAAATATTAAAATTTTAAATTCAACATCTTTCCAGTGCTACCAACCAAAAACCGAGATCACAGAGAGCGCATACCTGAGACCGACATACCTTGCAGAAAGAACTTGGGTTTTATTATACTCTGGAGACAAGCCAAGTGCCTGCCTTTCACAATGCGAGCAGCCAAGGCCACCCACACCCCCTGGTAGGGAGGCCAGCTCAGGTCAACGATTTTAACCATCGAGCAAACCAAGGCGAAAAAGTCTTCTTAGCTGAATGAAACTCTGGAGAAAAATATTTTGTTTTCTACTTAATAAAATTTATAATCACTTTGCAGCTTCCATTACACTAAAAAATATATACTTAAAAAATTAATAAAATACTCAGACTTATATGAAATCCTTATTTATGAAACAAGCTTTATTCCACTCACACATCAAGCTTGATAAAAATTATCCTCTAATGTTGTGTATATATGTGATATTTTTACTACTCCTAACAATCGAGAAAGAGTTAAAGTTATTATCCTTTAACAAAAAAAAAAATTCATATATGACATTTTCTTTATTCAAAGGCTGGTAGAATTTTAAGCACATGAAAAATAACACGTTTCTTGAGCTCGACACGGAAGCAAGCTGAAAACGGTAACTGCGAGAAACTTTAATTTCTCGTTTCACTGTTATACACCAATACCATTGAGAAAACTTACAGAGCTACCAAAGTAAGATATTCGGCTACATTATCGTATAGGAAAATATAATACATACTTGTTTAACTTTAATATTCTACGTTAGGTAATAATTTGTTTCAATTTTATTTTAAACAAATACTATGTGAAATTAAAATTTTACTTTCCTTCAATTATGTTTTCTGAGTTTGTGTAAAGTATGATTTTTTTCACCACCAACCATCATCATGTTGGTTCCTCAGCAGTAGTAGTAGTAGTAGTAATAGTAGTAATCTGGTTGTTGTGATAAAATATTTTTATGAAAAATTCACTGGACTCTGCCACTCGCAGCTGTAGAAACTCATGCCAGTGGGAAACATTCTTGGAGTTGTTATGTATAGCTAAGAGATCTTTCTACCTGCCTCTGAAAAGGTATTTATGTCAGGCTACTCTCATTTCTTGTGTCCCCCAGGGTCCTTCAAGTCGATTTGTGTCGATGGAAGTTTTCTCGAGATTCTAGTGTTCCCTATCCTTTGGTTTTAAATTCATTCTTTTCTCTATCACTTTCGTAATTTCCCCCTTCAGTCATTCAGAGTTGTTTGATTAAATTTTAATTGAAATGTTACTTTAAAATTTATAAAGAAACATATTTTTCTCCTTCATGTAGAAGTAAGCAAGAAACTTGTATTTTTGTGTGAAAAAAAGACACCCAGTTACATGAGCTTGAATTTAAACCTGAAAAGCTTACTACAAGTGACCCACATATTTCAAAGTTCTCTGTAATAATATTAAATTTTTATCAATTGATCACACAACAAAATATTGACATGAGGAATTACAAACTAATTAATAAGTCACACTTCTCCTTTAAAAAAATCCTTTAAAGGTAAATATTTACAATTACAACAAATGTTTTTTTCAATCTCTTTATAATCCAAATCAAATTAATATCTACAACAAAAACATTCACATATGTATTCATACACATTATTTTAAAAACATTATTCTAATAAAAATATTTACAAAACACGAATAAAAAAATACAAATGATTAAAAATTAAGAACTAATTTAAGTCTTATGGATGTACATTGATTATGTACAGTACAGCACATCCGGGATACTGAAATTTTTTCAGAAACTCAGACATGCCAATGACAGCTTACAACACTCACATGTAGCACTTTGTATTCATAGATTTTAATTGATCATGTACAATCCCACACTATGAATAGTAGGGGAACGTAGATAATTGCTTTTTCTTATTATTAGACAAGGGTAAATGTATAGAAGACAGTATTATAAAATATGTTGTTACTGAAGTTATGTAATACCTTACAGATATGCAACCAGGCTACAGCAGTGGTGATGGTTATGCAACAGGTGTTGCAAACAGTTGTAGAGATTGCAGGCAGCTGTAGACTATTGTGATGATGGCTGTGGAACAGTACGTTCTGCTGTTGCTTGTGGTGGCAGATCGTCGTCATTAACAGTTGTGGTGTTGTAGATGGCAGGGCTGATGATATGACACTTACTGCAGTATTGAGGGAAACAAATGTAGACAGATATTTTTAAATACCCTCTAGAGATACAAAATCCGATTTACAGATTTCCAATTGTACTAAAACCTTACACAATAAGAAAAAATGTTAATAATTTGTGCATTAGAGCAATTGAAGAGATTTTGGTGGCTCTCGAAACCGAGAACTTGAGAGCTGATGAGGGTGAAGCATGGCGAGTAATGAAGCAGCACCAGATTATATGTCCTCTTATCGCCAATTACCTTGTATTACTTTGTGTATGAGTCACCTACAGTGAATGCGCTGTATTGAAACAAGTGGATGTCCATTTCCACATTAGTGTTACTCCTATTGTTAATTATCAGCCCATCAATCAATCTACCCGCGAACACTGTGGCCAGTATCTCGTATCTCGTATTTGAGGCTAGATGATAAACTCTTCACTTAGGCTGGGGAATCGGAAATCGAATTACTTTTTATCCCTGAATAAATGTTGCGACTTTTTGAAGGTAATTCAGTATGTGAAGCTGGCAAGATTAAGGGCTTTGCAGTAGGTGGCCTCTGTGAAGCTAACTGCGGAGATAAGTGAGGAGCATGTGGATATTGTGTAGAATCAGAGTTGCAAGTTTTATCATGTCTCTTTAAATTACCGCTCCATGTAAATTGTCTCTGGCACAAATCACGCTGAAACTGTTTATTTTTTATATTTCATTTCACAACTAGTTATTTCATGCCGATGCATGCTGCGTAGAACTGTAAATGGTTTACCACAGAAGCGACACAGGAAAGACATCATTCCTTTGGTAGTATTCCAATTCTAAAATGAAACTGCTTATAAAAGGTTAGAGGTAATTTTAGGAATTGCAAACTCGAGTAATAGGTAAATTCTAGGAATTGTAAATTTAATTAAATAATTATTTTTTATCACACATTGCATCTAAAACCGGTCTCTTCATTGGCGATACAGAAAGAGAATCTAATTGTTTTTTTCTCCACAATACTACAATTAATATCATAATATTCGCAAGTAGTACTGAAAACAGAGAAAAAGAAGCTATGATAGTCACTTACCACAACACTAGTTGAAATAAAAATTATATTAATAATATAAACGAAATCATTAATTTTAAATAAAACCTTTTATGAGGTAAAATGTATGTTGGGGAAAGGCAGTCGACTACAACGACGTGTTTACAAAAGATACTGGGAACTAGGACTTCTGAAGCCTCGTGGACAAAGCCAGGTAGTGGACGGCCGAGAATTGAGTGTGAGGGGGAGCAAATGAAAATCAGGTTAAAAGAGCTGAAGTGGATGATGCAAGCAGGGGTGGGAACAGAGTAAGAAAATACGCAGCGGACGAGAGCTTGGGCTGCATGCGGGGTGAGAGCTGTTTACGAGCTGAGCGAGAGAATGATAAATGTTTCAGAGAATTTCCACTGCCCACAGTGGGAGCTACTAAGCAGGCACTCTCTGATCCACCCTGCTGCTCCTCTTCCCTGCTCGCTGTACTGTGCAGGTGATCCAGTCGCCTGTACAATAGAGCTAGGAGAGAGATTCGTTTCTTCCCCTCCACCCTCGCCACACCGTTATACTTCATTCCGCGATGCGAATTGGCATCACGCAGCTCACCGCCACTTTTCACAATGTTTCGCGAGCTGTCTGACCTCGCATATCTTTCACAACTTTTGCGTTTGGGCAGCAGACTTCGTTTACAACAATGAAATTTAAACTCACACTGTTACATTTAATTTTTAAGCCCAGTTTGACTAGCAAAAACTATTTGTTTAAGGGAAAAACTTTACAACCTAAATGTGCTTTTTGAAAAATAATGTGAATTACTCAACACCGTCAAACTAGTGTACAGCATCGAAAATACTTTACACCATCAAATAAAAATTAAACTAGTATACACTGTCAAAAAATTGCTAATACCATCAAACATAAGTACTAGGGTACATCGTAAATATACTTAACACCTACAAAACTTTTTATAAATGTAATAATGAATTTCATATAAAAAATTCATTAGCAAGAGAGTAACACTGCATATTAATAATACAAACTAACTAAACAAACATTTTTAAACTAAATATTTAAGACGTTTACCTAGTAAAATGTACTTATATTTTATTTAAAAAACTACTCAACTCTCTACCTACTCACAAAGATAGAACTACGACAAACCTAGAATGATTTGTAGCACATTTACAGTTAGCCATCAACTTTGAAATCTCTTAAAATTACTTAAAATTATAATCCCAAACCACCCCATCGCACTTCAAAACATTTCATTCATTAGAAGTACTTAATGTCCATTTTTCCATCACTCAGACATCCTTCTCCAAACAATTCACTCAAAACGAGCTCTGGAGCTGAGGTTATGCACCTCCTGGATATGCTAGGAATATCCAGTGTAGCTTTCCCTTGTTTTAGCTGTTCCATATTTCATACATCAGTCATAACCAAAACCCACCCTTGAAATCTCCTAAAAACTACTTAAAATTATAAACCCAAACCACCCCATTACACACATCAAAACATTACATTTGTTAGACGTATTCATGACCCATTTGTCCATCACACAGACATCCATTACCAAACGACACACAGAGCAGAGAGTAGGACCGAGCTGTGCACTCTCCAGACATGCTGTGCATAGCTTGGCATAGTTTCATCTCATTTTTCTTGCTCCATTATTCATACATCATACACACAGCATCTCACGCTTAAACATCTCTTAAAAACTATATAAAATGAAATAAATCTTTAAAAATTGCAAGACCTTTCCCCCACACTCATACTCGCAGTCAAGCACCTACTAAAACACTTTTTTTCTCAGTACACTTGGTATTATATTCTAGATGATTTTAACATATTTTTGCATGTATTTAACAGTGTACAGAAAGCCTAAATTCATGATATTGTCTAGGCCTTCTGTCCATTATAAGGATAATGGTTGTCATCCAGTATCTCCCCCTCGACTCCATTAAATTCCTCTCAAATATGCATCAAGAACTCACCTAGAATTACTAACAACACCTTTACCCTACACTCATACTCACAGTCATACTCCTACTCAATAAATTAAATCTCTTAAAACTACTTAAAATTTTAAACCCAAACCACCGCGTCACACATATCAAAATATTTCATTTATTAGAAGTACTCAATATCCATTTATCCATCACACAGACATCTGTCTCCAAACAACTCTCTCAGAACAAGCTTCGGAGCTGCGGTTATGCACTACCCCCTCATGCTAGCCATAAGCTTCGATAGCAGTCATTTCAAGCTGGATTAGTACTATAACGACAAAAAAGGAGTATTTATAAATAAAATAAATTCAAATATACACATTTTTTGCTACATAGTACAGTCGGAATTCCACACTGGGAAGCTTATGGAGGAATCTACATGTGATATACACATAATTATTTAAAACAGATTGAATATGTATGTTTTCCATCACCCATGAATTTAATGTCATTTAGTTTTAACATAATTTTTCAATAGGTGAAAAATTTTTACTTATGTATTGCTTAAATAGAAAGTTATGTGTTTGGAAAAAATAAAGTTCATTTGTTGTTAAAAATTTAAGAAAGTGAAAATATCTCATACTATTAGTTGTAGTTTCCTGGAAATACTTTAAACTTAAAATGTATTGTAAGTTTTCTGGAAAATGGGACAAACTTAAAGTTTATTATAATAAAATATAACATTTCTTGGAATTTTGTCAGGGGATTAAACTTAATTTCTTGGAATCAAAATTCATTTTAGTTTCAGGGATGTAAATTTCATCGGCGCGACTTGTGTAGCAAATTTTATTTCGCTGGAAGTAATTTTATCCCTTGCGTCTCGAAACATAGGAGGAATCTTACTTTCTGAACAAGTCAACGGACAGGCGAAAGTTAAAGTTTGTAGGGCACAGAGTGGGCTTCACCTCTCATTAAGCAATAGTATTTGCTCCGGGCTTCAGCTATCATTTTAATATAAACATTTTTATAACTTTTAATTTATTGGGAAAAAAATTGTCATGTGTTAAGACAATATAATGCAGCCATTATTTTTAAATAATTTTATAAGCATTTATTGTGTAAAAACCATTTCTGTGCATGGTTGACGAAAGTTTACGGGATTTTCAACTCGCATTTGTGTTACCAAGTGCTGTGAATTTTACAGACATAATAGAAATTTATGTTAACATTATTCAGGTCAACGTAGTACATCCATTATTTTTTATAATTTTTATTCGAGGAAGTTTGCTTGTTTATTAAAATATATATTACATTTCTAGAAAGTGTTGCTGGATTAAGTCCTCCTTCATGCCATCCGAGTCTCCTTAACCTTCGATGGAAATTGTGTTAAAAGTGAATTATTTTTACAATAGTGAAATTATTTTTCCAAGGGAAGTGAAACTTGCATTAAAAATCTAGGTAAGTTTTTTTTAGAATTTCATTTGAGACGTTCAGGAAGATTTGATTAAATTGTTCATGGATAGTAACTCATTAAACGTAGGGAAATATGTTCAATAATTCATTTAGTGAGTCATATTCAGAGTTTTTGCCATAATTTCAACTCAACCGTAAGCTCGTTATCTTCTTCCTTGACTGATCTCCCAGATGGGCAGACATGTTATGGGAGAGGTGCTTGTGCGATTTAATTACCTGTTTTTTAATTCAATTAGTGTAATTTGATTTATTTTAAAAAACCGGGATAGTCACGTAATTACAGTTCTCTCGCATGTTACGTCAATGGTTTAATTAATTTGGGAACGCTCATTTTGTATTTAGACATATTCACATCTCTTTTCGTTCATTTCTGACTATTTCAGCTCAGTCTATAATCAAACGTAGGCCAACGCACAGGCAGGTTATGTTTCTCTCAACACCTCGTTCAGCTTATAATTCGACGTAAGTGTTATAGCCAAGTCAGTGCTGCAGCGACCTCCCGAGCGAATGGACGTATATTAAAATCACTGACTGTTAAATATTTTCTTTTTTTTTTTACGCGTTTTAATAAATTAATTTCTTATAACGGGTGGATTCCGTTTCAGAAGTTGCTCTATGAGTGTTAAATACGGGAATTGCTAAGCTTTTATTGCGATAGATCGCCTGCCAAGCGGCGCTCGAAACAGCTTATAGGAGTCCGCAAATCCTATACCCACGTCATACATTCACCAGTCGCACAGAAAACTGCAGTTTAATTTATAGGGACATTCTTGCTTTGTTGCAGCTCGTTACTTAGTTTTCTTTATGGCACCTGGAGACTTATGTAGTTGTGATCCTTTGGTGAGGTAGCACTTGATTCTTTACGAGACCTGGTTATTCACATAGCTGTGTTCTTTATACTTCTCTCGGGTTATTTATTTATATTGATAGGTAGAACATGTTTGAACTATATTTCCGTTATATTCTTTTCAAGACTCCAAAATCACTCTTGTGTTATACATCACAACTGTTATTCATTTTTAATAATACACAATTTAATTACTATCTTTCAATGTTGCCTATCTGCCAACACCATATATGAGCAATATCCTCCTCCAAACACAAAAACCACACCTATGCCACTCTTGCACAAAACTCAACACATATATACCCCTTCCCCAGCACATCACACCTCAATCGAGTGCCAGAGCTCAAAGGGTGAACATTGCTCCCCTATATACACCCCTTCCCCAACACACCAACACCTCATTACAACACCTGATCTCTAAGCGTGAGGACGTACCAGAGTCGCCCATCACCTCAAAGAAGAAAGAAAGAAAATAAATAACTATACACACAAAAAAATTACGTAATATATGTACATTCAAATCACAATTCCCGTCGAGATTTCTCTTTAAACAGGTATTGTAATGATTGTGTTTTTACCGCTATGTCCGAAATTTGAAATACTCATTATTCTTCACCTGGAAGTAAAAAACTGTCAAATTCAGACCTATATCTGCTTTTATATAGGGGAAGTTGTGGTATAATTACCAGAAAACTGTGCTTGTTTTTCCAACAGTTAAAACACATATTTTTAAATTTTGTAAATGTCGTATCGGCTAAAACGTGATCATTGTAAATATGTTACTGATTCATATTGTCCATTTGAAACACAATTATCATATTTGCATTATCATGCAAATTATGTTTTGGTATATGTGCGTAACTTTGTGATAGACAAAAACCATTGAGATTTAAATGTCTACCAGAACTAAAGTATTGCTGTATTTTTCCCTGCGGTTCGCACCAAACATCGTCAAAAATAAACACGGAATTGGGTAATGCTTTATTCGGAACTGTATTTTTTTCTTTATTTGTAAAAGGGAAATATCGCAATCCATCAATTAGCGACAAAATGTTCACTAGTTGTTGATATTTATATTGTTGTATTGTTTTAGAAAACATATACATTTTCAAATTTAAGTCCATTCTGATGCCCCAACAATGACATAATAACACAAGTTTTTCCACATGAAGAAGGACCACTTATTATACACAGTATATTTAGAGGTAAAAAATACCATGTTTCTGTTCAATTAAATTTTCTTTCGAATTTAAAATTCCTGGCAGATGACCATTTTGTCTTATAGCCTTAATTTCTACAGTATTCTTTATAGTACTAACACAAAACTATAAAAGTGGGTCTATATATATATAGGTTCGCATTCAGTTGAAAATAATGCCTCCTACTAAATGTATCAAAAAAGGACGTGGTGTATTGCATACATTGATTAATAAATTACCATTTGAATTGCATTTACTGAAATACAATTATTGCAGACCCAGAACTAAGCTTGTAAAAAGGCTAGCACGGAACGATTAAGGAATAAATACTTTGGATAACACGTGTAACGAACACAATATAGTTTATGATCGAACAAACTCTTTGAAAGAAAGATAAACAGCAGATACAATTATAGTCGATAAAGCAGCAAATATAAGGAAGAAAATGTCTACATCTACTGGTGAAAAGCTAGGTGCTTGGGTCATTGATAAATTTATGCCCTGAAACGTACAAAGAGGTATGTGTCTAAAATGCAAAACAATATGAAAAACCAAGAAAGGTGGAATATTACCATTCATATTTCCAGCATTATCAGCTCTTAGAGCTTTAATGGGAGGATTTTCAGCTCTTGCTAAATCAAGTAAATCATATGCTAAAGGAATGTATCTTAAACCATATAAAGTTGGTCAAGGGCAAAAAAACTCCAAACGTGGAAAGAAATGCAGAAAGTCCTAACTAGTCTTCCAAAATGTGCATTAACAAACAAAAACATTAATATATGTATAAAGAAACTGAATATTCCCTATTTCCAATGTGTGTATATGAGGGACAAATTACCAAATAAACCAAACCTTCGTGAATGAATAATTGTTAATTTAGATTCGAAACAAAACAAAGGGAAACATTGGGTTGAATTAATTAAAAACGCAAATCAGTCATTTTATTATGACAGTTTTTTGGCGATTTAGGTCCTCCAATTGAAATATGCAATTATGAAAAAAACACGCAATTAAGACACAATTACAAAATGGAACCATTCCCATATACAATCAATTGTAGACATTTATGTTAATGTTTTTACTATAAATATGATATCTAAGTCAATCTATTAGTTAAACAGTTTAGTATTATGACAATTACATTGATATTAAGTGGAAATGCATCGCAATCATGGTCGGTATATTTCCCTGCTTTGGTGTTAGAAGGAGAATGGCAAATAAGTCTAATCTAATTCATTACTTACAACAGCATCCCAAACATATGATATAGACAACTAACCATTTACGTTCAAAAACAGTGAAAAAGTGTACAAGATTATGATACTGGTCGGATCCTATGAGTTGGATGGTTTAAAAATGTTCATTAAAGCGACATTACCTGAAAATTTACAATTCCGATTACGTGAAATCCAAGTACGTTAACTAGTGTGATGTATAGTAATGTCGAAATCAATTTCATGGAAGACAATTCAATTGCAAATATGTTAGGGTACGAAAGGAGACTATATCCTGCTAATCAATTGCATGAATTGTATGTCGTATAAATGTTAATATTGTAGGTGAATCATATTTGAATGGAAAACTGACATTTACAATACATGAATTTATGTCTGCGGTGGCTCCAGGATACAAAATAATTGAAAAACAGTATACATTGATATATCTCGCAGTAATAGTTAACCGAGTAGATGAATTAGTTGTTACAATTGTCGATCAAGATGGTAAATTAATTAATTTTAGAAATGAAGAAATTACTATTCGATTACATTAAAAAAGCTATATATATGTGCATTCCATGCCAATTTAAATCAAAATGGGTATTGCCTATTGTTGTCAATATGATCGTAAAGTAGGTGCTTCCTTTAAAAGCTATATTTCTAAAAAACGTATTTCGATGAAAGCAACTATAAAAAGATGTAATTAGAAGCATAAAATGATAATTTCAAACAAGTTACCTGTAAAGTTAACACAGGGCAACAAATAGTTTTTAAAGGAATTAGGATACACCGTTAATAGAAATAGAAG
The DNA here is from genome assembly GCA_029891345.1 of Dryococelus australis. NCBI lineage: Eukaryota > Metazoa > Arthropoda > Insecta > Phasmatodea > Phasmatidae > Dryococelus > Dryococelus australis. Next base: position 89,742,838 of record CM057004.1, on the reverse strand, counting down.
ACAATCTTAATGCTGAAGATCCAATAAGCAATGATGATGTAATCACCAATATGGAAATACATATATATATATATAAACTGTTCCAAGCAGGTCCGTATACGTTCCCATCATACATAAGGATTGCTATACAAAATCACGATATTTGCACATTACTGTCGAAATCAAGTTCAAGGTTTAGAGGAATAATTAAAAAGACAACCGATGCAACTAATCTAGTAACTACAAGGATTGGTGAGAAATGGAATACTTCATTTAATGGATAGAATTGCATATCTACTCAATGGTGTTGAAATAGACCAAACATGAGATATTGGAAATGCTTTCATGACAAAGAACTAACTACCTCTTAGGAACAGTATATGATCTTTATACAGGTCTTATGGCTCGGTAGATCAATGCAAAAAATTTAAACACTACAAATTAACACAGGTGTAAAATATAACATTAATTCATTAAGTATAGTTATGGGCTTTGCTGAGAACTGTAAACATGTAATATTAAATGCTAAACAAGAATAAGTTATTGTATTCAACAATGCACATTTGAATGCCATATATGATGCAGCTAAAAATGAGAAAGATGTAACATTTGAATTACACACTGTTGAAGGGCTAATGCCACATATTGCAATTAACACTCGTAAACAAGTTTTTCAAATATATCGAAAAAGGGAAGAATATATATATTGCATTCAGGTCATGGGCTTTGGAGACATTTCCAGCTCTACCAACATCACAAAAAGTTATTTGGAATGTGAAATCAAGTTTTTCATTTGAGAAACCACAATTTGTCGGTATTTGTTTTCAAATAAAAAGACAAAACAATTTAAAAGCTGATAGATCAGTATTCGATAATTGTGACATGAAAAATATTAAACTGTATCTAAATAGTCAAGCTTATCCCTATAATGATTTAAATGCAAACTTTGGAAATGGGGAATTCCTAATTTCTACAATATGTACTCAAATTTCCAGGAAATGTACTATAACAAAATGAGCTCACCAATCCTAGAACCTGAATCATTTAAAACCAGAGGAATGTTATTTGTATTTGATGTAAGCAAGCAACATGACACAATTACCAATAGCATAATTGATTCATGAATTGAAATTATTGCAAATACACCAATTCGGGCAAATACACAAGCTTGTGTGCTGATAATTCACTATAGATTGGCGAGTTATAATGTAAAATATAAGCTGGTAAAGATAATGACTTAAGTCAGTAGGCGACAAGACATGTTATTAACATGTTTTGCAATGTGCAAGGATTCAATCCCCAGAAATATTTATCATTAAATATTTGGCTATAACCGATATGGAGGAATACACAACAGTATTCTGCTTCAAATCACCATTTAACTGGAAATATCTTAGTCCTAAATACAAGAAAACAAATAGATGGATAAGAAAACACCACAATGGTTTAACCTGGCAAACTGGCTGTATGGAGTATGAGAATATTGAAGGGATTTGCAAGCAATACTTAAATAATTGTGAAATATGTGTAGATGGAGTTGACCAAAAACATATTTTGCAAAGTGTGTGGAATGGGAGAGTAACAGATATTCAAAAAGAATACAATTGGCCATCATTCAAACAACTACATAAAACATACTGATCTAATTCAAAATTCTTCTCTGCAGAGGAAAATTCAAAATAATGCTAACATGGTCATTGATGACTGAATGGAGTGAACAGACTATGATGATTCTCCCCCTGAGTCACCAGTTGATATTATACGAGTTATGTGGCATTATCTGGGATGAGTGGAATTAGTATATAGAAGTACTAGGTTGTATGTAATACACTAGTTCGTAAAGATGGATCAAGATGAGAATGAAGTCACGTGCTCATGCATACAGAAATCAAAATGTAAAGTTAATATCAGCTAGTTATTCGCACATTGGAGCAAACCTTTCAGAAAATGTTTTGGAAAGTAGCAGTATTGCAGTTTTTGTAAATATGTCTTTCTTATACTCAACTGCATTTTTAGATTCTGGAAATTTTTGTATGTTTCATTTCTAAAAATAACCATTGTACAGTAGACGCTGAAAAATTGTACTGAGTTAATATCTTTTCCAGATTTGACAAAATGTTCTGTTTACCATCGACAAAATGTATTCGCACTTTTACCAGAATGTGTAATACTACTGCAAGAAAATCAAACAGGTGGAAATAATACAAATATTGTTAAAGGGAAGAAATTTTGTAAATGTGTTTCTTGTAAAAATATAATTTTGTCAATATGTACTTTGTAGAGAAATAAATAGTTTGAAACTACTTTTTTATGTTTTACTGACTTTACAAATCTATTAATTGTAATATCCCCATATTCTAACAATTTTATTTTTGAATACCAGATGTTAAATAAATTTAGCAATAAAGCTTTGAAAACCAATTAATACTTAAACGTACATTTCATACGAATAATGTACTAGAATTGCTCCCTTGGATTTTAAATTCCCCGAATTACACAATACTGACTATAATAAATATGCAACTTTCTGTTCCATTCTAGACTTGGAAGAGTATGGAACGCAAAGATGTCTTTGCTGTCTCGTTTCTGTGGGAAAGATTACAACTATCCGGAACTTACAACATGAATGAACAAGCTGTGGAATGAAAAATTCAAAAAACCAGTTTCGGTGTGATTTATGCCAGATACAGTTTTCTCAGCATGATAGTTTCATGAGACATTCTAAAACTTGCAACACTGATTCCATGCAAACAGCATCATATTCTCAGACAGCTCCTTAGTTAATTCCTCAGTTATATCCTCACTTAGCTCCTCGATCAGCTCCTCGCTTAGCTCCACAACCTGAGTCATCCCCACAATCTGCTCCACATGCTACACAATCAGTTCAACAGTTGAAATTTCCTCCTGTCCCCACTGTATTTCCTCCAAAACTTCGCAACATTATTACAGGATTGGGAAGTAAATCGCTTTCCACCTCGTCAGAAAATATTATGTCACCTCTCAATTATGAAAAACTGAGCACAGATTTTGCAGGTAGACTGACTGATGCTAGGATATGTAATGAACAAACAGATACTGATACAGACTTTCAAAAAATTTTCTCAAGGTGTAGGAAGCCTCTGATAGAATTAACTACATCACCTCGACCAATATCTCTTAGTGTAAATTTATCCTGTAAATACCTGAAATCCAATACAGCAGAATAATCGTCTACAGAAACTTTATATTTTCAAACACAAACTCTCCACATTCTATATCCCACAGATATTAGTGACCATTATAACTCTACCATAGTACCTTATTTAACATCCAGACTTGAAGAATTTAGTGCTCGTGGAAGTGGGTGGACTTTACAACTAATAACAGAAATGGATGTGCATATCTCCCAATAACGACTGTTCACTACTGGTCGGTAGTAATCCAACTTAGTGTCTATAAGAAGACAGCGCTTCAACCTCATATCACCCTCAACGGCTCTCAAGACCTCTCAAGCCACCAATTTCTCTTCACTCGCTCCGACTATACTTGGGGTTGTCATAATAAATTCAGCTAAGACACCTTCAATGAGTGAATCTATCTTCCATCTGCCTCAAAAATGTGTGAAACTTCTAATCTAACAGTCAGCGAATTACTGATTCTCTGTGAATAAAACCATTTCACATATTTGAGAGAATTCCGAGTTCACCTCCCTGCATCATTAACTAAAATGTTAACACCAGCATCGTCTCCAGATATGAACTTCACTACATCAAAGAGTTTTGCTTAAATGAATAGAGAAGAATGCTCGAATTTGTGAATAAATATTCTAAGAAGAAATTTGATTTTTTCTATATGTCAATAAATGTTATGTTTGTTTGCAAAAATGGACTATAATAAATTGTATTTCAATCTGAATGTGTGTTTCATTTAACAGATTATATATATTTTAATGAAATGAGTGAATAATTGTTTACATAAATATATTACATCTTTATCAATCTATGGTCATAACTTTACAAAACGTTTGTGCCAGGAAGATACAATTTGTTCGTGGGTGTAACCTTTTTTTACATATTTATCTTGAAAAACTAATAACAAAAAATTACTTGGTATTGATTCCACAATCAAAATACGTAATTTTCATTCACACAGTCTAATGACTGACGTAGTATTTTGTTCCACCAAACAATACTCTTTCGCTGTGAAATCAGTTTACGTGAATATAACTAAAAAAACATTCGTTAATATGTAACGCAGCAAATATTTGTGCAAGATTAGAATCGTCTTCTACAAGAGAGCCTTTCCCATAGCTACGACGAGGTGTTTTTTTCTACGAAACATGGTGGAATGCGCTCGTATAAAGTCTCCTGGGTAGAGCCAGGTATGTTGATGATGCAGGCGGCGAGACCAATGAACGAAGAACAGTGCTCGCACGGTGGTGGTGAGGGAGTTGCGTCGAAATGTGAATGTATAGTTTTGAGAGGGAGGGATGTTCGTGGTGAAGCAAGGCTATCGGAACTGCATGAAATGAGTCGTGGGAGGCCAACAGACTCATGGAAAGAGAAAACGTGCGAAATAGGCGAGTCGATGATGAACAGCGGGGTGAAGGAAGCATTATCCAGCTAATTAGCGACATTTCTAGTCGAGCTTGTAAATTTTTGTCCACTTACCGACATTGACCGCACCCCGCTGCGAAGGTTGCCGCTGAGGAGAGTGTGGGAATCCTGGTGTAGTGCTAACAATGGCAATCACGTTCGCATCCTTACCCTTCACTTATACTTGGCCTAACAAAATGGTATGCCTTTCTTACTCTGGATGTTATAATACAAGGTAATATATACGGAAATGTGTGTGGAGGGGATGTGTATTTCTGCAGAGAGGGTTCTGTGGGAGGTGATGAGTCTTGCTTGTTGAATATTTAACTGGGAGTTTGAAAATTTGTATATATAGAGGTTTAAACTTTACACCCCTCCAGTGTTTGACTTAAGTGTTTGTGAAACGTACAACTTTTTTCAAACTGTCACAATTTTACCAAGAATACTTTGCGATAATGTCTACTCAAGCTCTTGAGGAGGAGATTCTGGAATTTGATTGGTCGGGCCTTGATGCTGTTGCACCGAGTCCATTGGTGTCGTCAGAGCCATCGGCGTCTCCAACGCCACCGCCAGTGAGAGCGATGCAAATGCCTCCAGTGAGAGCGATCCCAGAGCCCCTAGCACCGCCTCCGAGGATGGACTTTGCCCCTCCAGCACCATCTCCAGTGATGATGATCCCGATCCCTCCAGCACCACATTCGATGACGGACTTGGTGTATCCAGTGCTATCTCCTGCAATGACGATCCTGGCGCCTCCAGTGCTTTAAACATATCTGCCTGATTTACCTTCTATATTAAGGTATGGTATAGTTCTAGATTTTCAAATGCCGAAAAAAGATTAACAACATGTCGAGAAGAAAAAAATGAGGCGGGCAGAGAAATTGCTGTCTCTTGGGAGTTGATAGTTCTAACTGACCAGTCTCATTGGGTAACACAAAGTGTTGAACATTTCCTACCTAATACACTTCTCAATTTGTTTATTAAGTCTCATGTATTCGGATAATTATTAGGTTTTTATTTTATTGAAATATTTTTATTATTAATTTATGGGAAATGCATGCTATAGGCTTTAGCATTAGGCGAGCATCGGAGCGACAGAGACGATCCACTTTTGCAAGAGCAGCGATACTGTGTATTAACATGTGATATAACAAAGTGTGTGCATTGGGTTTTCGCAGTATGCTTTTGCAATAGGCTTTCGCAAAAGGCAATTGATTGTGATGGTCGTATGAGCTAACGAAAGATGCATTTGTGAAACGAATACACTTACTTGGTAATTGATGCTTGGGTGATCATTTTAATACGTGTTTTCAGAGCAGATGAAGATGGAGAATGTGTGACTTTGTGTATGTGTATGTCAGTGTTGGGGGGTATTTTTATCAGGGGAAAATTTTTATGACATCTGGAGATTTGGGCTACGTGGATCACTGTGGGAGGTCATTAAATTATGGGGAGATTTTAAGCTTGTCCGGGCTTGTAGTTTTAAATTTTGATTGTAAATCGTGTTTTTTTTATTAATTTGTGAATTTATTACACCTGGCTTCATGGGCGATAAGTGAGTAATTTAGTGTGCTATGGTTACTTCGTTCGTGGGTGAGTGTAAAATATATTTTTTTCCACGTGTTCATATTAAAATATTTTGTTGTAGGATTTTGTGTGTTCAATCTAATAGTTAATAATTTTGCATATTTAGAACGTGTGAAATTAGTTTGGAGTGATTAACTATGTCTCATGCCATTTATTCAGGTGTTTGAAATATTGCTAAGGAGTTTCGTTATGATATTAAAATTAATTTTGTTTTCTGTTCTGTCATGTTCACAGTACGTCGTTTTAATGAATTTGTCTTGTGGTTATCACAAGAAATTATTTTTAATATCAAGTGTCTACATTAATTCGATTTAATGGTCCATGTGGTAATCCCATGATTAAAGTAATTTTTTATGATCCATGCTCATTTCAGTTACCTAACTGAACATAAATCGCAGTGGTGCAGAAGTGACATGTGTGCCCTTGCTCATAATCGATTAATCGAACAATCGATTATGCACTCCTCACTAGCTAACTATCCCAGAAGTGAGATGTGCGCCCCTGCTCCATCCACACCTCACTCCCCTAGGTGTCTCACGAACCTTCCGCATGTTCTCACTCCATCCACACCTCACTCGCCTAGTCTCCCAGGAACCCGCCGCGTGTTCTCACTCCATCCATAAACAAAAATAAAGACATTACTTATACCACTCTTAAACCAACATTAAAACATATATAAGCAATTACAACCCATCCCTCTGGTCAGTCGACTCTAAGACGTCACACGGAACACATCGATGCTGCTCCTACAATATCACCCTTGTGACATGAATAAATAAATAAACATTCTTTGATAGCAAATAATAATATACAATTTTTTAAAAAAGTTTAATTAATCAAATTAATTAAATAATGTTTTATTATCAAACGAATTAATTAATCAGCTACTAATAGACTAGTCTATTCGCAACTAATCGACTATTCGATTAATCGATATGCATTCGCATTTAGATTGATTGAATAATCGAACAATCTATTATCTGCTCCATCCACATCTCATTCTACATGTGTCCCAGGAACCCGCAACCCCTACTACTAATGTAGCATTGCGTCCTCTGCATTCAAATGTGACCATAGTTGTACCACATAACAGTTATCCATCTGATGCGACAAGTAATAGATCATAGTGTTTCTCCTGAACTTCGTAGATATCACCTTGGTTAGTTAAATCGTATTAGACACTTTTATCACAGCATGCATATCTCGCTCAAATTTGAAAGTACCTGCTTGAATCACCAAAGCTATTGCAGAGTAGAGAGAAATATTCTATAGAAGCAAATGTTTTTTTATACCTAATTTCGAGTACTGCAATAGGATTTAGCGTGGTTTATCACCACCTGTAGTTACAGTTTCGTTGGAGTTGCTTTATTGCTTTTCTTGTTCTAAGGCAACCCCGGGTGGAGAAAATTCGTGAGGATATCAGCTGTGAGTAGAGAGGTGAAAAATTCGCGAGTTCAATTACCGTTAGGCTAGACTCTGCAGTCGTAAGTAAAATCATGAAAATATCAGCGTTCATTAGTGGTTTGTTTTCTCAGTGGAAGACGATGATCCGATCAGCAATTTATCGTGTGTTTATTATTTGCCGAAGGGATGTCCAGGAGGTGTATAGTAACTATTGGACCAATAGCATAAGCAATACAAACGTACGAGGTTTGAATTATAGTTTTACCCAAATTCAAACCGCGAATTTTCCAGGTCTCTAGCTATGAACTACCACGAGCATTAAATATCACATGTTTTTGTGACATCTCCTCGGAGTAGTTGGATTAGGTAGGTAGTTGGACTTAATATCTCGTCGACAGCGAGGTCATTAGGGACGGTGCAAGCTACACAGGAAAAAGGTAATGGGGAATGAGTGGGAAATATCAGCAATGACCTTTGTTAGTGACCCATTCCAGCATTTGCCTGGGGTGATTTAGGAAAACCATGGAAATGGAAATCAGGATGGCCGGACTGGAGATCGAACCCGGGTCCTCCCGAATGCGATTCCAGTGAATTACCACAGCGCCACCTCACTCGGAAGTTAGACTAGAGTACGACCTTAATAGCCAGGTGTACTATTAAAGCGAAGCGACGTGTGGTGGCGAAAGTGGCTAGTGTTACACCGTGTTCCAAATAGTCAGAATGTATACTCTCGTGCACTCTCACTCGGAAGTGACGCCAGAGAGTGCTGCCCCTAAGCCTATCGGAATATGTGCCCTCTATTGTATAGTGTTCTCGTTGAAAGCATGTTCTGTTCATCGCCCCAGCATCACCAGCGTGACTCGTAAAGGGGGGGGGGGACTCTCACTCGGAAGTGACATTAGAGGGTGCTGTTCCAAATGACAAGGTCCTAGTGCACGAGTGTGTGTTGCGAATGTGTGTTGATGCGTGCTCTATATGCATGCTCTCGGATATTGTTTGTTTATTTACGTTTGAACACTGTCGTCATCCACACGCTGCCGACCGAACAAACCATTTTTCACCGTAAGTAAATGTTTGCAATAGTGAAAAAATATTTCGTTATAATATATACAGTAATGAGTTTGCTATTGTATATCATGTTCAACATGCATCGCAATAGAAGTGTTATTGAAATGATATAAAATGATAGCAGCCACAATTATTAGGATTAAGATGATTTGTTTACTTCAAGTGAATGACAAAAATTAACCCTTTGAGGAGTATGCACACACATATATATATATACAGTATTATGTTAATGTGGTAATTTCTTTGCTCATGGAGACAAAACACGCACTTTTATTGTCTTACCTATTCACTGGACTATATTCGAACCAAATAAAAAAAAATTACTTTTATGTCAAAATTTCATTTCGTAAGAATAAAACTGTTATTTTTGTTAATTTCTTAAATTAGCACGATGGATTGTAAAACATGTTAACTCCATCGCGACACATTAATTGGCACACAGTCAACGTGCGACTTCATTGGCAGTCGAACAGCCAATAATAAACGTTGTAGGGCACAGTAAGCATGCCCGGTGTAGCCGGACCGATAGGACGACGGCATACTGAAATGCTCTGACCAACACAATTGCTATTGCTGAAGTGGAAAGAATACGCAGCTCACTTCAACTTTGTTCTCAGTAGCAGTAAATTTGTGCAGTCCTTAAAGGGTTGACAACATACAATAATAATACTCATAAGTAGCGAGTGTGGATGTGTTCCAAATGTAGAGTATGCGAGGAATCGTGGGGGCGGGGGGGGGGGCAGTGAGAGTGAAAGTGTAAAGTGTTAGTGCAAGTGCGATTGCAGGTGCTGGTTATTTGGAACACGGTGATAGTGAAGTCTGGGACTGCGAGCATCGGTACAGCGAAGGGTGAGACTGGCAGGTGGGACTATTGAACTAGATGCGTGAGTGTAAGACATTTAGAGTGATGGCAATATGCAGATTGAATAGGGTTATGTGTAAATGATGGGTTTAAATTAAATGACGGATACGAATATAAAAGCTGTGATAAGGACTTGAGATTGACATTAAATGCTGAATTCATGAGAATGGTAAGGGATAAAAGTGGTGATAGGTAGTGTAATGTTGTAAATAATAGCTGTGTGTAATTTTATAGCATTGAAAATAAAATTTTAAAATATGAATTTAGTTATTTTAGTTTATTAAGACCTTCATCCCTCTCTAACTCGGACATGCCCCTTGGATTTTGTAACAATTAAAATAATAATGTTTATCACCCAGGTCAGACTCAAAGTGATTTTACAACAAAAGGTTTATGCTTATTCAGTGATGTTTGTCCAATGAATGTATTTCAATATCTTTGACAATATTACCATATTCATATCTATGAGAAAAATAATCTAAAATATCGCCTCAGCAGAGCACAAAACTTTCCAGGCTGCAGAAATACATTTCTTAATGTTTTGTTATCATATAAATAGTTAAATTACAACTTTTTAATGGCCAGCTCGAAAATAATTCCAAAATGCATACAAATAACGAGTAATAAGATGCTCTTGTTAAATCCTAGGTACCAACTGCTTAAAAATATGACTGAGGGGTCTCCAGCATTTCGACGAAGTAAAACGAGAAAAATATTAAATTTAGTCCAACAAACTCGGCAAAGCCCCAGGCATTATACAGAGTTTATGTAAGATACAAGTAAAAACTGCGGGTAAGTGTTCACAACATGTACAATCCCAATGAATAAAGGTCCGGAAATGCTTCCGTTTGTCGCTAGAGCCATTAGCATGTACAACGACACACACTGGATATCTGTTGTGTAGAATGTCACATCGGCAATCGTGTGCACGGTACACAACACACCGTACTTACGCATGTAGTGGGAGTGCATGCTAACGTTGTATGTGGTTCTGGATGTGTTGTGTACTGTGGTAATCGTGCAGTTCACCCTTGCTTGCGCCATCGCACCATACCAGTCTTAGTGTTTACTATGTTCTTGCGTTTTCCACTGTTTTGATGTTGAGGTTTCTGTGTGCCGGGTACCAAAACACACATTTGCTCTCTGTTTATGTTCATATTAAATATAAACGAAATAGTATAATTCCTATACAAAATATAATTAAAATATAAATTTAACCAAAAATCCATGTTGACAGAAATATAAAACGCTTGTGATAGATGACATGTTTTGGAAACAACCGAAACCCTCATACATGGGGTAATTTTTTCAAAGGTTTGAATCACAAAGTACAAGGATACAGTGATTAGGCTGTATAGTGATATCAAAGTTACACATTAATTTCGTTGTTACCATTATTTTTTATGGATGCCAGATACCTACAAGTATAAAACTCGAAACAAATACTTGTAAAATGTAACTTTGCTGTTGGGAGAATTCGTTAGTTACTATAGGCTGTTCACGGTAAAATGAGCACCTTTGAAAGCCCTGCGTAAGATCTACTTGTATGGACTTTGGGTATTCTTCCGCCTTATGTAAAATTAACATTGCCATGGGTCTCATCGCTTTATTCATGCGTCGGCCAGGTGAAATTGTGAAATTATTAAAAAAGTAAGTATTTTATAAATCAGGTAATTTTAACACTTCGGTGCATTAAACAGAGAGAAAGCAAAAAAAAAAAAAAAAAAAAAGTAATTTAAGTCATCACAAATGGACCCCTAACACTTTTTATTCGACGTTAAGATATGGACCAACTTTCCCTCCATCGTTACCAACTTTACTGGGTGTATGTCAACTCAGTGCGCCCGTTAAAACATATGCAGGCAGGGGCAGAGACGTTTTTCTAAGGTTGATTTCAAAAGTGCTCACTTTATCGTGAACAGCCTTTACCTCTGCGACAAAGGTTATATACCCATACCATCCAAAAAAAAAAAGGAAAAAGATCTCCGCGAAAATGGAGAGATTTGCCGTGATGCGTCGCTGTGATGGATGTTCTCGGCGCTTCGGGAAGTAAGTGCACGTCAGTCTCCCGTGGCTGCGGGAAGCCCAAAGCATCGTGTGACGCTCGCGGGACTAGCTTCGACACAAGAACGTGTTTTCGCGCCGCCATTCCCTCGGCAATCGGTTACGTCGCTTGTTAGCGTAGCAACCCCACTCCCCCCCCCCCCGACCCACCGGCTCCTGGTCCCGGAAGACTGGGCGGGAGCAGTGCTGCCAACTTCGTCCAGAGAAAGTGCCTAGGTATATGTAGGCCTACAAAATTCACCAGAAAATACACCACATTGTAATCTCATTCTATCTCCAATTTAATTATATATATATGCATACATACATACAGGATGATTCTCAATTAGACTGACAAACTTCGGGAGGTGATTCTTCATGAAAAAGTAAAACGAAACTATATGTGACACTTTATACCTAAACCGAATATTAAGGAAGGTATGAGGTTTTAAAACGTATTTTTGCAAAATATTGGCGAAGAAGTAAAATATAATGACAACTCTCGGAATATTGTTGTATGTTATTGGGACCTCCAACGTAAGAGCCGATATTTCGCACAAAAAAGGATTAAAATCTCGTTTTCTAAAGTGTGCATACCTCCCTTAATATTCGGGTTAGGTATAAAGTGTCACATAGGTTTTCGTTTTACTTTTTCATGGCGAATCACCTCCCGAAGTTTGTCGGTCTAATTGAAAACCATCCTGTATATAACATGTTACCATAGCTTAAAATATGTTTGCATTACCAGCATTCTCGAGTTATTAGGTTGCTCACGACGCAAGAGAAAGTATGGGACGAAAATCACATTATAGGCTATGCACGGTAAAATTAGCACTTTTTAAGGCCTTGCTAAAAAAAATTTTGGCTAATTTCTATCTCTCCGCCATTTATTGATATAAACATTGTTATGTGACTAATAAACACTCGTGTGCATAAAACCACTCAGAGAAAATTAACATACGAGGCTGCAATAAAATAGATTTATTTGCGGTCAACGCAGGTTGGGGGTGCCTTAAAAAAAAATTGCTCACTTTACCGCGAATAGCCTGTATCTGTGCAGAATACCACGTCGGACCTGGCGAATGTCTTTCTGTACGCCGGCTCTACAAGCCAACAATCTTCACGTGCAAGGGGCGAGAACGTGAAGAGATTTGGTTGAGTATGGAGCAGCAGCACAGGAAGGGAAGAGCGGGAGAAAACGGGAGACCCCCAACGAGGAAACCCGTCGTCCGGCACGATTCCCACGGTGCGAAAATCCGGGATCGAACCCCGCCGAGGGTCGAACCGGTTCACATAGTTGGCAAAACGAGTAGTCTTAGTTACTGCAGCACCGCGGTGACGAAAAAGCTTCTTTTTTTTTTTTTTTTTTTTTTCTCGTTACATCATTTACAGGAATACCACTCTCAGAAATTTAAACAAATAAAAAGCAAAGAATAATATCCCATCTGGAATACTTGAATAACGTATTTGCTAGATATACGTACAAACGTACAACACTATATTCTATTAGTGCATACTTCCACTGTAAATACTCAGCATTCCTTTCCAGTGTAAAGGTTCCCAAAACTTTGCTTACTGCAAGGGGCAAACTGCATCGTTAATCCCGCATGAGGCAGCCCACATAACTACGTGTAAAAATATAACTACACGGAAATATGTATTTCAAGATATCCTGATGCTTTCACCAGGTGTACGGCTAAAATAATTATCCTTCGAAAAAATTAAAAATCGTTAGTGCACAAAAGTGCGCTAATCAGCCAAAAAAAAAAAAAAAAAAAGGGGGGGGGGGGTGTTTTGCAGTCATCGTTCACAGTCACCAGATTTTTTTATTACAGAAATCACTAACTTCTGAAATCACCAGATCTGGTGAGAAAATCATCAAGTTGGCAACCCTAGGCTGGAGATTTGGTTTTTGTACAGAGGGGGCGGTTGAGAGGGAGTAGGGTTTCAGGTGGCTGTTTTAGCGTGTGGAAGGAAAGAGAAGATAGAGGCCCGGGAGAGAAAGATAGAGGCAGAAGGTGTGTGTGTGTGTGTGTGTGTGAGAGAGAGAGAGAGAGAGAGAGAGCGCGCGTCTAGGGGCCTCGCTAGCTGGCTCAGATGAGTGTAAGTTTAGATAATGAAAACCACACGCTTCACTCTCCGCTGCCTTGTGGAGCTACAGTACCATCCTCTCCCTTTTCCCTCCCAGGGGTAGGTTGGTTCGGGGATGAAGGTGTGCACGACTGAAAAACAAAGAGACAGACTAGCGAACGGGGAGAGAGGGATCCCCACTGCCTCCCCAATGTGCTTCGGGTGTGTATGTATACCTTGCGCATTAACCTCATGCATGCTCGCGCCAGATCGCATTGCGACCGCAGGGGATAGCAAGCAAACGTTCGTATAAGCTGTTCACGGTAAAATGAACACTTTTCAAAGCCCTGCTTAAAATCTACTTCTATGCACGTTGTATATTCTTACGCCTTATGTAAGATTAACATTGTCGTGGGCCTAGTTGCTTTACTCGTGCGTCGGTCATATGAAACTGCGAAATTATTTGAAAAGTAAATATCTAACATATCTGCTCATTTCTACACTTCGATGCATTAACAAATAAACTGAAAGCGAAAGAAATAATTTAAGTTACCAGGTATGGTTACCTAATACTTTTTATTCGACGCTGAGATATGGAACTGCTCCCCATCCATCGTTACCAACTTTACTGGGCGCATGTAACTCAGGGCGCCCGCCAAAATATATGCAGGCAAGGACAGTGACATTTTCTAAGGTTGATTTCAAAAGTGCTCGCTTTATCGTGAACAGCCTTTTTCGACTGTTTACTGTCACTTAAGCACTTTTTAAATCAAACTTTTAAAAAAGTTATTGCCTATACCTGCGTGTATTTTAACGGACACGCTGACTCGCGTGTACCCGGTTATGTTGGTACCGAAGGATAGAAAGTAGTTCCATGTCTTGACGTTGAATTGAAAGTGTTATGTAAACATTTGTGAATAATGAAATTATTTATTTTGCTTTCTGACTTTTTTTAATGCATTTAATTGTAAGGATGAGTAAATATGTATACATTTACTTTTCTGATAATTTTGCACTTTCACTTGACTGAAGCGTGAATAAAGTGATGAGGTGCTACAAGTAGATCTTAAGCAGGGCTTTCGAAAGTCCAATTTTACGTTTAGAGCCTTTAGTAAACAATCGGAGAGAACAATATCGACGCTCGCGAAACTGAAGGTAGGTAGATGTTGGACTAACCCTAAATCCAATCTCTCCGGACCAAATTTATTCAAGGGACTGTTAGCGATACGGAGTCCTGGATAAGGAGCTCCTTTAGTAACACACAATTCTAGATACGTCTCTGCTCTTCCCGAGAAACTTGCCTGAATCTACTTACGACCTTCCTATAAAAGGCTTGAGAAGAGAAGAGGAGTGAAAAGTGGAGGGAGAGAATGACAAAGAGAGGTGGACGAAGAGTGCGAGAGAGATACGAGATACTAAATCATTGCCCGAGGCTGTTGATGTGTTTTAATAACGTTATCCTACTATATAAGTAGACGATCTCTGTCTGTCTGTCCATCTTTAATACCTGTAAGTCCCTTGAAACACAACAGAAGTTCTTCCAATTTTGCAGAGCGAATCCTCGGGGTAAAATACAGGTCAAGTTCGAATTTCAGCAAGATCACATTACGGAATCATTACCTTTTACCCTAAAAAATAATTTTTTCATTACTTTTTACCAATGAAAGTTTCGTATTAATTCATAGAGAATATTGCATAGAGGTATGAAGGTAATGGAATATCATTTTTGTTTACTTTAAATGTCTCGCTTCAATGTTGAGTTAATTAAGTGGGGCCACAGTGGCTCAGTGGATAGAGTAATTGAAAGTGGGGCCTCAGTAGTTCAGTGGATAGAACTATGTTAAGTGGGACCGCAGTGGCTTAGTGGATAGAACTATATAAAGTGGGACCTGAAGTGGCCAAGTGGATAGATATATATCAGATGGGGACTTAGTAGCTCAGTGGATAGAGCGATTCCAAGTGGGGCCGCAGTGGCAAAGTGGATAGCAAAATATCAAATAGGACCGCAGTCGCTTCAATGTTGAGTAATTTCACATCATTTCATTATTACCTACATATATCTATGCAATATTTTTTCCAGTCTTTGTATGGTAACCTTATTTTTAACATGGAAACTGTTCTAAGTCCGTGACAATACAAAAAGGTCACATGCTATTCCCTAGTAATATATAGTGAGACGTGGTAGTACTGGGTACGACCCCAGAATGTATACCAGAAACAAGACGCCAACCTCACGAGAGAAATTTTTGCCGCACGGGCCTAATACGTGTGTGGCACAGAACACCACAGTATACAGAAGAACAATTGCAGTCTGAATATCAATACATATTTCAATATAAAACTTATCAATCAGTACACTGAGAAAATTATTTTCTAAAATCGAATGGAATTCGTTTGAAACAACCAAATGGTATATTTGCATAGTATCGATCGAGATCATTGCTTGGCGAAACAAAATTATTTGTTTGATATTATTTAGTTGTTTCAACAATGTTATATTGTTGTAGTAATAACCTATATACACTGCTGAATCAAGTCAGTTCACAGGTTTGGCAGAAGCACGACAGTAGTTTCTTTTAATCAAATAATTCTGTTGAACTTCAACATGTCTGTGTTAAAACAACCAAGCAGCTGTTTGGCTTGACTAATAAGACAGTTACTTTTAACCAAATCATTTTGTCGAACCAAATATATGCATACGTTAAAACAAACGTGCATTTATTTGGCTTGGCTATTAAGATTTTTTTTTTTTTTTTTTTTAACCGAATTATTTAGTTAAACTAGACATGCATTTATTCGAGATAATTATCAGTGTCGCTTATTTTAACCACACAGTAAAAAAAAAATAATATTACCTATATTGTGTAATAGAATTACATCGAGAAACACACGGGGTATTAGTAATGTTAATTATTTTAATTCCCTACATCCTCTGACGAATTGTAACCGAGAACTTAACTCGGAGATCCGCGATAGTTGCCGGAGAGTGGACGCGAGCCACGGGCCTCTATCATGGTAGGCCGATGCGCTATCCATTACACCATGACGACTACCTCACACTTGCACTGAATATTAGTGTTACTTAGATGTTACTCCTGCTTGTTTCTGGGCGCTGTTATTACGGAACACACCTCGGAAACGTAATAAAAGTAATTTTATTACGTTAAACATAGTTTTGGTTTATAACAAGGGCAGTATAGCACGAACGTTTTGAAACACTATGAAATGTCACTGGAATTAATCCATATTGACAATAGGAACGCAAAAAATAGAAACAAAAACTTCCACGTGCCTTCAAAAGCAGGTAAAAAACTGGTAAAAATTTATCCAGAAGTGTCCGTAAAACTCTCCGTAAAATTACGGACACATTGATTTTCAGAAACGGACATCACGTAAATTTCTCGGAACCTCTCCGTTAATTTCCAAGTTAGTTTCTGTACTTCCCATTTAAAATAAAAAGAGATTGTGAAAATGTCTTTAATTTTCGTTATGTGGGTGTTCTACCGTGCATAAAAATAACATTAAAATTCACCTACAACTATCACTTGAAAATTGTGGTATGACTTTTATATTTATATTTAAAAGACAAAAGCAAGAATTAAGTTTATATTAAATTTAGTGTATTTTTAGTGTTGCCAAATGTTACAGACGCCTGATGCTATTATTTTATGTTTGAAAGAATAGGCCATAGTCGCGTGGATAACCTTAACTGCCGCAGAAACGATAATTTTCTTGTTACAGTGGCGTAGAGAGCTTCGTGTAGAATCGGTATTGTTCGTCTCCGTAACTCGAAGCCAAAGGGAATACGGAGACTTCCGTATTTTGTATTTACGGACTGAACTCCGTTTTTCGTCATTACAGATTGCCTTTCCGTAAAACATTCCACAAATATACGGAAATTTTTAACAGTGCGAGCATTCTTGTTTCTTGGTCTGCCATCTTGCACTCGCTCGCTCAACCAAGCTCGTTGTTCAGACGGACGTATCCGAATGGTTAAATTTACCACGTCAAAATAGTTTGGCAAATATATAGTTGAGTTAAATAAATCGTTTTGTTAAAGCAAGCATGTGTAGGCATATATATATACATATATGTTTTTGCAAAAGTGATATATAAATAGTTGAGCATAATATACATGAAAAATATAGTATAGTCAGCAATACATTCGTGTGATTTGAAGAAAAAAAACACACCAACGAAATTATTTATTCAAAATTTAAAAAAAAATCACTATATTTACTTCAACAACCCAGTGTTTGATTTAACAATAGTTGGTTTGAAACAGCAAAATAAATGTCAAATTATTTATTTGGTTGTTTAGACAATTCCTGTTTCTCAGGGTACGCTTTTTCTTCATCTCGAAAGAATGAACTGTATCTTGTATATAATTATTTTATATCCTCAATTTTTTCTCGACCGAATTATTTAGAGACATTACTTTCACATTCTCCGTATAAATGAAATTTTAAAAAATAATGGAAACGCTTTGTTTTCAATTCGATTAATACCATTTCCTTTCTATGCATTTTGTAACGTCTGGTTATCTAACACGTGCTATTTGCATTTCAACACATTTTAACTTAGCATGCAAATTTATAATACTAGTACACGCACGTTTATTTCGTAAACAAATATTATGAATGTCACAGGTTTCACATGTAATACTGTTATATCATAATTTTATTTTCTTAATTCTACGTAATGTTAATGTACACGCAGCAGCTGAAATGTTAATTTTTCATATGTGAATTGTAATTTTATTTTGTTTTATCAGGTTTCAAGTAACTTGTTTGTTGTTGGCAACAATTAGGCAGACCCTTCTGAATCGTCACGGTATTGGAAAGCACCCTGGGTTAAACCCTACGTACTCTGTATTAATTGGAATATTTAACCGCTGCCGATAGTGGATGGTGACGGAATGTTCCATACTCCATCTTGAATTAAGTGGATCACAACGGCAGCAGGCCAGTGAGGTCTTAGTTCCACGTTAAAATTATAAATTAAATGTTTTAAGGTTAATTAGGCCCAAAAAGTATATTAAAATTTGAGTGAGAAGCCAACCGTCAGAACAGGTCTACATATAAAATAGGAGTGAGAAACTCTACATTTATGTAAGGTATGATCCCACCTTAATGTACAGTGACCGTTACACGTACTTGAGAGTGCTTAATAAACTTTTAAAGTAAGCAGCATCATTTTCCGATACTTTTCAGTGGTTACAAAGTGCCTCAGATTTGAATAAGTATCTGATTGCTCTATCAACATAAACTGTGCTAGCCAGGAGCATTTTAAATGTGTAATTATACAGGCACGTGATTTATTGTAACGGCCAAGTGTGAGAACACTAGCGACTTCTATTTTGAACTGAATTAAATCTACTCTGCAAAACTTTAAGTGCGTGCAGCATTCATAGTGTCTGATAATATTTTTTTTTTACTTTCAAAGACTCTATTCACTTAATTGGCATGTGTAGCAGGCATAATGAGAGATGTCTTTACAGACATAGTCCAGCTGCTGCGTGCATACCCCTTGCATATTTAACACTACCAAGGAATGTCACTTTCAGGCAATTTATTTCTATGTTTTTTTCCACATTATATTATTGCTTTAAAATATTGGAAGCCTTTCGTTGCTGTAAATAAATGCATAGTTGGTTCCTATGTCTCCCGGTGTGTTATGCAGTGTTGTATAGCTATGCAGGCGGCTGCACAGAACCTGATTGTGAGACAGGGCTATCCAGGTAATTTGAAATGCTGTTGGTGTGGAATACCAGCAACTTCGACGATGTGGTTTACGGCATGCAACTTAACTGCCAGTCGGCTAAATGTTGGATGTTAATTTCATTGCTATGGATTTCTCCCAGGTCGTTGCACTTTAATTACGCAGTTCTGCCTGTGCACATTACATTTGACTAGAGACCCATAGCAGGGTTCACGCCGTATTCTTGCATGGTCTAATATTCATGCTGGGGCATACGTGGACTACATCTCTCTCTCCAAGTTTTCCGCACACGGAATTTCTTACCATTTTCTAAGACTCTCTTCGCCGCAAGACAGTTTGAAGAGAACACACATTTATCTGCGGAAATCACACTCATGCAATTATACAACTGTCTTCTGACGTTAACTTTTCTTTCAATCTTTTTTTCTGGCGTGCGAAACATTTATGTTACGGTTTGGTTCCAAGTTTGTTTTCAACGTTTGTGTTTTACTTGCCCCTCGAAACTTTATATATATATATATATTATTATATATATATATATATATATATATATATATATATATATATATATAACCTTTGAAAATATTACTGCTCGTAATTGCATATACTTTCAGGCACCCGCCTGCCTGCATCGTTTTTCTCCGTTTTTTGGCCGAGAATCGCGAGAGCTATAAGGGATACGCTATCACGCGCTACAAGAGCGCAATCGCCACTACGCGCAGGGCTCTGGACTGGCGTGCAGTGTTCTCGTAGTGCTGCGTGTACATATAGGACTTTCAACTGTGACCACGTCAGTTTATTATCGAAAAAAATCGGTAGCAAAGTTCAATACAGGCTCCCGTCGTAGTTTGGTTCTCGTTTCCGGGTACACTGAGAAAAAGGAACTTTTCTTAAACAACCAAATAAATAATGTTGACATTTATTTTGCTGTTTCAAACCAACTATTGTTAAATCAAACACTGGATTGTTGAAGTAAATATTGTGATTATTTTGTTTTGAACAAATAATTTTGTTATGTGTATTTTTCAAATCTGTTTTGCTGACTATGCCATATATTATATATATATATATATATATATATATATATATATATATATATATATATATATAATTTAAAAACATATGTTTGTTTTTAGAAGCCTACACATGTCTTGCTTTTAGAAAACGATTTATTTAAATCAACTATATATTTGCCAAACTATTTTGACATGGTAAATTTAACCATTTTGGGTACGCCGTCTGAACAACGAGCTTGGTGAGCGAGAGAGTGCAAGATGGCAGACCAAGAAACAAGAATGCTCGTAATTTCATGGGGATTTGAAAGATTTGCACCTGTTTTTGAAGGTATGTGGAAGTTTTGTTTCTATTTTTTGCGTCCCTATTGTCAATATGGATTAATTTCCAGTGAAATCTCATAGTGTTTCAAAACGTTCGTGTTACACGTACTGCCCTTGTTATAAACATAAACTAGATTTAAAGTGATAAAATTACCTCTATTACGTTTCTATGTGTGTTCCGTAATAACAGCGCCCAGGAACAAGTAGCAGCGACAGCTAAGTACGTGATATTCACTTTTGAAACCACATTGTCGTGGCGTTTAAAGTATAGCGCATCGGCCCGCCGTCATGTAGGTCCGTGGTTCGCGGCCGCCCTCCGGCGAAGTGTCGCGGGTTATAGTGTAAACATATCGGTTACTATTCGTCAGAGGATGTAGGCGATAAAAAAAATGAACAGTACTAATACACCGTGTAGTTTTTTTAATTAATTCCATTATACAATATAGTTATTGTTACCTTACTTGTATGGGATTCCCCCCCACTTTTGTCAGGTACTTTTCCGGTGCGACTAGAGAATGGTAGGTATCTACATGTAATATAAATTTACTCCACATTGAACAGGTAATTTTACCTTACATGTAGAAGAAATTAGCTTCCCTTACATGTAAGCGAATTTTACCTTAAATTCTTTTTACATCGTGGTTAACAGAAGTAACACTATTAATTAAGTCGATTAATGTCTGGTTTAGCTAAAGGTTTGGTAAAAAAAAAATTATATTAGTAGCCAAGCAAAATAAATTCACGTTTGTTTTAACACAGGCATACGTGATTTGGTTAAAAGTAACTGTCTTATTAGTCAAGCCAAACAGCTGCTTGGTTGTTTTAACACAGACACGTTGAAGTTCAACAGAATTATTTGGTTAAAATAAACTACTGTTGTGGTTTTTGCCAAACCTGTGAACTGACTTGATTCAGCAGTGTATATCGGTAGCAAATTAAGCAATATACATTGTTGAAACAACTAAATAATATCAAACAAATAATTTTGTTGCGCCAAGCAATGATCTTGATTGCTAGTAGACAAATATACAATTTGGTTGTTTCAAACAAATTCCATTAGATTCTACTAAATATTTTTCCCAGTGTAGTATGTTTTAAGATACGGCAGTCTGAAAAATAGGTTTTCAGCAATATTGGAAGGCTCTAAAATAATATTTACAGCACGAGTGGTAACTTAACAAAGTGCCATTTCATCCTCGTCTGGGGTGTGATGTCTTATCGTAGGTAAACACGCTGGGAGCACGTGTAATAGTTTTATAAAAATCAAACGTCGTCTCAAACACACTGCAACGTAGTTCAAGGTCTAGGCAGGCGGGGCCACGGTGACTGAGCGGTTAGCCTCTTCGCCTCCCACCAAGGTGATCCGGGTTCAAACCCCGGCCGGGCCACTCCCGGATTTTCGCACGTGGGAATCGTGCCGGACGATGTCGTTGGTCAGCGGGTCTCCTCGGTTATCACCCATTTCCCCCCGTCCTACATTCCGGCGCTGCTCCATACTCGCCTCGCCCCCCTCATCGCTTCTCAAGGCAGGCGGACCCTAAATGGAAGCACTGATTGAAATACTCGAGGTAAGTTCGCAGTGAATATGTAAAATTAGTTCCACGCACTAGCGTCGAATAAAAATTGTAGGCAATTAAATATTTTGTTTATTTTCTGTTTACATGAAGCAGGTGTAAATAAGAGAATTTTCACTCAAAACCTTTATTCCTACACATTTCAAAAACTTTATTTGTTTCAGTTGAAGTTTCGTGTTATAGTCACACGAAGAGAATGTATGAAATGTCTTCGATATCTGACACTTGATTCAGCTACAGTGGAGATTTAACTTCTGCAAATCGAACGAACTGTAATAAAATTTTCTAAGTAATAGACTTCGCAATCATTTTGAGTTTCGGTCTAAATTTTGTACCATTTTGGAATTAATAGGAATAAATATAAATTTAACAAACCTGTAAATCATTTAACTTTTCTTATGGTCAGTTTTCTATATTGCGGTGGCAATGTAAAATGATAAAATACGTTAAAAAAGTATAAAATAATTTTAGTATGTTGAACATGCTTAATGCATTTAAGAGTAAGAGTTGGCTCATAAGTGTTTTACGTCCTTAATTTCACTTTCACACTTGATTTACGCATGGATTAAGTGACAGATCAGTGACATTATTACATATGGCGGATGGATACAAAATTATAAAGAATTAAATCTTAACCTAGGCTTTCAAAAGTGCCTAATGCTCCGCGAACAACCTGTACAATGATCTGAGGGTTTTTTCGAGGGCTCACTGAATGACGGCAACGCCCGCGGGGTTTCTTACATGGGAAACGCGAGATGACCTCTTATTACACAGACTTCAATACTAATGTTATATGATTGCTCGTCCGCATCCCCCCCCTTGCCACTCGTCACGCACGAGCGTGCGAAGGCGTACCGCCACGCGTGTGCCACGTAAACCTTGTCGAGACTAGCGCGATCCCGAAATTTAGCGGATAGAATTTTGGGGTTATCGATGCAAGTATGTTTCGGTCATTGCCCAGCCTCTCCCAGCGGGACTTGGGGTGCGGGGAATCTTCTAGATCTGGAGTTTGGAAGGCTGTGCAAACATTTAGTGGATTTAATTGTTGGGGTTATCGGCGCAAGAATGTTCCGGTCGTTGCCCTAGCCTCTCCCAGCGGGACTCGGGGTGTCGGGAACATTCTAGATCTGGAGTATGGAAGACTTTACGAAAATTTACCGGATTGAATTTTGGGGTTATTGACGGAAAAAGTATTCTGGTCATTGTCCAAGCCTCTCCCAGCGTGACTCAGGGTGCGGGGAAGCTTCTATATCTGGAAGACTGTGCGACTTAAAGGGGGATTAGTCCCCGCTATCTTGATTTCCGGAATTTTCGTCGTTACTTTGCATCACAGATTTTGAATATTATTTTAAGCTTCGATAAGGCATAGGGAATCTCTTTGCACACTTTCTAAAATATGTTTGGTGTAGGCTATTCACGGTAAAGTGAGCACTTTTAAAAGCCCTCTCATTTGGAATAATAGTCAATCGATATATATTTTATTTTAGCCTTAGACGTCAACTTCCGAGTGCGGTGTAATATACGCACGGTGTCTATTACTTACATGATAGTATTTATTTTAAAATGTAGTTATAGGTTAAAATATAGCTGAAATAAAAAAGTCACAACGCCTTTTAAAGTACTCACTGTACCGTGAACAGCCTAGAGTCTACTGTAGCCAGGATCATTTCTGTAACCGGCCACAAGGATAATTACTTATTTCCTGCCAGCCATCGCTATCCAAAAATTAATAAAGGAAGTATAAATTTAGTTGTTTGATGAAGTTTCAGAGGCTATTATTAATACCGTGTCGTGCGAAAAATTTCGTCGGGTCTAAATATCCTTCAATTAAACACGTAGCCAAAAAAATTTAAAATTCAAAATGGCGGGGACTGATCGTCATTGAGCGTCAGCTGTGCGAAGACAGCGAAGCGAAGAGCCAGCAAGTGGCGGCCATAGTGACCCGCGGGAGTGAAGTCTGGGACTGCGAGCATCGGTACAATGGAAAGAGAGACTGACTGTAAAGTGTAAGACATTTGGAATTATGGCAATAGACAGATTGAATACGTGAAATAATGGGTGTGAATTAAGTGACTGTAACCAATATAAAGACGTTGATTTGGACTTTAATTATGTTTGAGATATACGTTAAATATTGCGTCCACTGAGAATAACAAGAGGAATACTGGTGATAGGTGGTTTAACGTTGTAAAAAAAATGTCTGTGTGATGAACTTAAAAATAAAAATTTTGTTCTTTTACTTTAATTAAGACCTCCATACCTCGCGAATCACTTGCGCCCTCTGGCGTCTTAGAACATAACATCATCATACATCAAGCGCGCCTCACCCGTTAGCTTCACCCAACACCGCAGCGTCCCATCTCTTAAAAATGGAGACCGACGCCGAACGAGCCGTGTTGCCAACTCGATGCATTTTCGTCCAAATTTGGTGTATTTAAGTGCCTATCTAGTAGTAAAATGTACCATACAGCGATCAGTAGGTAACCTAGTGGATTTTTTTTAAAGAGGCGATGTGATAGACATTTTTTGGAAACACTGCGTCTGGAGTTCCCGCATCTGTAATTAAAACGTGTACATCGTGAAGTGGTAAATATTTTAGGAGACTTTATGAATGTTATTGTGAATTGGTGACATTGAATCATATATTTAAAAAAAAATTCTTAACTTCGTGTAACCTTTGTTTTATTGGAAAGAATTATAATTGTAAAACTGTGCTAAAATATATTTAACTTTTAAAAAGATATGTTAAATAATATTTGAAGTCGAATTAAAAGCATGCGTGCTCATTGTCGATATGAGATGAATAATTATGTTGATTTCATAATCTACTGGACTGCGGCCCAGTTAAGTGGAATAGTATAAGATGTTTGGGTGGCTCTTAACACCGAGGTCTTGAAAGCTGGCAATGGTGAAGCGAGGTGAGTCGAAGCTGCGCAACGCAAGGGTGAGGGATAGCCTACGGGATATCCCGAGAAAACCCACCGACCAGCGGCATCGTCGGCACGATCCTCGCGTTCGGGAAATCGAACCACATGTCACGTCGGTTGGGGGGGGTCAGCGTCTTAGCCCGGTTGACCATCGGGGTTCGAAACTCGATTCCGAGTTCGATCTGAGTGGATCGACACAGAAAACTATTGCACCGTTCGAGTTCAGAACTGGACTGGAGATCGAGATGAAGTTCATTTCGAACCGCCAAAATTGGCGGTTCCAAAACTCGATCCGTGATCAGCAGCTATCGTCGACAAATATAATTTGAAAATACGCCAACAGATAGAACTACGATCTATTGTTTTCTCAGGAAATTAAAACAACATTATACGCACTTGAATGTTATTCAATGAAATTCGTACAATAATAATTCACTTAAAACAGGTAAAAAAACTGCACATCTTGTTCTATCTATAGGCCCTAGTGAAAAATACGCCTACTTTCAATAGCAAAATTTGTCTCATACTTAATATTGATCTCTCAATTTGGAACTAAGATCGAAGAATCGAAGATCCAGAATAATGAAATTTCGTTGGTGCAACATTTTTACATTGAAACCAAGAACAAACTGGCTCCTGGTTCTGAACTAGTATCATTTGATTTCGGATCGAGGAATATGTTGGTGCAACCGCGCATTGGCGGAGTTCTCTAGACCCGATCTGTCCGAGCGAACAGTAGTCGGCAGCAGCAAGGGGGGAAGAAAGTTCCATGAGAACTTCGGGGGGGGGGGGGGGGGGGAGGATTCAGATGAATGAATAATTTTCTGTCTCGCTAAGCTTTTTCCAGTCGCCTGCCTTCATCTCTTGACCTCGATGGCGTCCCGGGGTTGGGGCTGGGGTTGAGATGCTGTGCCCAGCCCCTGAGTGCTGTTCGATGTTTCGGGACGTTGCTCGCTTTTATACATCGGACGACGTGTCGTCTCTCTCTCCTCCTTTCCCCCGACATTGTGCGCCTCGAATGGGGCCCAAGACGCCTTCTGACTCCCGCGTCGACCGTGCCCCCCCCCCCCTCCCCCAAACACCACGTCTTCGATCCAACCGCCTCTCCAGACGCTCAAGACGAGAGCTTCGTGCTTCGAGACGCGCCTTTCAGACTTGTCAGGCGTGCGTTGCATCAGCGATAGTCGCGTCTTGAGGGGCAGAGGGGTGGAGGGGGGGGGGGCGTAAAAACTATACAGCGTGTGCCAGAAATCAGCGCATTTCCACGTGCGGGACTAGCATGCCAGCTTCTCCCTTGGACTCCCACTAGGAGCAGCAGCCAGCCGGCCTAACTACTTTCAGAAATAAAGACTTAACTTGAACGGGTAGCATGCGCTGTGTCCGTTCTGTCTCGTCCTGGCTGCAGGGTCGGGCAGACAACATAAATATTCTGTTTGCTACTGCAGGCGACTCCGCCTGTGCGATATACGTTGTATAAAACGGGAGGGTAAATTAGGTTTACTGCTGTTCATTTGTGCAAAAGCCACTTTGTTAACTATCAAGCTGATGTCTCTCCGACGTAAACCTTTGGAAACAGTTCGCCTTAATCCTTGTCGCCGAAGGCTGCGTCTCTTCACGCATCGGCAGCGGCGGTCCCAAGTACACTCCTCTCGTGGTCCTTGAGAGGTCGGCCACTGGCTGACGTCCCGACGCCGACTCGCTGGTGTCTGGTCCCACGACGAACCTCGCGCTGGCCTTTATGGGCGCGATGTTTGATGTACCGCCATACTGTTTACTGGCTGCCGTTTGTCGCGACCGTCAATTTATGGCTCGCTCACACCACAAAACCGCGCGTCTTTACGTTTGTTGAAGTCTCTTCGTGTGTCTTCCTCCCATTTCGAAATCTTCGACACTGGTACACCGGGGGGTCGCGGTGGCGTGGTGGTTAGACTACTCGCCGCCTACCTAGGCGAACTGGGTTTGATTCCTGACCGGGTCGCTCCTGGATTTTTGCACGTGGGAATTGTTCCGGACGATGCCGCTGGATGGCGGGTTTTCTAGGGGAGCTCCCCGTTTCTCCCGCCCTTGCATTCCAGCGTTGCTCCATATTAACCTCGGTTCACCCTCGTCGGCTCTCAAGGTCTCGATGTTAAGAGCCACCCAAATTTCTCCACACCATTTCACTTCACTACACGAATACGCCGATTCCAACTAAACCTACCGCAAGCAAAACAAATCACTTGAAGGTGGGTGTCACTCCTGTTTGTTTGATCCTTCTCGTTCATGGCGTAATTTACGAGTGAAATGTTACCACGGATGTTTGGAGAACTAAGTAAGACAGTACTGAAAAATTCCAATACCAACTATCACTATAAAAAAAAAAAAAAAAATTCGAAAGTACACCCCTCTAAAAATCCTAGGAGTTCGCAAGGGGAATTTGTGAGCGCAGATTTATGACGCGCACTACTCCGCAGAGCCGTCTGCATGCTGTTTACGGTAAAGTGAGCACTTTTAAAGGCCCTTCCAAATATTTCCTTTCATCCGATTTCCATCTCCCTGATACTTTTTAATATAAATATTGTAACGCGAACAATAATCGCAGCGAATATATTCACCACAATCAAAATTTAAAGCCTGAGGCTGCAATAAGTAGTATTTATTAGTGGTTAATGCCTGTTGGAAGGGCCTTAAAATGTGCTCGCTTTACCGTGAACAGCCTACACACCTCTGCTGATAATGTCTGTTCGTCGTCACGCTTCGCGGCACCAGCCATGGTATGCAGATTATAAGTGATTGTTTTACGGGCGTTTGAAGATTGGTACTTAGTAACTGACCCGCGTGTTGTTATTTGAGCTGGTTCTACCATATTTCAGTACGAGTATGTTTCAGCCATCGTTAGGCAGATTGTTGTACGATGCTTGGCATCGTGGTGGCACATCCTTGTGGTTTTTATTTTTTGGGTTTTTTACTTTTAATTTTCCTTATTCCCTTTCTGTTGTTCCTCGTTTTGTGCCACTTCGGAACCACGCCCGTACGTTTTCTGACACTCAGTATTTGCAAACTTGATAGTTCGATTTTTTTTTGCGAAGTTAATTGAATTTCTATTGGTTCGCCCATTTTTTGTATGCTACGTGGACTCTTGCGGCGCAGATTTGCGTTCCGCGGCGACACATGATCCCCGTCCCTTTTTCTTGTTGTATACATAATATCTTGGGGAAATACATATTTTGGCTGGGAGCAAACCATGGTTTCCGTGTTATTTAAAGAAGTACTCAGGTGTTATTGTCGTTTTATTTTAACGCATTTTGTATTGAATTTTAATGGACTGTTTCTACTACACATGTTGCGTCCATATAAATCTTTTTTTCAGGACATAACTAAGCCTGTCTTTCGTTACCCACTCATTCATTTGGTTATTGGAACATAAATATGTGGTCATTGAAAACTGTCATATCTAGCAAAAATCGCTACAATTAGACCTCTGTTTAAGATATATATTCTTCTGTAAAATAGTGTTTTAAATAATAGTGACAGTGCTGTAACTTTTCTGGTTAGCTTGCTGCATTAAAAACCTATAGTCACCGCTTAAAATTCTGAGGAAACAAAACACACGCGGAGGTTGTTTGTGCTATTTTTATCGCCTTTGTAATGATTCCTTACAACCGTACGTGACTTCGTGGCGTTTAATTTTGCCTACTATGGCTTCCCTTAAAGCTGCTAAATCATCGGGAAAAAATGGGGTGTGGCTGTGTTGGGGACACAGCCGTTTGTTTTGCGTGAATACGTTTACGTTGACGCGCTCGGACGCCTTGATGTATTTTTTTTACGTTCCCGGCACAGCTTCACTGTATCATATGGGGTTTTATAGGTGTCACTGGATTGCTTTTGAGATGATATTTCGAACTGTATACGATTTCTGTATTTTGGATTTGGCTTTTTTGACGAGTACAGGCCGACATTGTGTTTAATTTTCTTGGTTTTTTTACATTAAACTCATACAATTTCACTATAACCACGCCACATGAATGTTTTTATACACGCAAGCGATTTATCTTGACGAGAGCTGTCGATCGAAACCTAAACGAGCGTCGTAGCTTATCCTAGTCAAAAGTTATACTACACGGAAGTTATGAGACGCGGCGAAACGAGCTCAAAATTGCTGCGTCCCCCCCCCCCCCCCCTTTTTTTCAGTCCTCACTCAATGTAACATATTCTTTTATCCTTTGGCAATCGAGTGTTGTAATTGAAATTTTAATGTAGACGATAGATTCAGAGCTGCAATGCCAAACTGTATCCCTCAATTTTGTTATCAGATTTTTTGAATTGCCTCCCACTGTGGTTGCAAATTTAAAGACGTATTCACGTCAAAAAAATGATATTTCTTCGGTAATAGCATATCTGGCTGTCCAAAGCGGGTAGAAAGGCTTTCAGTTCAAACACGGTGCTCCGATGAAACTGTCAAATATTACTGGATGGTGGACGGAGAAACCACTAGCTCTGTATCTGCCACGCTATGAAAAGTACTATCCTCGTGGTTCACGGGAACCTACTCGCGAAAATTGCCCCCAACAACATTTGATCGTCAGTTCTGAAGGGCTCAAAAGATGCACAGTCCAGTGAACCTTCTACCTCTTTCAGCACTATCATCAAACTTCTCCCTCAAACTCCATCAATCATCCGTACGTCTGTTTCTCGCATTTTCTCGACATGCCTTTCGCACATTAAGCATAATTATTCATACGTACAACACTCTGAAATTCTCTAACCTTTTAATTTCATTCCGAAAGCAGATCGTATAACACATAAAATCGCATCTTTCAAAGTCGCCTATCTATGAGCTATATCACACCAAATAAACATTATATTTACACTTACGCCACTCCTATAAATCGTTTAAACACTCTGAAATTCTCTCGAGTGTTAAATATATTCATAAAAATCCCTATCTACCACCAACATCCCTACAAACACCTCAGAATTAGAAAAATTATAAAAAAAAATTAGCATTAGTACACTCTTGCATTCAACTCTACACCTATATAAGACATTGCAACCCATCACTCTGGTCAGTCGTCTCCGGACACCACACCGTCAACATCGGACAGAGCTCCTGTTACCCCCTCCCCCTTCCCAAAAGAAAGAAAATAAATCAAGAAAAGCCCCTTTTTTGATTAACCCTTTTCGATTAACCCTTTCAATTAAATGTAACCCTTCTAATTTTTGATCAGATTAAATCGTATTAATGATTAACCCTTACAATCAAATCGATCATCCATCAATTAATCCCAATTAATCCTACCAAATCGAGAACCGGCCCGATTTGTGAGTTCCCTTTCAGATGCACCGTTCTGATGCCCGTTTATAAACGGCAGCGTCTTCGTTAAATGTGTGTGCATGAACAATCGCTCGAAACAAATGTTCTGTACGACGTCCAACGATATGATTATTGGCCAACCTTCACGATTACCGGATAATTTCTCACGATGCCCACATTTTGTAGTGCAGTGAGTGTATCTAAACGAATCTTTTAAAAAATTATATACAGTATATTGTAGAGGGATGTATCAACTATAAAAGAAAAAGTAGGCTTAATGAATAAAATTTACTA
This sequence comes from Dryococelus australis, assembly GCA_029891345.1. Taxonomy (NCBI): domain Eukaryota; kingdom Metazoa; phylum Arthropoda; class Insecta; order Phasmatodea; family Phasmatidae; genus Dryococelus; species Dryococelus australis. The sequence goes on along the minus strand of CM057004.1, from coordinate 89,712,105 downwards.
TCCGAACGTCATAAACCATTTACAATGATATAATTGGGATCACTACCATACATTTTTCTTGCAAAGCTAAAAGGTTCTTCGGCATCACATAAGAACCTTATTCAGAGATCAAACAATAAGGAAATGGCACAACTATGGCAACGGGCTTCTGTTGGAAGTGAAAAATACAGTTCTTCAAAGAAGTGTAAAATTATTCAGCAAAATAACACAAAAAAAAAAAAAAAAAGTGCCGGTGTTAAGATACCATAAAATATCAAAATGCAAATCGCCTTCGAATAGGCGTTATCAGGTGATCAGTACCCTCTAGTTGGCATTTGCTTTCGCGATTAGGTTAGGAATGATAATACTAATTCCAATGCTGGCTGCAAAAAAATATTTTAGAATGTTTAGTTAGACATTTTCTCCATGAAAGCATTATACGTATCTTACCATTCCTTTCACAGTAAGAACGTATTTTTTTTTTCGAAAATGTCGTACCTCCCTAATTATTAACTGATCATCAAATAATTACTATTACAAGACAGAATCTCCAGTGAATTTTAAACTTCTATACGTATAACTACAGATTAGGTAATTCATAGAATGAAGAAGACAAAAAAAAAATTAATCCATTCCACCGAAAAGCCGAAAAAGTCGAAACAGTTTTGTGAAATTTTATTAATCCATACTTAACCATTCCGTGGTCACAATATCTATCTTGAGTAATCAGCCATGTTTACAATTTTAACGCCGCAGAGACGAGGTATAATTTAGATTCCACGAGTGAGCTTCCAGCCATGCACACCGAGAGAAAATCGAACAAAATAATTGTTTGTATAGGGTGAAAAATATATTTAGTTGTCCTAACAAAATATATTTTTGAGAAAACAAAATTTGAAAAGCAACAAAATCTCTGCGTTGGCAAGAAAAAAATTAGACTGTCATTTGTTTGGCCACTCCACTTGATTGCCTTCGTTCGAAAATAAGAGCTCGATAACTTTTTCTTGTGATAATTAGGATAGTAACCGTGTTTTTTGGTGCCCCTACTGATGATTTATTCGTATAAACATATTAGTAAAACAATGCAACAAGAAACTGACAAAATAAAGCTGTAAAACTTGAAATATTTGTTTACACACATTGCCCAATATTTGGAGTAAATATATTTAAAAGCTTTCCTACCTCATCAGTTGTCATATTAGCTGAGATTACTAAGGTGTAGCGCTAGAACGTAGGTGATGTAGGTTCGAAACTAGTTCGGACTTAAAAACTTATTTTTATATCAGCACAAACCGTTTAACGCACGTGGAGCCAAACAAATCAGCAACCAAATCTTTGTCCGAAGGCAACAAAATGAGAACAACAAAAGAATTTGGTTCCAGCAACAAAATATTTCATTGCCCCTATACAAACAAATAATTTGATTGCATCAAAAAACATTTTGTTAGGTTCAACAAAACCTTTTTCTCAGTGCATAATTCTATAGCTTATAATGTTTTGCTAATTTGGTAAATAACAATAATAAGGGAGAAAAGGGGGGGGGGGGAGATTGTAACTAAATGTTCCAAATCCATTGAGGAGACAAGCATCTGTGATGTGTCATTTTATTTCCCTTTCTGATTTACAAAGACACGGACTCCCTGTGACGTCAACGCAGATATAACCTGAAATTTCCCCGGGACTGTTACAGATGCCCTCTCCCCGACGAACGAAAATAAAAGCGGGTTTACATCGTTCCGTACCTCGCATTTTCCAATAGTAAAACGATATTATTTTTAAAAATACCTTTTTATCGAAAATTAATAGCTTTTATGCCTCTCAGGAACTGTTTAACACGTAGAAGTTAGACTTACTTCCGTTATAAGAAAATTGCAAAAAAAAAAAAATCTGTTTTGAGGTTTTAATATATTTTATTTTTTTAGTGTCATGATTTATATTGTATATATATATATATATATATATATATATATCACTCGTAATATAAACGAAATCATTCTCAAAAATTTTGCAAAGGGAATTTGCAGTGCGCTCTCCTAATTTGTTTTGATTAAAATCTAGCAAAGATATTTAAGGGGAAATTTAAGGTAGTTTCTGACCGTACTACGCCCTAATCCAAGGGCGTGGCAGGGCTGGGTTTACATAAAAACATAGCAAAACCAACAGAATACAAAATATAGCAAAAACCATGCAAAAAACTATTTTTTCTGTACAGCGTAAGGGCGAGATGACTGTGAAAACGACTTATAACAGAAACAAGAAAGTGTGGTAATTATTTTTATTTTTGGTATCTTTGATCCTTTCATTTGTTTTAAATATTACATGAGGAAAAACCAACATAACTTCCCTGCCCCTTGATTTCCAAAATTAATTAAAATATACATAAAACACCAAGTTGCAATGAAAAGGTGAAATGCAAATATTTATTAGGTGCGAAAATTTGCTGTTACTCAACGGTTACTATGATTTTTCACACTAAAATATGGGTAGTGTTTAAGGAGATATTTGGCCATTTAGTAATGCAGAAGGTCATCACAAAATACACTGGGCAAATTACCCCAAAAACACAATCATACAAAATGGATTTTAAATTCTGTCGTACATGTCGTAGCAACATTTTCTCTGAACTTTAAAGAAATATATTTATTCCTACACAAGGGAAAACAACGTTTTACTTGACTTGTCATTGATCAACATTACGTGAATATTGTAACCTCAAAATTTTACACAGTATTTTTCCTATATACAACATCTGCTCGCAATCCCAAGTGGATACGAGCAACTGCTGAACAATTCCCAGCCTTAACTCCGGCGAGCAAATACTATTCGTTTTTAAAGAGTTTGCGAAACTTCGTAAAGTTTTTCATTGTTTACAAAAATTAAATACCTCAAAGCCATGCAAGGCGTGACTTGGTTACAAAAGTTAACAGCACTGCCTCAATAAGGCGTGATTGATTGCAAAATTTTAAGACCAACTTTCATAATTATTGCCTGGGTTACCAATGTTTACAACCACAAATTCCTTCGTTAACAAACTGGTTACAGACTTTCTTGTGGGTTTGCAACTGGTTACAGACTTTCTTATGGGTTTGCAACTGGTTACAGACTTTCTTATGGGTTTGCAACTGGTTACAAAAGGTAACATTACTTTCCACCTATTATCAAATCTCGGATAAGAGGCCAACATTTCGCGATCATTTTAAAATGGTTTAAAAATTCCGGCCATCACAGCCCCAGCCTAACGTCAAAATGACGTAAACGTCCTACTCGCTTGAGGAGCCTACATTTATGCATCAAATCCAGAATACTACTTATCTGGCAGAAGTTTGCCCCTTCGAAGCCGCTGACTGACCCCGAACGAAGCATGTACAGGGATTTTATACACAGTTCCGTCACCTGGCACTAACAATCACAGCAAAGGACAAAATTTTCCTCAGAAAATAACGCAATTCCAAGAATTTAGTGGTGTTTCAATACTCCTTATGGGGGTCGTGTGATTGACGACCAATGGTGGTTGATGTTACCAAACAAGGTGAACCGACGCAGCGGTCACTTATTCCCCCTGGAGAGGGGTCTACATAAATGAAAAACAAACCACCAATTACATTACAATGCAAAATCACACTTCCGGCATGTTGAGCAACTTGCAGGAGCTGGCGTAACCAAACTGGCGTTATTATTTTGTATTGCGCGCGCACAGGTGCGAGCAGTCTGCCGGGCTGGCCGCCTCTGGTGCTGCCATCAAGTGGCGAATCCTCGAAGCGCCCAACTACCCCACAGTTGTCTTGCCATGGCTGGACGTTGCGGCACGTGGAGAAATGTCTCTTACGTTTACACACGTTTTTCGTTGCCCTAGGTCTTCCAATGCCTTTATAAGGAAACGTGTATATGGCGAGAGCATTACAGGTTAGTAATCCAATAGATTTTAAGCAATATTTAGAGTTTTTAACACCAAAACGACGTGTTAAACGTTCACGTCAGTCGATGCATTGTGCCGTGAAAATGTCAGATAACCAAACACACAGTCATTTTCGAACGGGTGATATGGCGACGTGGTCCAGCCCGCTAATTAAATAGTTTATTATCAGTGTTAATTAATAATAATTCGAGGGCGATAGGCGACGTGGTCCAGCCCGTCACAAGTTAAAGGATAAGACTGTGGGAAAGATTCCTTACATCGAGTAGTTAAAACGGGGCGCAGAAGTTTATGTACTCGATATTTCTTTCTTCAACGTGGGTTACATAATATCTGCAAGCCAGATAATTTATACAAGTATAGTAGTTTTTACATGCAATAATACAAACAAAGCAAAATTGACAGAATTTACTATTTAAGAATTTTGAAAATGGCATTTTACGGTGTGTCGAGAAGTTGTAATGTCTAACCACCAAGCCACCACGGCTCCCATATTCAGCGATATAAGGCCTTCAAGGTTATAGAACACGGGAACCAACTCAAAAGTGAAGTGAAGTGAAGTGAAGTGACGAGATCTGGACGGCTCTTAACACTGAGGTCTCGATAACCGATAAGGTGAGTATGGAGCAGCGCTGGAATAAAAGGGCAGGGGAAACGGGAGATTCCTGAGAAAACCCGCCGGCCAAAGGCATCGTCCGGCACGATTCCCACATGCGAAAATCCGGAGTGACCCGGCTGGGGATTGAACCCGGATCGCAATGGTGGGAGGCGAGCAGGCCAACCGCTCAGCCACCGTGGCCCCGAACCGATTTGAACTTTGGCAGGTTCTTCGGGCGTGAAAGAAGATTAACCATTTTATGTGAGGGAGCGTGAATACTTCTTGCAGTACATGAATGGGATTTTACAGTAATTCTTTCAACTATGGTCTTAAAATAATGAAGGTATTTCATGTGTTACCCACCCCGTCACACAAGTACGCATGGGTAAAGGCTGTTCACAATAAAGTGAGCACTTTTGAAATCAACCTTAGAAAAAAGTCACCGCCCTTGCCTGCATGTATTTTAACGGGCGCACTGAGCGACATACGCCCAGTAAAGTTGCTAACGATGGATGGAAAGTAGATCCACATCTTAACGTCGAATAAAAAATGTTAGATAACAATTTGTGACAACTTAAATTATTTCTTTCCCTGTTATAAAATAAAATTTGCTAATCCGACTGAGTTTCGAAACTAGATCACCTGCGTCCGCGCGCTACATCTTAGTAATCTCAGCTAATGTGACAACTGACGATGCCGGAAAGCTTTTAGATAGGTATACTGAAAATACTAGGCAACGTGTACAAACAAATATTTCAAGTTTTAAGTTTATTTACAGTTTCCTGTTTAATTGTTTTATTAATGTGTTTATACTAATATTAAGCATTAATAGATGCGCTAAAAAAAAAACACGGTTACTATCCTAATCGTCACAAAAAAATACAAACAAACTATCTAGCTGTATTTTCGAAGGCAATCAAATGGAGTAGCCAAACAAATGTGTACATTTGCTGCGTGCGCGTGGCGGCAGTCCCCTCTGTATTGCCATCTATTCTGTGTCATCTGCTGTTGAGAATCGTCCAAGTATCTTTCATTTACTGAATGAACATCTAAGATGTATCTCTACCTGCTAAATAGTATACAGAATGTTTCGTAACTTACGTTACAGACGTTGGGTTGGGGGGTGGGGGGTGATTCCTTATGGAAAAACATTCCGAAAATGCCAACTGACGTATGTCTGGAAACGACGTCTAAGGGTTGAAAGTAAACCCGAAAGTACGGCTTTGAAAGTAGTTTTTACTTAATAAAATGTCAAAACAATAATATTGAGTTACAGTATTTAAATATAATAAGTAAATATTAATTGTTTATTTCCACTTTAATAAATAAAATTGGATTTTAAAGCCTAGTTTTTAGGTGTGTTTTCCACTCTTAGAAGACGTTTCCGGACATAAGTATATCTGTATTTTCGTACGCGGTCACCTCCCAAAGCCTGTAGCATAAGTTACGAAACAACCTGTACATGAAAAATTCAGCCCCAGCTCCTGGGGTCGCGGTGGTATAGTGGTTAGACTACACGCCTCCCACCAAGGCGAACCGGGTTCAATATCCGGCGGGTCACACCCCGGATTTTCGGCACGTGTGAATCGTGTAGGACGATGTCGCTGGTCGGCGGGGGGGGGGGGGTTCAGGGGATCTCACGCTTTCCCCGTCCTTTCATTCCAACGCTGCTCCATCTTCACCTCACTTCACTCTCATAGGCTCTCGAGAACCCGATGATAATATCCGCCCAATTCTCTCCACTCCTGTTTCATTATGTAGTTTGAAATCGGTTGAACAGAAGAAAAAAAATTCGTTATTCAGCTCCACACTCACACTGGAGAGTAACGAATAAAAGTAGTTTCCCGACGAAGGCAGTCTTCAAGATAAGACCGTTTTTACTTCTTCAAACCTCACAAGGAATTTCTCAAAACTTAGAACGTGGGTTTAATTACTTCAAAACAGTTGGCCAGTATTAACAGTTATCAGAAAAAGGCTGTTCACGATGAAGTGAGCACTTTAGAAATGAACCTTCAAAAAAAGTTACTGCCTCTGCATGTATAGGTCTATATTTTAATGGGTGCACCGAGTGACGTGAGCCCAGTAAAGTTGGTAACGATGCACAGAAAGTAGTTCCATATCTTAACGTCGAATAAAAAGTGTTAAGTAACCATTTGTGATTACTTAAAATTATTTCTTTCGCTTTCTGTTTTTTCAATGCATCGAAGTTTAAAAATGAGCAGATGTGTTGAATATTTACTTTCATAATAATTTCGCAGTTTCATTTGACCGACGCATTAATAAAGTGGTGAGGCCCGTGGAAATGTTAATTTTATATAAGGCGGAATAATACACAACGTGTTTAGAAATAGATCTTAAGCAGGACTTTCAAAACTGCTCATTTTACCGTGAACAGCCTATAATTTTTTTTGACGGCAACTTCAAATAACTTTTATAGCCTCTCACGGTTGACACTGATGCTGCGATATGTTTCACACAGTATGTAGAGAAAGTACAAATATTTTACCTCCAGTTAATTTTTGACCCTGTTAAAGGGATTCTGTTAACTTAGATACTGTAACACGGAACTGCAATACTTTAATTGAAAATAGAAATATAAATGGGAAAATAAAAAAAATCTGCAGATAAAACTTACAGCAAACAACAAAAAGTGGAGTAAAGGCAGTAATAAGTGGGGGAACTGAATGAGAATGACGCTTATATATTGACTGAATTGATCGTAAACTAAGAACGTGTTTGCTAACGAAGCAGCCGAGGATAACTGGATGTCCAATGTTGCCTCGGAATAGTTTAGATGATGGCGTTCGGGCTCGTAATAAGTGCTAAGTCTGAGGATGTTAATTCAGCTCGTAATAGTTACTATACATGCTGTTAAAATTCTTGCATTAAGGGGGCTGCCTACCTGACGCGACATAGCACAGGAGCGAGCGAACGCTAAGGGCGACACTGATACGCGCATCGAGTCCCGCGTCGCCACTATGCGCGAAGCACTAAAATAGCGCGCAAGCTTTTCGTCGAACAGTTTTTTTTTTTCTATGGGACTTTAAGCGGTGACTATATTATTTTACCGATGAAAAGTCTGTTGCAAAGTTCAATGCAGGATTTTATCTAAGTTTCACGTAGATCCGGTTAGCACATTTTGGCATGCGGCAGTCTGAAAAAAGGCTGTTTTTAACTATGTTGGAGGGCTTGGAAATTGTGGTTCTAACATGCGTAGTGTCGTGAAAGTGACATTCCGTCATCGTCTGAAGTTTGTTTTCTTTTCGTAAATTAGCACATTGGGCGCACGTGGAATATATTCGTATAAAAAAAAACGGATTTCCCAACGTACTGCAACACATTTCAAGCGCCTAGTAGGCGGCCCCCTTAATTTCAAAGAAAGGATTATAATATTACAAGGAAAATAAATAAATAATGCTGTGTCTTGTATGTAACCATTTCTCGAGCACTATTTTTTTTGCGCTTATACCAGATATTGAATGACTATCCCATAAATAATCAAGCTGACCAGCTGACAACGAAATTAAAAATTACAGCTGTTGCATGGTCATAAAAAGAGCAAGATATGCATATATCATCTTCAGCACTTATAAATTTCATGCTGACGCCGTTTGATTACGCATAGTTCCCTTGTTAAATCACTTATCATCAGCCTATTCTGTCAGCAGAAATTAAGACGTGTAACTTTGTAAGATAAACGCTACCGTCTACAAAGGTTTGCGTTACCAAAACGTTTCCAGGTACGTTAGGATGAAGGGCACGCACTTTGTGAACAGGACCACCTTTCATTCTGCTCTGCGTCTTCATCTCGCTCTCTCTCTCTCTCTCTCTCTCTCCCTCCTCGCAACGTGGCGGAACTGTTTTCGTAACAGAATTTGCGGCGTCTGAGAACCGAGGGAGTTGAGATGGGGATTGGCGGTAGCCGGGGAAGTGGAAGGGGGGAAGTGTAACTTGACGGAGTTTGGCAGCCTCGTGGGGTAAAATATTTTGAGAAGGGTCCCACAAGACACCGCCTTGCCATATATACAAGGTATCAGATTCCTTGTCCCGCAAAAAAAAAAAAAAAAAAAAAAGCCTTCCTTGCAGCTCGTGTCATCGAGTAAATCCGGCGTCGAGGCGCTGAACAACAGCTGGAGGAGTGGCGTGGAGAAGGGAGAAGTTCGGGCCGACCAGAGGGCGAAGCGAGGGTGAGTACGGAGCGGCACCGGAATGCAAGGTCGGGGGGGGGGGGGGAAACGGGAGATCCCAGAGGAAACCCGCCGACCAGTGGCATCGCCCGCCACGTTACCCGCGTGCGAAAATCCGGGAGCGACATCTCCGGGATTCGAACTCGGTTCGCTTCGGCGAGAGCTCTAGCCGCTGAGTCACCGCGGCACCGACCGTCCGTGGAAGAGGGGCCGTGGACATGAATTAACTCGAAATATGTATACTGAAGTCCGCGGGTTTCTGTAAGAAAGAATAGAAAAAAACTAAGAAGTGTTTATCCTAGATAACTGCTGTCGCCAACTTCATTTTAGCAACAGTTTTGCCACATTGGTGCGTTTATTTTACATACTATCTCGCGCCCCGCTAGCGTACAAAAATTTCCAACGTCAGAAACAGTTAGCCATCACTCTGGTAACACAGTTACTCATAAAGTTAGCAACAACGATAATTAGGTGCTTGGGTGTGCACGATCTTAGTATTTCGGTACTGGCATCCAAAATTTGACAGATACGATTGACCTCTAAAGTGTTAATTTATGCCCCACTTACTATTCAGAACACTGGAATATTTACACCTTAAGTCAATTTACGCTTTGTTTGTATGTTTGTTTTATTGCATCCATTTTTTCTATTTTCCATGCACAAGAGTACATAGGTATTTGAGAAGTCATGCCATCCTCATAATATAACGTTACAATGAACGTTACTATACACATAGAAGCTGGGTTATACATATAAATAAATAAATTAATTAATTAATGATATAAAGTTAATACTTTCTTTCTCATCTTGTCCGTAGTAGGCTACCAGTACCAAGGAACATTTCTTCATTGCACTGGAAGGGGGCGAAACAAGCCAGGAAAAGAAGACAGGAAATGTGCGATGTGTAATAATATAGTTGTTAACCTTTATGGTTTAAGTATTCTTCTACACAATAGAAGGCATGTTCTGTTAAAAATTCTTTAGCTGCTTTTCTTTTTTAAAGAATTTTGGGTTGAAGAAACTAAATTCAGGTCCATGTTGTGGAAGTTTATTGTAATGTTGTCTGCCAGGCGAGGAAGGCCCTTTTCGAACCAATTTTAAATTTACTAAGAGCATTGACCACTGATTTTAAGAGTCAAAATGTAAATGCGCAAGTTTTATCACAGGTTGGCAGGCAAGTGAATGTACTGGCAAGCGAAGCGACGAAGTATTTGTGCCAAGTCGCGGAACACTGTGATCGAGACAACACTTGCAAGATAACAGAGCCGAGTTGGCGGATGTTGTAATATACTAGTGGGAATGTGTAGCCAACGGTTTCGGTGGAAATAAATTAACGCGTGAAGGTCGACAAAAATTAGCAAGTGGGAGAGGGCAACGGCAAAGCTGGCGGCGTTAAAGTGGTCTCGTAGCAACCAAACACACACACACACACATGCACACACAAAGTTGAAATAATCAGACGCTGGGGTATATAATGCATGCGCCACTACTGAGTATATGCGGGATCAAAAGTTGTTAAAAAAAAAAAAAACATGTTTTACGAAAGTTTGGTTAGTGCTGGTACACTCATTGGCATAAAAATTGACGACCGCAATATATCTGCCTCCATGGTTAGCTAACACTGCTGCAACGATGGTTATGCGAAAGGACGAAGCTGTGTGCCGGTATAATCAGTGGACACGTGGAATGAACGTCAACGAGTAACTAGCAGGCCTCAACCACGTGCCTGACATAGGAAATTGGCAAATTATAATGTATGGGAAAGGTTGAATCATAAAATACTCCAGGAGAGAAGGTGGTAATTGCATACAGAATTGCCGGCCACTTTGACTATTGGGACGTTAAGCAAGATTGTTTTGGGGGCAGTGGTAAACAGGAGAAAATTTATACACGAGAGGGCTCTGGCTGACCTAGAAAGACTACCAGAAGAGAGGAAGTTTCATTGTCCGACAGGTACTGGACTCGACCAGACTGGGACGTTCAGCAGCATCACTAGTGGCACATGTTTCTACCCGTACTGCTGCGATGGGACTTGCTCTCTCTCAACATCGCTTACGCCGTCTTCCGTCAACACTCCCCTCCCCCCACCCCCCGCAGTGACAACTTCCGTGCGCAGTTTTGTAGCAACTCGCTGACGTGGACGTCTAAGGAATGGAGGTGCGTCGTCTTCAGTGATGAATCAGGTGCTTTCTCTGGGCACGGGTGACAACCGCACTCGAGTGTGGAGGCACATCGCACAAATCCAGACTTTTCTGGACACAGTGCCAGAACTAGTGGTGTTATGGTATGGGTAGCGATTTCCTCGGATTCTCCATCTTCCAACACTAAGAGCCCAACTGTGCTTTTAGAGGATTCTGATGCCTCGTGTATTTTTGTTCATAGCAGCTGCAACGAACCATTACAAAATATGAAAATAACCCCCCATTTAGAATACGGGTTTCCCAGGACTTACTTCCTTGAATAGTAAATCATCAGTCCTGCCGTCTATAGAAAACATATGGAGCCAGCTGGGACTGTAGCTTTATCCATAGTCGCATCTGCACTATCAGTGAAATTATAGCTACTAGATACACTTCCATAACAAATCACTAGACATCTTTATGACTCCATGTGGAAGCGTATAGCCGTGGGCATCCATACTAGAGGCCATGCAACAATGTAGTTAAGGTTCTTTTCAACTGTACACTGTCTCTCGAACAAAAGTCTCATTTGCCTTGATGTAATGATCAGTTATATGTATAATCGTTTCCTTTCTGTGTGTGCGAAGTTTTATTCCATTTTTGATTCCTACCTCTGGGTGTGGTAATTTATATGGCAATGGGTGTACGTCCTGAATAGATTCATCTGTTGTGTATGCATACACGCAATGTTCCAAATGAAACTTGTATTTTATACTGTCCGAGAGAAACTTATTAATTACCATTATTCGTGTTTTTCTTTCGGAAGATTTCTACTAAAACCGAATTATGGTATTGCTTTCGGCAGACTTTAACAAACTAGGTAGCTTTCACGGGAATTAAATTATCTGAATATACCGTAAGTATGGTTCTTGAGGCAACACTGCAGAGGAGGAGCAGCCATAGTCTCGTACTCTCCCGGGAAGTGGTATTGGGGCATTGTGGCAAAGATCCGTGCGTCGCTCTACTGAGGGCGTCGCATCTAGAGTAACTAACTTTGACGGTTGGTGCGAGGATGATAACGTTAGCAAACCGAACATTATGGTAGACATTAATGAAGTTTATTGGCGAACCAACCGCGGGGAAGCATTGTGCTCGTGTACCTAGAGTCTGTATATTAAAGTGAGCACTTCTGAAATCAATCTTAGAAATAAGTATATATTTTAAGGCGTACGCTGAGGGACACACGCTCAGTGAAGATAGTAACAATTAATAGAAAGTAGTTCCATATCTTAACATCGAATAAAGAGTGTTTGGTAACCATTTATAATAACTTAAATTATTTCTTTCCCTTTGTGATTTTTATGCACCAGTGTAGAAAAGAAGCAGATTTGTATAATATCTACTTTTAGATATGTTTTATTAACTTGGCACTTAACTTCTTGATATTTTTTTTATGTCGTTCAAAGATTCAGTAATATTTACAAAATATTCTTCTACAGAGAATACATAAGAATCGCAGTGTAGGCACAGGAAATTTTTTTTAAATTAAATCCTATATCTTAAGTTATTCAATTTTGACATTTGGAATTATCTTGCATATAAATGAAACTGCGTTATGTTCAAAACATTTGAATCAGTGCATTCACTACCATATTACTAGGTCTGCATTAATTAGGTATTTGCATGTAAAATAAATGTCCATACAAGTGATAATATACGTATACGTATCTCAGTGCGTTGTAACATATTACATGAACGGGCATTCAATTACTTTGTTTATATAATTTTTAATTTTAATGCACTGGCTTGTTTAAGAAAATAATTATACTTCAAGCGTTTGAAGGTAGTTCACGTTTTGCTTCTGTAATTATAAATACTTGTACTGCAACGCAGCAGTTTAGCAGATACGTCTCAAGATAAAATTGAATGCACGTTTATACCCTGCCGTAAATATCTGGGTCAAAATTTGATCGCCTGTATTCCACTGGCGACAGTAAGGTTAATAAGAACTCGTATAATTTTTTGCCACAAAAAAATTTAAGATCTGTGGAGAAAACAATGTTATTTGTAAAACTTCTGTCGTACTAGAAATGTTCAGGAACGTGCTATTAATAAATTAAAATATAAATGTAGATAATGCGACGAAAATGTGAGTGAAACTGAAAGCATTTCTTTGTCTCTTACTTTTAATCAACGTTATGTACGTATAAAAACTTATTTACTAGCGTGTATCTCCATGTTAATTTGAGCCGCAACATCTTAAAGTAAGGTTCTCTTTGTGCATTGAAGAGCTATGCATAGTTTTGGGAAACAAATTCAATTAAATTAGTGAATTAACAACTTATCAGAATCGATATAGTTGTAGTACTACCAGAAATAAAGTAGAAGGGAAATCCAGTTTCATCTGAAAAACAAAAGAACCTTAGGAAAATACACACATAAATAAATTAACTACAGCAGATAAACCTTATTTTTTACTTAGTTTTTTTTTTATAAGAATGCCAACGAAACAAAAGCCTAAATAATTGCTCGGAGAATCCCTCTTTGTAAACATAAATAATAATATGATCCATTATAATCCAAGTTAGCCGAGTACTATTTTAAATAAATAGCGTGAATATAGGAGAGATCAAAAATATAAAAAAAACTAGATATCTGTGCTTATTAATAGAGCCTAAAAGTACGTTACTACACGCATGAATTGTGTAATAAAAATTATTTCATTTCGAAAACAAAAATATGAAATAAAAACTAGTTTATTTACTTTTTAGGACTTTGTAAAACCGAAAATCCGATGAGGGTTGTACTGTCTGAAACAAAGCTCGATAACTGGGATTCCAACGATCATTAAATGATTTTAAGAGCAGTGCTATGACGGGGCAACAAAAATGGCTGCTGAAACTGAGGGAGTTGAATTCATACATAATTAGAAGTACATATATGCCAGCTGCCGGCTTCATACCTTTCGAGTGAGTAAGTGAGGGAAAAATTATTGGGCGGCTCTTAACATCGAGATCTTGAGAGCCGATGAGGGGAGAAGCGAAGTGAATACGGAGCAGCTCCGGAATGGGGCGGGGGGAAACGGGAGATACCCACAATAAAACTCGCCGACCAGAGCATCGTCTGGCACGATTCGTGCGAAAATCTGTGGGGGGGGAGGAGGGGTTTGCCAAGAATCGAACCTCGTTCCCGTCGGTGGGAAGCGTGTACTCTAATCATTATGCCACCGCTGCCCCTTCATACGTTCGAAGTGCTCTGTACAGCTACAGCCTATCCTGTACACAATCACGAGACACAACAAAGACGATTAATCTTATATCAACGATGCTACGTGTTGTGTAAGCAAGGGGAGTTTTTATTAATTTTGAGCTCTACTGAAAGATAGGTATTATTAAAATGTAATTACAATTCTGTAGAGCTACATTATTAGAACTAATTAAACTCATTCGGGCCACTGTGCCCTACGACACGGAGGGTTCGTTAATTATTTCGATGCGTTGAACCAAATAATAATGAGAATTTCCGTATAATAAGTGAACAAATAACTCGCATTAAAAACGGCTGTGCTAGCAATGAAAAGGGTTATGGATGCCAAATAAAAGGTTCGACATACCTTTTGTGATGCTGTAATTGTCGTCGCTGAATTAACGGGAAATTAATTCACAACCACGCAGAAGACAACATAAAGAGCACGCGAATAAAATAAAGCAGTAAAACATGTGCTGAACGATTTGATGCTTAAGAGTTCTGGCAAAATACGCATGTAATTAAGAGACGCTGCATCACATTTTCCCGGCATCCTGTTCACCTCCCGAGGAAAGTAACCTGAATCTTTTGAAATTCACTGGTGCCCTTTCCTTATTCAAGACGCGAGATATTGTGTCACTGGCAAGTAAATCATTGTCTTCCTCTTATACGGCTAAGTATATTCGCAGTTTCTTCGCACTTTTTGAAATTCACTGGTGCCCTTTCCTTATTCAAGACGCGAGCTATTGTGTCACTGCCAAGTAAATCATTGCCTTCCTCTTATACGGCTAAGTATATTCGCAGTTTCTTCAACTTTTTGAAACCATTGAAAATTCACTGGTGCCCTTTCCTTATTCAAGACGCGAGCTATTGTGTCACTGCCAAGTAAATCATTGCCTTCCTCTTATACGGCTAAGTATATTCGCAGTTTCTTCACACTTTTTGAAACCTTTGACAATTCACTGGTGCCCTTTCCTTATTCAAGACGCGAGCTATTGTGTCACTGGCAAGTAAATCATTGCCTTCCTCTTATACGGCTAAGTATATTCGCAGTTTCTTCACACTTTTTGAAACCGTTGACAAATCAGCACGTTGAATGGCGTGTTTCGTTGTGTTCTAAATATACAATTTACCATAAACGTTTTATACATGCTTCAACATAAAAGTACCTTATTTTGGGTTAAGTTTAACTTTTAGTTAAGTATATTTCATCTATAAATTATAGTATTTGATTTATAATTATCAATAAAACAGGGCGAAAATAGGTGAGTTAGTAAAGCCAAGTAAGAAATAGCTCTTACGCGAAACATTATTAAAACGAGTGCGCATCAATGCGGCGCGTTGGTCCTTTGGTTGCACTTTTGGTAGACTCGCTTAAGGTTTGTCTGCACGAGGCGCAAGAATATCCTGAAAGTAGAACTTACGCAAGGGTTCGGGAATGTTGGAAGTGACCGAGAATGTTACTATACTAAGCATGCACGTGTGAACAGGACCCACTTGCCAACTGTCTTAGGTTTAGCGTGAACCACAAAAATTACTCGTGGAACGGCCAACTAGTATTATACAGGGTATTTCTAAATTGTGCCAACAAACTTCGGCTGCAGTTTAATCGCGAAAACAAAATAAGGCGAAAATATATAAACGACCTATAGTTTACGACGAATACCAAGGGCGATGCATGGCTTTAAAGTTGGGCCCGAGCACTACTTTATTACAACTACAAGAGACGGAATAATGAGAGTCTGAATAATTTGTAAAGTTAATTGTGGCATGCGGGTTGGCGACCAATGTTTTAAATATCAAATAACCTACAGCGTCATAGAGATAAAGCCGAAATACGAGTAGTAGCCCTGATTAGTTCCATGAAATCATCTAATAGCAGCGGCAGTCGTGTTAACAGATTATCAAGACAGTCAGTGTTACATCTTCAAGAATTCTCTCCAGCATTTGTAGTAAACTAATGCTTTAGCTTTAGGTCCAGCCCCGAACATGTTCACCGCTCTTAGGATACAATTTAGACCATATGTAATATTTGAGTTTTCTCTTTCTTTCTTTTTTTTCTTTTCTTTTTTTTTTTTTTTTGTGCGAAACCCGCAGCCGAAGTTCGTAGGTAAACTTTGGAAACGTCCTTTACACAAGTTTACATTAGGTTAATTTGAAAAATAATCATAACACGTATTTACCCAATGTTGAAAAATAATGGCTGGCAACGTGTAGGCCTTTAGGTTGTTCACGGTAAAATGAGCACTTTTGAAAGCCCTGCTTACGATCTACTTGTATGGAGGTGCTGTATTATTCTTCCGCCTTGTGTAAAATTAACATTGTCATTTGGCCTCGTCGCTTTGTTCATGCGTTGGTCAAGTGAAACTGTGAATTTATTAGGAAAGTAAATGTTTTACAAAACCATTCATTTTTACACTTCGATGCATTAAAACAAAACAGAGAGCAAATGAAGTCATTTAGTTTGATTAAAAATGGTTGCCTAACACTTTTTATCCAACGTTAAGATATGGAACTACTTTCCATTGTCCGTTACCAACTTTACTGGGCGCATGTCACTCAGTGCGCCCTTTACAGCATAGATATAGGCACCGGTTTTTCGCGAAACGATTTCGAGGCCAGTTGAACTCCAAAACACTTCAGTTCAGATACACTTTCGCGATTGGATGATTTTAGCTGTCACGTGTCTTGGGTGTTTTCCCGCGAATCACGGACGTTCAGTGCCGGAGAAACTTCATTCTGATTGGTTCGGTCAGGTAAGAAATGTCTTCCTACATAACCACGCGACCAACAACAAAAGAACACTTTCAAGAGTGAATGTAGGTTATTGAAATCTACCCTGCGCATAAATCTATTGGCGAAAAAAAAACAGGTGGCCCTAAGTATAGGTATGCAAGTAGGAGCAGAGACTTTTTTCTAAGGGTGCTTTCACTTAATCGCTAACAGCCTTTAAAAACGCGCATGCGTAGTGATGATAGCCACCTACTAACGCACGCACAGTAAGCAAAGCCTCGTAGATGCACGGACTCTCGCATTCATCCGGTTCATCCGGTCTTCACTTAGAATACGAAATGTAGGTATTGTTTACATCGATATGCTGAGGCTGTTTGACGTTATTATATTCAATTCATGGTAACTTCGAACTTCCCCCCTCAAGCCCTGCTAAAGTTCTGCTTCCCCGGTGTATTCCTTCGCCTCGTGCAAACGAAGCTTAGCCGTGTCTAGAAAATTATACCAGAGGGACAACGCACCGCATTCGTGCGCACTCAGTGCAATAATATTTTGCATAAGAACTATTTCTTACCAAGCATTACCAACACACCTGTTTCCACCCTATTTAACACCTACTAATTATAAATGAAATATTGTAATTTATTGGCAAAATATAAGTGAAAGTTCGATGTCATCAAAAATACGGTAGTTTTATATTAGCACAAGTATGCTTGTGCTTCATGACATATTTAACAAACAACCAAGTACGTTAAACATGGGGTAATTTTTCAAAGGTTTGGTTCAAAAAGTATTTAGGAACCGCGAATAGGTTATAATAACTTCGTTTTTGTATGGCGTACATAACGTATGGTTTCAGTCCTAACGGAAGTATCAAATAAATACGTTAAGTGCATTATAGGGCTACCCTGCCGCCATTTTCATTTCATATTGCTCAAAAACTCACTAAAGCTAGTGCATACTTGCGCGAAAAGTACACTACTAGGATAATTACGTGCATTGCAGTCAATTGATTATTTAAGTTCCTGCAGTTTTTCGGTGTTTGCGACAACGGAGAAATTTTCAATTCAATTATCGGCCGAAAGTCCAAATTTTCCATTACTATCTAAATGCACATGAAAATATCTACTACTGAAAATTTCGAAATATGATAATTTATCAGTGATGAACGGATGCGAGGATACCAAAAATTCCCAATTTTTAACTTCCACGACATTTTACTTTCCTTGTATGCAATGATCAATCTGAAATGCATAGAACATCAGAAAATCAACCTAATGTAGACTATGAAGGCGTCTAGTTAGAGAAATGGTGAGTTTTATAGAATTAAGGACGAATATCCAATTGTAATTAAAACAAGTTATTTCTAACAAAGCATAAACAAACACGGTTTACCGGACATTACAACAATGTACAAAATAAAATACGAAAAACATTACGTAACACTAAATGCATAAATTTAATTAGGAAATATAAGGTATTTTAATGCAATATTGTATGTAAAAATAATTCGAACTGTAACCGAAAAGTATATGAACGTTGTTCCTATAGTTTTATTGATTCCTTAGGAACGACTTTCGCCTTGAAAATTTAAGGACACATTAGTTTAAAAAAATAATTTCAATTCAATAAATATAAATTATGGATTTCCTTCGTTAGCAGTTCTTGAATACCAGGTTTGCCATTCATTAGCCAATATTTTGGATGCATTTGAAATAAATCATACAAAAAAGCAGGTAGGCTCTACAAAACAAAAACCTACATCGAAACACAAAACGCTCACACGCTCAGAAATACAGACACGTACAACAAATAGTCCACAAAATAACAAACAATGTCTACATGAGCACTTTATAACAACCTTAGAAATAACTAACAAGATTAAAGCTTTCTAAGTAAGCATTCATATCACCGGCATTAAATTAGAAGACCTTCGAGTGGCTTGAAATCAACCCCGACTCGTCCAAATATATTTACATAACATCTCGTATATTAAGGCGAGAAATCTGTAGTGCACAAAAAAAAAAACACTTGCGCTTAAAATCAAGCACAAGCTGTTCACAGTAGAATGAGCACTTTTGAGAGCCCTGATTAAGATCTACTTGTGTGCGTATACTGTATTCTTCCGCCCTATGTAAAATTAACATTACCACGGGCCTCATCACTTTATTCATGTGTCGGCCAAGAGAAACTGTGGAATCATTAGAAAAGTATTTATTATTTTTACACTTCCGTGCATTAACAAAACAGAAAGCGAAAGAAGTGATTTATGACGTCACAAACGGTTACGACCGCACTTTTTATTCGACTTTAAGAAGTGGAACTGCCTTCCATCCATCGTTACCAAATTTACTGGGCGCGTGTTACTCGGTGCGCCCGTTAAAATATGTACAGGCAGGGGCGGCGGCTTTTTTTCTCTCAGGTTGATTTCAATAGTGTCTCACTTTATCGTGAACAGCCATTGCTTTGCAGGATTTTTCTAGCCTCTGCGGGACATGTTTGCACGCTAACTAGCAAACGAAGCGATTCGGCGCACTGCTGCACAACAGCGGCCAGAGAGTCGCGTAACTTCCCCGATGGCGGAATCGCTTCTAAAAGTTCCGCGTTTCCCTGTCTCGGGGAAGTTCGAGGGCAGTATTTTTCGGGCACAAAAGGGAAAAAGTTGTTTCCGCGAGATTGCAGACATGCTGTATGCGAGTTCGCTGGCGGCAGTTCTAAGCAACTTCGCCAATGCTGCCCCGGGAAACGAGCCGGGAAAATTATCACCGGAGAAGAGGGGTTTTTTGCTCTTGACACTCCCACATTCGCGAATCTCGGAACGTTCCACGAAATTTCGCGCGTCGTGTGCATGTAGTACGTAGACTTCCTGGTGTCGCGTTATATCACGAACGTTAGCGCTTTTTTTTTTTTTTTAACATTTCTGTAAGACAAGCATGAGCTCAGTTGTCATCTGTCGGTACACTATTTTCCGGAACACAAACCCAACTATGATATCGCCAAGACGGGTAGAGTGCGTACGCCAGCTGCGGGGGGGGGAGGGGGTGGGAACCAACTTTATAAGCGTAGCATCGTCTCTGCTACTATCGAAATCACGTCACCAAGAAGTATCCTGCAAAAGGATATGTCCTCCTTTTTTTTTTTTTTTTTTTAAGTATTCTACGCGGTAATTAAGTCACCGTCATGCTCACCTGAAAAAAAAGATAGTATTTGTCTACAAATTATTTGATACTATTAGCGCTTGTGCAACAAAATGGCTATAGCTGTGCTGTAAACATTCACCTGGTTAATTATATAGGAACATCTGTATGTTCTGTGGAATTGTGTGTGTCTAAGATTTTTTGTTTTTTACTTCTTATTTAGATTAATTTTTGACATTTCATAGTGATGTCTAGTCAAATATTCTGTTGTGTAAAACAATCGCAACCGTAAAGGATTTTAACTCTTAATGGAAACATTATTTTATGGAATTAATAAAACTCTTCAAAATGATTTGCCTTTTTCGTTTATTTATTTTTCAAGATTATTACGTTTAAGCTATACGTAAAAAAAATTAACGTATGGGTATCCAGTATACATAATTTGCGGTGCGACTGTAATTAAGCTGTTATTTTTTCTTCTCCTTTTCAATGAAATGTCCAATTCCAAAGTGAATGTCCTCCATAATGCCGACTGTTTGGTAACCCCATATAAATACCAACTCCGATGAGTTTGGCCGTCTCACAAGCTGACGTAAGCTATAAAGAAAATGCAACTCTACGAGTTCTTGGAAACTCTTGTGACGTTAGCTTGCCCCAGCTGTCACAGAAAATATAGAACTTAAGTGATGGGGAAAAGAGGATAGGTGTTCGTTGTTTATCGGTAAAATGTCACTCCGAAAACTCCACAAAGAATAAATAGCCAACGAGACTTCTATTCAGAACGTTATATCCGTCATTCCAGTTACGATTACTAAGCCAAAAAAATAGTGATGTAATAACTTATTGAAACACAAATAAATGATTATTTTAGGCATTACTAAATTATTGAATTGCTTTTGATTGGCATGTGAAAGGAGCATTCGATGCCATGCCTATGTTTGCGCGTTTTTATTTCTGCAAAGTTCTGTCTGGAGAAATAAGCAGTTTAGGGCAAAAAGCTAAAATCGCAGTATCTTCATAATCATTACTCTTATCGAATATTACATCACAGATAAAAATTAACTTATAAGTCTAATTTTTAATCGAAAATCATTTGTATCGGGTTTACGAAACATATGTTTTACAATAGTTATGCAGCAATTTTCTCATTATTTCCCCACTTTTTCTAATTGTAAATATAGTGACTTGTGGCTATTTATTCTTTACAAATTCTCTTTAAAATAGGTAATTATAACCCTAGCATGAATATAACTATATTAAAACAACATAACCATGATGTTATTGTTTTGTAATAATCTGAGAGAGACTATACAATTTTGCTTATTGGATCTTAGAAGGTAGGTAGGTAGGTAGGTAGTTGGGCTTAACGTCTCGTCGACAGCGAGGTCATCAGAGACGGTGGAAGTTGCAGAAGGAAGAGGGATTGGTGAAGGAATCGGTCATGGCCTCTGTTAGGGACCCATCCCAGCATTCGCCTGGAGCGATTTCGGGCAACCACAGAAAACCGAAATCAGGATGGCCGGAATCGAACCCGCGTCCACCCGAATGCGACGGAACTTGAAAGTCTTATTCAATCGTCCCCAACAAGAACTTCCCCCGAATATATCGAAAGCTAATATAGGTCAAATAAAATACGCGCTGTTTAAATACGAGTCAATTATTTCAAACGCGCTTCCGAACGAAAACCTGTTTCCATTTCGTGCAAAGTCAGAATTTTAAAAATTAAAATAAAAAATGTTATACTCGTGAATAACATATTTATATTTATTAGGGTATTTGAAGCAGTAACTAGTAACTATCCACACATATTATCTTTACTTTTCACTGATGCCGCGTTGTATAATTTTCTCTTGTTCATGTATTCTTCGCAAATATTTTTTTTTTATTATAATAAAACCTTAGCTGGTAAAAGTAGACTTTAATCAGTTTTATAAATTAGTAGTTACACATTAAGCATTACGTAACTAAATTATTACTGTCTAACACGACTGTCCCTTAGACTCCACGTTTTTATATTTATCTATTTTTGATAAAATTATATATGTGCATTCATCAACGTTTAAATGACAAAAAAAAAAATCTAGCGTATTTACTGGTAGTAATTAACTGCATGTTTCGTACTTTCACACTGAAAGTGACGGAGGCGTAAGCACGTATTGGATAGATTTTTAAGGAAAAATACTTGTTTTGCATACACGGTACAATAATATTACAGACTGATGTCATTAAAACAATAATTTTTTTCCGTGAAAATTGCTTACAGTGATAACAACCAGTTAGATCAGTTAAAGAATGCTAGGGCACGATGACCCACCGAAACGTCCGCCACATTTAGGACTTAATGAAATACATCTAATACCTCGCCGGTGGCAAGCACTCTAGCCACATGACCAGCTCGGTGGCCCGTGTTTTCTAAATCACCAGCGCCAAATCTCGCATCAGATACTATTTCTACCATGCGTGTAGATTTAGATCTGTTGTTATTGTGTTGTTCTTTTGCTGAGATGGGCTTACATACATAAATACGTGCACTTACAGAACTGAGAGCGAGTCAAGACGGAAGCTTAGCCTACATCTGAGATACCTACATTCACAGAAACTAAAGGCTGTTCACGATATAGTGGGCACTTTTGAAATCAACCTTAGAAAAAAGTCACTGCTCCTACCTGTATATAATTTTAACGGGCGCCCTGAGTGACGCACGCCTAGCAAAGTTGGTAACGATGGATGGGAAAGCAGTTCTGTATATTAACGTCGAATAAAAAGTGTTAGGTAACAGTTTCTGATAAGTAAAATTATTCCATTCGCTTTCTGTTATTTTTCATGCACCGAAGTGTAAAAATAAACTGTTTTGTAAAATATTTACTTTCTTAATCATTTCACCGTTTCACTTGACCGACGCATGAATAAAGTGAGGAGGCCCACGGCAATATTAATCTTACGTAAGGCGGAAGAGTACACAACGTGCGTACAAGTATATCTTAAGCGGGGCTTCCAAAAGTGCTCATTTTAACGTGAACAGCCTGTACTGGCGTGACGCTGTTGCGTGCCCGGGCATTAACAACCTCTTGGTGAGTCGTGAAGCAAGTGGAAATCAATTGCCCGCGTGTAACTTAACAATTTAGAGCTTGTATACTCTCTAGCTGACCTCTAGCAGGCCAGGCGAGTTGTGATATGGAAATTGAGGATCTATTAATAAAAAATAAAAAAAAAAAACATTGGCGACGCCGCCTTGTCTTTGCACGTTTGCCGCCATGTCGCGTGAAAGGCAAAAGCCCGATTATTGACGTTGAGTGTAAACGGCCCCTTGTCTTGTGGCACTAGCGCATTGACAAGCAGTGCAGAAAAGAAAAGATTTGCAAAGAAGGAACTACTTCTTTTTTTTATTTTACCTTTATTTTTTATGGAGCATCAACCTTTAATTTTTAATTCCGGCGGTAATTTTTTTTTTCTTCTACAAATTCGCACTTGTATCAAAGATTCACCGGCCTGTTTTTCAAGCCACCCGCAAAATACATATTTGCCCGGCACACTTGAGCGTGCTCATGAAAAACGAGATGGTCTTCAATTTATCTACTTGCAAAGTGTAGTCTGATTGATCTATCACATTCCTAGACGGAAAATTTGGAAACAGTGGACAGGCCCCATATTGTCAACTGCTTATTGGCTATAAGGATCTCCCTACATCTAATGTGTCGTTTTATAGATTTATTGTTATAAATAAATGCCTTTGAAACACTTTTTATTTAGAATTGTTAGGTTTGTTCAGCGTTCCTAGTAATAATAATTGCCAACATTGTATCGGATCATTTCACAGTTGTCAGCTCATTATTGTGTTAGTAGTTTGGGAGAATTGCGTTTTCTTGTAGTTTATGTACTGACAGAGTGGGGCGGAATTCTTTCGAAAAACTTCGTTAAGTGATTCCTAGTGCAAAATAAAGTCGGAGATAGGACACGTTTGCCTAAAATGAATATTAAAGGAAAAATGAACCCTAGAAAATTCAGAATTAAAAATGATTTTTTTTTGCAAAATATCGGAAGCCATCTTATTTTAGACAAGGGTTTTTACAGTCAGGAAATATGAGAGTTTAATGCTGGTTAGTTTAGAAGTAAAATATGATTATATGCTGTTCATGGTAAAATAAGCACTTTTGAAAGCCCTGCTTAAGATCTACTTGTATACACGTTGTGTATTCCTCCGCCTTATGTAATGTTAACGTTACTATGGGCCTCATCATCCGTCGGTCAAATGAAACTCTGAGATTATTAAGAAAGTAAACACTTAAGAAATCTCTTCATTTTTACGCTTCAATGCATTAAAAAAAAAAAAAAAACAGAAAGCGAAAGAAATAATTTTAAGTTATCACGAATAGATACCTAACACTTTTTATTCGGCTTTAAGATATGTAACTACTTTCCATCCATCGCTACCAACTTATTTGGGCGAATGTCACGCAGTACGCCCATTAAAATATATGCATGCAGAGGCAGTAACTTTTTTCTAAGGTTCAAAGTGCTCACTTTATCGTGAAAAGCCTTTAACAGAAATTACCCTCTTGTTGCAACTGACCAGGACCCACCGTAATCGTGTGAAACGCACACACATCTTCGGCGGCATCGATATAGTACCTGGCACGTAGGCCAAAACTATAGGTTGTTCACGGTAAAGTGAGCACTATTGAAAGCCCTGCTTAATATCTAGTTGTAAGCACATTCTGTATTCATCAAACATATGTAAAATTTATATTGCCATGAGCGGTAATTGAAACTTCAAATTATTATACAAGTAAATGGTTTACCAAATTGCTAATTCCTATACTAATGCGCATGAAAAATACTTAAAGCAGAAGACACATTTAATTATGCACAGATAGTTTACGTATAGGCTGTTCACGGTAAAGTGAGTACTTTTGAGGCCCTGGTTACTTTTTTCTTTCAGCCACTTCTTATCCCTTAACCGCCTTTTTAAATAAATTTTGCCATGTAAGTACTCAATGCAGTTTGTATTATCACCCGCACTCGGAAGCCTACGTCTAAGGTTAATATAAATTATATTTATTGACAGATGTTCAATTGAGAGAGCTATCACAAGTGCTCACCTTACGTGAATAGCCTATACCACTTTTAATTCAACGCAAAGGCACGGAACTCTCCCCTCCGTAGTTACCAACTTTACTGGGCGCACGACAGTCAGTGTTCCCGCTAAAATATAAGCGGATAGGGACAGTTATATTTTTCAAGGGTTGATTACAAAAGTGCTCACTTTACTATGAACAGCCTTTGCCTACACCCGTCTGTGGTGTGCTGCTGTGTCCACTGCGCAGAAGATGACTGAGGACATTATTAACATTCCTTGTATACAGCATGTACCATCCATCAATAAACTTAGTTCTATAGTGCTCACTTTACTATGAACAGCCTTTGCCTACACTCGTCTGTGGTGTGCTGCTGTGTCCACTGCGCAGAAGATGGCTGAGGACATTATTAACATTCCTTGTATACAGCATGTACCATCCATCAATAAACTTAGTTCTATAGTGCTCACTTTACTATGAACAGCCTTTGCCTACACCCGTCTGTGGTGTGCTGCTGTGTCCACCGCGCAGAAGATGGCTGAGGACATTATTAACATTCCTTGTATACAGCATGTACCATCCATCAATAAACTTAGTTCTAAAGCTGCCTGTTCGCTTCTGGCGATAATATATAATATGTGATTGCCTGCAGGAAGTATTGGTAATGCCTATGAGGTTCATTTACACTTTTTCAATAAAACCTTTGAAAAATCATCCCGTTATATGACGTGTTTGGTTCTTTCCTAAATATTCCTTCTGTCATGTTTTATATTCATGTTTACATAAATACACCATGTTTATAGTTAAATAAACCCTTTAGTTATATTTTATCTATGAATAATAATATTTTATTTATAATTAATACTGTGAAAAAGCTGGAAAATGAGAAGAGTAAAAGGAGGAATTAATAAGGGGGGGGGGGCTGAAGGAAAGAAAAACAAGAATGGAAAAGGACGACAAATGCGATAAAGGGGAAGAGGGTAAATGGGGAGAAAGGAAAGTTGGTATTTGGGGGAATTAATCATTTGTTACTTATCAGTAGAGGTCTAATGCAGATCTTGGTGCAGCACAATAATTTAACTAAAATTCACACAAATTTCTCACTTTCAATCAACAATTTTTCAATCTCTTTTTCAAACATGATTCATCTCTTCAATCTCACCCCCAAAATCAAATTAATTTGACCCAAATCTGCATTCCCAATTAAGCGCATTTTTTTAAAAACATACTTTGTGCACTCTTTGATTAGTGGTCCATTTTCAGGGTGAATGAGGCTAAATTTAGGTCAAAATGGTAAATATTTATTTTAAATTTGAAAGCCAAATCGATTAGTCAAAAATAATATCACAAGAAAAATATGAAAATTCTTGGAATTTCACCAAAAATATGATGATTTAGCATGAAAATGAGTGTTTGAAGAACCACACACAAAGAGTGAACACAAGTTGAATATTGATTTTGATTTTGACCTTAAATATGATTGATTTTGAGTTGCACTTTGAAAGATTTGACAGGGAATTAGAAATTTGTTTGAATTTAGCTTGAAATTGGTTGAATTTTAGTTAAATTAAACAGTTGCACCATGATCTGCAATAGTCCTCTACTGATTTATAAAAAATATGTACATATAAACACAAGTGCCCATTCTTTTAAAAAACCAAAAGGTTTACGTGCAAGTTAATACCTCACCAGGGACCTTGTGTTTTTGGGGTTTCTCTATTATGCCAGGGACTCAGTTTTTTTATTTTTCTGGCCATATTTTACACCAACATACCTCCAAATGGAGAAACCTCCCACTCACCGGCCCACCTTTTTTTAAAATATTTTTTAGTGAAGCAGTAGGTTTTTAGTTTTTATTTTTATTATTTCTTATGGCACTCCCTTCTCATATGTACTCCCTTCTACATACGAGAACACCACAGCTTATACATCTGATACACTACAGTGTAGTGTAGAGAGTATTATTTGCTGAGGCTTCAGTAGTACCATTTTTTGCATCAGTACTCATATACAGAATATATGGGCAAGAGCAATTTTAATGTTTATTTCTGGCTCAAATTGTGTGTGTCTTGGTGATAATTTAATAAATGTGGACGCCTTCACATTTATTAAATTATCTTCTCAACCAGGGATTGAACCCCGAATCTCGAGTTACAAGACACACACCCAATCACTGAGCCAAAGTGGCTGGGCCAAGGAGGTGCTGATAAAAAAGCTGCGTGTGGTGAGCTACAAGATTGATAATGAGAGTGTTCGATGCTTGGTGAGGAAATAATTTTATTCACTCTTGCAGCAGTGATTCATAGTGTGTTCTCTGCGAGGAGTAAATTTTCTGCATCTTTGTGATTGCACTCACTGAGAGCAGCGCCACAGATATCAACGCAGCCTGATAACATTTTTTCCTGTTGCGAACAGAGCTCACTGCGAGCTCGACGAGGAAAATTTTAATTGCCAAGGCCAGATACTCACTGTAAAATTACTTCTTCTTATCGCAGGCAGAGGGGCTGAAGTTCAGTGTGGCCTCCCAGCACATATATGCTTTTTTCTATCACTATGAGAGTGCGCTGAAGTTTAGTTGTGGATGTGGTTCACATAAACTAAAGATGAAGTTGTAATTTTGGACTATGAGAATACTAGAGATGTTATTATCAAGCATTTATTGGTAGTCGAGAAACATGATTACCCAAATATTGAATTTACAAGAGAGAGTTAAAATATAACATTTTTTATTTGATTTCGATGTTTTCCACTATCCATTTTTCTACTCAAATCTAATGTTAAAAAACTATAATTTTCCTCCCAGCATATGGCACATATCTCTTTAAATTTCTCAAAACTCATGTCTCTCGCAAAAACAAAACCGCGATTTTTTCATCTTGTCGGAATATACACAGAAAATTTGTGTTATCTCTTACTAATTGCTTGGGGACTCTGGAAATGTATGTGCAAGATAAAAAATATCAATATTTATATGCCGACCTCTAGTAAAATATTTGCAGACTACATCTTGCTCATCCAATATTACATCAACAAAAATAACTAAAGAATTATTTTCACCATCGATACTTAAAAAACAAGCGATTTTTTTTTCATTAAATTTTTTGGATATCACTTCAAAATCGTCTTGTAATTGAATATATTTAGGTTGATTCACACTTTTAGAGCTAATTAAAATTTAGCCATCCTGTCTTATAAATAAAATTAATGATTAAATTGGTTGGCTCCTACAATTATCCTCTGAATATTGGCAGGCAATAACTCGACATTTTTTTATTCATAAAGATAAATCGATAGCAATAATTAGTTTTGATGTAAAATTTTTAACTCCAAATGTAGAGAATACTATAACGACAATTTAAAAAATTAAGCGGTTGTTGAAAAAAATTACATTATAAATATTCCCAGACACCATTATGATGTTTAATCATTAAAGGAAGCTACAAATTTATAGAACATTTTTCAACAAATAAATTGAAATATCAACAGACAATGTGAAAAATAGAATAACAATTAAAACCGAGTCTGATATTAAACTTGATGATACTTTGTCTAATATTCTCGGTTTTGAAAGAAAATTAACTATTGAAAAAGAAAAAAAATGTAGGTTCTAAATGGCCTAATTTTAAGCCATATAAAGCAATCAATGTTCATTGTAAATTGACATATGGCATGTCAAAAAAATATTATGAATATAACCATTTGGATACTAATATAATTCCTAGTATTCCACCAAACACTATGTTTGGTTTTAGAGACTATGTTATTTATGAGCCCCCATAACCAATTTTTGTATAAACTAAATAATGAGCAATTTAATAACATTGTTTTACAAATTAGAGACGAAAATTGAAAATTTAATTGATTTTGATGGTGGTGATAGCGATGTTGTTTTGGAGATTAAAGAAATTTAAAATGTAAAACAATTCTTTCCGAAATAGTTAGGATGAAATATTTTTGTATAGCACTAAGTGTAGGTGTTTAGTAGACACCCAATTCGTCATATGATGTTTAATATTTTTCTCTCTCATCGCACCCCTCATTATTAAAATTATTAAGATTTGGCTAGTGCCAAAATGGTGCTAGTGGAGAGTTAAAAAGAATTAATTATAAATTTTGATATCCTAATGGCAAAGCATAAAGCACAAGGTCTCAATGTTATTAACTTCTACTATATATATTGTGTTTCTCACTTCTTTTCAAATTCATTGTGCTATATTGTATTTTCTATTCAAACACACATTTTTATAGTCATCAAAATTAATTGTATTGTTGATGACACATTTTTCACCCCTTTTGCTCTTTTGTTTTGTTTATCCTCAACTCTGTATGCATACATCTTAGATCATAAACCAACAAATTCTTTAATTTCTTTGCCATTACACTCACCTTTCATTTTGCCTAAATTTTATTTATTTACTTGTGGAATATTATAGATATTATATCTTGGAAAATCACTTGTATTAAATTTAACTAACAGCCAATTCATGTCTTCATAAAAATCATCTGTTTTAATGTTATAAAAATAAGAGTCTGTATCTTGAAAAAACAATTCAATTTTATCACCATATTGCGGGTTCATAATTTTATAATGAAAATTGTACATTAAATCTTTTGAAATGTCCAAAATGGTCATGCCTACATATATTGGCTTATTAAATTTTACGTTACTTTTATTCATGTGAATAACCGCAAGATTCTCATTAAATGTAGTACTTTTCTTAAAATTTGGCTTGGCCACTAATTTATCATAACATTTTTTCACTTATAACTAGTTTTATATTAATTCTGTTTCTTATATTCTCCATTGTTTTACCAAACACAGAATTATTCATCAGTTTGTAAAATCTTTTTAATATTTTTTTGCATTAGTCCTCATCAATGTATTTTTGTAAGCTTACATCCATTATTTAGGCACTGTTTCAAACTGTGTTGATTTAGTACATGTTTTCTTTTTTATATAAACTTACTAATAGTTTAGATTCATTGGTACGCGGAATTAAGTTATTTTCTGGACCAAATGGAAGATCTTTGTGTAAATTATGTAGTTATTATGGATATTCGAAATCAACTTCTATTATGTTACCAAACTCAGAAACATTTTTCAAATTAAAAATTTTTTACCTCCAATAATTTAAAACATTTAATGCATAGTACACCAACTCGAAACCTCCATATTACAAATGCTGAGACATTGCCCAACCATAGAGATTATTTGCAACAAGATAAGCTAAATAATATGATTCTCGATTTGAGTTAAAATCTTCCAAGTATTTGTTATTTGCTTTAACGTATTGCTTACAACATTGTGAAATGCCACCTCGAATTCCTTTTTCAATCATTAAAATCATATCATAATCATGTAATAATTTCAGTGATTGTTTAGTCATTTTTAACATTACATCCCACAATAAACCTGGTGCTGTAAAATACCATGCAGAGTCTAGACCATAAGAATTTATACACGTGTTTCTAAAATTTTCGAATATTTATGCTAACAATAGTACAAAACTTTTTAAATATAAATCATTGTATTCACCAAGATTTTTTATATTATATTGGTTCCATATATTATTTGCCTGTTCGTATTCATCCTCGGATATACTATTTTCGTTTAATTTAGTATAAAATTCACTCTTTTGGGGAAGTTAAGTTTCATTAAATTTTTTAAAATTATCCATATAATCATAAATGTAAACACCTTTTTAAATAACCAAATCTATTTTATTTTCTGAAAAGTGTTTTTGTGTATGTTTCATTTGTTCTTTAATTAAAGTAGACATTAGTTTATCTAAACTACTAG
Source organism: Dryococelus australis (assembly GCA_029891345.1). Classification (NCBI taxonomy): domain Eukaryota; kingdom Metazoa; phylum Arthropoda; class Insecta; order Phasmatodea; family Phasmatidae; genus Dryococelus; species Dryococelus australis. Next base: position 89,681,320 of record CM057004.1, on the reverse strand, counting down.
CCATAAATTTGAATGTGTCTATGAATCGCATCTTCGAACTTTCTGTTTTTTTTTTTTTTTTTTTTTTTTTTTTTTTTTTCAAAAGTTATAAACTTTTCATTGTTATTCGCAAGTAGTCTATCTTTTTTTCATCATAGCCTAACTCTTTAATAAATAAGTGAGCATCATAACCAGCTTGTTATGAAAATAAATTGGTACAAAATTCGGTAATTTTAATTGTAAATTACAAATGTTGGATGTTGGCTTAGTAAATTTTCCACTTATATGATCATTGTGATTGTGCTTCATATATTCACACTTGTATATACTGCATTTTATACATTTAATATATAATATTTCTTCTTCTGTTGTTAGTGGATGCATTGGCTCAATTTGCGAATATATTTCACCAATTTTTTCTACTTCTCTTTTCATTAACTCTATAAAATTTTTATCCACATCTGGGTCTCGATGTACAACTGGTGGTTTATAATCACCATAGGCATAATAGCAAAATACCAGAAGCTTCGTGTAGCTGATATTTCATTGTGTATGATGCATCATTTAACTTGAAATCAAAGTTATTTATTTGCTCATTCATAAGCTCATATTTTTCTTTGAGTATTTCTTTATAAAGACCATTATCGATATCATCCCCGGTTAAAATATGATATTTTTAAAATAAGTTAAATTTTTATTATTTCTCTTGGATTTGGTTTGGTGGATGATATTTTCTTTAGAATTTATTCAAAATCTGCATATATTGTGAAAGGACTTTAGTCGTGTGTTTTGTATTTTTAACTTTTATTTTTTCGCTTTTCTCTTGAGAATAAAAAAATCGAAGACACATATCGCAAATATTAATTTAATTTTGTGTTTATTTTTTTATACTGAAACAACTTCGATAAATCCTTTATCCAACAATAATGCGAGTTTTCGCCATTTTTAAAATAAAGTAAATTTATGTTTAGTCATTTTTATTTTATGTAAGTTTTAATGGATAAATATCGAATTTACCATCAATAGAGTAAACATTTATAGAAACATCAATTTGGTTTTCTATTTTTGGAATATCATCCATTTTTATAGAATATTCATATTAATCGAATGCTTTGTCAATGTTAAGACCTGCCTTTTTATATTTAGCTACTCTTTGTTGGTCTTTTTCAGCAGGAAACAGTATAGATCTTATTGCCCAATGAAAAAATTTTTGATCATCATTCTTCACATTAATGCGTGCTTTTTTATTCTTAATCACTTCTGGTAGTTCAATATAGGACGAACCATTTAATGGCTTATACTTATTTATTGCTAGTTGCAATCCAAATATGCTATATAAAGCCAAATCTGAGGTGCTTCTTTCAATGTTTTCTGTTCGTGCAGCTATTTCATTTGTTGTTTGTTTGTAAATTTTTTTAATGTCTCCTTCATTCAATATTGTAAATGTGTGTGAGTGAATGTAGTCAAATATTCTAATCTCGCCCGTTTTTTGGCTTCGAAAATGAGCAGCAAATTTAATGTTGGACTTCACAGCTCTATGTTTTATAAGTTGATCGTATAAATTTTTTAATATGTGTTGCTTTACCGAAGCTAAAAAATTTCTGGGCAACACCATATTGAAATTGTTTTCAATGTTGTATGTTGAAAACCGGCATTTGAAAGCTTCCTCAACTTCGTTTATGTTATTAGTTTTTCTATTTTTATTGTTCACATATACACTATTGGAAAAGGGGAAAATTTATTTTAAATATTTTTTACCTTTCTACATATTATTTTGCCATTTGGAAAACGTAAATGTGCAAACTTTATTTTTCTTTGTTCATTTTTAATTATTGGTGTAACAGCTGTAACTACATCAGCTTTTCTTAAATTATATATATATATATATTATTTATGTTAAAGCTTTTAGCTTTAGTTCTTAATTCAGCAACTGTTAAATCATGTAGGTTCTCGATAGAATTTTTAATGTCATATTCGCTTTTTTGAATAATATTTGCAATAAGATCATCTTTATGTAATTTATATTATTATTTTTTATTTTTTATTCTCTACCTATAATTCCCAACTCACACATTCTCTTTTCTCTCAACACACCCACTAGGTTGCTCGTCTCCATATTTATGTATAATAAATTTTACTATAATAAAAATTTATGAAGTCTGCAAATGCTCAAGTTCACTTAGAATATCCATTGTGTAAATGTGCATGTTACTATTTTTATGTTTTTTTAGAGAACGGTTATATACAAATTTTCCTCATTCGCATTGCACTCTCTCTTTTTTTTTTACTCGTAATGTCGTTTAGCATATTCGGTATAACGCTTTTCTTACAAGTGTTAAAGGGCCTTTCTATTGTGTTTCCTGAGATGCGAAATCGGTGATATTTTTATTCTTCCTGCATACTATGCAGGTCTTGCTTGAAGAATCACATTGTAAAATTTCATTACTATTGTGCGATTTAGTATTTTTGTGCTTTTCGAGATTTGCCTTGCAAATAGATTTTCCACATTCACAAAGTACGTCCTCTTTTTTCAACTCATAGCGATTTCTAGAATATTAATTTTAGAAATTTTTACAGGCTTATCTTTTGTGTGTTTATGTGATGGAAAACATTCAATGTTTAAAACGTCACCACATTTTTTACATTGCTTGTTTATACTACTACTCTCCATTTTTGTTTACAAAGAAACATATTTTATTAAGGAAAAGAAAAATCTAAAAAATAAACATTTTTATGTACACCATATTCATTGATAAACATTGTAATTATTTTGTATATTTTCAAGCCCCCATTTTTGAAAAAAAAAATTGACAGCAACAAAACATGTTATACTCGATGCTCTACTAATATTTTTAACACTTCTTCTATTTGCTCTTGATATCCACTCATTTCTCGAAGTTCATATTTGTCGCCAGTGTTATCTAAGAGTGATAATTGTAAGCTTTGTAAATTTAAATGAAATGTGTCAACTAAATTTTTAAGATCTTCAGATGCTTTATCTAATTTATATGGAGGTGGACTTGCACCATCGCAACCTTTTAAAATATTAGACAAACTGCATGGGAATATAGGCGAAGTTATGTTTATTTATAAAGAAACAATTTTATTAAAAAAATAAAAAATGTTTAACCAATGCTTAAAAATTGTTCTTAAGAGAACTCTAGATGATGGACAAATTTTCCATTTTTCATTACTTTCAAACCTTCATACTTTAGAATAATTTCCTTCTGGTTTATTAGTTTCAAATAATTTTTATCGAATATACTGACATAGCGCTCTGGTTTTGAAATCTTGAATTTGCCATCTAAAATACAATTAATTTTTTTACCGAAATTAGATTCGTAAATTTCAAAATCTGTTGCCCTAAACCATTTATCTTTTTCTACATCTTGTAGTTTGGTGAATTCAAGTGAATTGTTTAACTTGCAGAGCACAGAATCCATTTTTTGTTTTGTTTTGTGGTAATTTAGAATTAAAAAAATTATTATTAAGAAGAAAAATTACTGTTGAGATGTTATTAAGATAAGCTGATAACCAAGGATATTTTGTTTTCCATTCATTATGTAATTGCAGGAGGGACAAGTATCCCGCCTGCTGTGGCAATATTAAGCGAGATTTAGTAAAAAAAAATTTTGTATATAAATTAGTTATTCTCACTATTACAAATATCATTTTTGAACTGTCCAAAAAGAGAATCGGACAAAATAAAATTTACTCCTTCAGAGCTATATAATTACAGAAAAGATTTTGATGGTGAAACTATTTTATTAAAAAACTTAAAGGGCATCTGCTAGACGTCCTTAAGATGCAATGGAAAATCTGCTGTGTTTTATAAAGTAATCTCTATATTTTATAAAATTATCTTCATCAATTATTCGTTTTCTGCATAAAAAAAAATATATAAAAAACATATTTCCCCACAAACAAAATGAAAACAAGGAACATATTCCACGGTTTAAAGGAACAGATATTGCTGAAATTTTAGAATATTCTAATCCAAAAGATGCGTTACACAAGCAAATTTCATTAAAAATAAGAAATCTTTAACAGAAATAGGTGGGATGAAAATTCATCCTACCTCTCTTATAATGAAGGTACATCAGTTTGTATTAGTGAGCCTGGTTTATATAAACTGATTTTTAGCTCGCGTTGTGAAATTGCTAAAGCTTTTAAAATATGGATATTTGAATATGTTATCCCATCAATTAGAAATCATGGTGAATATAAGATTAAAAAAACACTAGAATAAAAGACCAACGAATAAAAATGATAGAAAATGAAGTTAATCATTTAAAATATATAAACATAATTAAAGATGATCATACTGAAATTTTAAAAGATATAAATAAAATTAAAGATAAAAATATTGAAAATTTAACACAAACATTTGCTAGAGCCGTAGATGGAATAAATCGCGGAAATGAGTTAGAGATATGGCTCCTCATGTTGTACCACAAACAAAAAAATCAAAATTTAAATCCAACTTTTATTCTTCTAAAATTATTTGATAATGATTTTGAATATGATTAGTATGTAATAAGAACTCAAAGAAAATATGTTCAAAGACAGTTGTATATGATTCAAGATAGACATCCAAATTGTGAACAATTATTGAGATTGGAATATATTCCCAATTCTATAAACTCTGAACCTGGCCATGGCGGACAGGTTGCTTGGCAATGAGAAATCTTCTATATTAATCAATGATTTTTTCTTAATATTTCAGCCCCTACACTCGTAGGACCTGAATTTGGTCTACATTTTATAAAATTATATTCTTGAATTTTTAGTTTTCTTCACAAAGAGAATATATATATATATATATATATATATATATATATATATATTATATATATATATATATATATATATATATATACACACATCATATTTTCCCACATATACAATATGGCCGAATCATTAGAGAAGCAACTAGAGAACTTGAAACTAGTATATGGCAAGATTAACAATGCTGAAGTTACCAATTCATGTTTAAATATTTTTTAATTCGTCAAGAATAACAAATATAAGATAAATTTAGGAAGTTGGTTTAAGGATATTTAGTTCCCCTTGCTTGAAGAAAAGAATGTATTGATTACAAATGATATTTTATGTTTTATTCATTATGGTATTCCAGGGGGTGATGAGCATATACTACTAGACATGAAAAGACATAAAAAATTTTTTTTATGTTTATATAATTATCAACTTGATTACGAACTTATTATGCAGAAAAAAATTAACAGCTAGATATCATGTTATAACGAAATAATAGAAAAAGACATATACAATATTACATCAAATAATTTAGTTTAGAAGATTTGGATTTTAATTTCAGTTAGAAATTTTAAAGAACTTTTTATGAGTTTGAGAACAAAGGTTGCTGATGAAATAAAGAATTATTATATCACACTCGAAGAAATTTTTTATTATTATTCTAAGTATGTCAATAAATATAATGATGCATTAAAATACCAGCAGATAAAAGTGATAGAAATTAAAGTTAATCATTTAAAAGATGTAAATAATACTAAAGATAATCACATTGAAAATTTTGAAGAAATAAATAAAATTAAAGATGGTCATATCGAATATTTAACAGAAACAGTTCATAGAGCTGTAGGTGGAATAAATCGCAGAAATGAGGGAATTAGAGATATGACACCTCATGTTGAACTGCAAAAACAAAACCAAAATTTAAATTCAACTTTTATTTTTATAGAATTGTTCGATAATGATTGTGAATATAATTATAATGTGATTAGAACTCAAAGAAGAAGTCTTCGAAAACAGTTGCAAAGAATCGAGGATAGACATCAAAATTGTGCAATATAATTGAGATTACAATATATTCAAAATTCTATCAATTTATATCAAAGAATTAATGAAACCATGAATGGCAACATTGAGTGTTTTCGCAACTATTTACATTGATAGAAATAACTATACTCTACAACAATTAATAAATGATAGTAATCTTTATCAAATTGAGTAAGAAACTAGTTTTTATGTATTTTCTAGAACTAATATTGCAAATTTACAAAATATCTGTTTTATTAATCCATAAATTATGCGAGTTATCAAATCCTAACCATTAAAATATATTTTTTCACCTGCACTTCTTAAAACTTTTTCTACCAATTATTCATTGTGATAGTTCGTTTTCATAATTTCATATTTATAAAAACTACCCATAATTTCTTGTCCATTAATATCTTTTAACTTGTAAGTTCGCACACCAAAACTTAAAACGTTACAAATAGTAAACAAATCTGTTGACCAATTAGCTGTATAAAGTTTAAAAAAAAAAAAAAAATTTCCAGTTTGCTCACACAAACAATATCTCCAACTTTATATTTTGGTTAAATATTGTTCACAAAATTTGTTCACAACAAATTTTTTTTTTATTAACTTTAATTGGCTTCGTGGCAATAGTGCTGTGCTATGTGTTGTTGTATTCTTTAACTTATTCATGTAATAATATTACCCACTTGTAGTTGCCATTCAAAGCAAATTTTTTACACATTATATTTCTTAAAGTTCGATTAAATCTTTCAACAACGCTAGCTTTTAATTCAGGAAATGAAGAAAAATGATTTATATTATGCTTTCCCATAAGATAATTAAATATTTTATTATAAAATTTTAAGCCATTATCACTTTGTAAATTATTTGGTTTTCTTTTCATCAAAATATATTTTCAAAAGCATTTACTACATTTTAGCTGTTTTACCTTTGATTGGGGAAGCAAATCCGAAACTTTACAAAAAACATCAATAATTATCATAATATATTTATAGCCATTTTTATGAAATATACCTTTCAAAATTCCAGTATCCATTTCTACACTATCAATTTGCCATATGATATAACTTTTCTTCTTGGAAATTTTTTTCGTGCTGGTTTATATAATTCATTGATTATTCCTTCTCTTACTTCGGCCAATTTTTTTTAAGAATGATTTTTTTAGAATTGCACAACGATCTTATACTTTTCTGGACTAATCGCCCATATGTTGTATTCTGAATTTTATATTATTATTTTTAGTGACTTTCTTGTACTTCAAACACCAAGTATTCTCCATTTAATAGTGTATATATATATAATATATAATATATAAGATAATCTTTTGAATTTCACGAATATTCCTATTGTGGCCAACATTCCATCAATAAAAAATTAGATAATTAATTTTTTTTTAATTTTAAAAGTTTAAAATTCACCTCTGTTAACATCAAATGGTTAACTATAATCTGTTTTTGTAGTTCCCTTAATAACAGTTAGAGTATCATGAGATAAATAGTCAAAATTATTTTATAAAATTTACAATCCATCAAAAAAGAAAGAAAAATACATCATCGCCTATACGAAAAACTTTAAATTATTTTTATTCCACTTTCCACGCAAATAAAATATATGAGATTTTTCTTCCTTAAATTGTTCAATTGATTGGTTTAAATTTTGCAATTTTAACATCTAATTCTTTGTAACAGGTTCTTTGCTTTTGTCGACTTTTGTGTTAACGACTGTCTCAGAGTAATTCAAAACTGATTGGTTTAAATCTTGCAATTCTTTATCGAAATATACTTTATTAACAGCATCTTTTCCATCAATAGGATCACCATATTATTAATTCTACGGTTTTGAATAGAAACATATTCTGTTATGTAAACAAAACTTTACTTATTTGATCTCGTAAAGAGGAAGAATTAATTATATTTTGAATTTACATATGTTTTTAAATCAGAAAACTAGTGCTGTATTTTGATTCAACATCGTTTTTAATGACATAGTCAGCAACAATAGTTTTATATTTTGAATCTGCTTCTTTTTTTAATGCCTGTTTTGCATTATTTATTTTTTTGTACAATTAGCAATAGTGTTATTGAATTTTAAACTTATATCTTCTTTTAGAGCATAATTAGCAACAATAATTTTATATTTTGAATGTACATTCTTTTTCAATGCATAGTCTGCTTATATATATATATATTATATATATACATATATATTATATTTAATATTATCGAATTATCTTTTATTGAACACATTTGTTTTATCTACAGGTTCACCTATATTATCAATTCTTCGGCCCAGAAAAGAAACATACGATTTTGTAAAATCAAAACAAGTGCTTAACTCACTTTGTAAAGAAGAAACACACGAATTGCATTTTGAATCTACATATTTATTTAAATCTTCAGCAATATTATCGAAGTTTTATTTGTAGATTCGATTAATGGTTTCCCATATATATCTGTCATTTAATAACATAGAAATTATATCGCGAAACAAATAACTGAATCAAAATTCTGGATTCTACCATATTGTAATAAACATTATTGTTTTTAAAATAATTAATTTAAATACTAGAAATATTGCCTCCAAATGAATCAAAATAATAAACATTATTATTTTCTTTCAAATAGCAAACCTAATGAGTGTCAGGATTTGTTGAAATATTAAAATTAACCACAGCACCTTTATTTTTGCATATTTTTTTGGTAGTTCATCGATCATATAAAAATTTCTAAAATTTTTAATATTTAATTTCTTTCCCATATTTTTCAATATTGGTATTAGATAATGAAGCTAATTTTTTTGACCTTCCTCTTTTTTCGCAACTTCGCCACTACCACTACCAGCCTTGTTTTCCATTGCTAAATTGTGTGTCTGTTGTTCTTCTATTTATTTTCAACAGAATTATAAATGAACTATCTCCTCCAGCTATTGCACCAAGAGCTCCTAAAGCTGCAAATCAAATTGGTAAAAATCCTCCATGATGTAAACCACTACCAGTTATTTCATTTGCTATTTTTTTTTAACTGTTGGGAATGGTAAAGATAATTTAAAAATTTTTTCTTCTTTCAATTTTTTTTCTCAAGTTCTTTTCTTAAAAATTTGCCTGTGCCCAAATATCTTAATTGATATATGGGTATATCAAAAGTTAAGCTTTTATCTCCATTTATAAGTAAAAAAAATATTAATAGTTAAATAAAAACATCTAAACTCCAAAACCTGGTTTTCTTTTTGTAAACATTGTTGAGGCAACAGCTCAAGAAGCAATTTTTTTCTCCATTGGAGTATCTTTAATTAAAATGATCTCTTTTGCTTCTTTTTGTAAAATTTTATCAGCTTCATTCCTAGATTCTAAATATTTATAAGCTATATAAGTAATATCATGATATTCGCAAGCTTCATCTAATTTATATATTCCTGAGTCTCCTCTTTCTAATCTTTCATTTAATTTTCTAAATGGTCCGCAATAATTATAACCTGGCAAATGCATTTCGGGTAGATTTAAATTGTTTAATGACCAATTTATAATGCATTTGCCATGATGTTCAGAATTCCAAATTAAGTGCGGAATAACATTTAAAACTCTTAAAAGATATGGTATACCTTTCTGGTTATTCACAACAAAGTCTCAAATTTATTGTTTAGCATATTCATAATTTTTACTTTTCATTGTGATAGTTTTTATTTCCTGCATTTTCTTCACCATGAAAAACTAGTAATCTGTCAATTATGTTTCTAACATTATCCATCCAAATATATTCTTTCTGCAAATTATTGTATTTTTTTATGCCACCTCCAATTTTCAAATCATCATCACTGAAACCCTCCAGTCTATATTTTGCTTTCAATTTATCTTTTTGTATATCTTGATAAATTGTTCTAATTATATATGTATATTTCCACGTCTTACTCGAAGCAACATTCATTTTAGGATTATATTCTTGATATACTGCATTTGTTGCTTTGACAATTTCTGCATAATTTTTATAGTCCTCATGAGTAAATTAATTTTTGTCTGTGTTTTCACCTACAAGATCCAATTTTTTACTTTTTGCTAACAAATTAGTGAGACCCTCTGTTAAATTATATTTTTTATATTTGACAAATAAAAAAATCACCATCAATTTTTTTACTTTTGTACTTCCAATTTCAAAACCGTGGCCAACTCCTCGCAAACCAATTTTATCATCAATAAAATTCATATAATCAGAAATATATTTCCCTAATTTTACAGTAGAAATGTCTGTTATATGTGGCAAAAATTTTTATGGAGTAACGCCCATTGGTGATTTTGGGAAAAATTCTCTTTCAAAAGATGTTTCTTCTGGTGTTGGTGGATAATCTCAATTTTGCAGCAACAGGTGCTATTGCTTTTAATAGATTTTTATTTTCTTCGCATCCTTGTTCTCCTTTTTCACCAATATTTTGTAATCCACGAATTAATGGACGTGCAGCCTACGAAAGTAATCATGGTGATGGAATTCTCGCAGACCAGTATAATAGCATGTTTTGATGCAAGGGGAGTGGGGGGGATTGGAGCTCGGAGCTGTTCACGCGGGCGGTTTACTGCGTTATTTTGTCAAGATGCAGCGGAGCCTCTCAAGCCAAGCCAGCGAGGCCGTGAATTGCCCGCGGCGGCAATTTACTCACGACTGAATTGAACGCATCCGACGAGAAAAAAAAAAAAAAACTTCCCGGCGACCATACGGCTACTTCATCGCAAGCTGCAGACATCGCCGATCGAACTGTTCAGTATCCCGATGACAAATCTCCTCACAGTATTACAGCGACGAGTCTGTGCTCCAATCGTTCAGAACAAGTCGGCGGCTGGCGCAGTTTGGTGAAGGCTGTTCACGATAAAGTTGCACTGTTAAAAAAAAAAAAAAAAAAAAAATCCTTCACTTTACGGAAAAGTGCTGGTAGAAATTTATCCAGGCTGGTCCGTAAACTCTCGGTAAAATTACGAACACGTTGGTTTTCAAAAACGGATTTTACCGCGAAACTCACAGAACCTCTCCGTTAATTCCCTAGCTGGGTTTCTGTACTTCTGGTCTAACGGGCCTATCCACCAAGCCGCCAGCCGCGAACTTCAAATGAGGAATCAATGTTAAACCATATTCCTTCTCATTACACCCATTTTAAAGAATACCATTTCAAACAAAAAGTATTCTACGTGAAATTTCTTGAGGAATGATGCTACGTTAAAATATTTTGACAATTTTTTTTTTGTTTAATATGTTTTTCATAAAATGTAAATATTGAAATTTACATACAACAAAAAAATTATAGATAAATATTTTTTTCAAAAGTAATTTTACGTGGCAATATTCTCTGAGAAAATCGTGTCAACGTGTTTTTCGTTTGAAATGGTTATCTTTAAAATTGAAGCAATGAGAAGGAATTTCGTTTAACATTGATTCCCCATTTGAAGTTCGCTACCATTAAATAATTTTTAATTTTTATTTAATTTTCATTTTCATTTTGTGGGTGTTCTACAATGTATAAAGAAAATATTTAAAGAAGTTAACATTGTTTATACTTAAGCAAGATTTGAACCCGGAGTCAAAAAAATTGCAAGTTCAAGTGGTGAATCTGGTATAACTTTTGAATTTCTATATTAGTCACATAAGCAACTTTTTTTAGGTTCTGTTAAAGATAGCGTATTTTAAGTGTTGCTAAGTGTTACGAACACCTGTTGTTACTCTTTAATGTTTGAAAGAACAGATCTTAGTGACATGGATAACCTTAACTGCCACAGAAACGATCATTATCTGTGGAGAAGAAAGTATCGTGTATACGCGACATTGTTCATGCCCGAAACCCGAAGTTATAGGAAGTACGAAGATTTTCCGTATTTTGTATATACGCACGTAGCTCCGTTTTTCGTCATTAAGGATTACGATTCCGTATATTTACTGAGCATTTTCGTTAAAAATTCCCGTAAATATGCGGAAAATTTTACTGTGTGAGCACTTTTGAAACCAACATTGGAAAAAAGTCACCGCTCCTGCCTGCATACATTTTAACAGGCTCACTGAATGAATAGTGTCCAGTAAAGTTGGTGCCAATGGAGGGAAAGTAGTTTCATGTCTTAAAGTCGAATAAAGAGTGTTCAGTAAACATTTGTGATGAAGTAAATCTTCAAGTTCGCTTTCTGTTAATTTTAATGTATCCAAGTGTAAAAGTGAGCAGATTTTGTAATATACCTAACTTTTCTATTTATTTCACAGTTTCACGTGCCGACGCATGAATGAAGTGATGAGACCCATGGCGATGTTAATTTAACACAAGGCGAAAGAATACACATCGTGCGTACAAGTAGATGTTAGGGACGGTTTTCAAAAATGCCCAGTTTACCTTGAACAGCCCAGTGATGAACTGCCATGGCGGACAGCCCCCGTTAACGTATGTCGGCGTGACCACAGGTTTTATAATCCCGGCCGCAGATTTGTTTATGAGCAAACAGTTCCCTTCCCGCTTAGCCTGTGTTGGCGAGTTATCTCTGCGGTCTCTGCTGGCTAGTCACGCTGTCGCCATACGAGGGCACATGTGGCAGGCGAAATTCGCCCTTACTTCAACCATCTCTCTAAGCGCACGCATCGAGCGGGATCCGCAATTTCTCTCGTCGAATATAAGTGACAAGTGAATTTACCTAGAGATATTTGAGTAGTGCTTAAGTTAGAGTGAGTTGAGCTGAGAGATTTGGGCGGCTCTTAACAACGAGGTCTTCAGGGCCGATGAGGGCGAAATGAGGTGAGAATGAAACCGTACCGGAATGCAAGGACCGGGGGAAACGGGAGATCCCCGAGAAAACCCGCCGACCAGTGGCATCGTCCGGCACGATTCCCACTTCCGAAAATCCAGGAGTGACCCGACTGGGGATTGAAGCCGGTTCGTCCTTGGTGGGAGGCGAGTATTCTAACCGCTCGGCCACCGCGGCTACCGGACAGCAGCTTCGAATGGGGCAATGCACCCGACTACATAACATTCAGCTTTCATTATAAAGTATTACACGCACTGTTAAAATAGACAATTATGATTTATGCTGCATATGAAAGAAGAATGTGTGTGTAAAATACTTAGAATAGAGCCTAGGTGTGCACTGAGGAAAAGATTTTGTTGGCTCAAACAAAATTTATTTGTCGCAACCAAATTATTTGTTTGTATAGGGGCAAAGATATATTTTGTTGCTCAAACCAAATTATTTTGTTGGATGTATTTCTTTGCTCCAACCAAATGCCTTGGTTGGCCCAACCAAATGCCTTGTTGGTCCAACCAAATGCTTTTTTGGTCCAACCAAATGCTTTTATGGTCCAACCAAATGCTTTGTTGGTCCAAACAAATGGTTTATTGCCCTAACCAAATGTCTTGTTGGCCCAACCAAATGGCCGTTTTCTTTCACTCTACAAATTGCTTCTTTAATTTAACTTTATCCTTTCTTTCATTTTACCACTTGCTTTGTTCATTTAACCAAATTTTGGTTTGATTGCCACAGACCTAATTTCAACAAATCATCAACTCCTGTGTACCAAATGTGTTTACATAACTCTCAATATCAACCAAATTTATGGATGGCATAGCAAATTTTCAATGAACATTACATCATACATAGCCTTTCTACTATTTATTTTTGGCTACAAAACATAAAAAAATAATTTTAATAACAGCAAGAAAGAAGTTAGTTGCTATAAAGAAAAAGCAGTCTTTTGTTACTCAACGTATACTTCATACATTTCTATTTGCAATTAGGAAAGGATAATTTGAATTCGTAAGACAACTGCAGATGTAAAAATTGCTAATAAGTTGTAAACTTAAAAAAAAAATGTTTTATTTACTTGCATAAATTTGTAAATTATACGTACATATTACACCAGTAGACGATTTTTTACACTGTTCCAATTCAGAGCATGCATGCAAAGGAAACACTTCCTGAAATGTACCAAGTAAAAAAAAATATATCCCAGCTAGATGTTTACACGCAACGCATAAACCTATGTTTCTCACATTTCAAATAACTTTCACAATTCATACTTTTGAAGCTCTAGCAATGTTTTATCATAGTACACTAATACTTGAAAACTCCGCTCATTACCAAGATTTACTGGGAACGTCTAAATTAAAATTCTCTTAATATAACCTAGCCTTCGCTGTGAAGTTGTACACTTGTTTTTATTTTTTTAGCAACTTCTGGAATAGAAAAATATATATATATATATATATAAATCACTAACTGCAGAATTCTTGTAACTGTTTCAGTAAAGTAGTGAAGTTCATGTGAACTAATTATTTAGATACTCTTAATTAATTTAATTATTGCAGTCAGCAGCCAGTGTTAAGTAGTTGACTACTAAATTATTTACTTGCACTATTTACAGAGACTCTCCTTGTACTGTGTGTAAACGATTTTAAAACAATTTAAGAACAAACTAACTTAGGCGCAAGGCAAACTTACTCCAGAGAGGACTTACCATGTCCCAACATTTCTGTGAAAATCTAAGTCACGAGAGTTAAATGGCAAGTTGCCTATATCGAACAAAACTGCAGATTTTTCATAAATGCTGGATGTCAACCCCTGAATATCCCAAACAGCATTTGTTTAATGAATAGCATCTCTTTATTTTGCCTGCGGAAGTGTAACACCACCGCCGATGGAAATAAACTTCTTGACCTTGTATAAACTTTCTGAAAACGTCAAAGTAAAGAAAGAATCCAATAGTCTAGTCCCCGGAAACTCACATCACCAATCATTAATAATTGAAGTGCAAGAATATAATTGTGAAATTATGAATAAAAATCCCACAACAAAATATATAACTACCACAAAACAGACTTTAAACAGATCCACTATGCCCTTTCCTGTACAGAATGGAAGAACAGTATAACCCATGATTTTAACGTTACCACAGATAATTTTTACAAAACTCTTCCGAGACATTATTGAACATTTTGTGCCAAGAACTGTTACTAATTACTATAAATATCCACACTGGTTCTCAAGGATCTCATCTATCTCTTGAAAACCAGACACAAACAGAAAATGAAATACAGACTGTACAACACTGAACATGATGCAACCCTCTCGGCTCACTGTCACAGACTATCCAAAATAGAATTGTCCAGGTGTTACACAGAGCGAGTGAAGAGATTTGGACGGCTCTTAACATCGAGATCTTCAGAGCCGATAGTGGTGATTTAGGTGTGTATGGAGCAGCGCCGCAATGAACGGATGGCGGAAACTGGAGATCCCCGAGGAAACCCGCCGACCAACGGCATCGTCCGGCACGATTCCCACATGCAAAAATCCGGAGTGACCCGGGGCGGGGATCGAACCTGGATCGCCTTGTTGGGAGGCTAACAACTCAGTCACCGAGGAATACTAATCCAATACCTGACATCCACTCCTCTTTCTAAAGCACCTCAGGCTAAAAAACTAATGACAGCTGAATACTTTTCCTCTGGTGGTTGTATTGATGTTTTTTTACGATAATGCAGTGATATCAAACTACAGTAGTATACATTTCTTCATTTTTTTCCTTTATTCTGTGCATACTTAATGAGTATTGTATATATTTGAAACTCTACTTAGTCCTTACCTGCTTGCTAATTACTGATCTACTCATATATATTATTATATAGATTATATATATATTATACTTATATATATATATATATAATTATTACTTTTAGAATGCTCAATTGTGTTGGAACCCACCACATAAATCTTGTAAACAAGGTAATTATAATCTGTACTCTATTATATGTTAACTACCCTTTCCCCTACTGTCTGTACTGTATTATGTTAACTACCCTTTCCCCTACTGTCTGTACTGTATTATGACTTTTAACTTCCTGTATTGGTCCTTGCATTGTATCTGTCCCCACACTTGTTTGTCTACCCCAACAAATTAAAAAAAAAAAATTGCATTTGTGTTTCAAAAACGTTCCCTTTGATACACATCAGCTGTGTTTCAATATATATATATGTTATGTTTCTGTGATGTTTCATGTATGTTAAGTACATCCCTTCTCGGAAAGGGAACTGTTGAATCCTAACGGAACCAATTCAGCGCTATGTTACAGGAATGTTTCCAAGTTGTGACACCGGAATGTTTTACCAATGCTTCGAAATAAGTATATTTAATATTTCTGCAATTTTTCAGAATGTCAATATGTCCCGTCTCTGAAAGGTAAATACTGTTCATGGTAAAGTGAGCACTTTTCAAAGCAGTCTCGTCAGATATCATAACCCATAATTACATTTCATTGTGGGCTCGGACTTTTTGAGTATGGTGAACTGGGTACACCGAGTTTATTACTCACACGGCAGTATTTCCATAACAAGTGGCGGAAGGACATAACTTAGCTGATTGAAAAAAGTAACCAGGACTTCAAAAATTCTCACTCTACCATGAAGAATCTATATCGTTGACACCTACCAGTAACTGATCAGTGTTTTGTATCAGCAACATTTCATAGTTCTAGCACTAAATGTTAAAACAATGTTTCAAAATATATTAGCGGTTTTTCAGTAATATTGTAATTATACAGGTCAATATAACGCCTTTTTCAGACAGATATCAATTACAAAGGTTATTTCATCCTACTAAGTTCAAGCATTTCAGAAATGTTACGTGCTGTATACAATGGTTTCTGCACTATAAGTACTAGTAACATTTAACGATTTAAAAAGTTATATTGTATACAACTAAAATTTAACTATCCAAGTCTTAAAATGATGGTTGTAAATATCCCCTAACAAATCTGGCAAAATTATGTCTGCGAAGCATATGGAAACACTGTTTTCAAACATTATTCGAAGTAATGTAAAAACATTTATTTAATTTTACTACACTTACAACCTACGATAAAGTGTTTCATTAGCAATTAATTTTTACCTTGTGTCTTCTGATAGTTCAATATTTATCAACATAACCTAGCTTACATTGTGTCTTCTTAACCTTAGGTGATCAACGAAAACAAACACAATGCATCATCGGAGTTTGAAAACACTCCAACAAAATTTTTCACCCATGAGTGAAGTTGATTTAAATCTTGCTGCAACAGACCACAAAACCGGATACTAGGCGTTTTTAATGAGGAGACAGATTTAAATGATGCGTTTATCAATTACTAAAATATTTTATACACAGCGGACACATTGTTAACAGTTCCCACTAGTAAATATTATGTACAAACCATAATGAACTAAACTTTCCCCTAAATTTTGGTTGGTAACCATATCACTTGTGTATTGGTAAATCATGTGTTTACTGAAACAACTTTCCTACATTGTTAAATTTTACATTAGAGCTCTTGATCTAAATTGGCGACCAAAGCCAAATTGAAAACAGTGATATGAAATAGTCGTATGTAAAAATATAAGTTATATTTAGTTATTAGAATTAAAATTAATATATCTATACACTAATTTTTACAATTGTATTATTAGACCTAAATGTTCATTAATGTATTAACTAAGAACTGAAATATTACAATATTTTCCTGTATTCACACAATTTTTGCAATGCAGCAGTTATTTTAATTTTTCCCTGTAGGGTGGACACACTGTAAATAATGCAAGAGAGTGATGTAGAATATCTCTTTAAAACGTAGCCTTATATATGCATATCAATACTTGCCTTGTTGAAATCATAAAAAAGTAACATTGTACTTTTTCGACTTAATGTGTACCAAAACAATTGGGCATTAGTAATAATATAACAGTAACTGAACGAAGTATTCTTTACAGGAAAGAAATGCTGAGGCTAGGAAAAAAAAAACCCATAATGAAAATCAAAGATCAACTTAGCACAGGTTTTATTCACAATGCAGTTTCCCATAAAATGTTGATCATTACCTATGAAAATATGTTATAAGTATTCACAATAAAAACACACTTGTACAGAAACACTATACAAAACTTTAAATTACAAGAAATTCCAATATGTGGGCACAAATGAAAGTCAAGAAAACACACTACAGATGAAGCTGATGAACTACTGGTATGAAAATCCCCAAATATTTAGATTACATGTATACACAAAATTCACCTCTGCAAACAAGATTTCACAGGCAACCAACAATCCACTGACAAGAAACCGCACCTACTATGTACCTCTATTCAACTAAACGAAATTTCGTTGGCACGACCAAGCCTCAGTTACAAAAAAAAATCATTTGAAATGTGTTCACGAAACCAAATAATTTATTTAAAACAACTTTGTGCCAATCAAATACTTCATTGTTTCAGTATGTTAAATATTTCGTGTAAACAAATATATTGTTAGAATTAGTCTTCAAAAATGTCACGTTTAGTTACTCGTGATATATTTTCAACAAATAATATGATATATTTTCAGCGACCAAACATTTCATTGGCGAGACTAATGCAGCTGTTTGACTTCCGCCTTCCGTTTCGTTGGCTGCAACCCGGCAAGCGTTCCTCCCGTTCCCATTCGAGATCCGTGCGTCTGGTTGTGAGAGTTGAGCATGTCTGATGAGGCAACGAAGAATCTTTTGCAAGATTGGGGTTTCACTGATCTAATAGAAATATTTACAGGTAAGTTAACTGATTGTTAGTCCAACGCGGGTTTTGTAAGTTTTGTTAAGTGTTGTTTAGCTGGCAACATTACGCTGTCGAGCAAGCTAACACAATACGGATTTATATAAAATAATTAAAACCTACTGGGGGTTCTTAAAAATAGCTTATATATCGTATAATCATGTTTGAAGTACTGTTTCACTTGTAATATTAGAATTTAAAAATGCGGCTTAAAGAAAATCAATTTACTGCAACCCTAATCCTTAATAAAAATACATTTTTAAGAAACCAAACTGATAAAACAATGTGTAACACAAGTTTATCACATGAAAGGCTCGAGCAGAGAACATGCACGGTTTCTTGCTACTTGTGTTCGACAACTAACATGGGCTCCAGAAAAACTGGCAACAACGTATCTGGCAAAGCTGCAGTAATATGCTTAGTTTAAAAACAATGTGTAACACAAATTTATCACATGAAAGGCTCGAGCAGAGAACACGCATAGTTTCTTGCTACTTGTGTTCGACAACTAACATGGGCTCCAGAAAAACTGGCAACAACGTATCTGGCAAAGCTGCAGTAATATGCTTAGTTTAAAAACAATGTGTAACACAAGTTTATCACATGAAAGGCTCGAGCAGAGAACATGCACAGTTTCTTGCTACTTGTGTTCGACAACTAACATGGGCTCCAGAAAAACTGGCAACAACGTATCTGGCAAAGCTGCAGTAATATGCTTAGTTTAAAAACAATGTGTAACACAAGTTTATCACATGAAAGGCTCGAGCAGAGAACATGCACAGTTTCTTGCTACTTGTGTTCGACAACTAACATGGGCTGCAGAAAAACTGGCAACAACGTATCTGGCAAAGCTGCAGTAATATGCTTAGTTTAAAAACAATGTGTTAAGAAAAAAGTTAATGCACACAATTCAAATATTCAAGTTACCAATTTACAAACTGTGCAAGGCAAAAACTTGATGCAAAATATCGTCAAGTGTCGAATTGTGGATTTGAACACAAATGCTATAATTAGCCGCAGGGTGTAGTCGAAAATTTAGCAGCCCCGGAACGCTCCAATATAAATATCCGACGGCAAGATAAGGATAGTAATATCCTGCGCGCTGGGAAGGGGGGAGGGGTAAGCTTAGGTTTAGGCGCTCTTTCAGCGATAGAAGGGTTTGGGAAGGGGGCTTGGTGTAAAGAATAAGACCTAGCGGCCACCATTATTTAACAGACGTTTGAGTTGATTATGTAGTTATGTAAGAAGCCGATTAACATTTTCGATTTCCGACTTTCAGAGGGGCGCAAATAATACTCGAGTGTTGTGAAATAACAACATTACACAAGTAATAATTAAGATTTTACAAAGCGCATGTAATATAAGATTGGTTAGATATAAACTACAAAATTACACTTATTCCTTAAAATACCCTCAGCTCTGGAGAAAATACACTTAGCCTTAAAAAAAACTCATTTTTTTTTAAAATAAATACACTCAGAATTTTTAAAAGTACACTAAGCCTCAAATAATATTCTTAGCCCATTTTTTCTACTTAACACCAGCCTGTCGGCATCTGACCTTGTCACGGGCTTACAAAGAGCAGAGACAATAAAAACGAGGAAGGGAAAGTAAAACATTACCGTAAACAACGTGTATTTCTTAAATTATAGATGAAAGAAGGAAGCGACAGCTTTAATAGCTTAATACATTTTACGGCTGCACCTTGGCGAAACAGAAAACGTGAGGAAAGACACTTACCGTTTTTTTTTTTTTTTTTGGGAACAGAGGAAAAAGAACACAAATCTTACAAAGCAGTACCGGAACGTCGTTCCGGTACGTTCCGGCTCCGCTACACCCCTGTAATTAGGTATAATAGTTTTGTTTACCTATGGACAAATTGGTATGGCCTCTGAATAATTCTCTATATGAGAGCTTAAAAATTATGTCCTATTAATGAATACAAAAAAAAAAATCCAAGGGTAAACCCACACAACAGAAAAACAATTCGAAACTTGAATAGCAGGAAATCACTTGTTTGATGTTTTACAATTGAAAATTTTTTACGAACAGTTTTTAGTTTTATAATAGCCAGGTTGGCTCTCCAATAGCGTTGTTTGACTGACTTTTTTCTCACGAAACAACAACGAAAGATATGTTATGAACTTTCGCGAAACTGAAACGAAAATGAAAATCAATGTGATTAGAGCTCAGTTTTAACGAAAATTTAACAAACTTCATAACACTTTAGTAAGTTATTTATTATAAAAAATTCGTTGCGAAATCAAACCAAAAGAAAAATGTAAGATATGGAATATTTGCCACTGGGGGTCTTTCCTACATTAAAATTTTTGTTTTATGTATTTATTTCAGTTATAAAATAAATGAAAAAAAAAAACAATATAATTTACAGACAAAAATTTTCTTTGCTGGTGCACTTAATGAACATTCATTAAACACGTGAAAATTCATCGAAATCAAGAATTTTTATTTTGGCACAACTTTAAATTAATTTTCTACTGAAACGAAAATGAAAGTCATTTTTCGTTTTCGTTTCGGTATACTGAATATTCCCACAACACTATTTTCCAAGTTAATTGCTCTAAATTTAAAACCTGCATGACAACTACATCACTTAATCATTGATTAATGACAATGTTGTCAACAACTCTGTTTTATGTCCACAGGTTTGCTTAACTGTCAGATAAAATATGGATAAAACGAACAAATTGTAAAAAAAAAAAAAATTCACAGAGAATCGTGGTAATAAAACAGACCTAAACTCTCTTTTTCAGGTATTTTTCAAACAAATGCAAACTTTGCCATCACCCAGTATATGCATATTCGAAGTGACGTAGTCAAACAAGCCATCATAAACCACACATTTCCATAATCTTGAGGATTCAACTTAATAGGAAAGGACACACGAGTACCAGCCTTTAGTTTTAAGCACCATACAAGAAAAAAACAATTTATAAACTAAAATATATCCAATTATGCCAAACTGAGGCATGTCATTACTTACGTCAAGATACAGCACACATTTTTTGAATACTTAGTTCCCTTCAAAAACAACCAATATGTTATTTAACAGTTTGTTTTTAATTGTGGTGGCAGCACATGTTTAACGATGTCGAAAAGATTCGACGTGCATGTTGAAATTACTTTTCCTGGGCCAACAACAGGAGAATTGCCAAATTTCTTTTCAGTAAATAATCTAAAGCAGAGATGTAATTGATTCCTAAACGCCAGAGAATATTTCATGTTACTACAAGAACAAATATTAAGAGCAGAGATTTTGAACAGTCTGCCTTGTTTCATTATCTCATGCACCATACATTCACGAGTGGGCCCACAAACTTTAATAATGAGAGGGCAATGGAGCATGAAGTGGTTTGATAGTTTCTTTAAAAATCTGTTGATACAATGTAGAATGTTCAGTGATCAAGATTTTTAGAAGAAGAAGCATTTCTCTGTTGATTCCATGGCTGGTCACAATATCTAAGATCTCCCTTAAACACAAGTAGAAATCACACACTTCATCTCCTTCTGGAAACACATCTCCAACCATTAACCTAAAAAACTTAACAAGAGAGAGTATTTCATATGACAACATAATGAAAACTGCCCATTCTTCAAGTGATCGGCATGAATAGCAGGTGGCTTGTTGCATGCAATTTTCGCCCATACCATAGCCAAGCATATTTATTCTGGTGCTTACAGTATTTATGTCAAAAAATGCAAAATCCACCAGGAATCTAATGATGCATGCCAAGTCATATCTGCATACACCTCACAAGTTGTGCATTACATCAATACAAGCATTTTCAGTCACATGGTAATCAGGCAACTTATTATATATATATAGTTTATTTTAATTCCAGTCTTTGAACAATCATCCATAATAACATCTGTGTAATAATTGTCCCTATTTCTAATTATTAACATATCTTCTTGGAATTGTGTCTGTACAGTTTGCTTGTATACTTTGCAAAACTTACAGAAGTATGTTGCAGAACTGAATGCAAACCCAAGGCTTCACCAATAAGCAATTCAATGCAAAACTTGATAGTTTTCACACCATTAACAGTGTTCACCAAATACCATTTGTTTCCAAATCTACTAGTTTATTAATAATAATAGAAAAAAAACTGATTCATTTCCAAACATCACTCTATCAGAAGAATGAAAGAGCATGACAAGAAAAGTGTTATCCAATTGACATATTAGCTTGGCAAAGCTGGAATAGTATAATATAGAGCTCTAAGTTTGTGTACTCCAGCATGTGAACCTAATGGGTTATCAACTTTAAAATTTTAGAAATAAAAATGTAATGGAATTATATCCTCGTCTGGCGGATTCCCTCATTTTCTTCAGCCACAAATTCGAATGGAGGAAGTTGGAGATTGTGTCAGTTCGTATGAAATGATCTGTTATGTTTTCCAGACAGATTTCCAAAATACCTGGTAATTCCACAAACAAAAAAACTTTTTTCACTGGCACATATTGACCATCGCATGTTTTATATTATAGTACTCGTGTAGCAGTACTTCCGTTTGCAAAAAATTATCCTATATGAAATGATTACGACTTTATAAAACATCCAGATTCTTCTGTGCGTAAATTATTAAATGTATTTTGCAGTGAACTGATTAGAGATGTAATGTCAGTAACAGTTTCCTCAAGTTGGCCAGACAACACTTCATCCAATTTTGATTTTAGGCATGACATTCCAATTCCAAAAAGATTCTCTATCTCTCCTTCATCAATCACTTGCTGCAAAATATTTCGCGTTAAAGCTGGACTACTGTACAGTTTAGCCACAACCAGAGCAGCACACCTTTCAAAGTTATTGACAACATTAACTGCAGGAATATCTGCAGTTACATTAGCATGTGAAACTGAGACAAAATCAGCTGATAAAATTCCACAGGTACTAACTACATCAGCAATTTCCATGCTATTGTGCCTTCTCTCCAAATGTTCCCTGAAGATGTGTACATTCTGGAATGTTCTAGCACAACCCTGTTGGCCACACGGGAAATTTACAAAATTGAGACTTGCTGTGGCAAATTTACATATGCGAAATTAGTGTCTTAAAAGTCTCAAATGACTCTCCACGGAACGTGCACGCATATATGGTGTATGGAAAGTAATTAGAATAAACAATCAATGGTGGGCAAAGCTGGAAATTTCAATTTGAAGCGATTTTTTTTTAATATTCGCGAATTCGAATTGAATATTGAATCGAGTACAAAATCAAAGGGTTTTGTTGACAAGTACACATTGTAACAATTTTTTTTTTAATTTGATGAATACACACATTTTTACAAGCTAGGTAAGAGTCAGATAAAAATTAATATTTTCTACTGATTTACTACAAAATTTATTATAGTTTTCTACCATGTAAGTACAGAGATTGCCTATCATACTAAATAAATCTAAATAACAAACTGAATATTAATCCATGCTGAAGGAATAAACTTTATACCAAAAAATAATTGGGCACCCGTGAAGATAGGTAATTCAGTACGTCAGGTGACTTGTGTTTCACGGCCTTCGGCATAGGACCGCTGGTGTTTGTCCGTGGTAGCATGAACACAGAGGCCTATTGTAACATTCTGGATAATGAAATGCTCCCAACATTGTGGCGTTTTTACGGAATGGACCCGTGTTACTTCCAGGATGACATTTCCAGGTGCCATGTTTCAAGGGCTACTATGCAGTGGTACGTCGACAACAATGTTCCGCCCAGAGCCCCGGTATCAACCCTATGGAACATCTTTGGGACGAATTGGATCGCCGGGTGAGGGCTCGTCAGGCGCGGCCAAAATCCATTGCTGAACTCATGGAATGGTTGCAAGAGGAATGGCGACGAATCTCCGTGGATGTCCTGCAAACACTCGTAGAGAGCATGCCAGACAGGGTGGCTGCTGTTATAGCCGCAAGAGGTGGCTCTACGAGATTCTAACGGGGTGACAACCACCGAGCAAACATTGTGGACAGGTGCCCAATTAATTTTTGGTAGATACAAATCCACCTTCATTAAAAATTTCAAAATCAAATCAATATATTCAAATAATATTGTAACCCACCGCCACCTGCCCCTTAATCGATAATACCCGATTTAGTGTATTTAAAAGTAGCATACCTAGCCTACTATAAGAGATTTACAAGTCATTTTTCATCACATCAGCATATTTGTTGATTTGATGCAAAATACAAACTAAGAAACTAAAAATTATTTCAGCAAAGTGTGAAACATACAAAACAGAATAATTAATTGCATTGTTCATGTTTTTACACCCCAGTAGTTATATTTGTACTTTTTATTCGAATTGTGTATCTAAACAGTGTTATCCAATATAAAATGATTATATTACTTTGTGTACGTATTAGTGGTCTGTGAGAATGGAATTTTGCCACCGGGAAAAAATTCGGGCGGGAAACTTCAATTTCCCACGTGAATTCGGGAAAAAATTTTTTAGGTTATGTGAAGAAGTTTGTGGGTTGCTAGACCTGGTGAATAACATTCTATCATGACTTATTCCATTAAAATAAAAAAATAAACGTAGAATATTGACTGTAAGCCTATGAGCTCAAAATTAGATTCGAGCTAGAAAAGTAGTATTGTTTTATATTTTAATAGATTTGTTGTTGCACTATGAATTAATCCTATGGGTTTGGAGCTCTGACTAAAAATACTTGCTTAAATTTTATTAGGAAAATTGTTTATAATAATTTTTAAATAATAAAAAAAATAGGACTTGCGACATACTAAAACCAAAATGTCGCTCTAAATTGCTTTAAAAACATTGCCTTGATGTTTTCAGTTCTCTGCTATTTTCTTTGTGATTTCATGACGTCTAAGTAACTTTTGCATTTTCCGTTCCTTTTCTGGTAGTAAAATGTGCATGCATTGAAACAAACTTACTCGAATAAACTTTCTGTGGAGGTTAACGTTCGCGACCAAACATGCTTCGAATCGCATAGTGCGACTGCAATCACAGCCAAGTCGCATCAGACAAGTTAAGAATGCAACATACC
This sequence comes from Dryococelus australis, assembly GCA_029891345.1. Classification (NCBI taxonomy): domain Eukaryota; kingdom Metazoa; phylum Arthropoda; class Insecta; order Phasmatodea; family Phasmatidae; genus Dryococelus; species Dryococelus australis. The sequence continues at coordinate 89,655,954 of CM057004.1, read as the reverse complement.
GAATCTGTGCGCGAACAAAGCTAATTCCTCTATCGATAACGAAATTTAAAGTAGCTAAGTAAATTAATTACATTTTTCTCATTAAAGATTTGCTACGTTTGGAGGTTTTTTTTTAAACGGCTCGGGGATGAGTGAGCACAACACAATTTAAAAAAAAAAAAAATTCCGAACGAAAAACAAAGACAATTTGTTGGCGTGCTACGAATACTTAATAGCCAAACCCATGTTAAACACACCATGTTAGATCTGCGCAAAATTGTTAAACATTTGGAGTCGAATTAAAATATCCATCGTGCACTATCTTAGGCTGTTTCCAGATTCTCAAGCCATCCATACTTGTGCGTACCTGTCCCCGAAAGTGGCATCACCATGTATATACTAGCGCTGTCCGAATTCCCAGTATAGTACACAGGCTCTATACATAGCAAGTATTTGAAATTGTATACTTGCTGGACATACTTGCATACTTATGACAGTCGCCATATTGTATTTCAGATCTCAAAATTAACGTGTACGTTTTGTGGTCATAAAGCTTGCAAGTTTTAAGGCTAATAAGTATTTACAAAATGTTGCTCTGTTGTATGTGTAAATAATTGTCAGCGTAACAAATGTGCTTCCAATCACGAATAAAATTCTGAGCGTTTTGTAGACGCCTGCAGAATATTTCCCAGGTGTTCGCTTACAAATAATATTACAATTGTAATCCACATTTCCAAGTTATTACCAACCCCATTGAAATGTATTTTTTCTTCTTTTGTTTTCAATATGTATATTTCAAACACCTATTTACATATGATAAATAAATGAAACAAATCCTTTAACAACAGCCCTAATTTATTTACAATCTTCCAATGATGTGATAGCAATATCCCAAGGCTATTGGTGTGATATGAATACTTGTGCAATTGAGAGAAGCTGAACAGATAAACATAACCTCAGGACACCAAGGTGCAAGACTTTCTATATTCCTGCAATTTTTCTGCTGTACAATTTGTACTCAAAGTGTACAACTGCCGAGAAAGGACATTATAGTGGCATACTTGTGTGTATTATTTTTAGTTCAAAACAACACACGTCTGTTGCCTTGCTGCTCTACCAAGCAACCAGTGTACAACAATATTTCTGCACCGCCTTTCATTTCCTTCCTGTAAATATTACGCGCCCACTAATGCTCCTGTTAGTTCCTCATTCCCAGCTAAAGCCATACTGCAGATCTTAAACTCGTAAGATCTCAAGGTACAAAACCATGACACAAAAATTCATAATAAATGTTTATATGGTCACATACTTTTGATACATAACCATAGAAATTGTAACGTATAAATAACACCATGCACCGCATTTTTTTTTGTCGTCACGTAGTTTCTGAGATTTCCGCCCGAACGTACGATCAGTCTCAACATAAAGAGGCGATGACCTGTCCGAATAGTTCCAACAAGTACAAGACAAGTACACTCCACTGCTACTACACAAATGTACGCACTGGCACGTATATACTTGTTACGTCCCTTTAGGGCGTAGCAGGACTAAAGGAAGGGAAGACAAAGGACGCACGCCATTAAAAAAAAATCAAGAAAGCATGGACACAAGAATTCCAAAATCAATACAAATATATTGAAGTCCTTCTACTATCACCAAGAACAACAACTTTGTAACTTGATTTTAAAAATATGTATGAATTGAATCTGCATATTTCTGTCGATTGCTACCAATCGCTGAACCAGGGGAAGGAGAGGACACGCATGCACTGGAACAAGCAGAAAAACAACAATATTAACATATCCTGAAAAATCACTCAACCTGAATAAATGCTTCTGAAATTCCATTTTAAAAAAAAAGGCAAAATGACTCCCCGAGTAAAGCAAGTACCATTACAACTTTAAAAGTAAAAGTACGTCTGATGATTCACTAAAAAGTACAACATGGAATACTAATTTCAATAATACCATCGGGAAGGAGCAAAAACCCTCATTACACTCAACCATTAGCATAAAGGCACACCTTGGCAGTAAAATTCTTTTGGCAAATCGTAGTCCAGGAGACCATTCCTACAGCTCGCCAAAAAAAAAAAAATGAAGAATCCACTTCCTAAAAACATTCCCCATAAAATACCATATTGAAAATTTACACAATCAAACCACCGAAGAAACACTTCCCTACAAAAAAAAAAAAAAAAAAAAAAAACCACACACACACACTACTAAAAAGGAAACACTAACCCCAGCATTAAAACAACTACGTTCATTGCAATACTTAACTTGAGTAGTACGCATATTACATGAAAACGCGTCTAGCATGGTGAAGCCCCGAAGTGCGAAGTGGTGTAGACATGATCTATCGTCAGCCAGCCCGCGCAACTCGAAGAGGAGCACTGCACACTCGCTCAGGCTGGGGACGAACATTTATACGCGAAAACGCGGCTCGGGAAGGTTAAGGAGGCGGCGGGAATAGCGGAGAGGCGTGTGGAAGGTGCTAGAGTGTGCGAGGCTGAACTCGTTGCCAGTAGTAGCCACCAGACAGCGCTCGGCCGCGCCAGGAGCGCCGAGCGCATCTCTTCAGTATAGCTCGGCGCTTGGAAGCGTTCAGACGTTCGCAACCCACCAAGAGGGAAGAGGAGGGGGCGGCGAAACATGATACCTTTTCCTGGCGCGAAAATATTCCCTCTTCAAACAATAACGTGGCAAATAACCAAGCGGTCTTGCTAACCAAGTACATTAACGTCATGTAGTCCTGTAAACACACCAACCCCATAATAGCAGCATTTAATCATACTCCAGGAAATTGTAAGCATCACCCAATTCACCAGTTGGCGGGCGAAAAATAAATCGTTCAGGCAGGACAGGAGTACTCACATAAAACTGCTCGAGCTCGCTGATTGCCATGCGTGTCAGACTTGAAGCAGGGCTTCATACTGGCAATCCTGAAAGCGCCTTATTTTTGCTTGAATGTTTAGGTTATGTAAATAGTATATCGAAACTCGCGTCCCACATAAACCAGTAATTGTTACGTACTTGCAACTTATAGACATTGCACGTACCTTCATCGTAGTGCAAGTTTACAACTAGTTTTTAGTAGTTTTAACGTCACATAACATTTGACGAAATAAAAATTTTTAAGCTTATGTAACGAACTTTTGGAATCTGTGAATAAGCGGAAAAATCGAAATTTGCTCGACAATGTTTTATTCAACACGTCATAATTGCGTATGTAAATAGTAGATACAAAACTTCTCGCACGAAACCCGACTTGTATTTCATATGGCACAACCTACAAACGTGAGCATAACATTTTGCCGAACATACAGAGATTAATTTCCCACCCGACGAGAAAATCGTTACGGATTCCCGAAATATTCCCGAAGTTCGGGATGCCGCACACCACTAGTACGTATACATTATTAAATTACATGAGTTATTGTATTTGAGTCAATGTTGTGGAGTGTAAAGATGTTTTAAATTTTGTTCGATCTCCACCATTGTCACTGTTGCCTATACGGGTAATCCGCGGCCACTCAGAATGGCGTGAAGTGAAGACTAGTATTAAATAATTTCCCATTTCGTTAATTACATTACCGATATTTGAATCGCTCATATCAAACAATTCATGGCCAGTTGCGAGTAGTATTGTCGTTACAAGGGGAATCACTTTCTCCCACTTGGTAGAAATATTATAAATAGCCTGGTGGACAATCATCCACAAACGTTCGCATTCAGGTGGGTACTCTACAAAAAAAAAAAACATGAATACATTTGAAACAAATGTCAAATTCCTCTGAGGACACTGCCAACCTTGTACAACAGTTTGTCCACAGACACATACACTGCTTGGATATTTTCAACGGCAGGTCCTTAGATGATTACAAATGGTTGAACTGCCAGGTTTAGTTCCTGCAGCTTACTCCTTTCCCCTATGAATCATGGGTTCAATGTCACCTGAAATATGAAAAATGTATAAGCTGCAATATTTGATCGACCAAGAATTTCTGCTGTATGGACAGTGCATTAGAAGCTACTCACTTTCACATGGGCAATCATCCCTTCCTGGCATTTTTGTAAATTGAAGGCTTCCAGTAATTATTTCCTCCCTTTACTCGAGAAATGGGTGGCACAAGGTATGAGATCTACGTCACTTGCAGGGTATGCTTGCAATTTGCAATGATAGATTTTTTAAACACACCACAGTAATATTTTTAACAGTTTTCAAGAAATTCTAAAAGAATATTCAAATATGTTCTGAATTTTTTATTGACCGAATAGTTTACTTCACTTCTAAAGTTCAAAAACATTTGCAAGTTAATAGGGTTGTGCGAATTTGACTTTTAGCGCGTTATTCAGTATAACAAATTCGCTGCACAATCAAACCCAAAAAAAAAATTAGGATATGGAGAATTTTCCACAGGGGGCTTACCTACATTAAAATTTTCTAGTAGCATTATTTTGATAATTTTTAGCTTTGCAGCTGAAAGTGCATATAAATAAATATGAGCCCGAACTTAAGGTGACAAATTAAGGCCAACTTATCATTTCACTGACAAAAATTATAAACAATAAATTCCCCAAGGCAGCTAGGCTACATGAGTAATTGAATTAGGGTTACGTTATACAAAATTTATAAACTATACACATGTCACTGAATTCGTATTGGTTGAATTTATTCATTGATAGTCAAACCTACTTTGGAACAATGTGACATTTTCGTTTCTGTTATTTATAATTTCAGTTAGGGGTCATACCTGTGAATGCTGTTTGCCAAAATTATTTAAAACTAATAGCCCAGGCACAACTACCATAACATCACCAACATAAATGATACACAAATTCAACAGCACTGTAATCAATATAATAATTTAAATTCCCGAGCAATGATAAACACACGCCTAATCACAGTGTACAACTATTTTCTTATGTTTACTTGTGAGAACTCGCAAATAAGGAATGTTTTGTGCTGGTCTTAATCATGCCGATGCACTTTCGAAATGTGAAAAGAAACCGAGACAAAAAATCATCACATTAGTATGGAATCTTGCAACAAACAATCTGACTTCAGATATGCAAAAGACCGCCATTTGAAGACTGGAGTGGAATAAGCCAAAAGGATAGCTGTAACAGGTATGCCAGCACAAAAAAAAAATTACAAGCTCGCACTTGTAATACCTCGGTATTTATTCTGTGCACTAATAGTTAGTGAACAATGCATATTCCCCGAATATTTCCACCAATGTCTGGTGTAGCAACAAGACAGTGGCGTGTAATAAACATACACTAGGTAAGCACTACTTACCCGACCCTACTGTTGGATTTTTAACTACCAAACATTTCACATTTTATTTTCACGTTGGTGGACTCCCACTCTACACTGTTTTGGGCACATAAATCTAAATGTTTTATTTCCCCACTTTTCTTTGGTTCGCGTTTATTAAGCGGCCCATAAATCTCACGCTCATACGCACAGTATACAATATTGAAAAACTTACAAATTAATTAATATTCTTGAAATCAAACTTTCGTATTTTAGTATATATAAGCAGTGCCTTAATATTTGTAGGCTATATTTTGTTACTGCCAGCATATTTTTAAACAAATTATAATTTTTATTTGCATAGTGTAATGCGACCAACCTACACAACATACTATGCAAACAGTAAATGCTCTCGTTTGTAAAGTACTGTAGCATCTGATGAATTGCTGCAGGATGCATGTTGTTAAGTTGGCGATTTTGATGATGGCTTTGGAAGAAAATGGTACTCAGAACTACACAGTTTTAATTTAAAATTTTATTTACAGTTACTACATTTATGGTTTAAATTAGGGCTTCTAAGCAATATTAACTCTTTTGGCTTTTGGTGAATGGACTTTAAAAACATGTTTAGAAATTTCGACAGAGCATCTCGGCACGTACGATCAGTAAACGTTTTCCAGCCAATGGCTAATGATGTTTATGTTTCTAATTTCTAGCCCGGTGAACGGCCGTTATGGGTGTGCTTTTTTCTCATCGTGTTTATACAAGTATCTTGTTGGTGTTGTCGGGATATTTTATCGGCAGTTAATTATTTTTAGTTAATTATTTTTTTATTTGCTTTCGTCAAGCATAATTGGTTGTATGTGCCATGGCAATGCATTCTCTTAAGTGAAATGTAATATTGTTACGTGCTGCAGCTGGCGCCGACTCCATTGCCCTGCGCCGTAATCGGAGACCACATCGCCCTCCCTTCTTCCTGTAACGATGCGCTCGTGGCTGTCTGATCCCTTCTGGAATCCCGTGAATGCCGACAGCGGCGAGACTTGCTGGCGTCACAGACCTCCTCTCGCCTGCTAGTGTTTCCGATACGTTTAGCGACGATGCAAGAATGTTCTGGTGAGACTGGCTGGCGCCTCAGCCCTCCGCGACGGATCACGCGAGTTGGGGAAGATTCTAGGTGGCGGCCTAAGACACTTTATATACTGCCGCAACCCACCGGCCGGCAGTCTTTGATGGAGGCCGTCTGGCCGAGTGTGCGCGAGCGAAGTAAAGTGTGGACGACGACTAGAGATTGCGGGACGACGGCGAGCGAGGTGTTCGTGGTGTGAATGGACGAGAGGGTGTGAAACCGACGAGTGAAGCCTACTGTGCGTGAGGGAGCTTGGAGGACTCTAGAACATTACGACTGGCGGGACGTGGACTGAACTGAGGTGGGAATGGATGAAAGTGTAATTCTAATTTTATTGTAAATATTCGAACTGTCAGATATGGACGCATGAATTATAAAATAATTGAATAGATCTATACACTGTCTATTGGGAATGATCTTTAATTATTTAATTTCACTGATTTCTTTGTCGTAATTATAAATTTTATTAATTGGTGTCAATTGTGAACAGTAAGTGATTTCAATTGATTGTGAGAGTTTGAGTTCTTAAAATTTTGCTGTAGTTATTGTAAATAAAATAAGGAAATTATAATTAATTATTTTATTTGATAAAGACCTTCATCCCTTAACTTGGTATAGCCCACTTACTTTCTAGAGAGAGAAATTGTAACAATATTAATCGGAATATGTTAACCCCTTCGTAAAAACTGAAGTGAAGTTAGCTTCGAATCCCTGCTTCAATCTGTCGCTGCCAACATTACCTCAAAAAAATCACTAGCAACTTTTTCAATTCTCCAGGAAATGTGTCGAGCAAATACTGCACATGTCCAATTAACTTAGAAATAATTGTTGAATGTGTAATTATACCTGCTAACCGATAGGCACCGCACCCATAAAACGGTCTTTTCTGAGCCTAGCTCGAGTTGTTTTAACAACCTGCCAAGTTGCCCTCGCAAGCCCTGATCCCCCCCCCCCTTCCCCTGCGCCACTGCCTACACAGAGGTCGTGTGAGGACGTAGCCGTGAGGCCGCTGCTACCTAGTACTGTTCCTTTAATCAGTATTTTGGAAAAGCACATACAGTCTGTAATACACTGAGTAGCTGTTAGTACAATACTGTGTGAATTCCTCTCTTTCATGGTTAATTTAAGGCCCTGAACGTGTCTTCCAGAATCGCCAACTCGTTCTGAGTCACAAATTTATCTGTTCTTAGACAAAATCTGGATTACAGTCGCCATGAATCTGGTGCATTTTGTACTACAGTGGGTAGCTGTTGTTTCAATAATATGTGAATATTAATGCTACATTGGAATTATTTGATTTTAGAATACCGTAAAGTCGCCTCCCAGAATCGCGCACTCGTTCCGAGTCTCAAGTTTATCGGATCTTCGACAAAAAATTATCCACATTCGCCATGAATCTGATACACTCAGTATTACGTAGTTTTCACTGAAACATGTGCCACTAGTAACTTTTCAGTAAGGTTGGATGTTACCAGATATGTATGGTGTGTCACCTTTTGAAGCTGGGATTCGAAGGTAACTTCAACTCGATTTCGTAAAACTGCTCGTTCCACCATTTTCTTTAACTGACGTCCGCAATGAAACGACGCAAATATAATTTACGTATCTTAGTTTAAGTTTGTTGGTTTCAGGAAACCAGTGCAGTGTTGATTTTACCGAATGATTCTGCAAATAAATAATTAATGCTAGTGACGAACAAACGTGATTTTAGTGAAGTAAACTTGCAAGGATCGCCATAGAAAAACACGTGTTCAAGAGGTTGCGAATTTTCCAAACAGTAAGTTTACATGTTTTGTAAATAATGTACTTGTTAACTGTCACTACAATTATTGAAATGCATATATATATATATATAGGAGAGAGAGAGAGAGAGATAGAGAGAGAGAGAGAGAGAGAGAGAGCTGCTTCTGTATGACTAGAAACAATGACGTATGTATCGGATTTTGTTTTTTCAATGAAGTTAAAATTTTCGAAGTTACAATAATTTAAATGTTATTTCCATACGAGCAAAATTTTCCACTGCTCCATCAAAATAATATGCATTAAGCTAAAGCCCCCTCCCCCTTTTCTGTTTATTTTTTCCCTTTGAAATTAAATAAACGGAACCCCCACAAAGTTAACTTGGCAATTACAAAAATATAACAGGTTGGAATGTCAGCCTGGCTATAATATTGTAGTGTGTGAACTGGGGTGTGAACAGAGTTATATTATTATATAAATAAAATTATTGTAATGGTGTTGTGGTGTTCCATCTGTCTTCCACACACTAACATACATGTGCCAAGCTAACTTAGAGCAGATGGTTTCGAGATGACACTTTCCAGAAATAGCTACACCAGTGAACATAAACCACAACTTTTATGCCTCTTACCAAATTCTTACCAGGATGATAGTCGTACACCAACTCAGCAGGGGGCTAGAATACCATACGGACATAGCTCTTAAGTCAAACTCAATAGCTTAGCATGAACAGATTCGGGAGTAACTAACTACAAGGATGGAGTCCAGAAGGAGATTAAAACATTTAATTTTTAATAAAAACTGGTTGGATCTAGCCAATATTATACATTCAGTTGTTTAAGAAAATAGTTAAGCTCATTACCAGTATTATTAATAATCTTCTGGTGGCATGCATATATCTGAAGTGGCTCGTAACAGAAGCAAGACGCCCTGTGAGATGGTACGAAACACAATTTAATAAGTTCTTGGCCCTTTTTAAAAACAAATAAATAAAATCTCCTTTAAAAAGAATATATATTAATTTAAGCTCACGCCAATCAAACTGGGAGCTGGGTTAATAATCTCAGGTTTTGATTTGCAAAATAAAGTTTAAACGCAGGCGTCTTATGGCAGATAAAGTGGCGTCTGCCTTAAGCTACTCTCCAGAACTTAAATCTGCGACCATCTTATTTAAATTTCTTACCGACTTTATACTTGTAGATCGGGACGTCTCGCATGACAAATCTGCGTCGTGCAGATCGGGCAGTCATGGGATGCGGCGATTCTCTTCCGGGCGAATATTCTTCCCTAATATTCGAGCCAACGGGCTGTGTATCAAGCACTACTAGCGCCTCGGGCCCTCTTCTTCTCTTGCCGGCACCCCGACAATCTTCTCATGGCCTGACAAAATATACAAAATCCCTCGCGGACTGCCCTAATATATGCATTTAAAAATCCTATCGGGGTCGTAACACTCGTTACATCGCAGTTGAACTCCCTCCTCCCTTCTCTAGCAATAACGTAGCTTAAAAGTGACGCTATGTAGTGGCCAATCAGAAGAGGGCTGGTTCCTCGTGTAATCAACAGATTGCGTTACTCCTGGCAATGGGCCTCAGCCTCTAACAATTATGGCTGTCTACCAAAAGCCACATGACAATAAACAACTGAAACTCTTAATATACATAAAACATTTAAGCGCAATATTCTTAATGCAAAAATTAAGAAAAGTAATTATTTTGAGGCGAATAGAAATTAGCATGTCATAACAACAAATCAACTATAAGAGTAATATTCTATCAACTATCAACAGTAATAAATTATCATGCGTTTGAATAAAAATGTTTGGATTTGCATGTAATTATTTAACGTCCCATTTGCATACTGATAGTGCAAAACGCAGCCGTTACAGATGCCCCGCCAGCATTTTGAGGCACTTGTAAACGTGGATCTAAAAAGTTTTTCACTATAATGACGGCTGTGTTTAATCCAGAATGTCAAAAAGTTTTAAATCGTCACAGTGATTACTTAATCACACACAAAAAATTATTCACTTCTTAAGTGTCAATATTTGTTACCATGAAGTCTCACTTTCATTAGAACGTAGCATAACATGTAGTATAATAAAACAAATAACATGTGTACAACAATACACATTAAAGCATTAAAAAAATAGTGACAATATATGCACTATCATAAACTATATTTAACACATTAAATTTTTATTTCAGATATAATTTCTCTCTCACCAGAGTCTATTCTTTCTATTTTATTAGCAGTTCCATAAATTATACTTCCTTTTCGTAGTGTCGATTGTTGCCATAGGTCAGCGATCATTTCGTTTCGTTCCTCTTCGGGTATGTTCGTGTCGACTCGGACGTCTCCGCTCGGAGCTCCGCAGGTGTCCCCTTCTTGCTTCGCATCCTCCGTGGCGGTTGAAAATTCAGTATAGCGGTTTCTCATTACCGGGGCGGTCCGTGATATCCTTGGCAGGCGACTACCTTTAACAACAAAGTCATTCCTCAAATGATGGCTAGCATTGGATTACATCGTATTTTTCCCAGATCATATACTCTCGAGAACTGAGCATATTTACCTAATTTCGCCTTGCCTGATCGTTTATTTGCCATGAAATTCAGGCGTGCGTCTGTGGAAAGTCCTCGCTTTCACGGAACCGCCATTTTCGTGTGCACTTCTAAATTGTATCTTTAGTGAAGTGAATAATGTTTATTATTTGAGGTGAGTTCAACTCTTGTGTGTGTGAAGCACCGTGATTTTTCGTGTGCGTGTAAGAGTGCACGAAGTCCTCGTTTCTAGTTCATACGAGTGTAGCACCGATCTATGGTGATGTCCATAACACGTGCACATTACATTTTCACTCGGCGTTCGAAATCACTGAACGTTCGAAAACAACAGTTACAGTTGTACTGGCTTAAATTACTATTTCTTCGTTACAGTTCACTTTTAGCATAGTAAAGTACAGTGACGTGTGTACTTCATTATGTCAACAATACAATTAAGATAATATGTACATATTTACTTATAGTGTACTACCACGTACACAGGTTCCATCTCACATATCCCATATTCAGAAGACAACAAAATAATCAACAAGATAACAACACAGAAAATCATATGAAGACAGCATATTCAAATCATGACATGTACACGATATACAACACACTATAAAATATTCAATATCAGATGAACGTAACAAACTATATACAACAATACATATATTCATAGACCGTAAATCATCATAGGAGGGAAATACACTCACGTTTCTTTTTCAGTAGCTAATTAAATAAAATTATACGCATATCGTCATCAGAGTGCGGTAAATAGGAAGATCGACAACCTCCGCTACAGAAAAATAAATTCCATTGGAAATCCACCATTTAACCCATATCTGCAATAAAGAATTAAATACCCCCTTTTTTCACGTACGAGAGGACCTGGATTACTGTGTACAACTTCACTGTGTAGGAAATGTGTAGGTCCTTATTTTCCGAGTGTTGCCTGTATACGAGTGTAAGCGTTACTTTGTTAACTTCTGAGCGTACGACCAGCTTATCATCAATGCGTTTACGTCTCCGTTTAGCAAGCTTCTTTTCTGACGGCGTAGCAAATAACAATAATCTTCGTCGCGATGACGGCGCCTGTCACGTATCACCCGGGGCTTAAAATGTGCATATAACATATTATAACTGCATCACGTCACTGGGTCGCGGCACTAACATTCGCATACTCTTCAGCGCGCGCGTCTCACGTAATCCCTTAATAACTTCATAATAGCACCCAAATAAGATTATTTTGACACGGTAATCCGAGCTTATCTGAAGCCTCTTGCTAGAGTGTTACGTCATACAGGCCATCTTCTTGCGTTGTTTAGACATCTTACATGGGAATCAGCGGTGTTACATGCGCTCGTAAAGCTGCCGAATTAAAATAACCCACTATCTCTCCTGTGGTAGGACCCTTCAACTCGTAACAATTTTTATTAATAATACGTGATATCTCGCATGGCCCCTTGTAAAGCTGTAGAAGCTTCTGGGTTATGTGTAACCACTGCTTACCGACGTTTAATGCACGGCTAAGGACCATCTGTCTTGGAGGAAAACTCTTAATTTTCGATTTTTTTTCTTTCTTCCTTCGTTCAGCGGCCAAAATCAGTCTTCTCTTCACGAATTGTAGCATCTCTTCCCTTCTCTTCTTCTGCTGACGTGGTGACTTTTCTCCTGCGGTGATCGGCGGCGAGGGCAGTTCATTAAGACCAAACACTTCTGATCCCGTACCCGTTAGCACTCCCCACGGGGCCCAACGAAGTCGATTCATGTTCCGTGTGGTTCATTACGAACCCAACACAAGGTGTAGCTGATCTCTCCAACTAAGTTTTCCTGCGGGTGTTCGCAGCGTTGACACGGGTCGCAGGATAGTACGGCACTCGTAACCTGCTGTCGCATACGCTTCCAAAAGAACTCGTGCCGCAAAGCCTCGTGGACCTTCTTGCTTCCTACGTGCCCCGGCATCTCGTGCATATCGATAATCAGTTGTAGCTGTAACTTTGTAGGCACCATGATCTTCCAAGCTGCTTCTACCGGCGACATCGGCTGTACATGCCTGAATGAAATTCTGTCTTTATTAGTGCAAAAATTATTCCGCAGCGGATGCGTGAGTGGAACACTACGTAACTTCTCCAGCACGTTACTGCAACACAAGTCGTCCTCCTGGTCCTGCTTGAAATTTCTCAGTGTATTCCGCCAAGCTGGTGATGGGGAAAACATCTTCCCTATACTTGCAACAGTAAACTCGTGGGGGTTTCTTTTCTTTGTTGTTTATTCCTTCTGAATTACGACTCAGATAATCAGCTGCTAAACTATCCGTTCCCTTGATGATACGAAATTACACCTCGAATTCTTGTATTACATGTGACGAGCGTGTAAGACTGCTACCGAAAATTTCTCCTGTTTTTAGTCTTGACAGTGCTTGATGATCTGTTCTCAAAATTATTTTCTCGCCCAGTAGCAAATTTCTAAAATGTCGCAGTGACCAAATCACACCCAGCATTTCTTTCTATGTTACGGAATAATTTCTCTCAGCCTTGTTCAATGTACGGCTAGCCATCGCTACCGTTAGTTCCACGCCATCTTCGCCTACTGGGGCTAGCTTCGTGCTGAGCGCATTATCAGATGCGTCCGCATACAAATAATATTCGGTTTCTTGAATGGGATTTTTTATTACATGCTCCGTCAAAAAAAAAAAAAAAAAAAAAAAAAAAAAAAAAAAAAAAAAAACAAGTTTTTCACTTCTTCAAACGCTGTTTTGCCTTCTCTCGTTACGTCCTTCCGTAGCAGCTCAAACAAAGGTAAACAGACCGCAGCTTCTCTGTCTGAGTAGTACGGTAAAAACCGAATACTCCCAAAAATGCGCGTAGCTGTTTCACGTTTCTGGGCACGGGAAAATGCGTTATCGCCCCTAGTTTGTCCGACGCTGTCCTTATCCCAGTAAGTGGTAATACGTGCCCCAGAAACGGCACTTCCTCGCGGCATAGGAGACACTTGCGCAGTTTTACAGTCAGACCCGCACTGGCTAGCTTAATCAATACCATCTGTATGTGCTCCAGATGCTCTTCGATCGTGCTTGACGGGATCAAAATGTCGTCTACATACGACCTGGCGAATTCGGCACATTCTTCTCCTAGCGTCATACACATATAGCGGGTAAACTGCGCTACCGCGTTACACAATCCAAACGGAAAATCTAAACAGAAAACCTGTATACTTCTGTGAGTCCTCTGTTAACGGAATCTGCCAATAGCCGCGCGTTCAGTCCACTGTAGACATAAACCTCACTCCTTGATACAGCCTCAGAAGTTCTTCCGTAGGCCGCGGAGTTTCTCGGGATTTTACAGTAATCTTATTCAGCTTCCTCGCGTCTAAGCACAACCGCACGGACCCGTTTTTATTTCGAACGCAAACCATCGGGTTGCAAAATGGACTAGATTCGTGTCTTATGATATTCCACGCCAACATATGTTTAAAATAATCCTCTGCTTCACTTACGTACTTGACTGGCACAGGATACGATTTAGAACGAAAAGGTTCCCCTTCTATGACTTGTATGTCAGCCTTATATCTGCTGTACAGTCAGGGTTTTCCAGAAAATATTTCCTGGTTTGCGAACAGTAATCGCTTTAGAATAATTTTCTGATTTCTGCTTAAAGAATGTACACAAGCCACAGCCTAGTAAATATCTGCTGGGGTCGCAATTACGCTCGTCACAAGCGGTCTATTTACACGATACAACTCCTGTCTTAATAGACTTACAGATCTGTCTGAACTATTCCAGTTCTCAGGAGAAGTAACTGCAGCACTCTGGCCTTCAGGAGTGATGGCCGTCCAGCCACGCACGCATTTACGTGAAATCCTCACGATTATTTGCGATTTCTTTCACTTGAGTGGTTTTAGGTGCGCGTGAGTCGATGGATCGACGATTAATCGCAGAGAGATCGATTTCAGCTTCACTCATGCGGAGAAGTCAATTCTTCTTGTTGCGGCTAGCATCGTCTGTCTAATGAAATGTGCTTTTGTTACAGTCATGGAGGAATTGAGATCGGTCAGCTTCGACTCGCGTACTCCATTGTTTTCGGCGTTTGAAGGTTTCGCACTCCTGTTGTCCGTTATTATTTAAGTAATGCTTCGCGCGAGATTGCTGGGGGTTAGGTTATGCTGTGAATTTTCTGTAGACTTTGTTTATAGGGCTTACGATGTCTGAAAAGACACTACAAAACAACATTCAACCAGGCCAATTCACGGAAAGGCAAGAGCTTTGCGTTTTGTGCCGTGTGCCGTTGTGATTTTTCGCTTGCGCATGCAG